>OX465297.1:59404169-60604169 GCA_949987735.1 Leucophora obtusa
TTCCTGACATGGTTTGCAATTACGAACAACAGTTTCTATATGTTTATCAAGGCATGGCCACCAAATATAGGATCTTGCAAGAGCTTTTGTTTTTACAATTCCCAAGTGAGAGCTATGTAGTTCATTAAGTATTTTAATTATTAATTTCTCTGGGACAACTGTCCTATATTCCCATAGTATACAATCATATTCAACGCTGAGTTGTGTGGGTTTTTCACGATAAGGTGCAAAATCATCTCCTTTCATAGTGCTCAAAGTTCCACCCAAAATTGCTTCACTCACTTTTGATAAAATTGGATCTCTTTTGGTTTCACGAGTAATGTCTTTAAAACTTAGGTTTAAACTATTTGCTGATTCAATTAAATTTACATATGAATTTTCTTTAGTTTCAGTTACAAAATTTACTTGAGGCAAACGTGAAATATTATCAGCTTCATTTAAACATCCCTTTACATATTCAATGTTATATTTAAACCAGAAAGTATGAATGCCCATCTCTGCATTCTAGCAGAGGCCATGATCGGTAAACCTTTATTATTACCAAATATAGTAAGTAACGGACGATGCTCAGTTCTTAAAATGAAATTATTTCTAAATAAATACTGCTTCAGCTTTGTAACACAAAACACGATTGCTAATGCCTCTTTTTCTAAAGTGCTGTAGTTTTTTTCACTCATTGTTAATCCTCTCGAAACAAAAGCAATAGGTTTCATACCACTAGAAAATTTATGAGATAACACTCCAGCTACAGCGTTATTTGAAGCGTCAGTAGTTAATATTATCGGCATATCAGCATTAAAATGGACTAAAATTTGTTCAGATGTTATTTCGTTTTTTATAATATCATACGCTTGTTCGCATTCTTTTGACCATATAAACTTTACATTTTTACGTAGTAGTTCATACAAAGGGGACATTTTGTTTGCAAAATTTTCAATAAATTTCGAGTAATAATTAACCATGCCTATAAAAGCTCTTAGTTCAGAGATATTCTGAGGTATTGGTGCCGACAATAAACTTAAAATACAATCATTATTTTTGCTCAAACCATTTTTGTCAATATTGAAACCGAGATATGAAATTTTTTGTTGAAAGAAAATACACTTTTTGATATTTAATTTAAGTCCAGCTGACTTTAATTTTCTTAATACTAACCTTAGTGTTCTTATGTGCTCTTCCATGTTTTTACCAGTTACCGTTATATCGTCTTGGTACACAACAACAAATGGAATATCTCTTAACAAGTTTTCCATTGTTTTCTGGAATATTGCCGCAGCAGTCTTTACACCAAATGGTAAACGCTTCACTTTTAAAGTACCAATATGTGTGCTCCATGCACACAAAAGTTGAGATTTCTCATCCAAAACCAGTTGATTATATGCATTTGACAAATCCAATTTTGTAAAAATCTGTCCACCTTCCAACGATGCAAAAATTTCATCAATCCGTGGCAATGGGTATTTGAAATCAACCAAAAATTTGTTAATGGTTACTTTATAATCTCCACAAATTCTTAGATCACCGTTTGGTTTCAAAATTGGTACTAATGGAGTTCCCCAGTTAGAATTATCTACTGGTTCAAGAACGTCACTTTTTATTAACTCACGAAGTTGCTTTTCTACTTTGTCTTTCCACGCCAATTGTAAAGGTCTCGTTTTGAAAAATACTGGTTTTGCACTTTCGACAATTTGTAATGATACAGTGTTTATTTTATATTTACCTAGTTGATTATCAAAAACTTCATCGAACTCATTTTTCAGCTGATTAACTATTATAGAATTTTTATCTCCGATGTCGATGTTGTTTACTTGTACCATCTGGAAACCAAATGTTTTTAAAAACGATCGTCCCAGCAGCGGAGGCTTTTTTGTGTCAACAACCACAACAACAACAGATTTGTTTTCGCCATTATAATTAAAACAAGCATCATATTCACCTATTACAGATAATTGTTCATCGTTGTAATCTGTATAAGAAATTTTGCAATGTCTTAAGGGTTTGTTAATGTTGTTTTCTTTTAGAAACGAAGCTGGAAACAAAGTACAAGGAGCACCTGAATCACACATTGCTGTCAATATAACGCCATCAATTTTAATGGTGAGAGTGCACACATCACTAGAAAATTCATCAGACACACTGAAAATAGAATAATCAAAAAAATTATTATTATCTTTGTCATTATCATCATAAGCTGATACATAATTTACGCCTTTTTTGTTTTTGTTGCGGCAAATTGAAGCTAAGTGCCCTATCTTTCCACACGAATGACATTTGCTCTCCTTAAATTTGCAAGATTGAGAACTATGATTACGCCAGCCACAATAGCTACATGGAATGTTCTGTCTTTTCTCTGTATTGCTTTTACCTCTGCCGGCGTCGCTGCCGTTACCTCTGTTGTTGTTAGCATTACTTCTTCCCTTCTTCGGCCACATGTTATTTTTAAGGAGATTTATAGTGGAATCTGCAGCATCACTAGATCTTGTTGAATTTGTAGTTTCCATGATTAGTGCCTTTTTTAAAGCAACTTCAATAGTCATGTTTTCGTCTTCTTCACAAAGTCTTTCATATATATATAGTTTGGCAAACCCACAACAAATTGATTTAAAACAAATGCATCCAAATGATTTCCAAATTTACAATTGAGAGCCAAAGTTTTAACTCGAGCATACCACTCTGAAACGGTTTCGTCTTCATTTTTTATAGCGGTATTAAATTTTTTACGTTCACGGTATATAATTGTAGGTGGTGTATATTGAGTGTCCAAAATTTTGCATAACTCTTTATATGTTTTTGATACTGGTGAATTAGGACTGCATAAACTATGTAACACATTATATGCAGCGGCACCGATCGATTTCAATAAAATATATTTTTTTATGTTGTCTTTCTCACAATTTATTTGGCAAAAATGTATGTCAAGCTTTTCTTTCCATACCTTGAAAGTCTCCTGGTTAGAAGAAAATTCTGGAACGTTTGGTGTTTGCAATATGGTAAACGGTGGTGAGGGGGTTGGTGGATCCGAAGGCATGATGATTTTTTTTTAATTACTTTGTTCTTTTTATATAAAACGAAATTCGTTTATGTAGCAATGTTTTTGAATCAAAAACTAATATTTTTTATTTTCGTCGCCAATTATATGCAATGTATTGCATATTTAAACAATGAAACACGTGTGGTTTCTTTAATACTTCAATCAACAACTAACTTGTTATTTATTTAAAAATCAACTTAAAGCTAAATGTACATGATTTTGTATCCGAAAATAACGGTTTATGTTTAAAATATAAAAAAGAATATAAGAGGAGAATAATATAAAGTTTAGAGTGACCATATGAAATTATATACTTTACACTTTCAAAATAGAAAAAATCCATTGTGCCAAAAAAATCATGTTTGAAAAGAAATTTTCAAAGTCTTTAATAGTTACTCCTTATCAACAGTAGCCTGTGAGTCAATGATAGTGGGTGCGACGTGAAATCAGAACGTTGTATGTTCAATCGCTGCTGCACTCCAATACAAAGTTTTTTTTATCATTCAAATTTAATCATATCCTATTGTATTAACTTATATCCAATTTGATCGGGACAAAACTCGGATATAAGTGGATCATTTGATATGACCATTTTTCGGATGAAATTATATCCACCCGAGTAAAAAAAATTGATCTCGCGCAATATCTAATCATATCCAATTTTATATTATCTAAGATCTGCTGTAATATCTAGCTGATCCAATTAGATCTCAAAATTGGGTGTATCCAATGATATCGTATTAGATCCCATTGTATATATGGGGATAAACTAAGATCAAATTATATCTCAAAAATTGGGATGTCCAATGATATCTTTGGAGATAAACCTAGATCTAATTTGATCCGAAAAATGGCGGATCGTATTAGATCCAGCTATATATTTGTGGATAAACTTAGATCTAATGTGATCCGAAAAATGGCGGATCGAATTAGATCAAGGTATATATTTTGTGGATAAACTTAGATCTAATTTGATCTCAATTTTGGCAGATCGAATTAGATCCAGCAATATATTTGTGGATAAAATTAGATCTAATTTGATCCGAAAAAGTGGCAGATCGAATTAGATCCAGCAATATATTTGGGGATAAACTTAGATCTAAATTGGTTCGAAAAATGGCAGAGTGAATTACATCCAGCAATATATTTGTGGATAAACTTAGATCCAATTTGATGCGAAAAATGGCAGATCGAATTAGATCCAGCAATATATTTGGGGATTAAGTAAGATCTTAATTCATCCAAAAACTGGCAGATCAAATTAGATCCAGTAATATATTTCGGGATTGCGTAAGATCTTAACTTTTCCGATAAATTGCAGATCGAATTAAATCCAGTGATATATTTGGGGATTGACATCTAAAAATATCCATAAAAATGACAGATAAAATTAGATCCCGCATTATATTTGGGTACTACGTAAGATCTCCATTTGTTTGGGATTAAATAAGATCCCAGACAGATATTGACAACAGTTAAAAAAATAATACACTGGCAGAGCACTGATTTTATAAAAATTACAATATTTTGTTAAAATATGGTTTAAAATCAGAAGATCTCGAGTTCGATACCGTTCACGGCTATGCATTTTTTTTTATAAAATGAATTTCTAGAGTTGATTTTCTTTTTATAAAATTATAATTTTATTTTCTATAAATGTTTTTATAAAATTATATTTTTTTTTTATTAAATTGAATTACAAAAAAAAGTTTTCTTTACATCTTTTTAACGCTCTACACCATTTCCAATTGTATCAATTGTTTTTAAGATTTATGAATTGTATTTCAGAATTAGTCAATTGAATTTTAGTTTTATCAATTGTATTTCAGAAATTATTAATTGTATTTCCGAAATTCACAACTGTGTTTCAGAAATTATCAAACTGTATTTCAGAAATTATCAATTGTATTTTAGAAATTATGAAATGTATTTCAGAAATTTTCCTCTATTAATTATGAAATACAATCAACAATTTCTGAAATAGATTTGATTATTTGTGAAATACAATTAATAATTTCGGTAATATATTTGATAATTTCTGAAATACATTTAAAATTTCTGAAATACACTTAATAGCTTCTGAAATAAAGTTAATATTGTAGTTGCTGATGAGTTGCCATTAGGGTTTGGGATTTCCCGGCTTTTTTATTTCCCCTAAAACGGGAACGAAAAAATTTGATTCCCGGGAATCCCGGTAAATATTTTTGAACAAAATTGTTAATGAAAACCACCTATATATGTAATTTTTGTTAAAAAAAAACACTATTTCAGTACAAATGCAGTCTGTACACTGAGAATTCAAAGTAAAAACGAGTAAAAAGGTTAAAGTCGGGCATGCCGACTATACAATACCCTACACCAGTCTGGGTAAAAGCCAACTAATGTTTGGATCCGAAATTCGAATGGGTTAAAATGGGGCTCGTGTCAAAATTTTCTATAATGTGAGTCAGTTCATTAAAATATCTTAATATTTGCGACCTGCAGTTTGTAACCAAGCCAATTTTGTGGGGAACCTTATATGGGCACTAGTTCTAAACATGGACCGATGTTCACCAAAATCAATGGGCTTCGTCCTTGGGCCAACATAGGTCTATGTGCCAAATTTCATCAAAATATCTTAATATTTGCGACCTGCAGCGTATAAACAGTATAATTTTGGTAGGACCCTTATATGGGCACTAGGTCTAAACATAGACCGATGTTCACCAAAATCAATAGGCTGCGTTATTGGGCCAATGTAGGTCTGTGTACCAAATTTCATCAAAATATCTTAATATTTACGACCTGCAGCGTATAAACAGTATAATTATGGTAGGACCCTTATATGGGCACTAGGTCTAAACATGGACCGAAGTTCACCAAAATTAATAGGCTTCGTCCTTGGGCCAACATAGCTCTATGTGCCAAATTTCATCAAAATATCTTAATATTTGCGACCTGCAGCGTATAAACAGTATAATTTTGGTAGGACCCTTATATGGGCACTAGGTCTAAACAGGGACCGATGTTCACCAAAATTAATAGGCTACGTTATTGGGCTAACATAGGTCTGTGTACCAAATTTCGTCAAAATATCTTAATATTTACGACCTGCAGCGTATAAACAATATAATTTTGGTAGGACCCTTATATGGGCACTAGGTCTAAACATGGACCGATGTTCACCAAAATCAAATTTTTTCGTCCTTGGGCCAACATAGGTCTGCGTACCAAATTTCATTAAAATATCTTAATATTTGCGACCTGTAGAGTGCGCACAAAATTGCATGGACAGTAGGCTGGGTCGATTTGTGGGGAGGCAAAAAAATCGCCCATGGCTCAGGGAAAATCGTATTCTAGGGATCAAAATAAGAAACTTTGCCGAAGGAACCATACCTCTAAAACGAATTCTACTACCCCTAACTGTTGACTTTTGTCCCGTAGGGTCAAGTTTTGAAAAATCCCACTTTGACCCATTTAGAGTGCCCCAATCGAGTCTAAATGTATGACCGACCCCCACTAACTTTGGAGGGCCGATCCACCCATGCCAGTGGTACACCCCCTGGAACTCCCCTGGGGGGTTCCCCATACAAACATTTTAAAAAATCACCATTTTTGGCACTTTATTTTATTATTTTTTATTTATTTTATTTATTTTTATTATTTTATTTATTTTTTCACCTTAGAAATTTATTTAGTCAGAACATATGTAAATGAAAAAATTAATTTAACTTAGTAATAGAAAAGAAAAAATGCCCAGACTTGAAAACAAAAAAGACTTCAAACAGTAATTTTTTTTATTTTCTTTTCTATTACTAAGTTAAATTAATTTTTTCATTTACATATGTTCTGACTAAATAAATTTCTAAAGAGAAAAAATAAATAAAATAATAAAAATAAATAAAATAAATAAAAAATAATAAAATAAAGTGCCAAAAATGGTGATTTTTTAAAATGTTTGTATGGGGAACCCCCCAGGGGAGTTCCAGGGGGTGTGCCACTGGCATGGGTGGATCGGCCCTCCAAAGTTAGTGGGGGTCGGTCATACATTTGGACTCGATTGGGGCACTCTAAATGGGTCAAAGTGGGATTTTTCAAAACTTGACCCTACGGGACAAAAGTCAACAGTTGGGGGTAGTAGAATTCGTTTTAGAGGTATGGTTCCTTCGGCAAAGTTTCTTATTTTGATCCCTAGAATACGATTTTCACTGAGCCATGGGCGATTATTAAATCGACCCGCCCTAATGGACAGACAGACAGACGGACGGACGGACGGACATCGTTAAATCGAAATAAAAAATAATTCTGCACCGATCGGTATACTATAAGGTGGGTCTACGACCAATATTTTTTGGTGTTACAAACATCAGCACAAACTTATAATACCGTGACCACATAGTGGTGTAGGGTATAATGACCACATAGTGGTGTAGGGTATAATGACCACATAGTGGTGTAGGGTATAAATATCAGAATGTTGAACATTTGATTTCACATAAATTACTCGCAGCACTGCCAAATACTTCCAGCAGAAAGCACCTACTACTGGACTGTCGCAAACAAACCGTTTCATCACACTTGGCCTATTAGATATGGTGGCCACAATGTTATTTTCCAAAGACAAATAAAACTCTTCTAGTCTTATTTCTACAATTCTTCTTATTTCATCAGCATTACATCTTCCTGATATATAAACCAACCCCAGGTTATAAAATGAATTATTTCCATTTATACATTGTTGTGATATTCTTGTCCATTCATCTAAGATTATAGTAAATCTCCTATTGTTAGAAATATTGCTCGATATTTCTTTTATCATGATATCTTTTACATGATTGTAGTAATTTAATATAATGTTCTTTACATCGGTTTCTTTTTTTTGCAATGCCAGGTTTTTATTATAAAAACTTTCTCGAATAAACGAAGATCTAGTTATGGTGCGGTTTGACTGCAGCTAATTTGGATACCATTTCAGGAAATGTTTGCCCTACCATAAAACCTTTAATGCCTATTCAATGCCGTAAGTAGTTTTGTTCAGTTGTATTTTGAATGAAAATAAATAACGTAAAGCAGGGTTGGAAAGCATTTTATAATATTAAAAATAGCGGGCAAAGCCCGCTACGTTGTTAGCGTGCCTTAAAGTTTGTTTTTTTAATTCCAGTTTATGTAAAGGTAAATATATAAGTTCCATTCCTTTTCTAAGGTTTTTTCTCTTTTAGAAAATTTGTTTAACTTTTTGGAGAGTATGTTTCAATGCTACATAAGTTTCATATTCCGTGGATAGTGTTTGAACAGGTAATTGAAAGGGATTCTTCACCCCTTTTTGTTCCACCCAGTAAAAATCCCAAATATATATAATCTTGCCTCAATCGCATGCGAAATTTCAAGTACCAAACTCCGGCAGTTTGAGTCATTCAAATTCCATTCCATTTTGTTTAACAATTTTAGTGTTCCAATGCAACTTCTTCCAAGATTCCATTTTGTTTACCATTCCATTGCATTTAGTTCCCATCATCTGTTATTCCAATTCCACTCGTTCCCCGTTTCATTCCATTTTGTTCCTACTGTCTTGTGTATCGATATTGATATCAGTCGCTTCTATTTCCATTTCTTTGCACTTGCTCCGTGCCATTCCTCTTTTAACTGCAGTGTTCCAATTCCACTCGTTCCCCATTCTACGCCATCTCGCTTCTCATTCCTTTTCGTTCTATAGTCCATTCCTCTTCCAATCCATTTCCATTGTCTATAATTTCAATTCCACTCGTTAAAGAAGTTTCAATTCCACTCGTTTCCTATTTAGTTTCTTAATTTTAGTGTTCCATATAAACTCGTTCTTTAAATTTTAGGTTTCTAGCTAAAGACGCAGATGTTCAGGGGGGGGGGCAATTTTCCCCTTTTCAGCCACCATTTTTACCACGTTCCTGTCCAAAGTCCTAAAAATGCCTTGTCGATAAGTTAGCCCATACTCCAAGGAAAACATATTATAGATTACGGGTTTCTAGCCGAAGGGTTCGGTTAGGCCATCAAGGGGTATTCTTTTTTACCCCTCCCGGTAGGAATTTCCAAAAATTCCGAGAACGTCTGCATTGGAGGAGGAACCTACTACATACATAATTTTAGGTCTCTATATCCAGCTGTTTGCCCAATTCGGCAAGGGGGAAGTTTTTTACTTTTTACCCCTCCCGGTATGAGTTTCCAAAAATACCGTCTTAGGGGACGTCTACGTTGGAGAAGGATCCCAAATACCGAATTTAAGCAGTTTGGCCAGGCCGTTAAGGGGGAGACTTCCTGTTTTTGACCTTACCTGTGGAAATTTCCAAAAATCTCATCTTAGCGGATGTCTACAATAGAGGAGGAACTTTAGTACCAAATTTCAACTTCCTACCTCCAGCATTTGGGCAGGCCTTTAAGCGGCACTTTTCGCTTCATTAATCCCCATTTTCCAAAAATTCCACAAAGCACCTTCCCGATAAGTGAGCCCATACTCCAAGGATCATGTGTTTTACATTTCAGGATTCTAGCCAACTTTTACTATTTTTACCCCTCTGAGTAGGAATTTCCGAAAATCCATCGACAGGGAATTTCAGCTTCCTAGTTCCAGCAATTTGAGAGCAGGCTGTCAAGTGGGACACTTTTTCTTTTTTTGTACCTCCCGGTTGGAATTAGGCTGGAAGAGGAACCTAAGTACCGAATTTCAGCTTCCTAGTTCCAGCAGTTTGGACAGGTCGTTAAGGGGCCACTTTCCCTTTTTGAGCCCCTATTTTATAACGACCCTGTCCAAAATTCAAAAAAGTATCTTTTTAATAAGTTAGCCCTTACTCCAGGGACCCACATTTTAAATTTCAGGTTTCTAGCCGAAGGGGTTTTTACAGGCCACCAAGGGGAGGCTTTCTTCTTTTTGCCCCTCCCTTTAGGAATTTACAAAAATTCGATCTTCGCGGCTGTCTGCGATGGATGAGGAACATCCGTACCAAATTTCAACTTCATTGCCTCAGCGGTTTGGGCAGGCCATTATTGGGGAAATTTTTCCCTTTCAACCCACATTTTTACTATGTTTCTGTTCCAAAATAGAAAAATTACGTTGCCGGTGAGTTAGTCCTACTCCAGGGAATACATATTTAAAATTTTAGGTTGGCCAGAAGGGATTGGGCAGGCCGTCAAGGAGAATACTTTTCCCCTTATCTCCCTCCCGATAGGAATTTCAAAAACTCCGTCTAAGCGGACGCCTACACAGAAGGAGGAACTCACATACCGAATTTCGGCTACATAGTTTCAGAAGTTTGGGCAGGCCGTCAAGGCGGAAACATCCCCCTTTTGGTATATCCTGTAGGGAATTCCAAAAATACAAACTTAGTCGATGTCTACTACAGTGGAGGAATCTTTATGCCAAATTTCAACTTCTTATCTCCAGTAGTTGGGCAGGCAGTTAATGGGGACACTTCCAATTTGTGAGACCGTCTATGGAGACGTCTATGTCGAATATATCCGTCTTAGCGGGCGTCTATGCCGAATATCAAGAAACCTTGTTTTAGTGAAGATATCCGTGGGGGGAGGAAAAAAAGTACTTTTTGTGAAATTATATTTTTTAAATGGAATTTTTTGGAAAAAGCGAAATTTTTTGTACAAAGATACTTTATTTTTACAAAGTACTTTATGGAAGAAGGTACTTTTTTGAAAAAGTTATTTTTAGGAAAAATTTATTTTTTTTGGAAAAAGGTCCTTTTTTTGGGAAAGGGTCCTTTTTTGGAAAAATTTACTTTTTTTGGAAAAAGGTACTTTTTTTGGAAAAATGTACTTTTTTTGGCAAAAGGTACTTTTTTGGAAAAAGGTGCTTTTTTTGGAAAAAGGTACTTTTTTTTGGAAAAAAGTACTTTTTTGGAAAAAGGTACTTTTTTTTGGAAAAAGGTACTTTTTTTGGAAAAAGGTACTTTTTTTTGGAAAAAGGTACTTTTTTTGGAAAAAGGTACTTTTTGTGGAAAAAGGTACTTTTTTTGGAAAAACGTAGTTTTTTTTGGAAAAATGTACTTTTTTGGAAAAAGGACTTTTTTTTGGAAAAAGGACTTTTTTTTGGAAAAAGGTGCTTTTTTTGTAAAAAGGTACTTTTTTTGGAAAAAGGTACTTTTTTTGGGAAAAGGTATTTTTTTTGGAAAAAGGTACTTTTTTTGGAGGGGGGGAGGAAAAAAAGTACTTTTTGTGAAATTATATTTTTTTAAATGGAATTTTTTGGAAAAAGCGAAATTTTTTGGACAAAGATACTTTATTTTTACAAAGTACTTTATGGAAGAAGGTACTTTTTTTGAAAAAGTTATTTTTAGGAAAAATTTATTTTTTTTGGAAAAAGGTCCTTTTTTTGGGAAAGGGTCCTTTTTTGCAAAAGGTATTTTTTTGGAAAAATGTATTTTTTTGGAAAAATGAGTTTTTTTGGAAAAAGGTACTTTTTTTGCATAAGGTACTTTTTTTTTGGAAAAAGGTACTTTTTTTTAGAAAAACGTACTTTTTTTGGAAAAATGTACTTTTTTGGAAAAAGGTACTTATTTTGGAAAAAGGTACTTTTTTTGGAAAAAGTTACTTTTTTTGGAAAAATGTACTTTTTTTGGAAAAAGGTACTTTTTTGGAAAAAAGTACTTTTTTGGAAAAAGGTACTTTTTTTTGGAAAAAGGTACTTTTTTTGGAAAAAGGTACTTTTTGTGGAAAAAGGTACTTTTTTTGGAAAAACGTAGTTTTTTTGGAAAAATGTACTTTTTTGGAAAAAGGAACTTTTTTTTGGAAAAAGGTGCTTTTTTTGTAAAAAGGTACTTTTTTTGGAAAAAGGTACTTTTTTGGAAAAAGGTAATTGTTTTTGGAAAAAGGTACTTTTTTTTTGGAAAAAGGTACTTTTTTTTGGAAAAAAGTACTTTTTTTGGAAAAAGGTAATTTTTTTTGGAAAAAAGTACTTTTTTAAAAAATTCCGTTTCAACGGACGTCTACACCGGTAGAGGAACCTACATACCAAATTTCAACTTCATAGCTCCAGCAGTTTGAGCAGGCCGTCAAGGGGGAGACTTTTTCCCCTTTTTGCCCCTCCCTGTAAAAATTTCAAAAAAATCCCGTCTTGGTGGATGTCTACGATAGTGGAGGAACCTTTTCAAACTCGTGACTGTTGAAATGGAGGCCAAACATTAACTAGTTTATTTTGGATATATCATATAACTGGAGAAAAAGTATCATAACAGCAAATTGGCAAAAATAACTAGTACCGTTACAGTTGAAGTAGTGAAAGGCTGTACAACCCTTTTGGATTTATTCACAAACACTTAGGGAATGTTATATCCAAAAAGTTCGAATTTTTTATTGGATATTTTGATTGCCGGTTCCTCTCTCTAATCGTTGGTGAAAATGTTTTATAATACCGATATTACCATTATGAAATAGAGGAAAGTATTCCAAAAAAATCAGTAGGGAAGCTTAAATTACTAAGGGGTCAAAGTGACCCATTCGACTAAAATACGTACGTCACATCTGTATTTGCAAAAATGAATTAAAGAGAAGATTAAATTTATGTTTTTTTTAAATAGATTAATGGAACAGTTTTTTTAAATATGTTATTCTCAATTTTATAGAAATAACTAAAAACTAGCTCAAAAAGCACAAAATGACCCGAAAACCAGTTTAGTGTTGAATTCAGGAATGGTATTTGTAAATTTCGTACCTATTTTTTTATATGTAAACTTAACAGGGTTTTACTTAAAATCTCTCCACAGATTACATAATACGATAGACGATTATCGTACACTAAATAAAATTTTTAAAATATTGTAAAAAATTTGGTGAAAGACAGCAATTTTGCATCACATATTTCAACATTTTTGTAAGTAACATCTTTAAAATGTTGGAAATTTAACATCGAAAAGTTGAAGATAATCGTCAGGTTTTTAATAGAATCCACAGAATTTTGCAAAAACGATCACGTCAGTTAAGAAAAAAACTACTGAACCGATTTCCAAATGTTATTTTTCCGTGAAAAAAAAAAAAAATTACTCGAACTCTAAGGCCTCAAATTGTAAATAAAATTGAGAAACTGAATAATTTTTACTTTTATAAGAAAGACACAATCCAAACAAACTGCATAAGATGAAAAATTTCGGCAAATTCGGAGTTCTCTTCAACACTGAGATTGGTTAAAGATTTTGTGTTTGAGATAGCAATGGATTTTATTTTTTATTTGAAACGCCTATGAATAACATTATGTGTAGAATATGACATCGTTTAAATGAACGCCGCGCCTTAGCCAGGGAGCGCACATCCGATATGCCCAATTAAATTTGAGCAAAGGCACGGGTTATGCAGACATCGGTTGTTTGTGACTTATTGGCATAGACAAGCAACTTGATGAAACCTCACAAGAACAAGTCTAAAGCGGTCAAACCGCACGATTTCAGTGACTAGTTCAAGTCGCTTCTGTGTGAGATAACCATGCCCTCAAATCGGTCGTGCAGAATGTCCAGGTCGCTTCAACTATGTGGCACGTAGTGCCGCCTGTTGGAATAACCTGTCGTTCACATCCATATCATCCAATTTTGGCAAAAGAAATAATCATAATGTGATATTTACCTGTAAAAAGGAGATAACGATAGGAATTTTGTAATTGAGAAATAAATTGTTCATGTATTAGTTAATTCTGATTCTTCCGATTACAAAACATTCATTGTGTAGGTTATGATTGACAATCACTCATCGAAGTGTCATATAGAGGCAATTTAACGATTAAAAATACTTTGATCAATTCATACATAAACTTCTTTTTGTAAATGAAAAATTGTATTTCATATTCGTAATGTCTATAAAATTGTTCAGAATTTATGCAGAAATCCTGAAAAGAAACTTTAAATTTTTAAACGTCATTCCTTTTTGCCGAAATTTGGTCGGTATGTATATACAACTTGTTGCGTGCACACAAGGGTAAATGGACAGATAGATAGACTGACGGCCGAACATCGCCAAATCGACTCAAAACCCGATTCTGAGTAAATCGGTACACTAATAGGTTGGTCTAGGTCCAACATTTTTTGGTGTTACAAGCAGCAGTATAAACTTATTTTACCCTGTCGAAGCAGTGGTGTATGATGTAACCAGTATTTCTTAACTTTTACGTTAAAATTTATATGTATACTTTCATATATGTATTTGTTAGAATATTGTTCTACCTCAAGTCCAAATTCAAATATGATATTTTGAAACAACAAATAAAATATAATATTACAATATTATCGTATTCGAATTTGGACTTGAGGTTTTCATTTCATTTCGTTTATTAAGTCAATGGAACATACAAAATTCCTTACAGACTAGATTAAGTGAAAATTAAATTAATATATATATATATATATTTACAAAAACAAAAATATTAAAATTTATAAATTAAAAATTTCAAAAAGAAACAATTTGAAAGTTTCTTTCGATGTGCAAAATTCAATTACGTGATTTGGATTTACATTGAATGCAATCTCGTTAATAGAATTAATATCATTACACGCTCGATTTAAAGCACTATTTTGAGCATAGTTTGTTCTATGACAATGAATATTAAAAATATAATGGTTATAACGAAGCGTTCTAGGTGGTACATAGCACGGTTTTAACAATATTCTAACTAAATAAATATATGAAAATCTATTTAGAAAGCCGGAAAAAACAAAATTTGAATTTTTAATGCAAAAATTAAAATAATTTATATGTGTAGCTTCTAAACTTAACTAAATTGAATTGTAATCATAATTTAATAGGGGTTTTCATATAGACGCGTATTCTACTCGTAAACGGTGTAAACTTATTGTTAGAATTAATTAATTTTTTATATTAATTTTTTTATTTTTATTTTGCTTGACCAATTTGAGATCTAATTTCTGTTATTCTAATAATTGTGATGTAGGTCACAGGATTAAACTTTATCAATAATTAACATTGTAAAAATCCTTTACTATAATTATAAGATTTAATATCTTGTTGTATTGGAAACAAATAAATAAATACAAATACAAATAAATGTTTATGAGTTTAATATCAAACTCCATACATGAAAAATATGTTTATATTTATACAAGGTTTACGTGGGTATTTATTTGAAAAAAAAAATATATTTTTTTAAAATAATTTTTTGTGACTTTGTGATGTTTTAGAAGCAGATTCGGTGACTTGTCGTTTTACGTAAGTTCAGTGACTGGATCCTTCTGGGTTCTTCCAGTACCCGTACTTATTATGACACATGGTGAATAATAAGTGACATGTTACACGTCAATTAGATTCAGTTAGTCCTGTGACTTGTTAACTTAGAGCAGTATAGTGATATCCCGAGTAAAAATAGTTATATATTGTCATATATAATGTTATTGGGTTATATCTGACAATGAATGGAGTCACATTAAGACACATATCATTATATACAGCTACATCTGATATTATTTTTTCAAAGATTTTTTTGTATGGTAAATGATGTTATTACATATCCCCAAATCTGACTCCATATATAACTACATAAGCCATATAAAACTACTCAAAATATATGTAGTGACCGATATGATTATATATGGTTCGATACTTAGTTATATAACACTGTATGTGTCGTCATACTAAAAATATATTCTTGTAATTTTATATAACTTTCTATATAATTCCGTAGAAACTAATATATAGCTCAACATCAAATTTAGTAGTCTGCAAATTAAGAGTTAATTACTCAATAGCCAATTAATTTTCACGTGATTTTTTTGCATGTAAAATCATGTTGAAAAATTATGCGTACGATTTAGAAGACAAAAGCATTCAACTAAATTTTTTTTATGTTATTAAATTTGGGCCTTTAAAATTGTTCAAACTATACAAGTTTCAATGTCAATTTAATAGCTGGTATGCATAAAAAGTAAACCTACTATCAGACAAAATTATATAAAATCAGATATTTTTATATCGAATTAGATATAATATGATGTCCTGGATATGGACAAATCTCGGATGAAACTGTATCAAATTATATCTAATTTTATATAATTACCCAGTGTAGAAAATTATTACCAGATATGTGGTTATGTAACTACATACTTGGTAATGGTAACTAGTTACTTTTGTTATTACATTTCTTATTACCTTTATATGGCGATGTCGCGAAAAATAATGAGTTGTCGTTACACACCAGCATACGAAAAATCAAAAAATATATCGTTACCTATGTGCTTACCAGTACTGACAAAAATAATGAGTCTAAAAATAGATTTTCAAAAAAATAAATTGAGCAGGCCGTCAAGGGGGAGACTTTTTCCCCTTTTTGCCCCTCCCTGTAAAAATTTCAAAAAAATCCCGTCTTGGTGGATGTCTACGATAGTGGAGGAACCTTTTCAAACTCGTGACTGTTGAAATGGAGGCCAAACATTAACTAGTTTATTTTGGATATATCATATAACTGGAGAAAAAGTATCATAACAGCAAATTGGCAAAAATAACTAGTACCGTTACAGTTGAAGTAGTGAAAGGCTGTACAACCCTTTTGGATTTATTCACAAACACTTAGGGAATGTTATATCCAAAAAGTTCGAATTTTTTATTGGATATTTTGATTGCCGGTTCCTCTCTCTAATCGTTGGTGAAAATGTTTTATAATACCGATATTACCATTATGAAATAGAGGAAAGTATTCCAAAAAAATCAGTAGGGAAGCTTAAATTACTAAGGGGTCAAAGTGACCCATTCGACTAAAATACGTACGTCACATCTGTATTTGCAAAAATGAATTAAAGAGAAGATTAAATTTATGTTTTTTTTAAATAGATTAATGGAACAGTTTTTTTAAATATGTTATTCTCAATTTTATAGAAATAACTAAAAACTAGCTCAAAAAGCACAAAATGACCCGAAAACCAGTTTAGTGTTGAATTCAGGAATGGTATTTGTAAATTTCGTACCTATTTTTTTATATGTAAACTTAACAGGGTTTTACTTAAAATCTCTCCCCAGATTACATAATACGATAGACGATTATCGTACACTAAATAAAATTTTTAAAATATTGTAAAAAATTTGGTGAAAGACAGCAATTTTGCATCACATATTTCAACATTTTTGTAAGTAACATCTTTAAAATGTTGGAAATTTAACATCGAAAAGTTGAAGATAATCGTCAGGTTTTTAATAGAATCCACAGAATTTTGCAAAAACGATCACGTCAGTTAAGAAAAAAACTACTGAACCGATTTCCAAATGTTATTTTTCCGTGAAAAAAAAAAAAAATTACTCGAACTCTAAGGCCTCAAATTGTAAATAAAATTGAGAAACTGAATAATTTTTACTTTTATAAGAAAGACACAATCCAAACAAACTGCATAAGATGAAAAATTTCGGCAAATTCGGAGTTCTCTTCAACACTGAGATTGGTTAAAGATTTTGTGTTTGAGATAGCAATGGATTTTATTTTTTATTTGAAACGCCTATGAATAACATTATGTGTAGAATATGACATCGTTTAAATGAACGCCGCGCCTTAGCCAGGGAGCGCACATCCGATATGCCCAATTAAATTTGAGCAAAGGCACGGGTTATGCAGACATCGGTTGTTTGTGACTTATTGGCATAGACAAGCAACTTGATGAAACCTCACAAGAACAAGTCTAAAGCGGTCAAACCGCACGATTTCAGTGACTAGTTCAAGTCGCTTCTGTGTGAGATAACCATGCCCTCAAATCGGTCGTGCAGAATGTCCAGGTCGCTTCAACTATGTGGCACGTAGTGCCGCCTGTTGGAATAACCTGTCGTTCACATCCATATCATCCAATTTTGGCAAAAGAAATAATCATAATGTGATATTTACCTGTAAAAAGGAGATAACGATAGGAATTTTGTAATTGAGAAATAAATTGTTCATGTATTAGTTAATTCTGATTCTTCCGATTACAAAACATTCATTGTGTAGGTTATGATTGACAATCACTCATCGAAGTGTCATATAGAGGCAATTTAACGATTAAAAATACTTTGATCAATTCATACATAAACTTCTTTTTGTAAATGAAAAATTGTATTTCATATTCGTAATGTCTATAAAATTGTTCAGAATTTATGCAGAAATCCTGAAAAGAAACTTTAAATTTTTAAACGTCATTCCTTTTTGCCGAAATTTGGTCGGTATGTATATACAACTTGTTGCGTGCACACAAGGGTAAATGGACAGATAGATAGACTGACGGCCGAACATCGCCAAATCGACTCAAAACCCGATTCTGAGTAAATCGGTACACTAATAGGTTGGTCTAGGTCCAACATTTTTTGGTGTTACAAGCAGCAGTATAAACTTATTTTACCCTGTCGAAGCAGTGGTGTATGATGTAACCAGTATTTCTTAACTTTTACGTTAAAATTTATATGTATACTTTCATATATGTATTTGTTAGAATATTGTTCTACCTCAAGTCCAAATTCAAATATGATATTTTGAAACAACAAATAAAATATAATATTACAATATTATCGTATTCGAATTTGGACTTGAGGTTTTCATTTCATTTCGTTTATTAAGTCAATGGAACATACAAAATTCCTTACAGACTAGATTAAGTGAAAATTAAATTAATATATATATATATATATTTACAAAAACAAAAATATTAAAATTTATAAATTAAAAATTTCAAAAAGAAACAATTTGAAAGTTTCTTTCGATGTGCAAAATTCAATTACGTGATTTGGATTTACATTGAATGCAATCTCGTTAATAGAATTAATATCATTACACGCTCGATTTAAAGCACTATTTTGAGCATAGTTTGTTCTATGACAATGAATATTAAAAATATAATGGTTATAACGAAGCGTTCTAGGTGGTACATAGCACGGTTTTAACAATATTCTAACTAAATAAATATATGAAAATCTATTTAGAAAGCCGGAAAAAACAAAATTTGAATTTTTAATGCAAAAATTAAAATAATTTATATGTGTAGCTTCTAAACTTAACTAAATTGAATTGTAATCATAATTTAATAGGGGTTTTCATATAGACGCGTATTCTACTCGTAAACGGTGTAAACTTATTGTTAGAATTAATTAATTTTTTATATTAATTTTTTTATTTTTATTTTGCTTGACCAATTTGAGATCTAATTTCTGATTATATTCTAATAATTGTGATGTAGGTCACAGGATTAAACTTTATCAATAATTAACATTGTAAAAATCCTTTACTATAATTATAAGATTTAATATCTTGTTGTATTGGAAACAAATAAATAAATACAAATACAAATAAATGTTTATGAGTTTAATATCAAACTCCATACATGAAAAATATGTTTATATTTATACAAGGTTTACGTGGGTATTTATTTGAAAAAAAAAATATATTTTTTTAAAATAATTTTTTGTGACTTTGTGATGTTTTAGAAGCAGATTCGGTGACTTGTCGTTTTACGTAAGTTCAGTGACTGGATCCTTCTGGGTTCTTCCAGTACCCGTACTTATTATGACACATGGTGAATAATAAGTGACATGTTACACGTCAATTAGATTCAGTTAGTCCTGTGACTTGTTAACTTAGAGCAGTATAGTGATATCCCGAGTAAAAATAGTTATATATTGTCATATATAATGTTATTGGGTTATATCTGACAATGAATGGAGTCACATTAAGACACATATCATTATATACAGCTACATCTGATATTATTTTTTCAAAGATTTTTTTGTATGGTAAATGATGTTATTACATATCCCCAAATCTGACTCCATATATAACTACATAAGCCATATAAAACTACTCAAAATATATGTAGTGACCGATATGATTATATATGGTTCGATACTTAGTTATATAACACTGTATGTGTCGTCATACTAAAAATATATTCTTGTAATTTTATATAACTTTCTATATAATTCCGTAGAAACTAATATATAGCTCAACATCAAATTTAGTAGTCTGCAAATTAAGAGTTAATTACTCAATAGCCAATTAATTTTCACGTGATTTTTTTGCATGTAAAATCATGTTGAAAAATTATGCGTACGATTTAGAAGACAAAAGCATTCAACTAAATTTTTTTTATGTTATTAAATTTGGGCCTTTAAAATTGTTCAAACTATACAAGTTTCAATGTCAATTTAATAGCTGGTATGCATAAAAAGTAAACCTACTATCAGACAAAATTATATAAAATCAGATATTTTTATATCGAATTAGATATAATATGATGTCCTGGATATGGACAAATCTCGGATGAAACTGTATCAAATTATATCTAATTTTATATAATTACCCAGTGTAGAAAATTATTACCAGATATGTGGTTATGTAACTACATACTTGGTAATGGTAACTAGTTACTTTTGTTATTACATTTCTTATTACCTTTATATGGCGATGTCGCGAAAAATAATGAGTTGTCGTTACACACCAGCATACGAAAAATCAAAAAATATATCGTTACCTATGTGCTTACCAGTACTGACAAAAATAATGAGTCTAAAAATAGATTTTCAAAAAAATAAATTCTATAAAAAAAAATATTTTTTATTGTATTTTTTTCTTTTTTAATAAAATTTGCTGGTGCGGGAATCGAAACTGGGTCTGCAGATTGCCAGTCAATAGCTCTACCATCTGAGCTATATCGACATGTAATATTTAATAGATAAAAACATAATTGACCTGCTGCACACAAGTAAGCTTACTCGCCAACATACAAAAAATCAAAAAATATGTGTTTACATATATCCTTACCAGTGTTTAAAAAATATTGAGTCTAAAAATAGATTTAAAAAAATTTTCAAAAAAATCTAGAAAATTATTTTCTATTTGAAATAATGATAAAAATAAGTCATTATCAGTAACTCATTATTATATGTTTTAAAATAATGCAGAAGGTAAGGGGGTGTCATTACTGGTAGTCCAAAAAATAATGATATGTCATTACCGTTTCTACACTGGGTAGACACATGTAGATGACCCATTTTCAAGCTGTATGTGGTTGTATATGGGAACTTATCAAATAAGATATAATTATATATGACACCATATTAAGATTTTTACCCGGGATGTCACGAAACTATTTTTTTGTACTAGTTCAGCAACAACACACATATTGACTAATGTGTGACTACCCGAGTAAAAAAGAGTATATATAACATATATTTTTAATATTAAAATAAATGATAATATAAAATATTGTGTGCGACCTTATATGTTTTTATATGATGATATATTAGAAATTTTCTCATATGTAATCATATTAAGTCATATATCAGTATTTGCTTTATTGCAAATTGTATATATAGGAATATATTATTGATAAAACCGTTAAAAATTTTATATATAAATAGATACGAAAAATAGTTTTTATTATATTATTTATATAACAATATCGTCGGCTTGCCTGCAAGTAGTGTTATGTGTTCTTTAACAGGTTTTAATATTTTTTTAATATATTTCATTGACATCATATGCTTTAATAATGATTGTAATAAGTAAGGTCGTGAATCATTAGGGCAAAGGAGGAAATTGCCACCTCCTATGACAAGCCCATGTTAAAGTTGCCGGTTACTTTCATATAAAAAAATCGAATCGAGGACCGGTAACTTCCACAAAGTTCCAGTCACGTGACCAGCTCAGTGGCTGATCCATTTCCCGTAGGGGTCTTATAGAGAAATAGCAGAGCAGCTAAATGGTTCCAAAAAAATTGTTTTTAATGCTTATCAACAAATATGGAACCATAGTCAACCTTCCGCGAAAGAAGAACGTTCGTTCGGCACATACCGACCGAATGATAATGCGAATCTCCAAATCCGACCCAAACAAGTCATCTACTGACATCCAACGAGTGTTGCCACTTTTTGAATAATTATTCAAAAATGGGACTGTTTACACATTCCTTGGATAATTTTTGAATAATGACATTTTTGTTTAGTTTTTGTGTAATTTTGCTTTTTACTGAAAAATTTACTAAATTCCATGCTTTCAAGTCCAACAGTAGATAAAATGGGTTTGTTTTTGTAACATCTACCAGAAATTTTCAGTTTCTGCTGAATTTTTGTAAATTTTTGCAACACGAAACCCAATTTAATTAGACGAAGTGAAACAGGCTGTTTTATATTTTATTTATATATAACCCCATATTTTGTTAGTTTTTTGAGAAAACTATTGTCAAACTGAATGCAAAATATTTTTTTTTGTATTGTGTGGCAAGACCATTTGAAATTAACGAATTAAACAAAGGAAATCTGGGTTTATTATGATTAAGACTTTCTCATGACTGAAAAATTTGTAATTTCCAAAGTTTTTGTAACAGTTACTGGGCTTTGATCAGACAAAAATTTTCTTACAGCAGCACAGTTGGGTAGATTTAAATATCTTTAAGTAATTCATTAATTCAGTCTTCGTTAACATGCAAAGGCTATTTTTATTACAACTGGCACTCTATAATTGACTTTTTATATGACCTTTGTAGGTAAACTGTGTCTAAATATTAACCCATTTTCTCCAAATTTAGCACATATTATAAGATTGTAATTCAAACACCATTTGCCAACTTTCTGCTGAATATAATTTTGTGTTATGTTTTTAAAATCTGTAGATATTTCGAAAAATAGCAAGCTTACGAAATTTTCACATTTTAGAGGTGGCTTTCTTTGGAGCTGAATGGTCGAGCTCCTGTTGCGTCCACGGGTTCCGGCCTCAAAACTTAACACTATGACCTTGTGAAATTTCATAGCAATCCAAAAAGCCGGTAAGAAGTGGCTGAATTGGCTGCCCCACAGGAGAGTTCAAAGAGCCACATAATTAAAAAAACACCTACTGCTGTGTATTTTTTTGTTTTACTGGTGGCAACACTGCATCCAACGCGATATTGAAGAAAATTTAAATGTCACGATATCCAAGCGGACTATTGCACGTCGTTTGGTGGAAGCCGAGCTACATGGAAGAGCAGCACGAAAGAAGCCACTTCTGAGAAGGATTCAAAGAAAACGTCGTGTGGATTTCGTGAAGTCCCATTGGAATTGAATCCTCGCTACGTTTCACGGGTAGTTAAGCGCGGTGGAGGGTCAATTATGGTATGGGGATGGTGTTGGCCCAATTTATAAAATTGATGGACTCTTAAATAAGGAGAAATACGTTGATATACTAAATAATGACATGCTCCCGTGGGTTGAGAAGAATTTGCCTGTTATATGGCCATTTCAGCAGGATAATGATCCGAAGCACACGGCGAGGCTGGCAAAAAAATTATTTGACTATAATTCCATAAACGTTTTGGAATGGTTATCATCCAGTCCGGACTTGAACCTCATAGAACATCTATAGGGGGACGTAAAAAGAGCCGTTAGTCTCAAAAATATAACAAATATGGCGACCCTTTTTGAGGACGTTAAGAAAGCATGGGAGGCGATACCAGTAGAGCGATATCGGCGTCTAATAACTTCAATGCGCAACTGATGTGAGGCTGTGATAAAGCAAAAGGGATTTGCTACAAAATATTGATAAAAAGTAAGAAAAATAAATTAATATAATTTTTTTTTCTAATAATATAAAATCAATTCTAATTAGGTGTCGCTGTTATATTTCAAACAATATCTCTGTTCCACGTACGTTACCGCGGGTACCCGCGGGAACCCAATCTTACCAAAAAGCGTTTCTATTGTTAAAAATTGGGTAAATGAGAGCGTTGATGAGAGAATAATTTGTTTCTCTTTTTACCAGAAGTTACCCGTACTTTTTTTGCGGGTAAAATGGTAAAAATGTCAAATCACTAGTTTTTTATAAATCAGCTGTTTTAAATTTGTAAAAATAATTAAAATATTAACAAAACTTGTAAACAATAATTAATACCGTTAACAAATACCACGTTATAACATTTTTTCTTTATTCCCTTCGATATTTTATTCTTAAAAATAGCTTTTGTTTATATGAATAACTTTGACGTTAATTTTTGGGCTTGAAATGTGGTTTTGTGCGTTCCAGGTATTGTGAGCAATTTTACCATTTTTGAGATAATTATTTGTTTAATCCCATTTTACCAGACTTTACCCAGAATTACGTGGAACAAACCTAATATAATAAATTTATAAAATATTTTTAAGACTGAATAATTTTTTAAGTTCTTTTTGTATATTTGTAAACAATTGAATATATTTAATTAAAATATTATGAAATAAATGAATATTAATTTTGTTTTATACAAAAACTTAAGCATTATTTTACAAATAAAAAGCGTTTCTAATTAGTTGTCAAAAGCTGTATATGTAAATTTCCATACAAAATTTTAGAAAAACCTGTAATTTTTCGGCACCTCTAAACGTGATCCAATTTCGCTAAAATGTTGTACAGATGTTGCCGTATTCTATTCACCACGATCCGGCCTTGAGGAACAAAAATCGGATTACGTCTTGTTTACCCATACGATTTCGAAACCCTAATGCCTATTAATTTTTTTGTCCTCTACAACATACCCAAGTTTCAATACACCTACACAATGGTTTGCTTGTGAGACTGATTTCTAGGTGCAGACAATATGATTGAAACTACAACCCCTTCATTCAATAGTCAATGAAGTAAAAAAAAAAATCAAGCTAATTTCTTTCATAAGCTTCCTATAAAGTCCATTACCCAGCAAAATCTTTCATTACCAAATAAGTGGTTATATAATAGAAATTCATAGCTCCGCACAACTTATCTTTTGGCGTCTAAACTCATTATTTTTGTTTGGCGTGGTCGTTTTTATAAGTAGTCACGCTTACCCGCTCGCTTACGAAAAAATGGGAAATAAGTAGTTATGAGATTTTGAATAATAAGCGGTTACACACATGCTTACAAAAAGTTGAATTATAAGTGGTTATCCGATTGCTTACTTGATTCTTAATAAGGAGATAAGCAAATACTATTATCTAAGGAAATACATTCAGAAAAATGTTTCTCTAGTGTGTAATTTTAGGACTCGTCATAAAAATTTAAACATAAAACATATTTACATACTATAATAAATAAAAATGTATAAAATTTAACTATGTAAAAAGTACTTATTTAAACTATTACGAGTTAGTCATTATTTTATATTTAGAAACAATGAATACAATAGGCCGTTATTAGGAAGTCATTATTTTATATTATAAAATAATGTAAAATGTAATGATATATCATTATTGGTAATGCAGACAGCAATGAGGTGTCATTACCAATATTTTGCTGGGTATAAACGAAATACTTAACATGTTTTGTTTTTTTAAAGTCAAAAAAAATATCCAATATTTCACATAATATTTTTATTTTATTATAGTATTTGAAAAAGTCGATAGCTGCTTCTTACTTACTAAGCATGTAAGGCTTAGTAAATAGCGTAAAAGGGAAAAAACCAAAATTCGAGGATAAACTAGGATAATCTAATGTGACTGAAGTATAGGTTGGTACATAGATACATAGTGAGCTTGTTACATATTTGTTTGTATGATAATGTCTATATAGTGTAGTTAGATGTTTGTCACTCTGCGTTCTAATAAATGACATACACATACATATATATACACTGACAAATCTGTACATATTCAAAATTCAAACAAACATAATAAACTAACAAATATCAGAAATTGTGAACGGGTTGTTTGAAAAGCCTATAAATAACTGCAAATAAATCAAATCCCTCAATGGGAAAAATTCGATATGTTACAATTGACTTCACCGATGATCCAGCCGTAAATACATACATACATCGTGTGTTTGTGTTTGTACATGTTTCATACCATATTCATAGGTTACCTTATTTTTTTTCTTTTTTGTTTTGTTTGGTCGTCTTTCATTATATTATCCCCTTATATTGAGTATCCTTTTTGTGTAAACATTGTTGCAAAAGAAACGAAAGAAAGGGTGATGCAATCTTGTACGAACCCAAAACCCTTGCCAGAGCTTCGAAGAATTAATTCCCTAATTCCCTTTTTTTGAACTGAATTTATATTTTGGGAATAAATTTCCTGACCAAACTAAAGGAATTGAATGTATTCCTTTTTTTGTTCATTCGATTTATCTTAAAGGAATTCATTAATTTTTTTGCTAATTCCTTCATAAAACTTAATGCATTTATTCTCCAAGGAATTCACTCAGTTCTAGTTAGTTCAACTTTTGGTCAAGGAATTCATTCCCTATGGAATGAATTTCCTGCGAATTCATTCAATTGTGCACTTAATTACCTGAAGGATTTAACTTTTTCGTTTAATTTTCTAGGAAATTAATTTTTTCGTTTAATTCGCTGAATGTAAGTTTTTCATTAAATGCCCAAAAGGACATTTAAACCAAAAAATTAATTATTTAGGGAATTCAACGAAAAAGTGGATTCCTTTGGGAATTAAACGAAAAGGTTAATTCCTTAGGGAATTATACGAAAAAGTGAATTCCTTAGGGAATTAAAAGAAAAAGTAAATTCCTTAGGGAATTAAACGTACAAGTTAATTTCTTTAGGGAACAAGGGAATGAATTCCTTGACTAAAAATTGAATTAACTCGAATTGAATAAATTCGTTAGTGAATGAATTCTTTAATTTTAATGTTTAATGCTTTGGTCAGGCAATTCATTCTCTAAATTTTAATTCTTTGAATTCATTTACAGGAATTAATTCCTGCTTATTTCTTATTAATGAATTCAATTCTTGAATTAAAAAAATTGAATTAAATTTTAGAGAATCTATTCCGAAAAGGATTTAATTCTTTAAAGCTCTGACCCTTGCCATCCCAATCGCGTAAATATGTATGTATGAAGTGTAGTATCGGTACGTGTGTGTGCGTGTATCTTTGCTGCGTATTCATTGTGCATGATGACTGTGAGTGTGAAATTTTACAATAATTTAAAAAAATGGTTTTCAATTTAATCAATATTTTTAAAATGTGTGTATGATTATCCTTTTGTGTTTGGATGATGTGTACAGATTACGCGTTGCTTCTAATTCATTTTCATCCATCCAGTTCTAATGGACATTAGATGCATTTCACTATAGTTGTAATTTTATTTATGATTTGATTTGAAAACGATATGATAAGCCTGGGAATATGAAATGTTCGTATGCTGCAGCACAGAAATGCGGTGTGAAAGGGCATGTTTTGTGGATAGATATCCTGCTGTTTTAATGGATCACAATGTGTGCCTTTTTTGCGTTATTCTCCAGTATCTCTACCTGATGCGCTTCAATTATCTGCAAATAGGATGTTTGAAAGAACAACTCTTTCAACTGCTGGCAGTAAGTTCATATGTTGTGTGAAATTATGTTTTATTTTATCTCTAATTTGTCACAGTTGTCAAAATCAAACAACAAAACTTATATTAGGAATTCTTCTTTTCTCTTTCAATGCTTAAATCATTATACCATACATATGCATACAATTTTTCGAAATAAAAATGAGTTTTTGGTAAAGAGCCTAATTCAAAACTAATAAATAGTTCTACGAATTTTATTTTCGAATTATATTAAAATAGTTGAAAAACTAGTAATAATTATGTACAGAAGAGTTGTCCAAAATATATGAAAGTGATTTTGATAATATATTTGTTGTTTTACCAATGCATTTTATTAGATTCAACAATGCATTTTATTTAATTAATTAATTTTTTATCGATTTATTACTAATTATTATACTTATATTTCATTATTTTTTATATTTCACCAATTTTAAATTTTTTTAAGCAATATACATACAATGTCTTTTTTATAATTAATTTGATAATATAAAATTGAAATTATAATATAGCACATACTAAAAACTCTTTATTTAAAACACATGTACCATTTTATATACAAAAACATATAACTTTATTTAAATTAATAATTCAAATACATTATATAACTTTCATTAATAGTTTGGCTTAAACAAAATAAAAAAAAGATAGATAATATCAAAATTAATGACAGAAATTTAAATGTACGATTTAATTGAGAAAGTTCAAAATTATATAAATTTATTTAAATTAAAGTTAATAAATCTTCAATTAGCAATTCACTTCAAGTCACTGAATTTGTTAATTATCTATACTTTGAAAAACAAAAAGACTTAATGTCAATTTATTGATATATCCGGCAATTACAAATATACATGCTAGCACGAGTAATAACGCGACAAAACTAACCTCACTAAACTTTTTTCCACATATTAAAAATACTTTTTTTTTACAAATGAAGAAAAATTATATCAAATTTACGTTGCTGCCTTTTTACAAAATTTTTTAGAGTTAACAAATTAAATTTTGTTAAAAAATGGACAAAAAATTATCAAAACAACAATTGTTTTGTAGAGAATTATTGGCGGAAATAGGTATGTTCATTTAAAAAAAAGTAGTTGATTTAAAAAAAACACACATTAATTTGAATAAAAAATATATTGTTGTAACAATTCGTTTTATCAAAAAGTAACAAAATTTTTATGTTGATTTCACTTACGGCTTTTGGTTCAGTGTATATGTATTTATATATAATTTGATGCAGTTAAATAGACCCATTTTTCGGAACAAATTGTACCAGGTTAGATAACACGCTTATTATAATTATATATGCCAATATTCGTATCAAATTAGATATGAACATATATATGTGTTTATATATCATGATATATGATTATATAACATATATTTTTTAATGTGCAGACAACATATTTTAGTTAACATTTTCAAACTTTCTAAAAAGATGTAATTAAAAATCCAAATGTGCCTTAATGAACAAATTTCTCAAAACTGATCTTAAGTTTTACGAAGATTGCGAATCTGTAATCGAAGTTTAAAAAGAAATTAGAGGCGTATAAATTATTCGCAGTTTTTGCAAATTCAAAAAATTCAGTTTTTTTGAGGTATTTTCGTAAATACATGAAAAAATCCAACTTGTAATGCACTTACTATCTAGTTTTCATTAAATTGATGCCAATTTTAAAAAGGATAACAGATATTTTTACAATTGAAATTAAAGTTTGATTTTTCTAGTATTTCGCTATTAATTAGCCAGCAAAAATATTAAGGACTACTTTAGAAAGCAAGACTATTTTATAAATATTCAACAATATAATGTGCAAAAATAAAATTAAACACAATTTGCTAAATTTACCACAGTATCGGTTCTTTCCTATGACATGCACGTGTTAAATTCGTTGATGGAAATGCCAAATTTGAACTACTTTTATTTTTGAGTTGTATTTTTTCTGAAACTGATAACCCGGTGAAAAATGTCCGTATATGAACATTTATGGTTCAACCATATACATTAGACCGACTCACCTTATATGGAGAGAAAAAAGCAAAGAAAGTGCCCCTCAAAATAAACCTTGGTTTGTTCAGCTCTCACGAGCTGGACCGTTTTTTAAAAAAGGTATTTTTTTTAGTTTTTGGCAGAGTTTTGGTATTTATCTAAATACACTATACACAATATTGGTATCGTATGAAAGGTTTTTTTGAGGTGCGTCGAGCGGTATATATAACATGTTCAATCATTCCTAGAAATGTCCTGTTTGCAAGGATATTCTAAAAAAAACAAATTTTTGACTCTTTTGTATGAAGAATTTTGCGATTTAAATGTCAATCTTACATATCTTAATCTTTAGTCGATTTAAGTGAATACGTGTTTCAGGTTTTTCTGAAATTCGCGATTGTTCGCGTTTTATCAGAAATTCAATATGGTGGAAACAATATGTTCTAAATAGCGCAATATGGATACCAAAACTTTTCTTTTGACAAGTAAATCATCGCTAAGTAGATATAGTTTAGAATTTAGCAAATTTAACACATTTATCACGGTGCTCTGTATTAAATTTTGATAAAATTTGCAGGAACCCAAATTCAATAAAAAAATTTTATAAAATTTCTTGTAGGTTTATTATTAAATAAAATATTTTATTGAAATACGCGTGTCTGTAATTTTTTAAGAAAAGTCGAAATATAGGCTGACCCTAAATAAAATTTTATAATACGTTTTTTTCGCGAAAAAAAAGATATTCCGCCAAAAAAGGGCGTGTTGGGTTTTTTTCTGGTAAGTTGCATTTTTATCCTTACATCTACTAGCAACTGAATTTAAATTATTATTAAAATTTTATAAAAAAATTTTTTCGCCAAAAAAGTTAATCCGCCAAAAAAACGCGTGATGGAATTTTTTACTCTTAAATTGCATTTTTATCTTGCATAAACTACATACTGAATTTAAATGCAAATTGCAGTAACTCAATAATTTTAACAAAATTTGGTCCAGAGCATCGTGTTCTGAGACTTGCAGAACAGATATCGTGCAGCCAGAAAGCTCGTAACTAAATCGATTAGACAAGCTAACTCAAAATATTACGCAGAAAACTTTGCAAATTCAGCCAACACACGTAAAACTTGGAGAACAATAAGGGAAATTGGAATAGTAAAACAAAAAATTAGCGAAGAAACTTCAATTTCAAATCCATACGCCATTAATGAAACCTTTGTTAATATACCGATGCCACAGGCGGATCACTCATACTACACAAAGTTTTAAAAGGCTTAAATCATTAATTCACTTTATAAAACTTTATGAAATTTGTGTTAAATTTCATTCCGTAATAGCATTCTTATGGAATTAATTCGATAGCTTAATTCCCGATAGCTTTAAATTATATGAATTAATTCTATTTTAATTGAATTCTAATTGAATGAAACCAAACTAATCTGAATTCATTTAGTTAAAAGGTGAATGAAAAATGATTTTTTTCATTCACTTAGTCAAATAAAAAATTTTAGTTTGCAATTATATGCTGAAATATTAGCATAATACAAATGAAAAACATTTAAAATTGATCTAACATAACTAACTATTTTTTGAGTTAAGTCGCATAGGACAATAGTAATTAATATTAGAATTAATTACTAAAGAATTGTTTTCTAGAGTTGATTTGTAGGAAGAAGAAGAAGAAAACATTTTTATTTAACAGACACAAGGGAATCACCAGACTTCTCCAATCAACACTCGGTATCAAACTATTGAATGTGAAAAAAGGGCATCATAATGTGATAATTACTTGTGAAAAAGGAGAAAAAACAATAGGATTAAGAGAGGAAACATTCTAATTGAAAAATAAATTTTTCAAGTATTAGTTAATTCTGGCTCTTCTGATTACAAAACATACATTGTATAGGCTGTGATTGAAAAAACTTCAATTAGCCACACTCATCGCTATGCCGACCGTGGTGTAATTTGTTAAGAGGTGATGCTACGAGTCATAGCCTGTGCAGAGGGCTGCCGGTTCATTCCCCGATCATGGCAATACACTAAAAGTGTTTCAAATAGAGACAAATTAACAATTAAAAATTACTTTGATCAGTTGACACATAAACTAACCACTGACGAGTCTTTGGGTGAGACGAAACTGCGGCAGTCTGGTGATTCCCTTGTGTGTGTTAAATTTTTCAATAAAAATGTTTTCTTCTTCTTCTTCCTATAAATCAACTCTAGAAAATAACTAACTAGTATTGTATGCTTTGTTCTAACAAAACTATATATAGCTATATATAGCTTGTGTGTTTTACTTACCCTAGTAAAAATGATTTTTATATAATCATATATGATTTTTATATAATCATATATGATTTTTATATAATCATTTATGATTTGATACAATTATAACTTGTCGAGTATTGTGAAACATATATTTTTATATGATTATATCAAAAGATATTTAATTATATAAAATTATATTAACCAGATCCACCATTTTCCGGATCAAATCATGTATGGGTTAATATAATTATATAAAAAATATATTATTTGATCCGAAAAATGGTGGATATGGTTAATATAATTTTATATAATTAAATATCTTTTGATATAATCATATAAAAATATATGTTTCACAATACTCGACAAGTTATAATTGTATAAAATCATAAATGAGTGTATAAAAATCATATATGAATATATAAAAATCATTTTTACTAGGGTAGTTTTGATTATATGTTAGCTTCAAACTACACTGCACTAAGTGAATGATAAAAACATTTCTTCATTCAATTAGTAAAATGGTGAATGAACATGCGATTTGAATGATTCCAGTTGGGAATTCATTCAATACTTATTAAAGCTTTGGGAATGAAACTTATGAATGAATTCTCTACGAATGGTTGAATGGAATGGTATATGAGCATTTTTAAATTCTGAATTCAATTTTTCGTGATTTAAGCTCAAATTGAATTAAGTTCTTCGAAGCTCTGATACTACAGAAACTTCCATTTAGTACTTTTCCCAGAAAGAATATTTAGTTATGATTGTGTTAGTCAATATGACGTACTCGTAAGCTGCTCAACCATCAAATCCAACGCAACAGGGGTCGACGGTATTCATCCCACTTTTTTAAAAATGATTCTCCCATATCTTTTATCGGTGATAACTCATATCTTCAATAAAATAATCATGACCAGCACCTAACCCCAAAAATGGAATCCAGCGAAGCTTCTTCCAATACCAAAATCGTCCTCGGAGTTTCGACCGATTGCCATATTACCGTATCTTTCAAAGACTTTTGAAAAACTACTGCCTAAGCAGATAACCCATTATATCAATGATAAAAATCTTCTTACTTGCAAACAATCTGGTTTTCGTGCCAAGCACAGTTTTATTACAGCTCTTGCTGATGTAGCCGAAGTTCTTGCGAAAAGAAGTAGATAATGGCTGTAACGCAATGCTGTTGTTGTTAGATCATTCAAAGCCTTTGACATAGATAACCACACCATTTTGTTACAAAAACTAGAAAAGATGATGCATTTTTCAACAACGTCTTGTAAATTAGTACACTCGTATCTTAATGGTCGACTACAGTGAGTAGAAATCAACCCGTCAATAAAATCAAATTCCCTCCCTGTCGCTAAGGGTTTACCACAGGGTTCCATTCTCGGGCCTCTTCTTTTTTCGATTTATGCGAATGACTTGCCAGATCAACTGATATACTGCAATATCAGGATGTATGCCGATGATGTTCAATTATACATTAGTAGTAAAAAGGGAAAAATCGAAGATTGCACGCAAAAATTAAATGCTGAATTACAACGTATTTCTTTTTGGGCTTCTGTAAATGAGCTAAGTTTAAATCCAGAAAAATCAAAATGCATTTTACTACGCAAGAGAACACAGAAAGTAGTTGAATTACCCAACGTTTATATTAACAACCAGAAATGGTTAATAAAGCCAAAAATTTAGGTGTAATATTTAATAACACATTAACCTGGTCAGAACACGTTATAAACGCTTGTGGAAAAACCTATTTAATGCTTCGTACTTTGAGGCCTACTCAATGTTACACCCCATTTAAAATCAGATTGCTGCTCACAAAATCGTATTTAGTATCTATTTTAATTTATGCCTGTGAAATTTTTTCTAGTTGTGATGCAAAAAGCACATCGATGCTAAAAGTAACATATAACAATATCACAAGATACGTTTTTGGGCTTAAGTTGTATGGAAATTATAAACATACTACTCCTTATTTAAAGAAAATTTTCGGCGTACAGTTTGATGACCTGACGAAAATTAGAACCCTAATATTTTTACACAAAATCTTAACAACTCGTGAGCCAGATTATCTGTATAATCGAATCAAATTCAGCCGTTATAGGAGAAATAAAACCCTAATACAAATAAGACATCATACACTAATATAAAATTGGCAATTTTACATCACCGCAATTCGTCTTTGGAATATCATTTCACCAATTATTAGAGAAACCAGCAACGCATTACAGTTTAAGAAAAGAATCTTTGAGTTTTACTCTTAAATTTTAATTACTTTAAAAAATGTGTCATTATTATTTTGTTTTTATTTTTTTTTTTTTCACTAACTTTACATTGTTTAATAACTTAAGTACTATATTACTTTGTATGCCCTTATTTTTGTAACTTTATTTTTATAATTTTATATATATATCATATTTTATATTTTATTTAGAAAATTGTCGAAATGAAAAGGACCGGTAACTTTAACATGGGCTTGTCCTAGGAGGGGGTCAATTGCCTCTTGTGACGTGTCACAGGACTAACGCAAAAGAACCAGTCACAGGACTGAAGCAAAAGAACCTGTCATAGGACTACCACAAAAGAACCTGTCACAGGACTGAACTATATATTAATATTATATAACAAGGGTGGGCACGGATTTTTCACCGAGGGCCTTATTGTGGTTTTTCATAAATTATAAAGGGCCGCACTATACATTAAAAAAATTAAAACTACAAATCTTTACCTTAAATGAAATCGGACGGAACTAATATTTTATTTTTCGTGTAAGAAAAAAATCTGTTCTCAAATCTATCTATTTCAAAGCTGGTTCCACAAGCACTCATTGCAAAGTCAACTTTTTTTAGAATTATATTTTGATATTTTTTAAATACCTACATAAGTAGAATTAAATATTTTTGGAACACTTTTTTCATATTTTTTGCATTAATCTGTGGTATCGCGGAATCGGCCAACGAAAATTTGAAAACTCAACGAGTTATAAAAGACTGAATACAATTCCGACAACAAAAACATGTATAAACATTTATATCCTTGATTCGACTTTTAATTTAATAATTTCGTTGCGCACAACAACAAAAATCTCGCCCCTTAAAGGGACCCTATGCACTAAAGGGTAAATTTAAACGGCGATTACAAACTTAAAGATTTAGTGAGTATTTTGAGTGCTTTTTGATGAATTAAAACGCCAACTTTTTCACACAGTTCTAAATTTAAGACCAATGCGGTGCAGTATTATAGTCAGCACAAAGTACGAATTTTAATAACACTTTACTTTGGTAAGAAATTTTCAAACAAAGTTTCTTACTAATGTAAAATCTGAGTTTAAAATCGTGCTTTATGCTGTCTATAAAACTCGTCCACCCAAAAAAAAGTACGTAATGGCTACTGAAAATTTTGATGTTATTACTGGAAATTTAACTATTTTGAGCCGTGCGGTATATTTTATAATTTTAGCAACGCAATGTACTGATTTGTAGTATAAAGAAATTACTATAAAAAATTAGTAAATTTTAGTAAAATTGTTTTAAACTGTAATTTAGAAATTATGTGCTAAAATTACAAAAAAATTTTGCTGAATATTAGTATCACTCGAAGAAAAACCTCCATCATATTTATAAAAAGCTTCATAAATGTGATGAAAAACAAAAATAAAATTTGAAAAATTTTACAAAGTTTGTTTTTTAAATACAAAATTACATGTTTTTTTTTATATTTGTGACAAAGTAGTTGTCAATGTTGACAGTATCGTAAATTTATTTTGTAAAGACTTAAGGGCCAGTTTCATAGTCAGAACTAAGATCGATTTTTGTCTTAAATACTTTTTAAGTAAAAAATTTCTAACTAAACTGGACCTATGAGTAATATCAATTGTTCCTTTAAATATCTCTTAGGTAAGAAATTTTCAAATCGATCATAGCCCTGACAATAAAACTGTAACTAATTTTTTTATCTAAAAATTTTACCAATTAAAAAATTTTAAAAAATTACGAAATAAAATATTAAAGAAAATGTTTGAAATAAAAAAAATCTAAATCTAAATTTCAACAAGGGCCTCACAAAAATCAATGGGCCGCATTTGCCCACCGTTGTTATATAAAGTTATATATGAAATTACAAGAATGCATTTTTAGTATGACGATACATACAGTGTTACACAACTTAGAATCGAACCATATACATTAGAGCGTACCCTCCAATACGAAGTATTTTTGCCGAACGTAGGGGTCGCCATTTTACATTTTTCGTTATATCTTTGGCATTTACAGTCGGATCTTAAAGTATGATACATCGATGTTTCTCTCTCGAGGAGACCAGGGTCAATGACCTAGGGTTGCCATTTTCATTTTGAGAAAAAGAGGACGTCAACCTCAAAAAAGGAGGACATTTGCCATAAAAAACAGGACAATTCTTTTTATTGAATTAATTTTACAGAAATCAACAACGCGATAAAATATACAAATAAAAATTTATTTTATAAATAAAATAATTCTTATTCCCACTAAAAAAAATTCTCAAAAAACAAATAAATCATTCTGAACTTTAAATTAGAAAAAAAACAACGATTAACCAATTCATTACATACATTTTCAAGAATGTACATTTCTAATTTCAGGAATGTTTTTCAATGCTTCCGAATTGAATTATTGAATTATTATATATTACTGTCGCATTTCTTCAAGTATTCATAAAACTCTTGAAAATTCGTTTAAAACTTTATTTGACTCTAATATTAGGCCTTTTTTTATTTTGTTAAAAATCCACATTTTGTTTTTTAATTTTAAAAATTTAATATTTTTATCAAAATCCAATACGTACATATGTATATAATGTGGAAGGAAATCATTAAGTTTTGTAAAAATGTGAACACAGGAATTGAATTAAGCTAAATCCAAAATGGATTTATAAAATAAATAAATCCATTTTGGATTTAGCTAAATTTAATTGCAGAAATTGCATTTTCGCAAAATTTAAATTTTTTCTTTAATATTATATTAGCGAATAAGTGTTATATTTGGATAGAAATATTAAATTTGGCAAATTAAAAAACAAAATGTGCATTTTTTAACAAAATAAAATAAATCCAAACATAAATCCAAACAAGTTTTTTGATTTCATAGCAAACATCATTTTTAATAAAAATCGCACCAAAACTTGTTATCAGTCATGTTAATTGAATTTAAATTTTTTGATAATTTTTCAGGTTAAGGAATTCAGCAGAGAAACCTTAAACTGATACCGGTTTTCGAATTGTTTTTATTTGTCATTCTTACAAAACAATTTTTATTGTAAATGAACAACAAAAAATGTATGACTTATTGATCAAAAGTAGCAAACATTTTTTACTCTACCAAAATATGACAGCGCTACCTGAGCGCTCAGACTGAGCGGTTAGTGATCACGTCGTTCAGCAGATAGTTGTACGACTTTGGACTATTAAATTGTATCTGCCGAACGCACCCAATCTTAATTTTTTTTAGTTCAACTGTTGGTTCACTGCTGATAAGCTTCAAATTTGGCAATTAAAGTAAGTGATGCCAAGTCAATTGAAATAACAGCGACAAAACAGCAATGCCAACAATTCAAAAAAAGTTATGGAGAAAAGCGCAAAAAGTAGGACAACCCCGGACACTTACTCAAAAAGATGGAGGACCGCCCCGGACGCCGACTTTAAATGCCGAAGATATAACGAAAAATTGAAAAGGGCGACCCCTACGTTCGGCAAACAAAAAAAATTTTTTTTTGAAATTGCCTTGCAAAAATACTTCATATTGGAGGGTGTACGGCAAACTTTTTTTTTGAGGTAAGGTCTAATATACATATAATCATATCGGTCACTACATATATTTTGATTAGTTTTAAATGGCTTATGTACCCAGCAAAAATAAATGGAATGGCTTTTAAATGAATCACTTCCTTCATTTCATCACAAAGAATTACTCCCTTAGGAATGGGTTTTAAGCAACATCTAATGCTGCAATAAATATATGCTAGTCAGAAGTTCTTTTTCATGGCTGATAAGAAGTTAATATATTGTATGGGGGGGGAGGGGTTGCATAGGAACGTGCTGGCACAGAAATCAGAAGGTTGCGGGTTCGAATCCCACCAGGTCGAAATAAATTTTTTGTAACTTTTTTTTACACAATTAATAATTTTTTGCAGTTTTCACTGTAAAATTTTTATTTTTTTCTATTGTTGTGCACTCAAAAATTAATTTTTGAAACGATTTAAATTTTTTTTTTAATTTTCTATTAATTTTTAATGAAATTTTATGGAAATATAAAAGTTCTAAATAAATATGTGATTCTTTAAATATTTTTTGTTAAAATACGAAAAAGGTAAATATTACCATTTTAATTTAAAAAATCCAATTTGATCAAATTTTTACTAAATATATTTAGAAACTAAATATAACAGAAAAAGAAAAATCCTATAAACATTTTAGTTAGAACTAGTAAAAATAAGTTAAAAATTACTTTGCAGATTAAACTATTTTTTACCTACTAATATGCTGCAAAATTTTTTCAGGATTTTATCAAGGTAGTTCGTATTAAAAGTTAACTTAAATGTAACCAAAATTTTGTAAATTTAACAGTTTTATTTTTCCTTCTTATCTTACTAGTATTTAGCAAAAAACAATCTGCTAATATCAGCAGATTTTTTGCAAGGTCATTTTTAATTACATAATTTTTAGTAGCTTTTTCTCCTATTTTTACAGCTTTATTTCTGAGTGTATTATTTTTATAAAAAAAACACTTTCAAAAAACCACTTTATATATTTTCCAATATGTTATATATTTCGTATTCGTATTCGCCGCTTTATATATTTTTGTTAATAACAAATTAAAGAAATGAAGATAAAAACAAGTTACTGAACAAGACTGCTAAGTCAGGTATCAGATAGCATAGTGGGTAGAGCGTCTGCTTGAAATGCCAACGAGTGTGGGTTCAATCCCCACACGATGCATGATGATTTTTTTTTTTTAATTAAATTAAAATAAAAACAAGTGAAAAAGAACTTCCTTTTCATTGGTTCAAATATACATAATTTGTTTCAAAAAAGAACAACTTTCCTCCTATGACAAGCCAATGTTAAATTCATCAGTGAAAACCACAAAATTTTCACAACTCCCTATTCAACTGTTATGTTTTTACTACTTCTTTTTCCTCACTTTTTTTCCTGGGTAGTTATCTATGGAGTCAGATTTGGGGATATGTAATAACATCAATTACCATACAAACTATTCGTTGAAAAAATAATATCAGATGTACAGTAGTCCCCGCTTAAATACGCCTTCAAAAATGTAGAGTTTTCTGCGCTTTTAAGCGGGGAATCATTTATCCGAAAATTCGGAAAATATATGTACAAATGCGTAAAAGCGCATTAATCGAAATTAGTTTTCGTTTGATGAAAATTTTTTTTTTAACACGATCTACATACTTACAAAAAACTGATTTCTTTTCTTTAAAAGAATTTGTTCCCTAAAATTTTAAGTTTTATATATTTAGATAAAATATTTTTTTACCTCAAGTTTGAGTTTTCCAATCATCATTTTCTTATTGCAGACAACTGCAATCTTTTTGGAACAACAAATAAAATTTAACGTGACAATTTCATATTAGAATTTCTAACTAAGGCCCTGTGCGAGGTGGCTAAATTTGTTCTAAACTAAATACAAATTGATTAAAGGGTTTAAAATTTCTTTGAGAATTGTTTTAAAAAATTTTCTAATTTCAAAGAAACTTGTAAACCTGAATTTAGTTTAGAATTAGTTTAGCCAGTTCGCACCCACCCTAAATATATGAAAATGTAGAAAGTCGGAAACAAATTTTTTGTATTTTTTAAATGCAAAAATTCAAATAAGTTCTTAAAAAATAAAAAATAGTGAAATTAAAAATATATATACATATATAAAAAAAAATATAGAAAGTCGGAAAAAAAATTTTTGGAAAAATTAAAATATTTTTTTAAGTTTTAGTTAAAAATAATTTTAGTTTTTAGTATAATATTGTGTTTAACAAACAAATTTTAAGTATTTTTATACCCTACACCACTCCGTGGAGAGGGTATAATAAGTTTGTGCTGATGTTTGTAACACCAAAAAATATTGGACCTAGACCCACCTTATAATATACCCACCTTATAGTATACAGGTCGCAAATATTAAGATATTTTGATGAAATTTGGTACACCGACTTACGTCGGCCCAAGGATGACGCCTATTGATTTTGGTTAATGTTCGGTCCATGTTTAGACCTAGTGCCCATATAATGGCCCCTCCAAAGTCGCAAATACGAAGATATTTCAATGAAATTTGGTACACATTTGTCCCAAGGACAACGCCTATTGATTCTAGATAGGATCGGTCCATATTTGGACCTATCGCCCATATGGGCTATATTTACAATTTTCTCTTCTATTATCATTTTTGTGTCAAGTCCAATTTAACATTAGTTAGCTTTTAACCAGACTGGTGAAGGGTATTATATAGTCGGCATGCCCGACTTCAACTTTTTTACTCTTTTTTTTATAACGATTTTTTTACTCAGTAGCATTGTAGCTCCACAATGCGTATGAATATTTTTATATTACATTCTTTGATAGTGTTCATTTGCGAGCTGTTTTTCACATTTTCTCACATTAAAGTTTAAAGCAAAATAAAATTTTTGAATAAAATTCAAAAACTCTACAAATTTTATGTGGAGTTTAGTTATGAAAATAATATAGAAATAAAATTAAAAAAAATCTTAACCCGCTCGGGTCCGGCAGCATGTTAACTTTAATCTCCGCTAGGGGCTGCTGCAAAGCTATAAAAATAATAAAAATATTTCTTTGGCATATATCTATATTTTCACGATGTTTGGACGGAAAATTCCCTGCCATTACAATTCAGGCATGTAAGGGTTAATCGATCAAAATAAAAATCCGAATAATTGACAACTCTCATATTTGTACCACTGGTTCAGTCCCATTTTCACCTGTCTCGCGACAGGTACTTTTAGACCGGTACGGGACAGGTCACCGGATAGGTACTTTCAGACCTGTAGTATTTTCACTAGTTATGGGACAGGTCCATGCAGACCGGTCCTGTTTTCACCGGTCACGAGTCGGGTCGCAGGGCAGGTTCTTTCAGACCGGTCCTGTTTTCGCCGGTCACGGGACAGCTACTCTCACTACAACTGACCCCTGTTTTCCCACAGGCTATTTCATAGACAGCGGCTACACGCGAAAGCACTAAAATATGGCTAATCGGACAGGTATCACCAGAGATATGCAAAACAAAACTTCATACAAAAAAGGAGGTATTAAGTTTAGTTTTTTACTATAAAATCTGCCGCAAGCTAACTAAATATGTATTTCATCCGGTTATTTTTGAAATATATCTTTTTAAATATACCCGATTAAAGAAAAATTGATATGGGGCTTTAAACAGTCATATGTAATTTAACATGTGTCTTTATACAATTTTATCCGAGCAATGGGCCCATATAATTACATAAGTTTGCCTCAATTCATTTAAAATTTGATAATATCAGATACAAATGTATCCGAATAATGGCGCGATATAATTTGATCAGATTTTATGCAGTGGTATAAAATGATAGCTGAACTAATAATACAAACATATAAAAAAGCATGTATATTTTTGCACTACAAATTTCACTAAAATCGTAACTGTTTGCAGAAATAATTAACTGTGAGTACGTGTTTTTGCCAGACCTAAATCTCTTGAAAGTAGTTCATGTCTTTTTAGCTTTAACGTTAAACTTCATGAAAACTATTAAACTTTTATAGTTATTTTATTATCTGAAAGATAATTCATATCTGTGGATTTTGAAAAAAGACCATTTTAGAGAAAGCACAAACACCTCTACTGTTGCTTAAAACTTTTTTGTATAAATTTTCCAACAAAGTTCAAAAGCTGGTGTTATACAAAAATAAAATAAAATATTTTGAAAGTCTCTGGAAAAATTATCTCCAACAAAATAAGGTGTTCTGCCTAAATTTTTTATAATTTTAATTTTATTGAGTCTTAACATGAACAATTTAAATGGAATTAAGTAACATTATAAAAGTAAATACTTAAAAATTTCGAGTATTAATTTAATAACATTATTGTATTCAGTACGTACTTAACGTTTAAAATGAAATATTGGTTCAGAAATTTGCTCCCGGCACTTTACTATGTAATTTTGTAAAAAAAAAAAAAAAAAAAATTAAACTTAAAACTAACTTAAAGATATCTTAAAACTAACTTAAAAACTAAGTGTAAAAAAAAATATACAAACATTATTAAGGACAGCCTCTGTGTGTACCGGGAGTAATGCTGACAAAGAAACTAGGAATCAGCGACGATTCCGATTCAGTAATTGAATTACTACGCTCATGTAGTAACCCAAAAGGAGAGAGGTAATTCGTATTAGAAAAATGAAAAATGCTTACAAACATTGGGTACGTTTACCAGACGCCCAACTTAAAAATTTTACGATACTTGTAAACATATTTTTTAAAATATTTTTTTAAAGAATAATAATAATATATTTAATACATTAATTCCCATACAAGTATGTACTTATTTTAGCTAACTAGTGAATTTAATATTACAAATAACAACTTATTTCAGTAGTTCCTTCGTAATCACTTATATAATCCTATACCGGTACGATTTAGGCAACCATTTACCCCCAATGACACCCCCATGTTAAAATAATGTGTTATTAGACCAAAGTGTAAGTAGTTACAATTTTTGGTTTCTTATTACATTTCCCTTTACCTGGTAATAGAAGGTTTTGCTGGGTTCCTTTATCAAACGGAAATTAATAAAATTTCGAAAAAGTTGATTTTAGAGTCCCCAGATATCATTATATTCATCTCTATGAGTTTAGTTATTAAATCTTCTTATCTTGTCTGCAATAGACGTGTTATGACGGATTTTGTTTTGGATCTCACGAACTAGTTTAGCATATACCATCCCTCCTTTTGGTTATCAACCTTAAATTTTTTCTAATTTGTTAATGTAAAAAAAATTAACAAAAAGTATTTTTACTTAGATTAATAAAATGCTAAATTGATTCAATGATATTTTTATTCCAATTTCTTTTTATTGGATTTAGAAGTATCATGGGATTCAGTTATTGAACTCTAAATATTCCTACGTATCTCAAATTTTTTACTTTTATTACTTTGCATAAACATCCCAGCAAAACCTTCTATTACCAGGTAAAGAGAAATGTAATAAGAAACCAAAAATTGTAACTAATACTTACACTTTGGTCGCATAACACATTATTTTAACATGGGGGTGTCATTGGGGGTAAATGGTTGCCTAAATCGTACCGGTATAGGATAAAATAAGTGATTACGAAAGAAGTACTGAAATAAGTTGTTACTTGTAATATTAAATTCACTAGTTAGCTAAAATAATTACATACTTTTATAGAGTGAAGTAAGTCATTACACATTAGTACATATTTCATTGGTTACAAATAGGGAATAAAATAAGACGTTACCAGTAATGACTTTGTTGAAAAGTACACCGATCCGAGAAATGTAATTAGATTCTAAATTTTTATTAAATCGTACTTTCGCATAATAAGTAGTTATATTATGCAATACCAATAACTTATTATTTTTACCCTTATTTTTAAGTTATTATAAAACACAATATCGGTAAAATATTATTTTAAAGGATCCAAATAAGTAGTGATATATCTCCATATCGGTAAATCATTATTTCATACCTCCCACATAAGTATTGATGTATCACAATATTAGTAACGTATTACTTTAGGTTTCTAAGTAAAACCAACGGTAAAGGGGTACCCATTGCTAGGCAATGCGTGAAAAAGTTCAAACCCATTACCAAGGTTTTGCTGGGATAATAGTTTCTTTTTATATTTTGTTCTTTTTTCTTCTTGTATTTTGATTTTTCTTTTTTTTGGATCACATAGTTGTGCTTTAATACTAAAACTTTAATATGTTATCTTTTCACCAGGAACCGAAATTTGTAATTTATTCACTCTTGTTATTATATGGCTTCAGGTACACGAATTTGACTATTCTGATGTCCAATAATAGGTACTTAGGTCCTGTTATCAGAGATAGTTCGGCCCTGAGGTGTGTTCTATCGAATTTCGGAAATAATCTTAATATCCCAGCAAAATATTTCATTACCAAATAAGTGGTTATATAATAGAAATTCATAGCTCCGCACAACTTATTTTTTGGCGTCTAAACCAGAGTTTAATATCTATCATATATCAGTTTTTTGATTTCTAGCGGCTATGGAAAAAATATCCAAAGCTTGGATATTAAACAACACGCTAGATAAAAATAGCTGTCTGTATACGATATATACGAAAGAGATATTTCTGTTGTGTTGTATATTTTTAGCCATTGATAAATATCTAGCAAATATCACTTCATTAATTTCTAGCGGCTATCGAAAAATATCCAACGCTTGGATATTAAACAATATGCTAGATAAAAATAGCTGTCTGTGTGCGATATATACGAAAATGATATTTCTGTTGTGTTGTATATTTTTAGCAGCTTTCTTAAAATATATATTTTTCTAAAAATATCTTGCATTGCTAGATATATCTGTTTAAAAATATCTTGCATTGCCAGATATATCTGTTTAAAAATATCTTGCATTGCCAGATATATCTGTTTAAAAATATCTTGCATTGCCAGATATATCTGTTTAAAAATATCTTGCATTGCCAGATATATCTATCTAAAAATATCTTGTTGATTTTGCTGCTATTAGCTACGAAAATATTCTTGCATATTTAGCTGGTGCGTATTGTTTTTCGGTGGTTGGATTTTTTTAGGCATTTATATAAAAGTATTAATTTTTAGTCTAAATAATGCTGCTATTGAAATGAATTTTAAGTGTGCGTGAATATATCAATAAAAAAACAAGAGGACTTTAATAATTATTATTAGAAATTAGATTTCCATTTAAAAATTTATAATTTATAGAAATAATAAAAAAAATAATAAAAATTCCTTAATAATTATTATAAATTATACTTAATAAAAAAATAATTTTTTGGTAAATTTTATTTAAAATTAGTACGACTAAAGCCTAGGAGAGTTGTTAAAAATCACTTTTTTTTAACTTTGAAGCGCAATTTTTGAACGTAAAGCTGCCTACACACTAGGGAACATGGTTGAGGGAACAAAAAATATCAAAAAATTTTGTAAACACGAAATGCACGCTCTCAACACTCACACACACACAAACGCACTCACACATTCACAAAAAATGCTCTCTTTTTTTAAGTATGTTCCCTAGTGTGTAGGCAGCTTAAGAGCAAATTAAGTTTTTGCTAAGTTCAGATTCAGTATATTTCTACACTAAGAGAATTATGTCGGTAAAATTAACTGCAATTTCATTTAATTTTAAATGCCTTTACAGTTCCCAGTAAAATAGCCCATGAATATCATCACTGCGCCTAAGAAATTAGATATTGTTAACAAAAACTATTTCTGGTGCACCTAAAGTAGGGCTATATTTTGTCTCTTGGCTAAGTTTTATGGAAGTAATTCTTTTATAAATAGAAAGTTTGGAGTTTTGTTTTCATATGTGTAAAAAAATAATTTATAAAAAGTTTCGCGAAAAGCTAAATAAAGGTGTTTTGTTGCTCTCCTCCTTAAAAATGTTACCTGTTTTCTTAGGTTTAGCGACGATATAGTCTATTTGTTGTTATCTTATAATGTCGCCGAATAGCCATATATAATTATATATGTATGCACAGCGCATAGTTCGGGGACATAGCCAAAAAAGTGCCCAAACTATGCGGTATATTAGTCAAAAATGTCTTCAAACTATTCGCAAGACCTAGGAAGAATTTGAGGACAGTCCCCAAACTAACCAAATGTCTCCGGACCGGAGAAAACTGTTCCCGTAGCATGCGCTGTGAATACACTCAACCAAAAAAGTCTGTAATGGCTACTGCTAATTTTAGCAACACATGTCTGCTGATCTGTAGTACAACAAAATTAGTAGAAAAAATTAGTAGTCGCTACTAAATTTTAGCAAAATTGTTGTAAACTGCAATTCAAAATCGATTTCCTAGAATCAGTTAAAAAACTTACTAATTATCAATAATTTTAGTACAATGAAATTGGTATAAATAATTAGTTGCAGCTACTAAATTTCAGTAAATTGTTGTAAACTGTAATTTAAAATCAATCTGTTGAAATTACCAAAAAAGTGTACTAAAAAATAAACAAACTCTAAAATCTAAAAAAAAATTAATAAAAAAAAAATACTTTTTTTCTTTCGATTGTAACAAGCGTATAATTACTTCATCGTACTTGAAATTTGGAATCAAAATTGCAAACAGTTCTCCAGTTATTACGTTTTTATGCGTTATTTCCAGACTAAGAATATATCAATACCTAAGTAAAAAAAAATGTTATGGAGCCATATGAAGTTATATTTAATTATATATAATCTTTTATGTAATTAGATATAATTATATCCGAAAAATGAGAAATAAATAAAAAAAATTTTCAATAACTTGTAATTGTTCTTTTTTGAATTGCAATTACAAAGAATATGTAATTGTAGATAAGTTTTTTTCAATTACAATTACATGTAATTGTGTAATTGCATGTGTAATTAATTACAAAATGTAATGATTAACCCCATGTCTGCTGGAGATCTTATAATTTCGATAAATCTTCCATTACTTTTATCCAGATTTATCACGATAGTTCAATAAACATGAACAAATTTTTCTTTTAATTTAGTAATTATAAAACAAAGTTAACAACACTGAAATTTTAAAGTTAATAGGATTATGATATACCACCAAGATATAAGAAATCAGTCAAGTGTACGTTATAGTATAGAGAATTTCGTATTAAAGCTTCAGTGTTGTTAATGTTATGGGTGCGTAAGCCATTTTTGACTCATGCTCCTAAACAAAAACAAATTACTCACGCACGAGCATTTCGTTTCTTACTCAGCACTCGGTTTTGAAAAATTAGTAAAATGTTTTGCTGAAATCAGCAGCGAAAATTAGTAAAAAAAAAATACGTAATTTGTAATAAGAGAATAGCAAAAATGATTACTAAAAAAGTTGTACTAAAAATCAGTATAAAAATAGTAAAGTGTGATTGGAAACTATTTACAAATTTTTTTACTAACTTTTTTATCTGAGTATACATTATAATCATATATTTTTATATATACTTTAATTAGGGTATAGGGTATATTAGGGTGACCTACCTTATATGGACGAGAAAAAATGGCGACCTGTGACCCGCCCCCCCCCCTAGAAATATGCCTTTGAGTTTAAAAATACACCATGCAGAAAATTAAGGTGATCGGATAACGGGAACACGTGCCGCATCGGCCCTGAAATTTGAAATACGATTTATAATGATTTCTTTCAAAATACTCGCTCTGTATTTTGTAACCGTATTTTTGGAAAAGGTAAATAGAATCATAATCTAGACCGAATTATCTTTCTTGTAATGTATAAAAATTCAAAATCGATTGGAAAATGTTTTAGTAATTGCAATTTCCTCAGACCATTGTAGGGTTAAAATTAGATAAATTATGATAATCGTAAAAATAAAATATTTCTTTAAAAAATTTACAATGTTATACTCCAGTTTCATTTCTAATATTCAGATATAAATTTTTGTCCCTCTTGGCTCATGATAACCTAGTCCCAGGTATGGCCAAAAATGGGATTTGTTTTTTTTATAAATTTGCAAAACTTTAGTTTAGAGTTTTTTAGAATTTTGTTCAACAAAATATATCACATATAATTCCATATATGTTCATAAAAAATCCATATTTGTTCATATGTCTCCATACATAAACCCTATATGAATATGTTTGAGCGTATATGAGCATTTTTCACCGGGTTTATAAAATTTTATCCGAGAAATTGGCCCATATAGATACATAAGTTTGCGTCAATGATATCAAATATAAAATATAAAACAATATGAGAAGCTTTAAACCAAAGTTATAGGCAAAAATGTGTGTTAAGATTTTTATGATCTCACTCCTTACTATTGAACAGGCACCCGATATTAATACTTTTAAAACGTTTTATTTTGTTTTTTCCTCAATAAAAAAAATCACTTGTGTACAAATGAATTTATTTTTCTTGATGGATATTTTGTTTTCATAAATTTTTTTATTTTTTGTTTTCTTTTCGAAAACAAAATTTTAAAAATATCCGTACTGATATTTTCAGGAAAGTTGAGAATTATTTTTATTTTTGTACTGAGGAAAAAACAAAAAAAAAACGTTTTTTTTGTATTGAGGAAAAAACAAAATAAAACGTTTTAAAACGTTTTTTTTTTAGTTTTTTCTGATTACAATTACATATAAATTTTGTAAAAATTCTTAAAACAACATTCATATAGACACATTTCTGCATCCAATGATATATACCTTTGCGTTATTAAAAAGTATTAAAAATTTCCGCCGAAAAGACTTCTACAAAGCATGATAATCAGCGATTAACATTCTGCAAGCAAATATATTGATGCAAAACTGTTCCATTTTGCAAAATTTTTTGTCGTGATTTTTTGTTTTTGCAATCTAACTAGCTAATTTTGGTATAGGATATATGTATTATAGTCCCTAGATTATGGATTTTAAAGAACCCCACTTAAAAAATTGCAAACTAATGGCGGAACGCGAAAAACAACTTTATGGTACAAAAAATGAATTAAAAATTGTTATCAGAAATTTACATTCTGCAAACAAATACACTGATGCAAAAAATTTTCTTTTCGGAAAATTTTTTTCGCGAATTTTTTTTTGCAAACTAACCACCAAACTTTGATATGAGAATATTGGTATTATAGTCCCAAGATTATGAATTTTAAAAATCCGCACTTAAAAAATTGCAAAAAAATCGCGGAACGCGAAAAAAAGCTTTTTGGTACAAAAAATAAATTAAAAAACTCAGTCAGCGATTTACATTCTGCAAACGAATATGTTGATGCAGAAATTTTCCTTTTTGCAAAATTTATTTTTCGCGAAATTTTTTGCGTACGAACTACCAAACTTTGGCATAAGATACGGGTATAATAGTCCCAAATTTATGAATTTTAAAAAACCGCACTCAAAATTTTTTAAACTTAATCAGCGATTAACATTCTGCTATACATATGTTACATACATATACATATGTATATTGATGCAAAACTATTCCTTTTTGTAAAAATTTTTTCCAAATTTTTTTTGTTTTTGCAATCTAACCAGATAATTTTGGTATAGGATATAGGTATTATAGTCCCTAGGTTGTGAGTTAAAAAAAAACCGCGCTTAAAAATTTGCAAAATAATGGCGGAACGCGAAAAAAAGCTTTATGGTACAAAAAATAAATTAAAAAACTCAGTCAGCGATTTACATTCTTCAAAAGAATATGTTGATGGAAAAATTTTCCTTTTTGCTAGATTTTTTTTCGCGAAACTTTTTGCATACTACCACCAAACTACGGCATAAGATATGGGAATTATTGTCCTAAGGTTAAAAATTTTAAAAAACCGCACTCAAAAAATTGCAAAATATTGGCGGAATGCGAAAAAAGCCTTTATGATACAAAAAAAATAGTTAAGAAACCTAATCAGCAATTTATATTTTGCAAAAGAATACATTAATGGAAAAAAATTTTTTTTTGCAAATTTTTTTTGGCAATTTTTTTTTGCGAACTAATTACCAAACTTTGGTATGAGATATGGGATTATGGTCCCTAGGTTATAAATTTTAAAAATCTGCACTTAAAAAATTGCGAATTAATGGCGGAATGCGAAAAAGGTTTCATGGTGCAAAAATTTAATTAGAAAACTAATACAGCGATTTCATTCCGAAAATGAATAATATTAGTGCAAAATCCTGGTCAATTGGCAAACATTTTAGCAAAAAAAAAATATTTGCAATATATGTTTGTATGTATATACCGCTCAACAGTTCACTCCAGGGTATTATATGATTTTCTACAGATTTGAAACCAAAAACCATAATAGTATCTCCACCATAAAAATAAAACAAAAATTTTAAAATTCTATTCATATTTTTGTACTTAGTACAAAGATGGAAAACAAAAAAAAAACGTTTTTTAAAACGTTTTAAAAAATTTTATTTTTTTATCAATTTTTTTATCTTTGATATTTATACCTAAAGATATTTTTCGAATTTCAACTTGAGGGATATTTTTGTTTTAAAGTACATTTGAAATTTTTTGTTTTCGATTGAGAAATAAAACCATTTTGAACTTTAGTGATATTTATTTTTGATAAAAACAAAAAAAAAAACGTTTTCTGGTGCCTGCTATTGAAAGCTCAAGTTAAACACATAAAAAATATTCTTTCGCTTTTTTTATTAAAATACGTATGTATACAAAACAAATTATTAAAAATTAGGAGAATTAAGAGATCTAGAAATTTTTGTATTTTTTTAAACGAGCAAAATGTTTTCCCCAATAAGAGCTCCTAAAGAATTACAGTTTACAACAATTTACTGAAATTTAGTAGCTGCAACTAATTATTTATACCAATTTCATTGTACTTAAATTATTGAAAATTAGTAAGTTTTTTAACTGATTTTAAGAAATCGATTTTAAATTGCAGTTTACAACAATTTTCCTAAAATTTAGTAGCGATTACTAATTTTGATACTAATTTTGTTGTACTACAGATCAGCAGACATGTGTTGCTAAAATTAGCAAAAAAATACTGCTGGACTCAAAACAGTTAAATTTCCCATAATAACAGCAAAATTTTCAGTAGCCATTATAGACTTTTTTGGTTGAATATATGCACAGCGCATTCTACGGGAACAGTTTTCTCCGGTCCGGAGACATTTGGTTAGTTTAGGTCTTGCGAATAGTTTGAAGACATTTTTGACTAATATACCGCATAGTTTGGGCACTTTTTTGGCTATGTCCCCGAACTATGCGCTGTGCATACATATATAATTATATATGGCTATTCGGCGACATTATAAGATAACAACAAATAGACTATATCGTCGCTAAACCTAAGAAAACAGGTAACATTTTTAAGGAGGAGAGCAACAAAACACCTTTATTTAGCTTTTCGCGAAACTTTTTATAAATTATTTTTTTACACATATGAAAACAAAACTCCAAACTTTCTATTTATAAAAGAATTACTTCCATAAAACTTAGCCAAGAGACAAAATATAGCCCTACTTTAGGTGCACCAGAAATAGTTTTTGTTAACAATATCTAATTTCTTAGGCGCAGTGATGATATTCATGGGCTATTTTACTGGGAACTGTAAAGGCATTTAAAATTAAATGAAATTGCAGTTAATTTTACCGACATAATTCTCTTAGTGTAGAAATATACTGAATCTGAACTTAGCAAAAACTTAATTTGCTCTTACGTTCAAAAATTGCGCTTCAAAGTTAAAAAAAAGTGATTTTTAACAACTCTCCTAGGCTTTAGTCGTACTAATTTTAAATAAAATTTACCAAAAAATTATTTTTTTATTAAGTATAATTTATAATAATTATTAACGAATTTTTATTATTTTTTTTATTATTTCTATAAATTATAAATTTTTAAATGGAAATCTAATTTCTAATAATAATTATTAAAGTCCTCTTGTTTTTTTATTGATATATTCACGCACACTTAAAATTCATTTCAATAGCAGCATTATTTAGACTAAAAATTAATACTTTTATATAAATGCCTAAAAAAATCCAACCACCGAAAAACAATACGCACCAGCTAAATATGCAAGAATATTTTCGTAGCTAATAGCAGCAAAATCAACAAGATATTTTTAGATAGATATATCTGGCAATGCAAGATATTTTTAAACAGATATATCTGGCAATGCAAGATATTTTTAAACAGATATATCTGGCAATGCAAGATATTTTTAAACAGATATATCTGGCAATGCAAGATATTTTTAAACAGATATATCTAGCAATGCAAGATATTTTTAAACAGATATATCTGGCAATGCAAGATATTTTTAAACAGATATATCTAGCAATGCAACATATTTTTATAAAAATATATATTTTGAGAAAGCTGCTAAAAATATACAACACAACAGAAATATCATTTTCGTATATATCGTACACAGACAGCTATTTTTATCTAGCATATTGTTTAATATCCAAGCGATGGATATTTTTCAATAGCCGCTATAAATCAAAAAATTTATATATGCTAGATATTTATTTCTGTTGATATTAGCTAGCCTGTTGTTAAATATCACAACGTGTTTACTATTTTTAGATATCTTTCATGAAAATTATCAAATATTGGATATTTTTGGATGCTGTCAGCAGTTTTTTTAAACCCTGGTCTAAACTCATTATTTTTGTTTGGCGTGGTCGTTTTTATACTAGTCACGCTTACCCGCTCGCTTACGACAAAATGAGAAGTAAGTAGTTATGAGATTCTGAATAATAAGTGGTTACAAACATGCTTACAAAAAGATGAATTATAAGTGGTTACCCGACTGCTTACTTGATTCTTAAAAATAAGGGGTTACACAAGTACTATTAGCTTCAGGAAATACATTCAGAGATATTAAAGTTTCTGCTAGTGTGTAATTTTAGTACTCGTCATAAAAATTTTAACACAAAACATATTTACATGTAATAAATATAAAGTATAAAATTTAACTTTGTAAAAAGTACTTATTTAAACTATTCCGAGTAAGTCATTATTTTATATTTAAAAGCAATGACTGCAATAGGCCGTTATTAGGAAGTCATTCTTTTATATTACAAAATAATGCAAAAGGTAATGATATATCATTATTGGTAATGCAGACAGCAATGACGTGTCATTACCAATATTTTGCTGGGATTGCACATTAGAGTGGGCCGAAATTTGCCGAATTGCGAATTCCAAAAACGGGGGGTGCGGAAAAGTTGCGTATGCGTCCAGTAAACAGTAAAAAATAAAAATTTTGAAAATCGGTTCACGTTCAAGGTCCCCGCAAAGCGGTTGAAATTTCAAAATTTCGGAAAGTTTAAAAAAATCCCTTAATTTTGTTAAAAAATATTTGTTGTTGTGATATATTGTTTCTAATAAATTATAGTTCGCTGAATACATAAAAATAAAAATTTTTTAATCGGCCGAAAGGGTTCTGAAATATTGCTACTTGAATTTTGCTGAAAAACATTTTTTTTCATTTTTCAGTCGAGCCTTCAAAAAGTTAGTCCAAAAATGTTTTTAATTTTTTCATTTTTGAGTGTAAAAAAGTTGATTGAATGTTGGTCCATCTTTTTTAATAATTTTGGGTATTTTGATAATAAATATAAAATAGCGGATCTCGAGATTTGGGACACAATGCTCGAAAAGTATCCTCTTTTTTGTCCACACAATGTTCGAAAATTATCCTACTTTATATTTTTTGTTGTATTAAGAGAATATTTTAGCATAAACTTAAATTCGTAAAAGTTTTTTGTAAAAGTTTTGAAAAATATTTTATACACTGTGCCACAAAAGTATATATAAAAAAATGTAATTGAATATAACTTAATACATTAGTGTTCAGCAAATATTAAAAAAATTAAATTGCGTGCTCGGATTTAAATTTTTGTAACATAATGTTCGAAAAGTATACCTTTTTGACCACACAATATTCGAAAAATATTCTACTTTATATTTTTTGTTGTAAAAGAGAATATTTTAGAATAAAATTAAACACTAAGTAACCTTCCTAAAGTCCACTCATCTGGTCAAGCCGTTGTATCAGCACTGTCTCATCATGCTATGATATACGTCTCTATGTTGTATTCAGTTGAAACTCATGTGGAGTTTATATACTATCGTTTATAGGGTCTACCCTACGATAGTAGGGGAGACCACGATGTACTAAGTTCATATGTTGAAAGCTTTGATCTCTCGTCATTCTATGCGGGCAGTTGTGTTAATATTAAATTGGATGGCTTTGTAGCGAAAGGCGAAAATACGTATTATGTCTTGCTGGTCTTATCGAATTCTTTCAAAAATTTTTATTCTTTGTAATTTACTTGTAAAAATTGTATCATCTTTCTTTAATTTGAAAATAATTTAAACAGAAAATGATATTAATTTATGATCTAGAGTCAAACTAAAAAGAACATTCATTAAATTGGATATTTTGAATACATGGATCTCTGATTTATTCTTATTTGTTCCTAATGTGAGGGTCAAACCTAAGCAGAGAAAAGATCCTTGGATTAGTAAACGGGAAGTAATTGATGCTAGGAGACTTCGGGATTCTGCCTACGGTGCGTTCTTGAACGACCGTTCATTAAAAAATCGTAGGGTATTTAGCAGATGCAGAAACAAACTGAAATCTATAATTCGGAGATTCAGAAGGCTGCATTACATGAATATGTTTAATGGTAGTGATAATAGAAAAATGTGGAGGCTATTGAATAATGCTTACCTTGGGAAGAATAGTAATTACTTGGACGAAGTTAATGTTGATGATATTAACAATTTTTTCGTTTCTAGTAGTAATGGGAGTAATTTAGCTACTTTCGATATTGGAACTTTATATGATGGACTTTATGTTTTCTCATTTAACTGTATTGGTGTTGATGATTTGTGTTTAGCATTGGGAAAGGTCAAATCTAATTCTATTGGAACTGATGGTTTTCCAATTAAATTTATTAAACTAATTATTCCTTATATATTAGAACCCATTTTACATATATTTAATATGATAATTACAACATCAACTTATTCAGACTGCTGGAAGTTGGCACGTGGGGTTCCCATTCCCAAGAGGGGTTCCTCCTATAAGTATATTACCATCACTTTCAAAGATAATGGAGCACCTGTTAAAGTATCAGATAATTCAGTATATATCACAGCATAATCTCATTAGGGACTTTCAATATGCCTATAGGGATAAGTACAGTACCTCGGCTATGCTCTTAGGCATAACTGAGACTGTACGGGAGAACCTTAGGGATGACAGAAATAGTGTTTTGGTGTCATTGGATCTTTCTAAGGCCTTCGACCGACTGAATCATTACAACCTTATTGGAAAACTTAATAGAATTTTTGGTTTCTCTAGGATGGGTTGTAAGCTAATTTATTCATATTTGCAGGGAAGATCGCAATTCGTGAATTTCCGTGCTTCCAATTCTAATGTTGCTTTTCTTTACTCTGGAGTTCCGCAAGGTTCTGTTATTGGACCTCTTCCCTTTTTAATGTACTTAGATGATTGTGTAGATTGTTTGGACTTACATAGATTTGGTAAAACCCTTCCTATTTGCAGACGATATTCAACTGCTTTTTTAGTAATAGGAGAGAGTTTCCTGATGTTTTGGAGGCGGTAATCAATTTCAAACTTAAGTAATTGGATGGTGGAAAATTACTTCACTATTAACATGCTTAAAACCAAAGATATAATGTTTCCTTCACTATTTTGTAGTGTTGTTTATCCCAATATTAGTATGGTGGTGTTTGTTAATAATTTCAAGTGTTTAGGTGTGATAATTGATTAGTACTTAAATTTTGGTCCCCACGTGGATGCTATATCCGCTAAAGTTACCTTGGGTCTTAGATCACTGTACCACTGTGGATTGCACTTGCCACTTAGGGCCAAGCGCACGATCGCGTATGCTTTACTTATGTCGCACTACAATTATGGTATTGAGGTTGTATGTGGTACACTCTCCTATAACATAGATAGGCTAGAACGTGTTCTTAGGAGAATAGTATGATTTGTGTTTGGGATTCCTCATAATGATCATGCTCGCATTATTGGAGCCGTGAATGAATTTGTAGGCTGTTCTTTTGCACAATATCTCGAATAACGCAATACGATTTTCCTATTTAAAATACTGAAGTTTGATGTGCCTCATTATTTGGCTTCTAAATTTATATTTTTTAGATCTATGAGGCATACTCATATTATTAATCCTATTTATACTTGTTCAGTTTATTAACGATCGTTTCTTGTTAGATCCGCTAATGTTTGGAATCGCTTACCTGAGAATTTACATGATTTAACTGTTTTCACTGATACTTTTAAAAAAAGACTTTTACGTAATTTCCAGAGAAACCAATTTCTGGAGAATCAGTAAATTTGTCGAATTTCGCTGATTGGGACTACTAATTCATAATAGTCATTTCATATGTGTATCTTTGCCATATCTTACAAGAGTGTTTTTCTCCTTGTTTTATGTTGCTATTTTAGATTGATTTTTATTTTTTCTTTTTATTATTATTATTGTTAATAATAATGAAATTTATATATGTATTTGTTTTTTTATGGAAGAAATATTCTTATACTCTTACCCCTAAATTCATAAATGTTTTGTAAAGTTATAGCAGGTTTACAAAACGTCAATTTCATACAAAATTTGTTCAATAAACCTCCTATCATTTTACAAAGCGTTTATGAATTTAGGGGTTAGTGTATATATTATGATGTTTATAATCAAAGTATATTTTATATATATCTCTATATATTAAAGAATAACGTGACTGACTGACTGACTGAATGACTGACTGACTGACTCAACATCGCCCAGCCCAAACCGCTGAAGCTAGGAAGTTGAAATTTGGTATGTAGGTTCCTCTTCCGGGGTAGACGTCCGCTAAGACGGGATTTTTGGAAATTCCTACCGGAACGGGTAGGAATTTCCCCCTTGGCGGCCTGCCAAAACCCCTTTGGCTAGAAAGTTGAAATTTAAGATATGTGTTCCTTGGAGTAGGGGCTAAATTTTCTGGAAAGTACTTTCTAGAATTTTGGACAGGGTCGTTGTAAAAATGGGGGTTAAAAAGGGGAAAAAGGCCCCCCTTGACGGCCTGCCCAAACCGCTGGAGGTAGGAAGTTGAAATTTGGTATAAAGGTTCCTCCACTATCGTAGACATCCACCAAGACGGGAGTTTTGGAAATTTTTACAGGGACGGGCAAAAAGGGGAAAAAGTCTCCCCCTTGACGGCCTGCTCAAACTGCTGGAGCTATGAAGTTGAAATTTGGTATGTAGGTTCCTCGACCGGTGTAGACGTCCGTTGAGACGGCATTTTTGGAAATTCTTATCGGGAGGGGCAAAAAGGGGACAAAAAAAGTACCTTTTTCCAAAAAAGTACCTTTTCCCAAAAAAGTACCTTTTTCCCAAAAAAGTACCTTTTTCCAAAAAAAGTACCTTTTTCCAAAAAAAGTACCTTTTTCCAAAAAAAGTACCTTTTTCCAAAAAAAGTACCCTTTTCCAAAAAAAAGTACCTTTTTCAAAAAAAAGTACCTTTATACAAAAAAAGTACCTTTTTACAAAAAAAGTTCCTTTTTCCAAAAAAGTACCTTTTTCCAAAAAAAGTACCTTTTTTCAAAAAAAGTACCTTTTTCCAAAAAAAGTACCTTTTTCCAAAAAAAAGTACCTTTTCCCGAAAAAAGTACCTTTTTCCAAAAAAAGTACCTTTTTCCAAAAAAGTACCTTTTTCAAAAAAAGTACCTTTTTCCAAAAAAGTACCTTTTTCAAAAAAAAGTACCTTTTTCAAAAAGAAGAACCTTTTTCCAAAAAAAATTCCTTTTTCCAAAAAAAGTACCTTTTTCCAAAAAAAGTACCTTTTTTAAAAAAAGTACCTTTTTTAAAAAAAGTACCTTTTTCCAAAAAATGTACCTTTTTCTAAAAAAATGTACCTTTTCCAAAAAAAAGTACCTTTTCCCAAAAAACATACATTTTTCCAAAAAAAAATAACTTTTTCAAAAAAAGTACCTTTTCCAAAAAAAAGTACCTTTTCCCAAAAAAAGTACCTTTTTCTAAAAAAATTTTCCTTTTCCCAAAAAACATACATTTTTTCAAAAAAAATACCTTTTTCAAAAAAAGTACATTTTCCAAAAAAAAGTACCTTTTCCCAAAAAAAAGTACCTTTTTCTAAAAAAATTTTCCTTTTCCAAAAGAAGTACCTTTTCCAAAAAAAGTACCTTTTTCCAAAAAAAATACATTTTTCCAAAAAAAAAACACCTTTTTAAAATAAAATACCTTTTCCAAAAAAAGTACAAATAAAGTACTTTGTAAAAACAATATATAATTTCAAAAAAACTACTTTTTTTCCTCCCCCCACGGATATCTCCACTACAACAAGGTTTCTTGATATTCGGCATAGACGTGCGCTAAGACGGGATTTTTGGAAATTCCTACCGGAACGGGCAAAAAGGGGAAAAGTCTCCACATAAACAGTCTCACAAATTGGAAAAGTGCCTGCCCAAACCACTGGAGGTAAGAAGTTGAAATTTGGTATAAAGGTTCCTCCACTGTAGTAGACATCGACTAAGTTTGTATTTTTGGAATTCCCTACAGGATATCCCAAAAGGAAACTCGGTATGTGAGTTCCTCCTTCTGTGTAGGCGTCCGCTTAGACGGAATTTTTGAAATTCCTATCGGGAGGGGAAATAAGGTAAAAGTCTCCTCCTGACGGCTTGCCCAATCCCTTTTGGCCAACCTAAAATTTTAAATATGTATTCCTTGGAGTAGGACTAACTCACCGGCAACGTAATTTTTCTATTTTGGAACAGGAACATAGTAAAAATGGTGGTTGAAAGGGAAAAATGTCCGCACTAACGGCCTGCCCAAACCGCTTAGGCAATGCAGTTGAAATTTGGTATGAATTTTTCCATCAATCGCAGATAGCCGCGAAGATGGAATTTTTGTAAATTCCTAAAGGGAGGGGCAAAAAGAAGAAAAGCCTCACCTTGGGGGCCGGTAAAAACCCCTTCGGCTAGAAACCTGAAGCTTAAAATGTGGGTCCCTGGAGTGAGGGCTAACTTATTAGAAAGATACTTTTTTGAATTTTGGACAGGGTCGTTATAAAATGGGGGCTCAAAAAGGGAAAGTTGCCCCTTAACGACCTGTCCAAACTGCTGGAACTAGGAAGCTGAAATTCGGTACTTAAGTTCTTCTCAGCCTGCTCAAACTGCTGGAACTAGGAAGCTGGAATTCCCTGTCGATGGATTTTCGGAAATTCCTACCGAGAGGGGCACAAATAGTAAAAGTTGGCTAGAAACCTGAAATGTAAAACATATGTTACTTGGAGTATGTGCTCACTTACCGAGAAGGTGCTTTTTGGACAGGGACATTGCAAAAATGGGGATTAATGAAGCGAAAAGTGCCGCTTAAAGGCCTGCCCAAACCGCTGGAGGTAGGAAGTTGAAATTTGGTATTAAAGTTCCTCCTCTATTGTAGACATCCGCTAAGATGAGATTTTTGGAAATTTCTACAGGTAGGGTCAAAAACAGTAAAAGTCTCCCCCTTAACGGCCTGGCCAAACTGCTGGAACAAGGGATCTTAAATTGGGTTCCTTCTCCAACGTTGACGTCCACTAAGATGGTGTTTTTGGAAATTCATACCGGGAGGGGTAAAAAGGGAAAAAACTTCCCCCTTGACGGCCTGGCCAAACTGCTGGATATAGAGACCTAAAATTATGTATGTAGTAGGTTCCTCCTCCAACGCAGACGTCCTCTAAGACGGAATTTTTGGAAATTCCTACCGGGAGGGGTAAAAACGGAATAATCCTCCCCCTTGATGGCCTAACCGAACCCTTCGGCAGAAACCTGTAATATATAATATGTTTTCCTTGGAGTATGGGCTAACTTATCGACAAGGCATTTCTAGGACTTTGGACAGGAACGTGGTAAAAATGGTGGTTCAAAAGGGGAAAATTGCCCCCCCCCCCCTTAACGTCTGCGTCTTTAGCTAGAAGCCTAAAACTTAAAGAACAAGTGTATATGAAACACTAAAATTAAGAAACTAAATAGGAAACGAGTGGGATTGAAACACTACACAAGTGGAATGAAATGGATATAAACGTTGAACGAGTGGAATTGAAATTATAGACAATGCAAATGGATTGGAAGAGGGAATTACCTGTTCAAACACTATCAACGGAATATGAAACTTATGTAGCATTGAAACATACTCTCCAAAAAGTTAAACAAATTTTCTGAAAGAGAAAAAACCTTAGAAAAGGAATGGAACTTATATATTCCGATATTTAAACTTCATGTAATGAAGCACCGGTGGAAGAAACCGACGCAGTAAATTTTCCAACTGAATTTGTGAATTTACTTGAATTGCCAGGTCTACCTTTACATAAACTGGAATTAAAAAAAACACTTTAAGACACGCTAACAACGTAGCTTTGCCCGCTATTTTTAATATTATAAAATGCTTTTCAACCCTGCTTTACGTTATTTATTTTCATTCAAAACACAAATGAACAAAACTACTTACGGGTCTATCTACCTAAGTTCGCACTTTACCAAATTATCTTGACATACACACGTATATTGCAAATTATTATAGATTCATTACTAACAATCCACTTTCATGAGCAAAAGTGATCAAATATTTATTTATTTTAAACCCATTGTTGTGCAGAATTATTTATTTGTGGTGGCTGGGTGAAGGCTTTAAATAAAAAAACTTTAAATAAAAAAACGAATTTAATAAAAATTGTGGGGGGCGCAGCCCCCCCCCCCCTTAACCTTTAAGGCACGCTAACAACGTAGCGGACTGCGCCCGCTAGTATATATATATATGTATGCATAGCGCATGGTACGGGGACATTTTTTCGATCAAGTGTTTAGTATGGAGACATTTGGTTAGTTTGGGGACTGTCCTCAAACTCTTCCTAGGTCCTGCGCATAGTATCAAGACATTTCTGACTCATATACAGCATAGTTTGGGCACATTTTTGGCTAAGTCTCTGAACTATGCGCACCACATACATATATATATAGCCATGAGTCAGAAATGTCTTGATACTATGCGCAGGACCTAGGAAGAGTTTGAGGACAGTCCCCAAACTAACCAAATGTCTCCCGAGCCCTAACCAAGGCAACATCAATTTATGAAAAATAGTAATATGTATTAGTTTTTTCTATCCCTCATACATATCGCAGCGTCCTCCTTCGGTGTTCCCATAGCACTTAACCCCACCGAAGTAAAATAATATGCATTTAATTGTAATTTTTCTTATAATTAGTTAAGTATTTAATACTACTTAGTAATACGTTCTTTGGCCTTGTGGGCTTATTGCATTACGAATAAATAAAAACAAAATATAAAAAAATGAGATTGGAAATATGTCTAGTGTTTGATGTAATATATAATTATATCCAAAAGCCAATTGACAAACTTTCTAGTGTGACTCTGAATCGGGTAATTTATAATTTTATCCAAAACGAAATGTATGTTTTTTAATATGACATCATATACAAATATATATTATTTTGAACTATGTACTAAATAGGTATATATAACGTCATATATAATTGGATTAACCTTATCTAATTGTAAACGCAGTATACAATTATATATTGATCGTTATGTAGTAAGATGAAACTAAATATGACATCATATTTAATTTTTTTGAGAAAGAAAAAATTATATATGGATTCATGTAATTATGCACGGTTATATACAATGGCGTACAAAAACAAATATGGGTATATACATGTATATATTATTGTATACAAACGTTTTTACTCGGGTATGTATAAAAAAAAATATGTTTGCAAATCTTTTATTTCAGTGGACTTAGTACCATTATTAAAATAGAGAATAAAAAAAAAACGCAAATAAATACAAAATATAAGGGAGGGTTGGGTGGTGATTGGTTTTTCAGGCCACATTCCTTTTGTTATCATTTTATTTAGAATAACCCAGGAAAATATTCTGTTCCAGAGAAGCTGTTTTTCCTTTGTAACCCCTTCCACTGGCAATGATGTTTCTTTTAAAAAGCAACCGCTTCCTATGCACCCAAAGTGGAAGTGGTTGCCTTGGAATCAGTTCTCCAACTAGTTATAGAGCTTCTGGGACTAGTACTATAACTTCTTCAACTAGTTCTAGAACTGATTATCCTTCAGTTATATCTTACATATAAGATCCAGACGGACAGACAAGAGTAGCTAAGGCGCCTCAGAAAGAGGGTCTTAAAAAAATTCTAACACAATTTTTTTTTTACAATTCTTCATTCAATTATGGCGTTGATAAAAATAATTTTGGATTTTTCTTTAATACACACTCATGAAAAAAGGATAGATGCAGCGATTTTTCTCAAAAATACCAAACTTTAGGGGCCGGTAGCGACCCCTAAACCTTAATAAAATAATTTAAAAAAATCATTTGTTAATTTTTCACGGTGGCCCATACCAAAATCCAAGTTTTGTTTTTTATGAACCTGCCTAATGACCACATTTGTCCATAAATGGAGAAGTATGTTCATTTTTCATTGTACAAATATGGATAACCATATATGATCATATACAAAATATATATGATCATCAGGGCAGCGATTTTTTATTTGAAAAAATATTATGCGGCTTGGAGCAGGAACGAGCTCCGACTGGTTCATCAGGGATGGAAAAGGCTCACTTAATCGGGCTCTTATACCAAAAAATGTTAGATCGCTCATACATATTTAAAAATGTAAGTAACTAAAAAATAGCTTCCTCTTTGGCTCGTTAAAAAAATTAAAATTAAATATTTAGATAAATATTAGCAAATATTTATTAGCACAAATTGCGAAAAAAAAACATTTGCAAAAAGCGAAATTTTCGCAACAATATATTCGTTTGCAGAATGTCGATCGCTGATTACCTCTTTTAATTCATTTTCTGTACCATAAAGCCTTTTTCGAATTCCGCCGTTATTTTGCAACTTTTTAAGTGCGGTTTTTTTAAATATATAACCTCGGGATTAAATTTTTGTACCATAAAGTCTTTTTTCAAATTGCGCTATTATTTTGAAATTCTTTACGTGCGTTTTTTTTTTAATTTATAATCTAGGTGCTATAATACACATTTCATACAACAAAGTTTGGTGGCTAGTTGCAAAAAAAAAATCGCGAAAAATAGAATTTGCAAAAAGCAAAAATTTTTTTTATCAATATATTTGTTTGCAGAATGTAAATCGCTGATTAAGTTTTCTAATTAATTTTTTGTACCATAAAGCCTTTTTTCGCTTTCCGCGATTATTTTGCAATTTTTTAAGTGTGGTTTTTTTAAATTTATAATCTAGGGTCTATAGTACCAATTTTATACACAAAAGTTTGGTGCTCAGTTTGCAAAAAAAAAAAATAAATAAACCGCGAAAAAAATATTTGCAAAAAGGAAAATTTTTGCGTCATTGTATTCATTTGCAGATTGTTAATCGCTGATTTAGTTTTTAAATTATTTGTTTCTACCACAAAGTCTTTTTTCGCGTTCCTCTATTATTTTGCAATTTTTTAAGTGCGGTTTTTTAAATTTATAAATTACGGAGTATAATGCCCATTTCATAAAACAAGGTTTGGTGGTTAGTTGCAAAAAAAGAAAATTTTGGCATCGTTTGCAGAATGTAAATCTTTTAATTAATTTTTTGAACCCCAAATCCTTTTTTCGCATTCCGATATTATTTTGCAATTTTTTACGTATGGTTTTTTAAAATTCATAATCTATGGCTATAATACTGTTGGAATAGTATAATTCCATAGTATAGTTCCATTCTTGATTTTTATAACTAAATTATTATTTTCCATCCCTCGTTACAATCGATGTTTTGAGTCATACAAAGAGCGCACATAATGACCCTGCAAACATTTAAAAGATACCTTCCAAGAAGATATTAAAGCGATATCTTCTATTTGTCATTTGAATGAAAATAATCAAGTAGTATTTACTTTGAAATTGTCTTCCTTTTAACACTTGGAAGATAATTCGGCGATATTTGGAAAAAAAAAAATTAAAAAATTTTATCTTTTGTCATAACTTTTTATGACAATATTGCGGCAATATCACCTTTGTATCATTTGAAATCTTTTATCAATTTGGAAAAAATTAAAACTAAATTTGTACAAAAACAATCAAAAGACATATAGGAAATAAACTCGTGAAAAGTTAAGATTATTTGCGCGGGAAAAATCGTCTAAGATGAAATCAAGATAATTTATAAGTTGGTCAATAGATTATGTATGCAGATATTGTCTTCAGGCTTAAATTTAATAATGAAAAAATTAAATCGTGTTTTTATTGTACCGAGAGTTTATTTAGCAATATCCCTTTTATATTCCATATGAGTTATTGCTTTCATATTGCCTTGAAGTATTGTTTTACTGTAACAGTTGTTTCCGACGGAGGAAACTTCCGGAATACGAAATTGATATTCCCGGCAATAAATGTTTTCTTCCTGGCGATATATTCGGAGAATCTTCTTCGTATTGCCATGTATGCTGGGTGATATTGGTTTGAGTATGTTCCTGTTCCAAGGCACATAATAGAACAAATGCTTTCTCAGTGATAGAGAGTCCCCCAATCTCTTTATTATGTATACTCTTTGCTTTCATGCAAATACATGTTTGTAGTCATTTATCCAAAAATTTTTTAAAGCAAATACTTTCCGATTCATAGAATTTGCAACAAAATGGCATCGATTTTTTGTTGCATATTTTGTTTTAAATGCATATTTTTGCAAATTTTGCTTTTAAGTGCATATTTTTTGCATATTTTATGATTTTTATTGCATATTTTTGCATATTATTCATTAAATTGCATATTTTCTTCATATTTTTTTTTTAACTAAGAATAAGATTTAATGAAAATTAAGAAAAAGAAGAATTTGCAAGCCTTAACGAAGCCCTTCTCTGGAAGGAAATTATCGTCTACTTAGACATTTATAATGTCTATGGATTTAATTTTTAACCAAAGGCTCGAATAATAAATATGATTTTTAAGAATCGATAAATTTAAAGTGCATTTTTTTGTATTTTAAGCGCATATTTTTGGGTTTTTGGTGGATATTTTTGGATTTTTAGTGCACAATTCCATTTAGGTGCATATTTTACTGCATATTTTAAGGGCATATTTTCGATTTTTAAGTGCATAAAAGTCGCTGCCCTGATGATGATATATGAACTTTTTTAACCGGGCACTTAAAAGTTTTGATTTTAAAAACCTATCACTGCTAAATGGCTTGATATAATTGAAAATAGTTTTCATTCTGAAATAAAGTAAGGCCATGATAATGAAAAACTTATTGACAAAAAACCAAAAAGTCAAGGTAAAATATGCAGATTTTGAAATTCAAAGTTAAATATTTTTTAAACTATAAGAGCGCTGTGGTGTAATGGTTAGCGCATTGGACTGTTACACATAAGGTTGCGGGTTCAATCCGCATTCAAGGCAACATCAATTTATGAAAAATAATAATACAGTCAATCAAAAAAGTTGGACACTATATAAAATAAAATGAACAAATAGCTGACAAAGCAAATTGTGGTGAAATTTTTGTTGTTTTTGTTTTTTCTTTGATATCTTATATATTAAATGACGCTCCTAGACGAGAACAAGAAATTCTCATTGAGTTTGGGATTTAACCTAATAAATATTTCAGGAAGTTCTAAAATGGTGTCCCCTGACGATTTCCTTAGGCAAGAATGAAATCCGGCTAGGGACATGCCTCCAACAGATTGTTTTTCACAATTTGCCAGATAGGTTTTGAGATTTTAGCACATTTAATTCCTTTAATGTAATTATTGTTTGTCCCGATGGAAATAAATTTGAAACAACCATGTTATTTTAATTTTTTTTTCAAACAACATAAGCATATTGTACGTAAAACGAGTAAAAAGGTTAAAGTCGGGCATGCCGACTATACAATACCCTACACCACTCTGGTGTATTGTTTGGATCCGAAATTCGAATGGGTTAAAATAGGGCTTATGTCAAAATTTTCTATAATGTGAGTCAGCGCACCAAATTTCATTAAAATATCTTAATATTTGCGACCTGCAGTTTGTAACCAAGCCAATTTTGGGGGGACCCTTATATGGGCACTAGTTCTAAACATGGACCGATGTTCACCAAAATCAATAGGCTTCGTCCTTGGGCCAACATAGGTCTATGTACCAAATTTCATCAAAATATCTTAATATTTCCGACCTGCAGCGTATAAACAATATAATTTTGGGGGGGGGGACCCTTATATGGGCACTAGTTCTAAACATGGACCGATGTTCGCCAAAATCAATAGGCTTCTTCCTTGGGCCAACATAGGTCTGTGTACCAAATTTCATCAAAATATCTTAATATTTACGACCTGCAGCGTATAAAAAGTATAATTTTGGTAGGACCCTTATATGGGCACTAGGTCTAAACATGGACCGATGTTCACCAAAATCAATAGGCTGCGTTATTGGGCCAATATAGGTTTGTGTACCAAATTTCATCAAAATATCTTAATATTTACGACCTGCAGCGTATAAACAGTATAATTTTGGTAGGACCCTTATATGGGCACTAGGTCTAAACATGGACCGATGTTCACCAAAATCAATAGGCTGCGTTATTGGGCCAATGTAGGGCTGTGTACCAAATTTCATCAAAATATCTTAATATTTACGACCTGCAGCGTATAAAGAGTATAATTTTGGTAGGACCCTTATATGGGCACTAGGTCTAAACATGGACCGATGTTCACCAAAATCAATAGGCTGCGTTATTGGGCTAACATAGGTCTGTGTACCAAATTTTGTCAAAATATCTTAATACTTACGACCTGCAGCGTATAAAGAGTATAATTTTGGTAGGACCCTTATATGGGCACTAGGTCTAAACATGGACCGATGTTCACCAAAATCAATAGGCTGCGTTATTGGGCCAATATAGGTCTGTGTACCAAATTTCATCAAAATATCTTAATATTTACGACCTGCAGCGTATAAACAATATAATTTTGGTAGGACCCTTATATGGGCACTAGGTCTAAACATGGACCGATGTTCAAAAAAATCAAACTTGTTCGTCCTTGGGCCAACATAGGTCTATGTACCAAATTTCATCGAAATATCTTAATAGGTGCGACCTGTAGAGTGCGTACAAGATTGCATGGACAGACAGACAGACGGACGGACGGACGGACGGACGGACGGACGGACAGACGGACATCGTTAAATCGAAATAAAAAAAAATTCTGAACCGATCGGTATACTATAAGGTGGGTCTACGACCAATATTTTTTGGTGTTACAAACATCAGCACAAACTTATAATACCCTGACCACATAGTGGTGTAGGGTATAATTAACAATAATTTTATGCTTTTCAATATTCTCTTTCGTTTTTTGTATTTTTTTAAATTACAGCTCATTTCATTATACCCTACACCACTATGTGGTCAGGGTATTATAAGTTTGTGCTGATGTTTGTAAAACCAAAAAATATTGGTCGTAGACCCACCTTATAGTATACCGATCGGTTCAGAATTTTTTTTTATTTCGATTTAACGATGTCCGTCTGTCCGTCCGTCCGTCCGTCTGTCTGTCTGTCCATGCAATCTTGTACGCACTCTACAGGTCGCACCTATTAAGATATTTCGATGAAATTTGGTACATAGACCTATGTTGGCCCAAGGACGAACAAGTTTGATTTTTTTGAATATCGGTCCATGTTTAGACCTAGTGCCCATATAAGGGTCCTACCAAAATTATATTGTTTATACGCTGCAGGTCGTAAATATTAAGATATTTTGATGAAATTTGGTACACAGACCTATATTGGCCCAATAACGCAGCCTATTGATTTTGGTGAACATCGGTCCATGTTTAGACCTAGTGCCCATATAAGGGTCCTACCAAAATTATACTGTTTATACGCTGCAGGTCGTAAATATTAAGATATTTTGATGAAATTTGGTACACAGACCTATATTGGCCCAATAACGCAGCCTATTGATTTTGGTGAACATCGGTCCATGTTTAGACCTAGTGCCCATATAAGGGTCCTACCAAAATTATATTGTTTATACGCTGCAGGTCGCAAATATTAAGATATTTTGATGAAATTTGGTACACCGACTTATGGCAGCCGAAGACGCAGCCTATTGATTTTGGTGAACATCGGTCTATGTTTAGACCTAGTGCCCATATAAGGGTCCCCCCAAAATTATATTGTTTATACGATGCACGTCGTAAATATTAAGATATTTTGATAAAATTTGGTATACAGACCTACATTGGCCCAGTAACGCAGCCTATTGATTTTGGTGAACATCGGTCCATGTTTAGACCTAGTGCCCATATAAGGGTCCTACTAAAATTATATGGTTTATACGCTGCAGGTCGCAAATATTAAGATATTTTGATAAAATTTGGTACACAGACCTACGTTGGCCCAAGGACAAAGCCTATTGATTTTGGTGAACATCGGTCCATGTTTAGACCTAGTGCCCATATAAGGGTCCTACCAAAATTATATTGTTTATACGCTGCAGGTCGCAAATATTAAGATATTTTGATGAAATTTGGTACACCGACTTATGGCAGCCGAAGGACGAAGCCTATTGATTTTGGTGAACATCGGTCTATGTTTAGACCTAGTGCCCATATAAGGGTCCCCCCAAAATTATATTGTTTATACGATGCACGTCGTAAATATTAAGATATTTTGACGAAATTTGGTACACAGACCTATTTTGGCCCACGGACGAAGCCTATTGATTTTGATGAACATCGGTCCATGTTTAGACCTAGTGCCCATATAAGGGTCCTACCAAAATTATACTGTTTATACGCTGCAGGTCGCAAATATTAAGATATTTTGATGAAATTTGGTACACAGACCTATATTGGCCCAATAACGCAGCCTATTGATTTTGGTGACATTAGTTGGCTTTTACCCAGACTGGTGTAGGGTATTCTATAGTCGGCATGCCCGACTTTAACCTTTTTACTCGTTTTAATATATAATGTGTCAAACTTTTTTTTGTGCGCTGTATGTATGAGTTTTTTCTATCCATCATACATATCGCTGCGTTCTCCTTCGGTATTCCAATAGCACCTAACTCACCGAAGTAAAACAAAATACCACGGCTACGAATTAAAAAAGCTTCAACAAAGTTTCGCAACTCTTCATTTGATAGCGCGCAGCAACTGTTTTAAGATTTAACTTCTCGCGCAATTACAGGGTTGCCATATTTGAACCCCTTCATCTTCCACCACCTTGTACTTCTCCACTATCCCAAGTGGTTTATCGATGTTAAGTCCAATCTCTTTTTTGAATTGCTCTTGAATTCTTATTTTCTCGTTCGCTGTCATCTTCTTGCGTTCTTCCTTATTGTTTGCTGTTTTACTTTAATTTTCTGATATGCTTCTATATTTAAGATCATAAGCCATATGTAGAAAGTATTTCAGATATCGTATTCAAGCATGCAAAGGGGATATTCCGAATTTTAGTACTATATCTTGAATTTGACTCTCTTTGAATATTTTTAAAAATTCCGTTTTCTTTTCGCCACATATGTAACAATTCCAATTTGAGGATGTTTTCTTTATTGCATTGCCGACTTTTCCATCAATTTCATATCATATGAAATATTAAAGGAATACTCGCAAACTTCAAAAGCCACTTAATTTCTGCTTCTTATATTTTATAAAATTTTGGGTTCAAATTGTTGATTCCTTTGTGACCTCGAAGCAAATTGGTCTACATAAGGACTTCGACCCCGGGGTTTCATTTATCCATATATCCTTAAAAGTGGTTGATGAAGAATCGCTATTAGCATATTTTCTAATTCTTAAGTTAACCACTGATGCCATGAATACACTTTTGTATTCTGAAGATACTTTACTTGTTTGCTTATATTCGAAAAGTGAAGATAAACCAACACATCCCCACTTACAGATTAGTTGTAGATCGCAGCTTCCTCTTCTGTAAAAGAAGTCTTTGATGTTGGCGTATGTCTTCTTAGCAATTCGTTGAAGACGTTTGGGAGATGCAGTTGGAAGGACTTTTGTAATTTTTACTGCCTCAGGAGGCTGTTTGTCTTTTTTAACATCGCATTATAAGTATCTGAAACTTCTTCTGATGATATTGCAAAAAGTGATGCAGATACTCCTTGCTTCTTCAATTTTGGGCACAATTCATTATATTCCGTACTGCGAGTTTCAACATTAGATAAACAATAATTCAGTTCAATAGTTTCATCCAGCCAATCAGAAAATTTATATACAAATTTCTTCGTGGATCTCACTGTCTTTCATTTTACAACATTCTTAATTTTGGATAATTGCGTCTTTTCCAATTTATTTTTGTAAGTCTTTTCAATGAATTGCATTATTATATTCACCCTTTCACTAAATTGAAGTTCTGTATTTAAAAAAAAAAATTGAACATAAAACTTTATATTTAAGAACAATCGCCATGATGATCTACCCAGTGTAGAAACGGTAATGACATATCATTATTTTTTTGACTACCAGTAATGACACCCACTTACCTTCTGCATTATTTTAAAACATATAATAATGAGTTTCTGTTAATGACTTATTTTTATCATTATTTCAAATAGAAAATAATTTTCCAGATTTTTTTGAAAATTTTTTGAAATATATTTTTAGACTCAATATTTTTTAAAGAAATGTAATAACAAAAGTAACTAGTTACCATTACCAAGTATGTAGTTACATAACCACATATCTGGTAATGATTTTCTACTCTGGGTAGTTATAACTGATTTACGTTTTGGACAAAACTGTCCTTATATTCATTATATTTTATCCATTAATCGATCAAATTTACCTGATACTATATATTTAAACAGATAACCTAGATAGGTACCAGAAAAGCACCCAGTATAAATTTTTTTCTGAAGGTTTAGAATTTTACTTACAATTATTTTATAATGGACAACACAGGTCTCAAAATAAAGGGTTAATAGTTAGCTATTGTGCAATATATTACCTGCGTTAACGTGTTACCTACTTATAATGAACGTAATAGTAGTTAATGTAATTTTTCTATTAGTTAATGTAATTTTCTTAATATTATTTATACAGCAATGTGTGGGAAATTGTACCAGAAACTAATAAAATTTTCAACAATTGTAAAATTCATTAAAGACATTTTGCAAAAAAGTGAGAGAAATTGTTCTGTTAAGATTTTGTCCATAATATAAATTTTTAATTATACAATAAAAACTTTATTAATTAATATTTTTTATTGAAATTTCACAACTAAATAACTATTTAAATGCTTAATACAAACCAACTAGAATTTTAAAAGGAATCCCGCAATTCCTAAAAAACTTCTGAAAAGCCCCAAAAATGAATTTTTTTAGTTTTTTGGGAAGATTTGTTCTACCAATTACAAGGCACAAGATTTCTTTACACAATTATTAGGAACATATTGGACCATACAAAAAGTGCTTAAAATTTTTGAATCTAGCTTTTCGTTTGGAGTAAATATGGCATAAAGTAGAAATTTGAAAAAAATAATTGGTAAATTTCGGAAGGGCCTTTATCCCACAGTGATAGAAATTTTCGAACGTTTTTGACATAGAAATATTATACATGAAGTAGCCTTTCAAAAAAGTATAAATAATGTAGATCCCGACTAAAAAGATGTTATATAATCATATATCACCATATATAAACCCATATATATGTTCATATCTTATTTGATCCGAATATTGGAATATATAATTATATCAAACCAGATAAGCATGTTATCTAACCTGATACAATTTGATCCGAAAAATGGGTCTATCTAATTGCATTAAATTATATATAAATACATATAATTTTATAAAAATTTTTAAATAAAATTTTAGTAAATATTGTTGAGATCACTTATTTTCATTCATATTAAATACTAATGGCCGACAGAACAGTTTGGCTAACAAAGTGGGTATTGGTCGATCTTTGGTATGGATGCAAATGAGGATTGAATGCGATTTATGACGTTCTTAGGACGCAAATTGTCCCTAAACTCAGAATAACCCAGTTTGTAACTGGATTTCAATAAAAAGCTAAATTCAAAACGAGAAAAAGTTGTTTAGAAAAATTTATGCTAATAAACTTGGAAATAACTGACAAAGTAAATTTTCGGTTTAACTCAACTTTACAAAAATTTGTCGGAACAACTTTTTCTAGTTTAGAGTTTTGGACGTTCTTATAAAATGTGTCTTTCTTACAAAATGTGTCTTTCTTATAAAATAAAAAAAACTCTTTCTAAGTTTGTTTTCTTCATTGTTATAGTGCAATTAAACTTTAAAAAATTTTGTATAATTATATATCATGTTTATATATTTTGATATAAGATTGTTTATAGAAGCTTATAGGCCATTATATATAATTATATATAAACTATATCGCAGATCTCTTAATATATGGATGGAGACCAAATCGCGTATGATTATATATAACGTCATATCAAACATATTTATAAAACCAAAGTGTTAATATAAATGTATATGGTTATATAAAGCCACGCATATAAACATTTATAATAATATCAAATCATATAAGATTATATGAAAACTTTTGTAGTCGGGATGTTACTTAACAATTCTTTTTTTATAAATAAAAAAGAATGAAAATACTTTTTTAGCTAAAAAATGGCAAACAAAACACGCATATAAATTTTTAATTACAAAAGATTTTTTCAAAATTCTTTCTGCAGAATATTTAACGATTTGTTGGTAAATCATAAAAAATATTTTAAAAAAATCGAGAGAAATTTGAATCTTATATTTGCAAAATACTATACCAAGGTAGGTAAAAAATAGCAAATTTTAATTTTCGAAGTCGGGTATTTCGTAAACTATAAGAGATAAACTATGCATGTTGCTAACTTTTTTGTAGAACTCGACTAGTACATTCCACTTATGAATTTTTTTTAAATCGGGACAAAATTAAGAATTCTGGATCGTTTTTAATTTTTGTAATACCCGAGGTGCCTGACTTTGGGGACCTATGGCGTCCCTCCTGATAAGTCTATAGACCAATCAAAACTTAAACTCGAATGCAAGTCCTTAATTACCACCTGAAATTTTATTCCAATCGGACACACCGTTTAGAAAATCCAGAATTATTTCCATTTTCTTCCAAAATCTCCCACTGTGCGTCACTTTGTGAAAGTTATAGCTGTCCGATAACAGCTGAAGGTCAATAATTTATGTATAACTTTTTTGATAGGAAGAAAAAGTTTAAAGTAATTTCATTAACAATTATTTAAATTTTTGCATTAAAAAATATAAAACTAGTTTTTTCGGGCTTTGTCTATTGTCTATCACGAAAATGATCAACCTTATATAACGTATCCCTAACTGGATGAAGCCTATTGATTTTGGTTAAAATCGGTCCATTTTTAGACATAGTGCCCGTTTAAAATTCCCCCTAAAACTGGGTTGTTTACACGCTGCAAATCGCAATTTGGTCCGCTAACTCACATAGTCCCAAGGACAAAGCCTATTGATTCTAGATAGGATCAGTCCATATTTGGACCGATAGAGAATTTCGGTATGCCCGACTTTAACTTTTTTACTCGTTTTTTTTATATTCTTTTACTTTTGTGTTTTGCCTCTTTATGAATATTTTTTTGCAATAAATGTAATTTATTTCGAAATTTTCTCATTGTAGGCAACCCATCGGCATAGTTCCATAGTATTCTTACCAAATATTGAAAGATCTGCTAACAATCTCAGTAAGGGTTTTCTGTGCTGTATTAATCGATATATTCAAATACTTTTAAGGTCCTTTAGATTGCATTAATAATCAGATTTTGACTTTCAAAATCTGATTGTTAATTGAAAATCTTTTATAAAAAATCTAGTGTAAACTTAAGTCAGAAATGCAGAACTAGATTATATTAGATACGAAGGCACTACGCACCGCGACCAATATAGATCTTTTGTGCTGCCTAGAGTTCCCTAGAGATTCAGGCTACCAATAAAGCCAATAATCCCGTTAGGAGAATTTCCCCAAACATCCGAAGATGACACGAAACGGTCACCCAGAAATCTCAGTCTCCTGTCACACAGTCTCGGACATTCGCAGAGAATATTCTCCGATGTCTCACTTTCCAGCTCACAAAACCTGCAAACACCAGTGTCTGACCGGCCCTGTTTGTGAAGCTGGTACCTGAGCCCACAGTGCCCAGTTAAGTATCCCGTCAGGGTCCTAAGGTTAGCCCTGTCGAGTGACAATAGTCGCCTTGATAAGCCGCTGGACAAGGAAATAAATCTTTTGGTCTGCCTTTGGCCAGTAAAAGTTTCCCAATGCTTAGCAAACTCAATCCCTCTCCATTGCCTGAGTTTTTCCCTAGCATACCCCCTAAAATTAATTAAAACCACGTTGTGCGGAAGTTTAAAAATACTTTTTTATGATCAAATTACTTCACCGAAGATAGTAGGCAAATGACCCAGAAATTTCTTTGTTTAGCTCTTTTATATGAAAATCTTGGGTCAGAGTAATTGAAGATAACAAATTAAGAAAATAGGAAATAATAATATATTTAAAATAAAATAGTTGATAATTATCAATGTTTATGAAATATTTGATAATTAATATAACTAAAATGAATATGAATAAAATATGGTGTATTACAAAGAATACAAACAGGTATAAGAGCAGAAAGGGAGAATCATTAGTGGTAGTGACAAAATATATAACTCTAGGTATCCCAAAGAATGGTTCCGGGCGGATGAATGGTCAACTGGCTCCACAATTGGCTAGACAATCGTTACCCTCGTGCCCCTAATGACCAGGAATCCATCCTAGTGTAAGGGAGTTGTTCCTACCGAGTTTGTTGAGAATTCCCATACACTCCATGACTATATAGACCAGATGATACCCCGTAAGCTCCTAGAGCCTTTAGCGCAGCCTGGCTGTCAGAACGAATGTAAATGCGGGAGCTAACCGTGCCTCTCCGCAGGCACTCTCTCACACATACGCAGATGGCGAAAATCTCCGCCTGAAAGACGGATGGGTACTTGCTCATTGGCAAGGTTGGAATCTGGGTCCAAAGACACCTGCCCCGTGCCCCATTAGCCTGCTTCGAGCCATCCGTGACCCATATCTGAGCCCCCTCTTGGGGCTGCCAGGATTGGCTGGTCCACATATTTCTGTCAAATGACATAATTTCAAAATGCCTGACAAAAATCTGCTACGGGATTATTTTATCCGCGACCCTTAAAATTGGGTCGTCCATAAAGATCCCGGCGATCTTCAAGTGACCCTTTAGGTCCCCGCTCCTCATGTCCTCGACCCCTCGAAGAGGAAGTGAGCCTATGCTTGCAGCCTCCTTCACGGAAATATGCAATGGTGGAATACCCAACATGGCCCCAATGGCATCCGTCGGGCACGATCTTCCAGCTCCCGTAATGCGAGTGCACACCAGCCGATGCAATCTCCTCAGAGTATCCCTTGCCGTTGACTGCTCAACCTTTGGCCACCATGCTAAGGCAGCATAAGTTGCCATAGGTTTCAAAATGGTGTTGAATGACCAGTAGACCATGTGTGGTCTTAGACCCCATGTTTTCCCAAAGAGCTTCTGACAGGCATAATATGCCCTGGTGGCATTCTTGGTTATGGAGTCGAGATGATCATTCCAGTAAAGGATTTATCAAGAGTCACCCCTAAATATTTCACACTACCCGAGAAGCCTATCGTTTTTTCCCCAACAACAGGTTAGGTCAGGTGGACCCTTTTTCTCCTTGTGAACGGCATCAGGATCGCCTTCGTCGAGTTGATAGTCAACCTTTTTTCCCGACACCATGAGTTAGAAAATTTCAGAGCCTGCTGCATACGATCAGAGATGGTCCTGCCATTCCAGCCGACACCGGAGATGACAAGATCATCGGCGTAGCCATAGGTCCTGAAGCTCAGGTCGTTCAGACCCTCAAGCAACTCATCAATGACCAGTCTCCATAGTAAAGGCAATACAACACCGCCCTGAGGACATCCTCTGGTCGCATTCACAGTTCTACTAGTAGACCCTATAGCCATGCGCGGTTTCAAGGGGGGCAAATGAGAAATCCCCCCCCCCCCAATGCGAAATCGAAAACGAAAAAAAGGGAAAGGAAAGAAAAAAGAAAAGAAAAAGGCAAAAGAAAAAGGGAAAAAGGGAAAAGAAAAAAGGAAAGAGAAAGAAAAAGGAAAAAATTAAAACAGAAAGCAATATTTTTTTTAAGAATTAAATTTACCCAGCAAACAAAGATGATCAATAATGACTCAGAAATTAGCTCCAAAAACATAAACATTTTTCCACTTTTTCCTATTAAAGTGGTCCGTCCAAAAGAGCCCCCTGTGTACTCAGAAATGACTCAGAAAAAAGAACGTATAAAAACGAAATTTTCTTCATAAATTTTAATAATTTTGGAATCTTCTTTGAGTCCGAAAAATGAACCCTCGTTTTGAGACAGCTTTTTAGATTGTAGAGAAAACTTTTTGGATTGTTTTCTGAGGGTTCATAATTTCAACCAAAAAAAAGAGTGTTTTCAAAAAAACAATAATCATTTCTATGAGCCATTCAAGAATCTTATTTATGAGCGCTCCGAAATTGCTGGCTGGGTAATTAAAAATCAATTGTGATGCTGTTTTTGGTAACATTACATTTTTTTTTGTATAAAACTATGTAATTGTAAAAATCAAAGAATCTATATTTAGGCCGAAGGCTTTAAAAACTACATTTTTACAGTAACCTTAGAAATTTGTTCCCCTTTTCCCTTGAAAAAGATTCACTTGAACATGAACTCTAAAGGCCTCAAACGGTTATTTACAATAAATTGTGAATGAAAACATTTTGTATTTTATATTACAGATGTTGTTACAACAAACACAAAACGTCAATTTTTCACCAGATAAATAATATTAAATTTGCTGAAAAACAAATGATTGATCGTGAAAAACATTTTGCGTATATGAAAAATCAAAACAACTGAGCTTAAAATAAGATTTTTAAAAATTTATTGAGGAAACGTTTTTGCAAATCACTTTTTTTCTTATTCCGCAGACTCTACAATTTTTTCCCTTTTGAGACTATCGAATATTTATTAAAACTTCAAAATATGATAATAAATTTTAGTATTTTTCCTTCGGTATGCAATAATATAATAGATAAATTTTTTAATGAGAATTTGATTGAGATCTGAGGATTTTCTACACACAAGAAATACAAATAAACTATATTTTTAAATTGGAAATTTATTAATTCTAGTTCGAGGCCAATTTCCTTATTATGAATTAATATAATAAGCAGTTTTTCTAAAAACTGCTATTTGTCTTCATCAGGATATTCTCCTGACAAATACTTCACAGGGTTTTTGCTTTTTAAAAAAAAGTACTTATAATGTTAATTCATAATAAGGAAATTGACCTCAAACTAGAATTAATAAATTTAACAGGTCGAAAAAACAATTTTTATTTTTAAATAAAAATGGAAAACCAACATTTTAACTATATTTTCGCTAAAAAAACTCAATGACGTAAAATTTAACTATAAAATGTTATTATTTATTATTATTTATGGTCTTGAAATATACGGAGATCAAGTTTTCATTTGAGTATAATAATGTATTTGTATGTACGAAGATTTTTCAGGAATAAAAAAATTTTAATTTTTTAGCTCAGTTATCATTTTTACAACTTCAAATTTTACAAAACTAGATAACTTAATAAACAATATTTTGCATAAAAATTGCAATACCACTAAAAATGCTTCAAAATATTAAAAAAAAATTAAATTTTCAAACTTTACATGAAAGTTGAAGTTTTTCTTAGATGACAGTTAAAAAAGTTTTTTCATATAAAAGAATCATTAAAATTTATGTTAAAATTTCGATTTGTTATTCAAATATTTTAGAGCATATCCAATGTTTAGGTACACAATTTTAATACAAAATATTGTTCACTAAAGACAAAATATAAACCCATTGATTACACAGAAAATGTTATGGCCAATAAAATTTCAATTAAAATTTTGTTTGATTTAAAATTAATTTTCAATTAAAAGTTTAATTATATCAATTAAAATTTTAATTGGAAATGCCCGAGTAAAAAAGTGTATATAAAATAATAATATAAAAAGTGTAATATTAAATTGTATCATACTGGATATAATTGTATTTACAAGGATACAAAGTTATATCAAATGATAAACTTATATCCGAATTTTGTCCCGATCAAATTGGATATAAGTTACTACAATACGATATGATTAAATTTAAATGATAAAAAAACTTTGAATTGAAGGGCAGCTGGATTTCGGGCCCTACACACTCAGGGGTGTGATGAAAATCGAAAACGAACAGTTTTTCAATCTAGAATAATTTGTTTCGCGAAAATCAAATTGGCTTCAAATTATTATTTATCGATTTATTTGACGCCGGACATCTAAATTAGGAAATAAAAAATAATTGGTATTGTACAGATCTATCATCACATGCCTGACTGTCAGCCTAGGGCTATTGTTGGTAATGAGTAACTATTAAAGACGTTAATGTATAAATCTGTTATTCTTTAAAAACTAGATATTTTTTTTTATCAAATATGGGAATTTTCTTGGGACTTAGAAATTTTTTTAAATATGTTAAGCTTTGTTTTATTTTAAATAAAATTTTAATGGTTAGCCCGGCAATGCACTTCTTTTTTGTTGGAGGCTCATAGTTCCCGATTTATGGAGCTGAAGATGATCTACAACAATATTCAATGGCTTATTTCTCCACTCAAAACTTATCGGACCAGAACAAAATATATATATCGTTGGAAAGGTACTTGAAATATCTTTCCAATGATATGCAACATGCCTAGACTTATTAACCCATTACGAGCCGGGTCATGATTTTAAATGTTAAGTTTTTTAAATTGGAGTTTTTAAATTAAAAAAAAAAAAAAATTAAAAATAAAAAAAGCTCAGAAAATATTAATTTAATGAAAAAATTTAATCAAACATATAAAAAATTTTTTTCATGAAATGAGTTTCGAACTTGTGTCTGTGATTAACTAATATATTGTAATATATAAAATACAATTAAAAATATTCTTCGTATGTATTTATATATAAAATTTTTAACGGTTTTATCAATTATATATTCCCATATAAATAATTTGCAATAACGCAAATACTGATATATGATTTAATATGATTACATATGAAAAAATTTTTAAACATTTTTCTAATATATCATCATATAAAAACATATAAAGTCGCATACAATATTTTATATTATCATATATTTTAATATTAAAAAATATATGTTATATATACTCTTTTTTACTCGGGTGAGTATGGTGTCGAAAAAATTTTTAGTTTACCATAAGTACTATTGACAACATATTAAAAAAAACACTTAGGTCCGATTACTGAATGTCCAGTTAGCTACTAACTAGGACTTTAACTGCCGGATAAATTGTAACTGGAAATTCAGTAATTGGGCCTTAATATGCGTTGCGTAAAATCATTTTATTTTGTATTATTAATATCTTTTTCTATTGCAGATATAAAAATTACAAAAGTGTGTCTCAAATTAGTCAAAAACATAAGAAAATTAATAAATATTTATTAATAATATCACACATTTTAACAAAAGCGCCATAGCTTAACTGAAAATTGTGACGATTTTTGACTAAATTTTTAATTGATATGATTGGAACCTTAATTGAAAAATTTTCAATTAAAACTTTACAAAAAAATTTAATTGATATAACGATTTTCTTAATTGGTCCGAATTCAATTAAATTTTTAATTGTATTTACAAATACTTTAGTTGAAACTCAATTTTAATTTTTTCTGTGTACTGTGAAAAATAATTTTCCTTTTATGGAGCGTGATAGTTCCCAATAAACACTGAAAAACTAAAAATTCAAGTGCTGTAAAAAATGCTTGAATTCAGCTTTATTTTAAGTGTTTTTTTCCAGTGAAAATCCAGGTCATGCAAATTAAAATAATTTGTTTTTCTATTCTTGTCAATACTGAAAAATAAACAAACTAAAAATCAGTTTTTTATATGGAAATATAAAAGGAATCTTAATTTCTTCCTTGGATTCTAATAAATATGTAAGTAATTGATCTTTCTTTGAGCCTAAACTTTATTCTAACATTATTATTTTCTTCTTAGCTAAAAAAAGCACAACCACATTTGATGCTGCCAGAAAGAGGAAGGAGAAACTACAAATAACTGGTTTCCGCCGCCTCGAAATGTTGGATATTAAAAGAAAAATAAAAATGTTAATGTATGTATGACAAAATAATTATATAACTGCAAATAAATTGCATCAAATATTACAATTATCGTGTTTTAATGGGCTTGATTTATGCTTGAAGATAGGGCTTGAATACAAGGGTTTTTAGTGTGTTGTTTGAACTTGAATTGAACTGTAATTCAAGGCTTGAATTGAAGCATATTTACACTGTTATGCTCGACTGGAATTCCAGTGCCCCTTTTGCTGGAATATGCTTTTGAATTACAGTGTAAATCAAGTATAAATCAAGGCTTGAAATTGAAAAATGTGACTGGAATTACGCTTGATTTCAACTTGAATTCCAGCTAAATTGTTTATTGGGTTGTTTCACATGAAACACGAACCACTTTCTAAAAAAAAGAAAATTCTATATACAGTAAGTCGACAATCTCAATGCCGTTAATCCGAACGTTATGTGCTTCAGATCTCTAATTAATTTCATGGTTCTCGAAGTTTTTCTCACGAAGTGAAGGAAAAATTTTTTTAAATCTTATCAAAAGATTCATGACTGTTATGAAACTCGTTTTAATGAACATTTTTCATTGGGTGTATGATATTTTTAATAAATAATATGAAATTGCTGTTAAAACTTTATGAAAAACTGCATTAAGATCTTCTAACTTATCTTAAAATAAACTTACTTTAGTTCTTAACCAAAGTTATGAATTTCAAATTTATATGGAAATATCTGTAGTTGATGTTCGACCTTGGTTATGTTGGAAATAAGCCCTAAATCAATTAAAAGTTTCAATTCCAGACGAATTCCAGCGAAACTCAATTAATTAAATGTAGAAATTCATAGAGGATTTTTATATAGGAATATCTATTTTAAGAATCAGGAGAATTTCCTGTACGGCAAAGTTCCCAGAATTAAACGAGTTCTGTAAAATAAATATCCTGGAAATCTAAGTGGTTTTCTACGGAAGAGTCCTCACTATTCGAGTAATATTTATATAAGAGTCTTTTAAATGTTAGGAATGAATTTCTCAAAATCTTAAAGTTGTCGTAATAAATTGCTGTTAGAATCCTAAAATTTTTTAAAGAAATTGTAAGAGATTTTATTATGAAACAGTCCTCAGAAACCGAAATATTTTTGATAAAAGTAAATCCCTATAATCTTAAAATTACACACGTTATAAGATACTATTCGGCAAATACTATCCCAATATACATACTAAGAAAAATATACAGAGGGAATTTTACTGGAGCAGTTTTTGTTTTTGAAATTTTGCAGTAGCCAATGAAGTTTAATTCACAAAGTAAATGAAAAATTTCTTAAATTTATATATTTTATTACTCCCGTTTTAATGAAACTTTTTGATTGAGTGTATGAAACTTTTAATAAATTATATTTGTCACAACAGTTTATGTAAAATTCCTTTAATTCATTGAAAAGTTTCAATGGTCGAGTTCCAGTGAAACGTCATTGGCTTTATGAACAAATTCATTAATATCATGCAGGTGCTAAAGGTTCAGAATAAATTTTAGGTTTTTCTTCAATTATGCTTACTTTTGCATTTTTGTATTTTTTTAAAGAGAAGAAAAACTCAAGAAATTTGTTACATTAATTATAATCGTCGCTGCGCCTAAGAAAATAGCTGTTTGTTTTTTTCCAACTTTAAAGGAGAGCAAAAAAACTGTTTAATTTTGTAATTTCGCGATATTTTTTTAATGTTATATTTTTTATTTATTCCTTTACCACTTTCCCATAATTATACCACAAAAAAATTCCAGCTTTGTAAGGCACATATGCGATATTAAAGATTTTTCCCAAAAACTACACATAGCTATTTTTAAATTGGCATTTGATGTACCTTAATTTTGCTTTTTATACAAATATCTATTTTTGTTTATAAGGAACATTGGCGTACCTAGACCATTTTTCGACCCATTAATTTTCTGCTGTTTATTTGTCCAAAAGTGCATCTATTTTTCTGAAGAAAACCTCGTACAATGAATGTGTTCCAAGCTATATTTTCAGATTATTATGATAGAGAAAAGAAATCTAAGATCAACCTGTCTAATTCGTCTACTTCGGACGAATCCTTTCTAACCCCATATTTTGATCACTTAAATTACCGAGGTGGTCAAAAACAGTGAGATGTTCATCTTACAATTTTTTTTTTCTCCAAAATATTAAAATTTCATTAAAATAACATAGTAATGTTTAGTTTTAAGAAACTTCCTAGTTAGATATTAACTAATTATTCATTTAGAAAACTATGAAATCTAAGATATTTAACTCACCAAAAAAGAAACTTTGCGATTCTAATAATTTTTCTTAAAGAAAAACTCTTATGGTCAATTTTATAATCAGAACTTAGATCGATTTGTTTCTTAAATATTTATTAGGTAAGAATTTTTCAAACAACTTTCTTATTTAATAAATATTTAAAACAAAAATCGATCTTAGTTCTGACTACCCGAGTAAAAAAGTTTTGATATAACCATATATTATTTTATGTAATTGCATATAGTAACTTATAGTTACATATGGCCACATATGCTTTTAAATTCAAGCAGATATACTTTTGTATAGTCATATGTTAGATATTTTTTCCTCAAAGGTTTTAATATGGAGACATATGTGATTTTATATTATTACATACAGGCCTACATATAATTGCATGTGCTATATATAAGTACATAAAGTAACATATTACAGATATAATTACATATACGTTTATATATAATTTAGTATGACACTATACATAATAATATAAAACTATATGTGGAGCCATATAAGAAATATTTCATAATTTGTGTTAGATATGATTACATATTGACGAATAAGAACCCATATATAACTTAATATGGTTCCATATCTACAATATTTCATGATTTCTTTAATATATAACAATATAACGTTCTTTATAAAATCATCTATAATTATATATCATCCACATAAGCAATTATTTCAAAGTGATTTTATATAAAATTATGTAAGGTCCATATAAAACCGTATTATATTATATGTGGTTCTATGTTAACAATGATTTTGAACTAGATTAGATTTAGATTTAGTAATTACTAGGGATTGGCGCGTGACTAGAAATGTTCGTGAGTCACGTTATTCACACGTGATCGTGAGTAATAATTACTATACTCAAGTGCGTCAGTCTGAGAATATATAATTCCTACTTGATTCGTGCGTGAGCGGGAATAAGAATTTATAACCCGTGGATGAGTCGTGTGTGAGTTTATTTTTTGCATCATATATTTTTAGTAATTTTTACTATTTGGTAATATTTTACTATTTTTTACTATTTTTCTTATATCTTGGTTGTATAACATAATCCTATTAACCTTAAAATTTCAGTCTTGTTAACTTTATTTTAAAATTTCTAAGGCCCGTTAACTTATCTCAATTTTTACTCTGGTTAAGACCTCTACTAGTCTTAACCACTGGTAAACATATTTTTTGAATAACTTATCAAATTTTAACCAAGCATTTCTTATAACCAATGCTAAAATTTAACCATAGAAATTTCTGTGGTTAAGAAACTTAACCAATGCTATTTTAGAACAATTCACCCTACATAAGATATATTAATAAATTAAACTTGTAATGATGATTATTAAAAAAAAATTTTAAGCGCAGCTTTAATCAAACTTTGACTAATAATATTTTATGATATATATAAGTATTTTCGATGTGCATTTCCCGACTTTACCAAAACTTAAAAAAATTGCATCAGTACTTAAAAACGTGCACAAATTTTTGCTGTTTAGGATTTAGGTTTCTGCGATAGCTTACAGAAATTGGCCTCATATAAGGAAATAGGAAAAATTTATTTTTTTAAGGTTCAAGGAGCCAAAATCTGTCTTGAGTAACTAAAACCAAAAATATTGACCAATATTAGAACAATTTGACACGAATTATACACCTCTACAATATGAAAAGTCGCTGTCGGTAGAAGCTTGATACATATTTTTAGTCTTTTACTTGCTGATTCCAAATCTCTATTCTCTAAGACTTTCTGTTACGACGGTAGTAAAGAATGAATTTTGTTCTCTAAATACATAGGAAAACAGTTATTTAATTTGTGTACCGTTATAGGAAAAAATTCTTTTGAAAACCATTCTCAGAAAAACAATTATTCGATCAATTTTTGGTAACTTACATTTAAGATTTTGGAATCAGCGTATCAAATTCAAAATGAATCATGTATCAAAGCTCAAACCTCTGAAAGTTTGTTGAGGTGTGTTATCAAGGATTTGCAGAATTTTGGTGCACGTGAAGTACAAGACTACCGAATTTAATTATTAAATATAAAAAAGCGCATAGAAATCACTCTCGAATTTACGAAATGTGAACCAATCATGTTTTAAATATTTTAAAAGTATGTGAGAAACCCCTGGACAACCCACAGTTTTGACTCGCAATTACAAAAAGATACAAAATCATGCACAGCGATTATTTTTCTACTCACTTTAATGTGCTGATCGCATAAATTGCCTTAATTTACTAATCTATCACAAAATGTCCACTATTTTTTTTTTAATTTTATGCGCGAATCTTTCCACGGTTGTCTCGATTAGAACGAAAAACTTATTAATAGTTCCAATAATCCACTTTTATTTTATAGACTTACCAAATGGATTTAATTAAATCACCTCTCGTAGTATGCAAAAAGACACAATCATTTTATTGCATTTAGCGACCGCGAATCTTAAAAAAACGACGTGGTCAAGTGTATTATTTTTTTATGACCAGAAACACACAAAAAACCGCGAGAAAAACTTTTAATTATCCCGTATTGAAAAAAAATTTTTTGTTATTAATTTTTGTTTTTCCTTTTGTTTTTATTCTGATATTTCATACTAATGTTAACTACCCAGAGTTAAAATATTGATAAGTTATTATGGTTAAATTTTCATATGGATAAATATTTAGTATTGGTTAGTTACCCATGGTTAAGGTAAAGATTCCTGCTCGAGAAAAGTTAATGGGCCTAAAAATAAAAAAAATTTGTTCATGTTTAATGCACTGTCATTGTAAATCTAGATAAAAGTAATGGAAGATTTATCGAAATTATAGGATCTCCAGCAGACCTTTGGGTTAATCATTATATTTGGAAATTACACATGAATTACACAATTACATGTAATTGTAATTAAAAAAAAAACAATTAAAAGTAATTTGTAATTGAAAATTCTCAATTATACATTATATATAATTGTAATTGAAAAAATGTCAATTGCAATTACATTTTTTCGGAATAATGACAAAAAGCACAAAAATTTTAACAAAAAACACTTTAATTCTAAATGTAATTGAAATTTGTAATTGAAATCACTTTCTATTACAGTTACATGAAATGTAATTGAGTCTTTTTTAATTTCAATTACATTTATTTGCAATTGTAATTGAAATCCCCTAGGTCTGATCTCCAGATATTGCATATCTTTTTTATTTAAAAAAATAATTTTTGTATATTGTTAGATGTGGTCATATATAATATGATCTAAAGTATAAGGTCAATTTTTAGATATAATTGTATCATACTATGTCCACTTTTATAACATTTTATATAATTTTATACAAAAAGATATAATTTGATGTAACTGGATGAGGACAAAATTCGGATACAATTGTATCGAATTGTATAAAATTGTATCAAATTGTACCAAATTGTATACTATTGTATACAATTCGATACAATAAGATACAATAAGATGTTCTCATTTTTCGGATATAATTATATCTAATTACATAAAAGATTATATATAATTAAATATAACTTCATATGGCTCCATATTGCAACAACTTAGCTGCCTAGGAATCTGGTAGAGATTTTCCCAAACCAAAAACACAGGATTAATTGATATAAAAAAAGTAATATTGTGATACTTTTTGCCATCAAAATTATAGATAAAAGAATTGTAGGTAGATTTTTTTAAAATTCTGGGGTGGGCAAAAATCAGTCTAGGGTGGGCTTAGCCCACCCCAGACCGGCCTAAGTCCGCCAATGATAAGGAACTTTTAAAATGCTGAGTTCTTACAAAGTAATTATATTAAAATTAGATGATGGGCTTCTGTTAATATTACTTGTGGTGTCATATGCAACACTACACTCATAGAAATAAACCAGTAAAAATGGCAGAAAAATCTACCAAAAATTAGCTAAAAATTACCTTGCAGAAAACACTGCTGAAATTACCAATTTTTTTCCTAAATAAGAACAAACATAAATTTACATGATTTTATTTATGTTTGAGTTAATTTTTGGTTAAGTGAAAATAACAAATTATTCTTTGAAATCTGTAGAAAATTTTTATAAATATTAGTAGACTCAAAATACCAGAAAAAACCGTTATATATACAAAAGTTTTGTTATTTTTAAGTTAAATGAATGCAAATAGCAGTCTATCCAGGAAAAATCAGCAGAAATATTTGGTGATTTCAGAAGGCTCGATTTTTATTTGCATTAAAAACAATAAAAAAAAAACTTTGAAGGTTTTTCATTTGTTTGTGATTTTATCTGATTTTAGCAGGTTAAGTTGTTATTTCTATTAACAAAAATTTAACTCAGCTATAGCTAAAATTCTGTATACTTAACAGTTTAATTTTTCATGTTCCTACCTTACTAATATAGCAAAACTAATCTCATTATTTCACCAATTTTTTTCTGTAACGGAATTTTAATTAATTTTTAGTAGTTTCAACTAAATCTTTTACTAACTTTGTTCTGTTAGTGTATAACACTTTTTTAGCGGTTTGGAATATTTTTCCCAAATTATTTATATTACCCTTTGGCCTAAAAATTTGATAGTTTGAGATCGTGGTGATGTATTAATCCTCTAACAATCTTTCTTCTAATTGCGATTTGGCATTAAAAACCTTCCATGCAGAGCTTTAAAGAATTAATTGCTTTTTGGAATGAATTCCCAAAAATTTAGTTCAATTCTTTAATTCAAGGAATGAATTCATTAATAAGACATAAGCAGGAATTAATTCCTGTGAATGAATTCAAAGAATTCAAATTTATAGAATGAATTCCCTGACCAAAGCGTAAAGAATTAAAATTAAATAATTCATTCACTAAAGAATTCATTCAACACTATTTAATTCAATTTGAAGTCAAGGAATTAATTCAATTCTAGTTAATTCAACTTTTGGCTAAGGAATTCATTCAACTGTGCACTTAATTCAACTTTTGATCAAGGAATTCATTCAATTCTAGTTAATTCAACTTTTGGTCAAGGAATTCATTCAAGTTCAACTTTTGGTCAAGGAATTCATTCAATTCTAGTTAATTCAACTTTTAGTCAAGGAATTCATTCAATTCTAGTTAATTTAACTTTTAGTCAAGGAATTAAATTTATTTCGTTTAATTCCCTAAGGAATTAAATTTTTTTCGTTTAATTCCCTAGGAATTATATTTTTTTGTTTAATTCCCTAGGAATTGAAAACTTACTTCAGGGAATTAAACGAAAAAAATTTAATTCCTTAGGGAATTAAAGAAATAAATTTAATTCCTTGACTAAAAGTTGAATTAACTAGAATTGAATGAATTCCTTGACCAAAAGTTGCATTAACTAGAATTTAATGAATTCCTTGACCAAAAGTTGAATTAACTTGAATTGAATGAATTCCTTGACCAAAAGTTGAATTAACTAGAATTGAATGAATTCCTTTACCAAAAGTTGAATTAACTAGAATTGAATGAATTCCTTGTTGAATGAATTCATACAATTTTATGAAGGCATTAGAAAAAAATTAATGAATTCCTTTAATATAAATCGAATGAAAAAAAAGGAATTCATTCAATTTCTTAAGTTTGGTCAGGGAATTCATTCCCAAAATATAAATTCAGTTCAAAAAAAGGGAATTAGGTAATTAATTCTTCGAAGCTCTGCTTCCATGGAACAATTATTAAAATTTTAATTTATCGCATTATTTAAGCGATATAACACAATAAAGTTTGAAGACGAATAAAAAAATTCAATAGTCAAATAATTTCAGGTTTTGCTATAAATAATACTACTAGTAAAATAAAATCACATACCGTAAACTGTTGATCTAGTGTTGCTATTTCAGAAGTTATGGCGATTTTCGATTTTTTGACGAATCTAGCAATAGATATCAATAAATTTTGATGAAATTAGTTTTGCTTACTACTAACTCTGAGCGTATAATAATTTATTTCAGAAAAATCTGCCAACTAGTTTTTGAGTTAGACAGATATTGATAAGACGTATCCTGCAGGGACATGCGATGAAGTTTTTAATTGGGTGTTCTCCACAAATATTTGAGAACAGTGCATATCTACGGTCATAGGAAAATTAAACAAGTGTAAAAAGTACAACCATACTTGCATATCAGGGAAATCAAAGATAATCGGTAAAAAAAATTTAAAAATTTTACCTTTAATGCTGCGTTAATTTCTATTTTTAAATCCCGAGATTTCACGACCAGAATTCTTGACCGTTTACATTAACACTTTATGACAGTAGCGAGATTTCTATTTAACAACCGCATTTTTTTTTGTAAATCATAACCTCAAACCTACTAAATTAGAATTAATAAAAATACATTTAATGACAATATTAATTGTATTTAGTCTATAGGACGCGTTTGAAAAAACAACACTTTACTATAAAGAATAAAAATGCCCTGTTGGCTGTCCGTCTCCAAAATACACAAATTGCCTGTAGAGTTGTGAAATTTCGATACTTTTTGAGTACTCAATACTACTCGATACTTTTCAATTGAGTACTCGATACTACTCAATACTTTTAACGGTTTTTTTGAATTTAAAAATAAAAATGTTATGAATTCGTATTTATTAGGAAAAATAATAACAATTCACATACACGTGTTAAATAACTATTGTTACTTACATTTTAATTAATTTAAAACATTTTAAATAAATAAATTAAATAATTTTTCCCAAAAATTCGTTACAAATTTCTTTGCTTCACAAAGAGTTGTATTTTCAGAGCTGTATTTTTAGAGTATTATTTTTAGAGTTGTATTTTCATACGAAAAATACACATTTCTACGGAAAATTGCACCTTTAAAATTATCGAGTAGTACCGTTTTATTATTGAGTACTCAAAAAAACAGTCAGTATTGAGTACTCAGTACCGGAATACTCAATACTTTTACAACTCTAATTGCCTGCACTTGTACGTACAAACCATACGTCAATGTGACAATATTTGTGACACGGAGGAAATAAGAAGATGAACAAAAAATCTGAAGTAGAATGTTTGTATATGTCTGTTTGATCAATTCTGAAATAACCTTAAATTAAAAATAATACTAAAAACCATTTTATTATTTTATTTTATGTAAAGATCTAACGCCAATTATGTTAGTAAATTCGTTTTTTTTTTGTTAATAATATTGTAAATTTCCTAAGTTTTTCTCAGTTTCTAGAGCTTTTTCCGTGTTTGTAGCGATTTTTAATAATTTTTAGCGATTTTCCGTTCGAACAAACTTTGTTTAAAAATTATATTTTTTACTCTCTCTAATATTCGTTGTTTCATTTCATCAATCCTATATCAATTCAATACAAAATTAAGCAAGTGTCATACGGATTTAAATAAGTCTATTCCATAGGCGTACCTAGAACATTTTTCTGGGGTGGGCAAGGGACCCATTAATGTTCGGCTGTTTATTTGCACATTCTCAAACTCTTAACCTTGAAAAACACTTTCGACATTATGCTTACAATTTTTTCATACAAAAAAACTTTTAAAAATGGCTCCCTTCCAGAGAAACAAGCCAGCCGCCTTAAGCCGTTTAAGCCGCCGCCGCCGGCCATTTTTGCCTCAGCCGCCGCCGCCAATTTTTTCCGGCTCATTTCGGCAGGAAGTACCAATTTTCAAAAATTAAGAACAAATGTCATATTTAAAACAAATTTTCTACTTCATCATTTCCTGAGTCATCAAGAGTAATTTTTTTTTTATTTGAAGAGAAATAAAAGAACCAGCTCTTGTAGTTTTTAACTTGTCAAAACGCATACAAAAAAACAAGCAAAAACTAGGTGGTTTTTGCTCAAGTATAAATGTTGTATTAGATACAAATTACACAGTGTTACAAAATAAAAATATATGGTGATATCAAAAAATGTGATAAAAACCGTGTAACCACCGAAATTCGAATGCATGGATTACATTTGAGTTACATATTTCGATATATATCAGCGCATTGTAACCTGTTTTACAAAATTTATAACAATCTGACCAATTTTTGGTTAATACATAAAATTTGTGACCAATTTTATAGGCCAAATTAAACTCCGTAACAAGTAACTCATAAGGTTTTTTAACTTTAATAGCTTATATTTTAATAACCAATAAAGCTAAACACTAACTGTAAGAATTTTTATGAAGCGGAAAAGTGCCGTTTTTAATAAAAATTAATACATTTTACAAACCTTTTCGTATATCTTAGCTATCACGACTTCAACTCTGTAACTATTTTTCGTCATAATTTTTGATAAAAATGCATATACCAGAATTTTGTAGTTATCTATTATTTATATTGCGAAAAGTATAATGTTATTTATACTCAAATGATCGTTGAACTGTAAGTAATCATCCAGTATAACAGACTTGAAGCTTTTCTGCAGCATGTAACCTTCTCGAGATGAAAAAGGATGTCTTTAATAAGATTTGAAAAAATGTTGTAAACTCCGTTCCTAATTTTTACACCAAACTATTTAACGAGTAAGAAAAACAATGTCATATTTGGATTCACCTTGAAGGCATTATGCGATTTTGTTTCGGAAAAAAAATTCTGACAAAACGTTTCTGAAAGAAAAAGAAAAAAGTAACCAAATGTAAACTCCGTAACTGTAAACACCGTAACCCCAATTGTTTGCATCAGATTTCATTCAAATAAATGTAGATAAATGTTTAAAATATTTTAAAATAACCATAAACAGAGGTGATTCAACTTATATTTATGCGTCAGAAGACGATTCAACTAATAATTTTGCGTCAAATCAAAAAAAGTTATCAGTTTTTTACCCTAAGCTGCTGGAGCGAAAAACGATTGATTTTGCATTTCATTGGTTTGAATCGATATTTCGAGTCATTACTGACATTAGTTTGACAAATTAAATTTGTTTCACACAATTTAAGAATTTTTTGATCGTGAAATGTTATGTTTTTAATATATTATTTTATAACTGCGCAACCGCTGTTTGGATTTTAAAAAATTTTATATTTTTGAAAAGCATTTAAAAGGACCAAAAATACAAAATTAAAAAAAAAATTGAAATTTTTTTCGCGGAATGAATTGTATTTTTATTTGCGAAACCGCCAATTTGATAAACACAAATTATATATCATTGGAAAGCAAGTTGAAAACCCAAATACGAAAAACTAAAAAATTGAAGAAAATTGGTACGCAATTGTTTTTGTTATATCTATTGTTACAACAATTAATATTAAATGTTAAAATTTATTTTAAAATATGTCAGTATGCATGCGACATTTTCAATTTTGTGTGATTTTACCAAACCACTCCAATTAAAAAGTTTTGGAATTCAGAACAGGGGTGATAGTGTACCAACTCTGTTTTTGAGCGACTTCAAGCACTTAACAATTTGAAATTCAGCAATTTTTCAACCGATTTTGAAACTTAGAAAATTATTATTTTTTTTTAATTTGTATACTTTGTCGTTTTTTTACAGTATTAAAAAAATTCTTTACTATTGTTATTTATTCTGAAAGTGGGTTTAGTTCTAAGTAAAATGAGATTCTTTTGTTTAAATTAATTGAAAATTGAAAAAGTTATCGTACTTTTTCTAAACAATTAATTTCAGCTGTTATAAGACAACTCGATGTTCTTGTTTGAACACTCATTAAGGTTAAAAACATAAATTTTCTTATAAATGCAGAGATTCCATGTTTATAAAAAAATGTATAACTTCGACAATTTTAAATCGATTAAAATAGAACTTCATTTTACTCTGAATTAAGAATAAATTAGATAAAAATTTGTTATTTTTTAACAAAATATTGCATTTAAAAGCCGTCAAAATTAAACAAAATAAGAAAAAATTAAGAAAATCAGTTTTATTTGAAAATGTTTCCACACAATTTCGTTGAAAACAATTTTGTTGAACATATATATTTGGAATGCCCAACTATCTCTCCTTCAAGGTCCGTTCAAAAACTAAAAATCCTAAATTTGTAATTTTTATCGATGAATTTAACTTTAAATTATTTTTTATTTGATAATTTCAATGTTTTTGTACAATTTTCTGCTGCTATATTTTGGAAAAAACCTTAGCCATATTTAAATTACGTGTATAATGTTCTATCAAGCCGATAAAGCCGCCGCCGATTTTATCCAGCTCAACCTTAATCGCCGCCGCCGTCGCCGATTTTTTGCTTGCGCCGCCGCCGCCGATTATTTTGATCGGCGTGTTTCTCTGCTCCCTTCCTTCTCCTAAAATTTCCTTAGCAAAATCGCCATGTTTTTATAGAAAACTCTGAATAGTTCATCTATTTTTCTGCCGAAAACCTCAGATTAGTTTGAAATTTAGATATTTGATAGAGAAAATAAATCTAAAATCAACCTGTCTCATATTTTCGTCGACCTCAGACAAATCCATTCTAACCACTTAAATAACCGAGGTGGCCAAAAACCGTGAGATGTTCATCTTAAAATTTTTGTTTTTACAACATTTCATCAAAATAAGATATTAACTAATTATTGGTTTAGAAAACTATTAAATCTAAGATATTTATCTCACCAAAAAGATTCTGCGATATTTTCCTATTAAAAATCCTTTTTCATTTTCGTATCAAATGCCTTCAGATGCTTATTGAACAACTCTGTAATTCTATTGTAATAATTTTTCTTAAAGGAAAACTCTTAGGTCCAGTTTTATAATCAGAACTAAGATCGATTTGTTTCTTAAATATTTCTTGTGTAAGAATTTTTCAAACAAATTATCTTCCTAGGAAACCTGTAGACATTTTCCCAACTAATAATACAGGATTAATTGATATTTAAAAAAAATAATGTTGTGATACTTTTTGCCATCAAATCATAGATAAAAGAATTATAGGTATATTTCTTTAAATTCTGGGGTGGGCAAAAAGGAGTCCGGCCTAAGTCCGGTCTATTCTTGGTTTCTTCCGAGACCAATACCAAATCGTTATAGATGGGGTGCCGTTTTTTGTTCTTCTTTTCATCTGTTTTTGTTTTGTTTTATTTTTCACCTTCCATTTTTTGTTCTTTTTAATTAATTATTATTAAATTGTCATTATCTTTTTTTTGCATTACAAAACGCAAGATTTTTTAATGAAATTTTTAAAATTCAAAATCTGAAATTCATAAAATTCAAAAGCTACCGTTTGAAATTCAAGAAATATCAAATAAAATTTAAAGGTAAAAACTACCAAATAAAGCAAAAAAAAGAATCCAATTGAAATTAAAAAAAAAATCAAAATAAAAAAGCACAAAAAATACCAAATTAAATTCAGTTTACGTTTATTTAATTTCAATTGATATTTTTATTTCATTTCGTGTGTTTTGAATTTAAATTTATGTTTTTAATTTATTTGGTATTTTTGAATTGCAATTGATATTTTTCAATTTCATTTGTTTTCAATTGATATATATTTTTTTTTTTAATTTCAATTGGTACTTTTTTAATAGCCAATGGTGTTTTTTGATTTCGAATTGATGTTTTTTGAATATTTAACGGTATTGGTATTTTTTTATTTCATTTAGAATTTTGTGAATAACAATAGAGTTGTCAAGTATTCGACCTATTTGAAAAACCGGTTTTCGAATACTTCTAAAAACCGCCTTTTTGAAAAACCGGTTCGAATAACCGGTTTTTTCGGTTTTTGTAAATAATCATTTTGTATTGCTATATATACAAATTTTCATATAAAACTTGCAAAGAATTTCTAAAAATCTTGAAACTTACTATTTTCTTCCTTTCTTGAAAGCAATTCGCAGCGTAAATTATTCCATTAGTACGAATCCACATTTAAAACTAAAAGTTATTTCTAAAGGCGTTGTTGGTGCTTTTTTTTCTAAATAAAAACACTTTCGGGCAGATCTAAAAGCCCAATATTTCGTTCGTAATTTTTGCTTAAAAAGCAGAGACCCAAAATAACTGTTATATTTGTAAAAAAGTCACCACCCAAATTTCATTAATTATAATATTTCAATAATGCACTATATTTTATAAATCATATTGCACAACAAAATCACAAAGTTTGGCAAAGATTTTAATTTTTTCAATTTTTATATTTTACTCTATAAATTCCTGTTGTTTTTTGATTTTTATTTTAAAACTTTTTATAAAAGTTACAGAATGATTTTTTTGAAAAAATTAAGCTGTAACTTTTTTATTTGATAATAAAATAAAAATTAAAAATTGACCTAAATTGAATGCCGGAAGTTGCTGGAATATACATATTTACTCACTTTAAATCAATCACTGATCAATCTTTTATTAACACTAATTGACATCATCAGGATATTATAATTGGTGAAGTCATTGGTTCTACGGCTTTTGATTTATATTCTTAATTGTTATTTTTTGATAAAGAAAAAAAATCACAAAATAACTTTTATTATTTTTGAAAAAATCAAAATCGTGTTTGGATTGTTTTTGTTTGAATTAAAAATAAAAATCAAACAGAGCAAATAAACAGAAAATTAAAAATATTCAAACAAGAAATAATTGTAAAACAATCACTTTTTTGAATAAAAGTTATAACTGTTACGTCCCTGTTAAAAAGCTATTAACTCCATAAAAACCAAGAATGATTTTTCACTTCCTCTGGAATTATTACAAAATTGCGGTGGAAGTTTTCTTCGCATTAATTTAATAGACAGGACGATTTGAAAATGTCACAAAAAATAACTTTGGCCTTACGAAGATTCTAGTTTTCCAATTAATGTAAAACCATTTGTGACTTTTAAAATTTTGATTACAATTTTTTTGCTAAAAAATAAGAAAAAACTCTTTTTTTATTGAGGAAATGGAAAAATTGAGCTTATGTATATGCATTTTAGGATAAACTTTTAGATCTTTCCTACTTAGCTTTTTGTCAAAAAAATTTAGAACGTTTTTAAGATAGAGAGAAAATGTAGAATTCTGCAAAAACAAAAACAGTCTCTTGAAAGAATTTTTATATTTTTGTTTCGAAAAAATAAACTATTTTGATAATAATAGTCCACTAATATAGTCATAGCAATGACAAAGTGAATAAGCCCTACCTAATGGAGGGAATCAATCATTAAGGGTCATATGCATAATCACTTTCAAAATTTTTAAGTGACTTAAGACAAATTTTCCATACAAAATTGATTTTATAAATGTGTTATAAGGTTTTTCAAATTATTATGCATAGGCACTTAAATATTTTGCATAAATATTGAACAAATGAAGAAAATTTATTAGAAATGTTCACCTTATAAATACCCGAGTAAAAAAAATAATATGATGTCATATGTAATGATATCTAATCTTCTATATATAAAAGAGTAACGTGAGTGACTGACTGACTGACACAACATCGCCCAGCCCAAACCGCTGAAGCTAGGAAGTTGAAATTTGGTATGTAGGTTCCTCTTTCGGCGTAGACGTCCGCTAAGACGGGATTTTTGGAAATTCCTACCGGAACGGACAAAAAGGGGGAAAGTCTTCCCCTTGACGGCCTGCCAAAACCCCTTTGGCTAGAAATCTGAAATTTAAGATATGTGTTCCTTGGAGCTAACGTGTTCCTTGAGGCTAACTTTTCTGGAAAGTACTTTCTATAATTCTGGACAGTGACGTTGTAAAAATGGGGGTTAAAAAGGGGAAAAAGGCCCCCCTTGACGGCCTGCCCAAACCGGTGGAGGTAGGAAGCTGAAATTTGATATAAAGGTTCCTCCACTATCGTAGACATCCACCAAGACGGGATTTTTGGAAATTTTTACAGGGAGGGGCAAAAATGGGAAAAAGTCTCTCCCTTGACGGCCTGCTCAAACTGCTGGAGCTATGAAGTTTAAATTTGGTATGTAGGTTCCTCGACCGGTGTAGACGTCCGTTGAGACGGCATTTTTGGAAACTCTTATCGGGAGGGGCAAAAAGGAGACAAAAACGTACCTTTTTCCAAAAAAAAGTATCTTTTCCCAAAAAAAGTACCGTTTCCAAAAAAGGTACCGTTTTCCAAAAAAAAGTACCTTTTTCAGAAAAAAGTACCATTTTCAGAAAAAAGTACCTTTTTCAGAAAAAAGTACCTTTTTCAATAAAGTACTTTTATCAAAAAAAAGTAACTTTTTCCAAAAAAACTACCTATTTCCAAAAGAGTCCCTTTTTCCAAAAAAGTCCCTTTTTCTAAAAAAAATGTACCTTTTCCAAAAAAAGGTACCTTTTCCAAAAAAGTACCTTTTCCAAAAAAGTACCTTTTTCCAAAAAAAAAGTACCTTTTTCCAAAAAAAATACATTTTTCCAAAAAAATACCTTTTTCAAAAAAAGTAAAAATAAAGTACTTTGTAAAAACAAAGTATCTTTTTCAAAAATATGGCGCTTTTTCCAAAAAGTACCATTTAAAAAAATATAATTTCAAAAAAAGTCCTTTTTTTCCTCCCCCACGGATATCTCCACTAAGACAAGGTTGAAATTTGGTATAAAGGTTCCTCCACTGTAGTAGACATCGACTAAGTTTGTATATGTGGAATTCCCTACAGGATATCCCAAAGGCAAATGGTGTAGGCGTCCGCTTAGACGAAATTTTTGAAATTCCTATCGGGAGGGGAAATAAGGGGAAAAGTCTCCTCCTTGACGGCCTGCCAATCCCTTTTGGCCAACCTAAAATTTTATATATGTATTCCTTGGAGTAGGACTAACTCACCGGCAATGTAATTTTCCTATTTTGGAACAGGAACATAGTAAAAATGGTGGTTGAAAAGGAAAAATGTCCCCAATAACGGCCTGCCCAAACCGCTGAGGCAATGAAGTTGAAATTTGGTGTAAATGTTCCTCATCCATCGCAGATAGCCGTAAATTGTAAATTCCTAAAGGGAGGGGCAAAAAAAAGAAAAGCTTGGTGGCCTGTAAAACCCCTTCGGCTAGAAACCTGAAATTTAAAATATGGGTCCCTGGAGTAAGGGCTAACTTATTAGAAAGATACTTTTTTGAATTTTGGACAGCGAATTATAAAATGGGTGCTCAAAAAGGGAAAGTGGCCCCTTAACGACCTGTCCAAACTGCTGAAACTAGGAAGCTGAAATTTGGTACTTAGGTTCCTCTTCCAGCCTAATTTCAACCGGGAGGGACAAAAATAGAAACAGAGTCCCCCTTGACAGCCAGCTCAAACTGCTGGAACTAGGAAGCTGAAATTCCCTGTCGATGGATTTTCGGAAATTCCTACCGATAGTAAAAGTTGGCTAGAAACCTGAAATGTAAAACATATGTTCCTTGGAGTATGATCTCACTTATCGGGAAGGTGCTTTTTGGAATTTTGTACAGGGCCATTGCAAAAGTGGGGATTAATAAAGCGAAAAGTGTCATTTAAAGGCCTGCCTGAACCGTTGGAGGTAGGAAGTTGAAATTTGGTATTAAAGTTCCTCCTCTATTGTAGACATCCGCTAAGATGAGATTCTTGGAAATTTCCACAGGTAGGGACAAAACCAGGAAAAGTCTCCCCTTCACGGCCTGGCCAAACTGCTGGAACTAGGGAGCTTAAATTCGGTGTTTGGGTTCCTTCTCCAACGTAGACGTCCCCTAAGACGGTATTTTTGGAAATTCATACCGGGAGGGGTAAAAAGGGAAAAAACTTTCCCCTTAACGGTCTGGCCAAACTGCTGGATATAGAGACCTAAAATTATGTATGTAGTAGGTTCCTCCTCCAAAGCAGACGTCCTCTAAGACGGAATTTTTGTAAATTCCTACCGGGAGGGGTAAAAATGGAATAATTCTCCCCCTTGATGGCCTAACCGAACCCTTCGGCTAGAAACCCGTAATCTATAATATGTTTTCCTTGAAGTATGGGCTAACTTATCGACAAGGCATTTTTAGGACTTTGGACAGGAACGTGGTAAAAATGGTGGTTCAAAAGGGGAAAATTGCCCCCCCCCCCCCCTTAACGTCTGCGTCTTTAGCTAGAAATCTAAAACTTAAAGAACAAGTGTATATGGAACACTAAAATTAAGAAACTAAATAGGAAACGAGTGGAATTGAAACACTACACAAGTGGAACGAAATGGATATAAATGTTGAACGAGTGGAATTGAAATTATAGACAATGGAAATGGATTGGAAAAGGGAACGAAATGGAATGGACTATAGAACGAAATGGAATGAGTAGCGAGATGGCATAGAAGAGGAACGAGTGGAATTGAAACACTGATGTTAAAAGAGGAATGGAACGGAGCAAGAACAAAGAAATGGAATGGAAATAGAAGCGACTGATATCAATATCGATACACAAGACAGTAGGAATGAAATGGAATGAAACGGAAAACGAGTGGAATTGTAATAACAGATAATGGGAACGAAATGCAATGGAATGGTGAACGAAATGTTATCTTGGAAGGAGTTGCATTGGAACACTAAAATTGTTAAACAAAATGGAATGGAATTTGAATGGCTCAAACTGCCGGAGTTTGGTACTTGAAATTTCGGATGCGATTGAGGCAAGATTATATATATTTAGGATTTTTACTGGGAGGAACAAAAAGGGGTGAAGAACCCCTTTTAATTACCTGTTGAAACACTATCCACGGAATATGAAACTTATGTAGCATTGAAACATACTCTCCAAAAAGTTAAACAAATTTTCTAAAAGAGAAAAAACCTTAGAAAAGTAATGGAACTTATATATTCTGATATTTAAACTGCAGGTAACGAAGCACCGGTGGAAGAAACCGACGCAGTAAATTTTATAACTGAATTTGTGAATTTACTTGAATTGCCAGGTCTACCTTTACATAAACTGGAATTAAAAAAAACTTTAAGGCACGCTAACAACGTAGCGGGCTTGGCCCGCTATCTTTAATATTATAAAATGCTTTCCAACCCTGCTTTACGTTATTTATTTTCATTCAAAACACAAATGAACAAAACTACTTACGGGTATATCTACCTAAGTTCGCACTTTACCAAATTATATTGCAATTTATAATGGATTCATTACTAACAATCCACTTTCATGAGAAAAAGTGATCAAATATTTATTTCTTTTAAACCCATTGTTGTGTCAGAATTATTTATTTGTGGTGGCTGGGTGAAGGCTTTTATTATAAAAACTGTACTTTAAATAAAAAAGCGAATTTAAAAAAATTACGAATACGACCTCTCTACGCCGATGGCTTGAACAACAGACAATTAGATGTTACATGCTCACGTGTTGGTATACTAAATGATTTATTTATATAAAAATGAAGAGGCAAAAAATAGTGTTTGGACTTAAACATTACAATAAATTTACCTTAACAATTATTTACAAATATTGTGTTTTATTTTATCTAAAAGAAATTTAATTCTAAATTTTAAGGCATGCTAACAACTAATTGCTAATTGGAGATATGCTATTATCCGAAAAATGGTGAATAAAATTATATTAAAACATATAGAATCTTATCCGGATTTTGACCCGATATAATCATATCTAATTTGATGTAGAAAGACATAGTTATATAACGCATTATATTTCAGGATCAAAACAAAAACTATTAAAAAGTATTAAAAAATAACACCCTTAAGTTAAGAATTCAAAATTTAAATAAAACTTTAATGTGTAAATTCATAAATGTTTTATAAAATGTTGGTTGTTAATTTTTATTTAACAAATAAAAATAGTTTGTTTTTCGACCTTTTTAATTGATTAATTAGAAATTATGTTAACTCATAATAAGGAAATTGGCCTCGAACTGAATTAATAAATTTCTTCTAATTAATGTTTTTTAAAATTGTAGGAGGTTCACAAAACAAATTTTCCATACAGAATTTGTTTCATAAGCCTCCTATAACTTTATAAAGCATTTATGAATTTATTCATAAGTATTTAGAAGTAGTTGTACATAATTGTAACAAAGCATTTAAGCCTTCTCATATAAACTTGTATTCTACCCGTAAACTGTGTAAACCTGGTATGTTTATGAATTTAATGTCAAATTCCATACATAAAAAATATGGCTTGTATTTATAAAAGGTTTACAAGGAATTTAGGAGTTGTAATGAGTACGCCTTTTATATTTTGAAATCATACATACATAAATATATCTCAGAAAAACATAGAATCTTTTTTACATTGAGCTATACTTAAAAATATCTAAAACAACTTAGAAACCAAAATTTAACATTGAGCTATATAAGACTTTATATGTTTACCTATAAAGCCATTTTTAATTATATGTAAGGCTGTATTAAAATTGTCATATCATATGTAACGAAATACCGTATATATTGATATATATTGGGACATATATATTTATACTGATCTATATATGACATCCTATAAAAAATTTTTAGAAAACTGAAAGCTCCACAAAGATCTAGTGTCACATTTGACTATATATAAACATATTAGTCCATATTAAATTATATAATTTCCTATATAACTATTTTTACTCGGGTATTCGAAAATGTCGAATTATTCGACAAGAAAAAACCGGTTTCTCGAATAATTCGGAAACCGGTTTTGACAACTCTAAATAACAATTTATATTTTTTAATTTCATTTGTGTTTTTTATTCCGATTTTTTTTTTTTAATTTCAAATAGTGTTTTTTGAATTTGAAATAATATTTTTTTAATTTCAAATGATATTTTTTGAATTTCAAAAGATGTTTTTCATTTAAAATTGCTAGTTACAAAATACAAAAGCTGTTCTTTGGTTATTATGTATATTTTAGTAATTTAAAATAAAGATTTAAAAAGAAATTGCAATTTTTTGATTTGCAGAAAGAATCATTTGAGTTTGATTTCAATTTTGAAATTAATTGTTATTTTTAGGATAACAAGTAGTGTATTATTAATTTTAGGTTTTTTCAGTTACAATAGAAGAGAGATGAAAAAATAGGAAGTTAATTTTTGTTTAAAATATTTCCTTTTATTTAATTCTTAAATATTTAGAATTTACTTCTCCGCAAAATGAAGAAAATTCTTTAAAAAATTAAATTAACAACATAATAAAAATTTCATCTCTGCAATGAGGCTATATTAATTTGTTTGCTATTTTGATTTCCTATATTTTGTAGTAAGATTTTTTCTTAGATTTTACTTACTGTGACTATAATTATTCACTGATTCATAAAATGAATTCATTTATAAATATTTCTTCCAATCTCTAGCTGTATTTATTTTACTAATATGTGCAGTTCTTTTCAACGCACAATATGTTTTTGTATGTATTCGTGATTTCTCCACAACATTGTGTGTGTGTTTTTTTTTTGTTTTGGTTCAACACAAGTTTCAGCACATTTCTAACATATATTTGTGTTTAAAATATGTTGCTGAACATATGTTTTTTCCTAGCAGAACTGTGCTACTAATTCTATTGAACCCTTTTTCTTTTGCTTGTTACTACTATTACCACAGTAGTAATAACATTTATTTTCGTAGGAATTTTTTTGTCTTCAACATCGTGTGTGTATAAACAATACCTAAACAGTACACGATATACTTAATATAAATACAGTAAGTGACTGATGTGCGGAAATATTATAGAACCCTGGGAAAATTTATAAAAATTTTAAATTTACAAAAATATGAAATATTTTTAGGGTGTGCTGAGAATACCTCCATATATTAGGGGAAACGTCACTGGTATCCTGACATTATCCTTTGAGCCCTGGAGAAAAACTCATTTTACAAGTAGAGACTCTATACTAGCTTCGTGATTATCGAATATATATGCCAAATCGTAAATGTATATTTGATAGCTTTTCAAATATTGTTTTCTGTTTTAAGAAGTTATTTTTTTCAAATTTTTTTTTCCCTTCAACTATATCTTCTCGCTTTAAAATCATTCCTTGTACAAAAAAGTCTGAAGGCAGAAAATTAGCTAATTATGTTTAATATCGATACAATATTACTGGTTTAATAAATTTTTTTTATTTACCCAAAAACTATTTGAAATCTGAATACCGCTTTTTGGCGGCCTTGGGCAATAGAGGGTTAAGGTTATAAAAAGAAGTGGATTTTCAGTTAACCCTTTAATGAGCCAATTTTTAAAGCTAGAAATGCAATGTAATATAACTTGGATAATTGCACTCTCAGAACAATTTCGTTGTGACAACAAAATTTGTCGTCACAACCGAATTTGGCTGGCATTCGTTTGCGACAATTCGTGTGTCACAACTGAATTCGTTTGGGGCAACCAAATTAGGGAGTTAGGGCAAGCGAATCAATTCGCTTGGCAAAAAATTCGGTCACCACGGATTTAAAATCTAAGCGGAGATACTTTTTAATAAAACGCATATTTCCATCGGTTTTCGTAAAATTTGCTTTGCTATTCCAAAAAATTTATAACTGTTATGAATTGAATAAATGAATGTTCCTTTTAGTTTGACTCTAGATCATAAATTAATATCACTTTCTGTTTAAATTATTTTCAAATTAAAGAAAGATGATACAATTTTTGCAAGTAAATTACAAAGAATAAAAATATATTTGAAAGAATTCGATAAGACCAGCAATACGGAATACGTATTTTCGGCTTTTGCTACAAAGCCATCATCAGTGCCTTTCGCCTCGAATGGGTTAATAATTAATAATTGTCTACTTATGTGACAGTTGAAAGCAAATCGAATTTGTTATCAAAAACTCAACTTAGACTAATATCAACGAAATCTAACAATGCTATTTTTATCCTTTGTTATTATTACTCTTTTTTGCTTTGAACCTTAATTGTTAAGATATCTCAGCTGATTCTATTCAACTCTGTGTATGATAACCACATATTATTTGAATTACAACGAACCGTTAAATTTAAATTTAAATGTATGTTATTTAAATTATATTTTGCACCGTGTCAATGTGTTTTTAAGATGAATGAGGAGAATGTTTAGTTGATCTCTTATTTTGGTAAATAATTATAAACAATAAAATAATTATAAACAATAAAAACAATTTTTACACTAACTAAAATTCATAAGGGAGGTGGAAATTTCCTGATACCAAATAAAATAAAATTTGCCAGAGAGCTAAAAAGTATAATTTTAAGTTATAATTAGTTTTAAGTGCATTTTGATCATAAATGTAGCTTAAATTTAGTTTTTTGAAAAAGGATATATGGGAGATAGTCATGTCCTTGCACCGAATGAAAGGAAATTTGCCACAGAGCTAAATTTTATAAACTGTTCTAAGTTTTTAGTCCATTCTGATCATAAATGTATCCAAAATATAGTTTTTGAGAAAAAGGTTATATGGGAGGTAGTTACGTCCTTTCACCGAATGAAAAAAATTTGCCACAGAGTTAAAAAGTATTATTTTACAAACCATTTTTTTTTTAGTGCATTCTGATCATAAATGTAGTCAATATATGGTTTTTGTGAAAAAGGATGTATGGGAGGTGGTCATGTCTTTGCACCGATTTTTCCGAATCTTCGAATTTTTCACACATTTTTGCCTATAACTTTGGTTTAAAGCTTCTCATATTTTTTTTCGGCAGTTTACATTTTAAAATGAGTAAAATGGTTAAAGTCGGGCATGCCGACTATACAATACCCTACACCAGTCTGGTGTTTGTTTGGATCCGAAATTCGAATGGGTTAAAATGGGGCTTGTGTCAAAATTTTCTATAATGTGAGTCAGCGCACCAAATTTCAATAAAATATCTTAATATTTGCTACCTGCAGTTTGTAACCAAGCCAATTTTGGGGGGACCCTTATATGGGCACTAGTTCTAAACATGGACCGATGTTCACCAAAATCAATAGGCTGCGTTATTGGACCAACATAGGTCTGTGTACCAAATTTCATCAAAATATCTTAATATTTGCGACCTGCAGCGTATAAACAGTATAATTTTTGTAGGACCCTTATATGGGCACTAGGTCTAAACATGGACCGATGTTCACCAAAATCAATAGGCTTCATCCTTGGACCAACATAGGTCTGTGTACCAAATTTCATCAAAATATCTTAATATTTGCGAACTGCTGCGTATAAACAATATAATTTTGGTAGGACCCTTATATGGGCACTAGGTCTAAACATGGACCGATATTCACCAAAATCAACAGGCTACGTTATTGGGCTAACCTAGGTCTGTGTACCAAATTTCGTCAAAATATCTTAATATTTACGACCTGCAGCGTATAAACAATATAATTTTGGTAGGACCCTTATATGGGCACTAGGTCTAAACATGGACCGATGTTCACTAAAATCAAACTTGTTCGTCCTTGGGCCAACATAGGTCTGCGTACCAAATTTCATCAAAATATCTTAATATTTGCGACCTGTAGAGTGCGCACAAGATTGCATTGACAGACAGACGGACGGACGGACGGACGGACAGACGGACATCGTTAAATCGAAATAAAAAAAAATTCTGAACCGATCAGTATACTATAAGGTGGGTCTACGACCAATATTTTTTGGTGTTACAAACATCAGCACAAACTTATAATACCCTGACCACATAGTGGTGTAGGGTATAAATATGTCAGTTAATAAATTAATTTACATCATGAGTTTTAATTAGCAATTTTTTACAGAATGGACGATGAAAGAAAAGTGCGTTCAAAAATAATTAAATATTTTCAACAAAACCAAACATGGACACACAAAAAAATCGACAAAGAAACTAATGTGTTCCGCCAAACAGTTTACAAAGTGGTAAAAAGGTATCTAGAACACCTAACAATTGAAATGAAGCCGGGACAGGAACAACGACTGGTTATCGTAACATTGGTAAGGCATATAAAGTTAAAAGCATCCTTAAGAGAGCTCCTAACACATCTAGCAGAAAAACAGCTCGGTTAGCCCAATTCTCGGACTTTTTTGTACGTAAATGAAACGTAAGGCATGACTAAAGTCCTACAAAGTTCAAAAAGATCCCGATAGAAAAGCTTTTAAAAATGTGTAGGCCAAAACCAGAGCTCGAAAATTAAAATCAAATTTTATACAAAAATACAACTGTTGTGTAATGGACGACGAAACTTATGTCCTGGCTCATTTAGCATATTGTCACTACAGCAAGAAAGCGCTGGAGTGGTTTAATGTGGTTTTTGTACCAAGAGAGGCAAATCCACCAAACTGCCCACAGCTCAGGGCTCTTGTCAAAAGAGAATTAAAGGGTACAAAAAAGGTCTCCCAGGACATGCAATATTTCAAACGTAGATGGACCACCTGCTCTAAAAAGGTGACAGAAACTACCATAAAAGCTTTAATGGGAGGGTTTCCGGAAAAAGTGTACAACTTTATTCGTAGTGGTTAGAATTCCATGCGGTTTTTTTGTTTCATTTTGTATTAAATTTCATTTAATAAAAATTTGGTTTGAAGTCTTAAAATTCAGTGGTTTGTTTTTTATTTAACTTTATGTGTGTTAACATTTTTATGATCTCACTCCTTAGAACAGTACGCTCGGTGGCAGAGCCCTGTACCACAAGCGGGCTAATACAACCGGAGTTCGCCTCGTCCTGGAGGCCACCGTTCAAAAACACACTAACGTAGTGCTAATCGTCCCATTGACACGGTTGGATAACACCGGGGATTACGGGTTTTTATCGAGTGTCCGCTCTAGATCCGCCATGTTCTGCGAAAGGGATGGTACTATGGACGGTCTTTGGATTCCTTGAGAGGCTAAGGCAACCTCAACAGATTTGCTAAAACGCTTCAAAGCCCCTGTAGCACTGCACTTGTCTCCAATGCAGAACTACTTGATCTTATTTTTTTAGAAATTCCTAAATATTGTTATGCCAAAATGGTGACATGACTCTTTGGTAAATATATTTATTCACTATTTACCCTTCACACTATTCGCAGAAGCTGAATATAGCTGAATCCTGTTCTGTTTTTGACTTTTCTCGGATTCAAGAAATTTTTCATATAGATATTAAATTATTTTAAAATGTACTAAAATATTTTAATATTTTGAAAAAAGTGGTAAACTAGCACCTAGCAATTTTTAAAATTTTTGCAAACTCACAAAAAATGTGCTAGATCTAGCAGCTAAAATGGCAAGCCTGATAGACAATAATAACTGACTTTTTGAACAAAAAGTCCTTATGTTATTTCATAATAAGGAAATAATTGGCCTCGAACCAGAATACCTAAATTTGGCAATATATAAAATTTTTAGATATGAACACAAAAGTTGATAAAAGATAATTACTTTTTTGTACTTTTTTCAAAATTTTATTTTCAACTTTAATATTTTTCAATAAAATAATTTTCTATTTGTTTTTCCTTTTTCGAACTAGTAGTTAAAAACAAAAATACTTATTTGGTTTTTGAATAGGTAAAAAAAACATTTCGAATATTAAAATATTTATTTTTGTTAAAAACAAAAAATAAAGCGTTTTCGGGTGCTTGGTTAAAATCGCTTAATCTGACTAGAAAATTGCCAAATTGGCATATTTCATGTTTTTGGCGCAAATTCATCTACTCAAAAAATACGGAAACATTTTTTGTTACAAATCGGTTTTTTTTTACAAAAACCGAAGCAGATTTCTTTGAGAAAAAACGATTTTTCGAATAAACCTAAAACCGGTTTTGTATAAAGGCCGATTTTTTTAATACTTTATCGGAGACACAAAAATAAAATTCTTTTGCTAATAACTGTGGATTAAATTAACTGACTTTTCTTTCAAATTCTGAAACACAAAGTACCAAAATTACATGCAAAATTAGTTCAAATGAGGATGAAATGAATTGTTAAGAACAAAATATAAGTTCAGTCTAGGTCAACTTAGAAAAATGTTGAATTTCACATAGCTATTTCGGTCGGCGCAGATATGGCTGTCGTTTTTGTAACATAAAGAGCAACCTGAGCATAGGGAACATGGACCGAAGAAAACCAAATGTTACAAACTACATTACGATATCTTCACATCTATGAGCTTCAAATACTTTTGACAGAAACTTGTCTGCCGGACCAGTGTGCACTGTTGAATTCTGCATAAAATAAGCTTTCATTAAAACCAAAACTAAATACATTTGCAATTTAATTTTTTTGGTTTCGTATAAATTGATATATTTTTTGAAAAAGAATTGAACAATTGCGGCCCGCTCTAATACATACACACACTCACACTACCTTTCTCACATATCATATTGGACGGACAGTAACTAAGGATGTATATTTATAATGGTGGCCTGATGGTGGATGGGACAAAATATATTTAAATTTCTTAAAAATTTCAAAAGGACCAGGACTGTTAGCTAACCGATGGTTAGATGGTTGTTGATACGTGTTACTAGCAAAAGTTGCTATAGTTCCTGTTACAATATTATATGATTCTATTCTGTCGCTGTTGTTTTGTTATGTTCTGTGTTATTTTTTTTTGTTTTGTTTTTTAAGTCCTTATTTCTTTGTCCACGTTTTTTTTATTTGGGGTTGCATTTGGCATTTTTCTTGCTTGTGCCTTAAGGGCTGTCTTTGGTATTGGTTTTGAATGTAAAGAAGGAATAAACTTGGCACAACGACCAAACTAAACGACTATAAAAAGGTCTTTGAAGAGGGTCAAATGGATATAAATTTGTGTGTTTTGGGGCAACATTAAAACATGCATACATATACATAGCTATGGACATATGTACGTATTTAGATACACACATGCATACATATACAAGGAACATATACCTTGATAAATACGCAAAAATGTACAAATGTTTCTTCATAGTTTTAACCCCATAAACAGTGATATGTAAACTTTAAATTACTGGATTACTGGAATTTATACCAACATTTGGGGCAAAATTCCTGAACTGTTCAAATCAAAAAGTCAATGTTGTTCGTTTTGATAAATTTTAGGAAAAATATTGTCATAACCAGGGGTAGCCTAATTCTAAATTATTGGTCAATTTGATGGAATATTTTCGAAACTATACACTGAGAGAATTATCTGCATGATATTAATGAATTTTTGCATAAAACTAATGAAGTTTCACTGGAACTCGTTCATTGAAACTTTTAATTTTATTTACTAAAACTTTCATACACTCAATGAAAAAGTTTCATTAAAACTGAATTCATAAAATATATGAAGCTTTTTCATCAAATTTAAGAAAGTTTTCATTCACTTTGTTAAGAAAACTTCATAAGTTTACTGAAACTTTTCACTAAAATTAGTCCAGCAAAATTCCCTCTGTGTAGGGTGGGAAACCATTGTATTTTTTGGAAAGGACTTTTTAACTGTTAAATTTTGCATATACATAAATATTGATTCTTATAGCTCTACACTGGCGATGATATTTCTTTGTTCTTTGTTTTTAAAAAATACCCACATTATCCAAATTGCTTTCCCCTACAAAGATCCTACTGCAGAGGGTGTCCCTAATACTTTAGACTTGTAAATTTCAGCGACGCTTATGGCAGCGAAATTATTTTTCAAGCGTTCTACAGATGGCTACCAGAGATTGGATTTGCCAAAATTGGTTATTTTTGGTTAATATTTCTTTTGTACTTTTAGACAAAATAAGGGTAAAATTTTGGAAATCTTGAGCACACTATACTGAAATAATTATGGTATTTCATATTAATGATAGAATTTCGTAGACTTTTTTTCCTAGATTCAATAAAAAATTTTATATATATAATACATAACACAGTACAACAAAATAAGGAAAATTTTATGCATCGGGATTGCGATACATCATTTCTTATAGACTTTGGGACGCAGATCACTTATATGGCACTAGAATTTTAAAGTTAGCTTAGTATAAGAAATATTTGCAAAACTGTATTTGCAGAAAAATTAAATTTTGTAATAAACTTTTTGCAAAAAAATAAAACATTAAAAGCATGAACGCTATTCTTAGCAAAATTTTAATAGGATGATATATGCCCTTTAATTTGATATATCACACGTTTTGACGGCTGCGATAATATTCCCTATATGTGACCTTCTCCGAGAAAAGGGACCTAGTGTGTCAAAAAACAGGTTTCGATAAAAATGAGAAAAACATTAAATTTTTATTTTTAATTTAACTTTAAATGCGTTCTTCTCAAAACTTCAGTTTGACACACTAGGTCCCTTTTCTCGGAGAAGGTCACATATTTACATTTGAAGTTGAAATTTCTCTTTTTTCACGATTTCGTTAATAATTAATCTGCGATGAAAGGAATATCCATTTTTTAATTTATACCATTAGTAAACATCTCATGTTACTTAATTTATCAAAAAAATTTCGCACTTTGTGTTTTGATTTTAAGTAAAAATTGGCTAAAACTGAAAAAGATTGATTTTTTTAATACCTAAAAATTAAGGAGTCTGTGACGAATCTGAAATTCAAAAACTCAGATAAAGCCATTGAAATATGTAACACACATATTTTCTAATCAATTTCAACAAAGTTTTGGATAATTTAAATGCAAATTCCTAAAAAATAACGATTTTAAAATATGCATGTTCAAAAAAGTACTATAAAAGACAATTTCAAAGTTAGTCCGTTTTATTGTGAAACATATGGTTTTGTTCATTTTGTGTATGAAAACCCTACAAAAATATTTATATTTTCAAACATTTTGATAGGTTGAAAATAAATTAACCAATCAGAATGCTCCAAAAATAAACCAAGTCAAAGCATACTCCAACCCAAAATTTTAAATGAAATCGACTTTAACAAAAATATACATTTTTGTATATTGGCGATAAAATTTGTGTTTCAGATTGAATTTTCGGAAAATATTGATGCAAAAGTTGTGATTTTTTTGACAAAAAGAATTTAGTGGAATATGAATTTAAATCATGTCTAAGACTTTGCAAATCCGATTAAGGGATTTTACTTTATTTGCAAAATAGGAAAGTAAGTGAAGTTTTCATTGGAATTGCAATTATATCCTAGATCCTTTATCTAACAAAAATAAGTTTGTATGGTTCTAAAAGCCCAAAGTCTATACTTTTAAACCATATTAAAAATTATCCGTATTTTAGTCAGGTATATGAATAAATAAGAAATTTTAACGAAAAAACTGACTTTTTGCTAAAAGTTAAATTTGCGAATATTTTAAAAACTAGAGCTAATTTTAAAATTTGGTGTTCACATTCGTGATACTCATCCTGAAATTCATCAGAATTGATATGTCACATGCCCGATGCATTTTTAGTATTGGTACTGTGTAATTAATATTATGAAATTTTCATAAATTTTCTTTAATAAAAATGTTCTGTATATATCGAGGGTTTATATTCAATAGGGGCCATCTGACGTTTTGAAGAAAATGAGTTTTTGATGGCGAACGCTTCAGTTGAACAGCTGTTATCTATGATATTAATTTTGGACTGAAAAAATAATTCTCGAACCACTTTTTTCTCATTTGAGTGAATTTGCTATTTACCAAACAATTTTTTATGAATGTTCTATGGGCTATCTTCTCAAACTTCTTTTCATTTCTTAAAATCAAGAAAATAAAATATCTCTGTAAAGAAATATTTTTGACTTCGTACTGAGGTAATGATTTCTAAATCTGTTTTCAAAATTTTTCTACCACGTCACAATTTTAGGTGAATCGCGGTTGAATTCGTGTTTTTATCCATGCACAGCGCAAAAGAACTCTTTTAGACATTTTATAACATTTAATATTAAGACTGCACTTTGTTTTTTAATTGGTGAAAAATAGTTTGAAATTTTTCTACCTATATAGATGAAAATAGCTTTTTAAATTTGCGGTTTCTTAACCCTTAAATGCATGGTGTAGCCGTTTGGCAACATACATACGGTTTTTTAATAAAAAAAACTCACTTGATGCACAAAACTGCATTTTTGGGCAATAGGGGCCCCTTCCGTACATAGTGTTCCTATAGTTTAGCGCAGAATTTTTAAACAGTTAGATTAAAAATCTTGGTTTTGCTCTGTATATTTGTGAAAAATCTAAAACACGCGTTTTTTATTTGTTTAAATATTTAAAGTGGTATTCTCGCAATAAAATTCATTTTGGCGACAATAAATGTATAAATTATAGTTTATAGAATTTTTTTTTCATACACGCTAAAATAATCACAATTTAGCTATTTGGCAAAAAACCATATTTTTCAATAAAAATCACCTTTTTTGAAAAAATAAATTTTTTTTGTATTTTTCTTTAGAAAAATGGTTAAAATCGAAGAGATCATGCATTTAAGGGTTAAAGATTCGAAAATGAATTAGAAATTCATCTGAATTCCGTGAATTAACGAATTTTGAAACATGATAGTACAAAAAATGTAATTATAAATTTATTAATTTAGTTCGAGGCCAATTTCCTTATTATGAATTAACATAATAAGTACTTTTTTCCAAAAACTGATATTTTTCTTCATCAGGATACTCTCCTGACAAATACTTCACAAAGTTTTTGCTTTCAAAAACCTCTACACTTTCAGGAATGAAAAGACGATCGTTTCGCGGATATTCCAGATCCCCTATATCAGTTTTCTTTAAAAAACACGCCAAACAGCTTATTATTTGTTTTCGTTAAAATTCGAGCACTTTTAATTCTATGTTAACATGAATTATAATCGCGGAACGCAAAAAACCACTATATATTGCAACAGATTTATCAAAACCTTAATCCGCGGTTTACATTATAGCTATAAATAAATAGTCAAAAATATTATAATTTTCTTTTAAATATTTTTTTTTTTTCAATATTTTGCAAATTCCTAAAGTTTTTGCTAATCAAAATTACCGAGATATCTATACCCAGGTAGAAAAATACAAACGGCACAAAGTCGGCCCGGTATTGGAGACGGTAGTACATGTACTGGCAATGCGTCGGATTTTCAACTTTCACTGTACTGGCATATTGTCGAAATGATAACACCAATAAACGCTTGGCCGTAGTTATTTCCCAACGTTGGCGCAGGCTTGGGATTTTATTTTTTTGGTATTATCCCAGTACATTTAATAACAATTTTAGCAGTTTGCTAGTACTTTACTGTCCTTTTAGTGTACATCACACATTTGGTCGAAACTTCACAAGAAAAGATTGGTTATGTCTCTCTTACATAAATAATTGTGTAATAGATGCAAAAATATATAAAATTTATAAAATTGTTAATTTTAATAAATTAAAAAAAAGCTCGTTAATTTTCAGAAAACAGTACTGGCAAAGCACGTTTTAAGTAGTACCGGCAATTCGTAAAAAACAGTGCTCTCCCAGTACAATTTTTGTTGCAACGTCGGCAATTTCTACCTGGGTACATATCCCAACAAAACAGAAATATTAAATAACGAAACTAATATTCTTATTTCAGTAATATTATTACTATAGTAAATTTGCTAATCAAAAAGGGGCTATCTACAAACTTTTATATCAACATAGAACATATCCGAAGCCAATTAGGGCTACTTAAAAAAAAATCGCGAAAAACATGAAACGTTAACAAAAAATGTACAGATAAGATTAGTAGATATTTTTTATAAATCATTTAGAAGATATAGTAAGAAAAATAATCACAAAACGTGAACTAAACAGTTTTTTAGATTTTCTGAACAATTGTATATTTGCAGATAACCCTTATTGAATAAAAGCTCTCGATATGTGAAATTGTTAAATAGTATTACTTGTTTTATTTTTTCGCTTGTGCCTTGGAACTTTTCATTTTCCCCCTATTTGTTAATGCTTTATTGTAAAGTCTTCTTCCACGACGTTTTTTTATTTTGCCTAATGATCATTTAAAACTCCAAAAAGTTTCAGAAAAATCTATAGGAGACTCTAAAATTGGGTGCGTGTACCTCGGAACGACAAAAGTGAATTTTTGAAAAAAGAAATTTTAACTAATTTTTAAAAATAATCAAAATATTTCAAGTTATGGGCTTAAATCAATTTAAAATTTGTCATTTTCTAAATGCATTAACCAGTAATTTTTTTAATTATGTTACACAAATAGGAATAAAAATATATTTTTTGGAAAAATTAAAGTGCGTGTACCATGGAACTTTTTCAATATTTCCTCTGCTATGTATCTGACAAATTTCAGTACATGATTAAGTGAATCTCCACAGGCTAATTTTACTTCTTGAATTTAATTCGCTAAGAAATAACCTTTAATTTTAAATTTTCGCCTTTTCCTAAAAATGCCTTTTTATGCATATATTAAAATGCATTGTCTCATTTCAAGTAAATATCAACTCTACTGCAAATAGTGCAATAAATTTCATTATGGGACAATATGTTTTGTACGAAATCCCCATCATTTTCTACGAGTTCCAAGGTACAATTTGTAATTTGAGATATTTTTATGCTTTTCTAAAAAAATAATAATTTCGTAAAATACATAGAAATTATTAAAGTTTTTATTATTTGCAATATATAACAATACGATGACTATAATTTCTGCATTTAAAGATTTTTCACATCTATCGTAATCTTAGAGATATTGACACCGAATTTGCAAAATTACCAAGGTATACGACATTCCCCTACGTAAAATTTGTTACAACTTCATTCGGCTTTTTGTATTTGATCAATATTTTTACAGAAACGTACGCTAGTGTCGGTAGCAAGCGCGGTTTCAAACCGAAATCAAGACAGATAAAAGGGAAAAGAAAAAAGGAAGAAGAAACAGGATGCAAGATATAATGAAAGTATTTCCGAAATTCAAAACTATTCTAAAGCAATATAACAAAAATTCTGACCTACACTCGAATGTATCAGGTCCTGATTTTTTTTTCAAAAAATCACAAAGTAATTAAATTAGATCAGAAGGATTCAAAGTGTATCCTCACTTAAGAAAAATAATTTTTTCTGACAATTTTTCTTTTAGAAAAATCTACAAATTAATAGGATTATGTAAATTTTCTAAAGAAAATTTGAGACTATAAAAAGAATCTTTTAGTCTAAGAATTAACTTAAATTAAAAATGAGTTTTAATGTGGTTTTTCATACGAACATTTTTTATAGAAAATTATCTAGTTGCAAAAATCGAAGAATCTAAATATGTTTGAAAAAAATTTCGCTCGATCTTTATAGGCCTCAAATGGTTATTTCTTATATTTTATAAGAAATATGCGATTATAGCAAATTTAAACGTCAATTTTTCACCAGACACAATAGTCTTGTATATTAAATTTGCTGAAAAACAATTGATACACAATTTTCACGTGAAACAATTTATCGTGAAAAACATTTTGCTTAATTGTAAAATCGAAACAACTTACTGTGAAATTTATTAAAGAAACCTTTTTGCAAATTAGTTTTCCTAAGGTAGGGAGTCTACACTCAATAAAATAAGTTAGTAGTAAAATTAACAATTGTGTATCCAGTCTACTAGTTTTTAGCAATTTTTTTTCTGCTGAAATTGTGTTTTCAGCTAAAGTTTTAGTTATATTTTTCAGCACTAAACTGATTTTGAACTAATGTTATACTAATTTATTTTGCTACCAAAATTATGTTGATAAATACATGTAGTACGACAATATAAATTGTACCAGAAGAACATCTCCTATATATATATTTTGTTAATAATTATTTTTTATATTTTTAGATTTTTAATTAAATCATGTCTACTAATGTGGAAATCTGGACATTTTTATATTTTACAAAGTTTCATAAATAATTTTCAAAAGAATCACAAAACACATTTGTTAGACTAAAATTTTCAGCAAATAAATTAATATAGTATAATTTTCCTACAAATTTTTTGAGTTTTTTTTAGTCTACTACTAATTTTCTGAGTGTTGCCTCTCTTAAAAAAAAAAAAAAAAAAAGCGGTTTCAAAAAATCCATATTTTGATAAGAAATGTGGGTAAAAAAATTAGAACTGATAATTTGACAGTGAAATGTAAAAAATTTTATAGGCACTTTTTTCGTAATGTAGTCTTAATGTTATATGGTGATTCTGAATTTTTTAAAAATTTGCAGTCGGCTTTCTATGGCTAAAAATTTAGCGCTTAAAAGTTTGAAAAAGCACTATTTTAACAACTTTTTCAGGCTTTAGTTATTACTGCTGACTTCTATGTTAATTTTTTGCTTAATTCACACGAATATATTTTTCCGTCTTGCAACCTTATATAAAAGCTAAAAATCTTTGTCAAAGAAAAAGAAAAATACACTTTCTAATAAAAGAAAACGGCTAACCGTGAAACCCGTATTTAGGCAAAACCCCGAAACCGGTCGGTTTTTAAAAAAGAAAAACCCGGTTTTTGGTTTTCAGTACTCTACATAATATCATAAAAATGAGTGCCAATTTAATACAAATGATAAAAAATTCGGGTTTCCTTCGTTTTAATTGCAAAAAATATGGGAAATAAAAATTTTACCATTCTGCGAATGACCAGAGTATACGACTGCACAACCCAGCAAAACATTCTATTAGCAGGTAAAGGGTAATAGAATAAGAAACCAAAAATTATAAGTACCCGACTAAAAAACTTTTCATATAATATTATATGATTTGATATAATTATAAATGTTTATATGCGTGGCTTTATATAACCATATAAATTTATATTAACACTTTGGTTTTGTACATATGTTTGATATGTCGTTATATATAATCATATGCGATTTGGTCTCCAGCTATATATTAAGACATCAGCTATACAGTTCATATATAATTATATATAATGGCGTATTAGTTTCTATAAACAATCTTATATCAAAATATATAGGAAATTGTATTAATTTTATATATAATTATATCTGACATGATATCTAATTATACAAAATTTTATAAAGTTTAATTGCACTACAAAAATTAAGAAAAAAAAAACTTAGAAATTGTAGATCTGGTTTTGTATTTTGCACTTCGATATATAAATTAATGTTTAAATTGAATTTAACATCTCCCAGATAGAAATTGACGACGTTACAACAAAAATTGTACTGGAAGAGCACTGTTTTTTACGAAATGCCTGTACTACTTAAAACGTGCCAATACTGTTTTCTGAAAATTATGAGCTTTTCTTAATTTATTAAAATTAACAATTTCATAAACTTGACATATTTTTAGATATATTACACAATTATTTATGTAAGAGAGACAAAGCCATTCTTTTATTGTGAAGTTTCGAAAGAATACATTAAAAATTTGTGATGTACACTAAAAGGACACTATCAAACTACTATCAAACTACTATATTTGGTATTAAATGTACTGGGATAATATCAAAAAAATAAAATCTCAAGCCTGCCCCAACGTTGCGAAATAATTAAGGCCAAGCGTTTATTGGTGTTATCATTTCATTTCGACAACATGCCAGTACAGTAAAAGTTGAAAATCAGACGCATTGCCAGTATATGTACTACCGTCTCCAATACCGGGCCGACATTGTGCCGTTTGTATTTTTCTACCTGGGCTATTTTTCAAATATTTGGCAAAATACTCTTTATTAAAATAAAAATAATTTTAAAGAAATAAATAAGGAATAATTTTTTTTTTCTTTGTGGAATTAAAGGTCGAAAGAACTATTTTTATTTTTAATTAAAAAATAAAAACTATACAAAAATATGTTGAAATAAATAGGGTTTAAGTTCAGTTATTTTTTTCGTGAAAATTAATTGTGAAAGTTAATTTTCTTATTTTATAAGAAAGACGAAAACTAGAAAAAGTTGTTCCGACAAATTTTTGAAATGTTGAGTTAAACTGAAAATTTATTTTGTCAGCTATTTACAAGTTTATTAACAAAAATTCTTCTAAACAACTTTCACTAGTTTTGAATTTTGGTCTTTATTGAAATAAAATAAACCACATTTTAAAAGAAGGATTTCAGTCACAAACTTCGTTATTCTAAGTTTAAGGACAATTTGCGTCCGAAAAACGGCATAAATCGCATTCAATCCTCATTTCGAACATCTTTCTATCAATAAAATTTTCTGTATTGCATCAAAATACCAAAGATCGACCAATACCCACTTTGTTAGCCAAACTGTTCTGTCGGGAATTAGTATTTAATATGAATGAAAATAAGTGATCTCAAAAATATTTACTAAAATATAATTCGAAAATTTGAATAAAATTATATGTTTTTATTTATAATTTGATGCAATTAGATACACCCATTTTTTGGATTAAATTGTGTCAGGTTAGATAACATGCTTATTAGAGCACCCATGAAATATATGGAATTTATAAAAGTGTTATTTTTTCATCTCCTCACGCATTTTCCAGTAGATTGGGCGTAAAAAATAATATCCCCGCAAAAATTGGTCCTCTCGTATTAAAACAGGCCAGTCACCCGCCGCTTTTAGCCCTAAAACTGGACTAAAATTAATTCAAAGCTTCTATGCGCTATAACTCTTAAAGTAAAGGTTTTACTGAAAAATACTAAACATATCTACAGGCAAGAATATGCCTAGCATTTTTCTCCTACACATTATTGTCATGAAGATGACCCGTCATGGTGATTTAGGTGGTTAAAGCCAAATTTGTGTTTAACCATACAAATCACTTTGATTTTAACCTCATAAATCACCATGATGCGTCATCGATACGTCAAAAATGTGTACAAGAAAAATGCTTATATTGTATTTTTCAGTCAAACCTTTACTTTAATAGTTATGCGCAAATAAACTTTTTAGTAATTTTAGTCCATTTTTATGGCGAAAAGCCGCGGGTGACTGGCCTGTTTTAATCCGTGAGGATCGATTTTCGCGAGGATATACTTTTTTACACCCAATCTACCAGAAAGTGCGTGGGAAGGTGAGAAAATACCACTTTTGCACATATGGGTGCTCTATTGAGCGCCTTCAGATTGGCACGAAATTAACTCTTAAACATATTTTAAGTTCTGACTTATTTCTGGCAGTTAGCCTCAAATTTAAACTTTGATGTCTTCAGAGACTCATAGTAGAATTTTATGACAAATATTTTTGCGGAACATTTTAACCCTCTAACTCTTCAACTTACGGGTCGTTTGTGGCCCTTTTGAAAAGGGTCAAAAAGTACCTATAATTAAGGAGTTAGAGTGTTAAAATATTCCACAAAAATATTTGTCATGAAATTCTACTATAAGTCTCTGAGGACATCAAGGTTGAAAATTTAAGTTCAATGCCAGAAATAAGTCCACACTTAAAATGTGTTTAAGGTTTAATTTCGTACTTATACACAATTGCCGCTCAAATGCCCACAAACCTAAATTTTAGGAGGAAACCATGTGACTCTTCTATTTCATGTAAAGCACTATGTTGAACTTTTCTGTGGAACATTTTAACCCTCAGCTTATGGGTATTCTCGTCCCCTTTAAAAACGGGGCCAAAAAAGTCCCTTTAATTGAAGAGTTAGAGAGTTAAATAGTTCCACAAAACTGTACCTCGTAGTGTTTTACATAAGTTCGCTGAACATATCCTATACCCAAAAAGGAAGATTCACATGGCTTCCTAGTGCACATATGTAAAAAATCCATAACTCATCAGTTTTTAGGCTTTCTGTCATGGAATGGACGAAATATTAAAAAAAAACTTATTTTGCTTTTAACCTACGCTAAATTTCCTATTATATGATGAAGAATATACGTATTTACAAGTCTCCAAAATTAAACGAGAGACATTCAAGGTTTAGTTTTGACAAAAAAAATTATGTTTACCGCTTAAAACACCACAAACGGTCATGAGAGGGTTAAAAGTGTGTATCAAGTAATGTTTGCCTTTTCATTGTGTAAACAACAGCTACGTAACTTAATCACCAGAAACTTCTAGTTTAAGAGTTATAGATGGATAAATCCATGAACCTTTTTTAGGGTAATTTTGAGGACATAAATGTAAACGGCCTGACCGGTTTACATCGCAGAAACCCAATTTTTGCACATATCTTACTTTTTACTCTTATCCCATCCGAAAATGGGCGGAGAACTGTAAAAATAACACTTTTGCACATATGGGTGCTCTAATGCTTATGCTTGATAAAATTATATATTCCTTGGAGGGGGTCAATTGCCTCTTGTGACGTGTCACAGGACTGAAGTAAAAGAACCTGTCACATGACTGACGAAAAAGAACCTGTCACAGGACTGATGAAAAAGAACTTGTCGAAATAGTTAAAAACATGCATTTTTGTCAAAATATGCAACTACAAAACGATGTAATTTTGCTCTAAATTGCATTCTTCGGGTAAATTTTTAGTCCATATTAGTTATGGACTATTGAAATAAACATGGATTTGCATGAAATTCCTTGCCCTAATAAGTGCCAATTTAGATTTAAATTTTTGTTATTCGCAATGATTTTTTTATAATTTTGTCTGACAGTAGGTAAACTTTTTATGCATACCAGCTATTAAATTGACATTAAAATTTGTATAATTTGAATAACTTTAAAGACCCAAATTTTGTAACATAAAATAAAAATTTATTTGAATGCTTTTGTCTTCTAAGTTGTACGCATAATTTTTTAACATGATTTTACATGCAAAAAAAATCACGTGAAAATTATTTGGCTATGGAGTAATTAACTCTTAACTTGCAGACTACTAAATTTGATGTTAAACTATATATTAACTTCTACGGGATTATATAGAAAGTTATATAAAATTACAAGAATATATTTTTAGTATGACGACACATACAGTGTTATATAACTTAGTATCGAATCATATATAATCATATCGGCCACTACATATGTTTTGATTACCCGAGTAAAAAAATTTAGAGGTTATAAAATACAAATATATCTCTTTTTAATATAGCCTAAAATACAATTTGATCCGAAAAATGGTGGATCGTTCTGTATTAACTTATATCCTCCTTGGATCTAATATGATCAATTACGATCCGAAAAATGGGTTTATCTAATTATATCAAATTAGATTTAATACAAAAAGTTACATTTATGTGATACCATTAGATAAAAATAATTTATTCAGAGATCGCTCACATTAGATTAAATGGTCCATTCTATTCAAATTACTTTTTGATTATCATACCATTTTTCGGATCGTATTTCATCATATTAGATACAAGCTGGATCTAAATTAATGCAATACGATCCACCATTTTTCAGATAAAATTTTATTTTGGGCGGCATCAAAAAACTATATGATTGTATGTTGTACCTCATTAATTTTCTTATAGGGTAGTTTTATATGGGTTATGTAGTTCTATATGGAGTCAGATTTGGTGATATATAATAACATCATTTGCCATACAAACAATTCGCTGAAAAAATAATATCAGATGTAGTTGCATATAATGATATGTGTCTTAATGTGACTCCATTCATTGTCAGATATAACCCAATCGCATTATATATGACAATATATAACTATTTTTACTTGGGTAGGTAAGAACGAAATCCGGATAGGGACATGCCTTAACAGATTATTTTTCACAATTTGTTAAATACGTTTGGGATTTTAGCACATTTAATTCCTTTAATGCACTTATTTGTTTTAGTTCTGCCAAATGCCTGTTTTTATGAAGTTTTAAAATTATTTATATTTGGTTATTTTTTGCCGAGTTGGGTAGTTTACAACCAAATTGTAAAAAAATGCTTTAATAGGAAATGTTAACGGACGATATTTTCAAGAATACAAAGAAATCCAAAGCATTTTATAGGAAAATATAATTCGAAAAATTCTGATAAAAAAAATATGTTTTTTCACAGACGCCAGATTTGGATTTAGCTCACAGTTTGTCTTTAGAAAAGTTTAGTTTATTCCTTATGTCAGACATCTTTCGGTACTTAAGTTTCCTGAAATACTAACATGTTTTCACCAGTGCAACCCACTGTACATACAAGAGGAGTTCCGCAACAAGACTTGTACAATAATCAGGTGAATGATATGATTACTAAGCGCCTACTCAATACTTAAAACATTAATCCAATAACTTTTAACAATTAATTATATAATCGTTCGATCAAAATTGTTTTGATCGTTTAATCGATCAAAATAACAACACGAATAATTGAAACTCTAATATTTGCACCACTCGAATGATCTGGTTCACCCCATTTTCACATGTCACGGGACAGGTACTTTTAGACCTGTGCTATTTTCACCAGTCACAGGATTGGTACTTAGCGACCAGTCCTGTTTTCCCCGGTTACGGGACAGGTCACCGGTTTGGTACTTTTAAACCGGTCCTGCTTTCACTAGTCCTGGGACACGTCCTTTCAGACAGGTCCTGTTTTCACTGGTCACGAGACAGCTCCAGCATAGGTTTTTTTAGACCGGTCCTGTTTTTACCAGTCACGAGACATATGCTCGCATCACAACTGACCCTTGTTTTCACACAGGGATGTTACGTAATAAATTCACTAGTTAGCAGTATTTGTAAACAGTTTCCAATCGCACTGTACTATTTTTATACTGATTATTAGTACAATTTTTATTTTTAGTAATCATTTTTGCTATTCTCTTATTACAAATTACGGATTTTTTTACTAATTTTCGCTGCTGATTTCAGCAAAACATTTTACTAATTTTTCAAAACCGAGTGCTAAATTTAGCAGAAAAATATACTAATTTAAAAATATTTTTTTTTTTATTTTTTACAATTCTTGTTTAGTTTATATTTGTTACTATTGATATATTCTTAGTTTAGAAATAACACCCAGAAAATTTTATTGCATCTCCAATGCATAAAACGGCAATAACTGGAGAACCGTTTGCAATTTTGACTCCAGATTTGAAGTACGATGAAGTAATTATACGCTTGTTACAATCGAAAGAAAAAAATTATTTTTTAGATTTTACAGTTTTTTTTTTAGTACAATTTTTTGCTAATTTCAGCAGATTGATTTTAAATTACAGTTTATAGCAATTTACTGAAATTAAGTAGCTGCAACTAATTATTTATACTAATTTCATTGTTCTAAAATTATGATATTTATTAAGTGTTTAACTGAATTTAGCAAATCGATTTTGAATTGCTTTTTACATAAATTTTACTAAAATTTAGTAGCGGCTACTAATTTTTTCTACTAATTTTATTGTACTACAGATCAGCAGGCATGTGTTTCTAAAATTAGCAAAAAATACCGCTGGCGTGAAAACAGTTAAATTTCCCGTAATAACAGCAAAATTTTCCGTAGTCATTACAGACTTTTTTGGTTGAGTGTAGGTCTAAACACTGAAAGATTTTAACCATAATCAATAGGTTTCGAAGTTGGGCAGATACACTATAAGTCGATGCACCGAATTACATTAAAATATCCGATTTCAACCTATATTGACTGATTTCAACCCAATTCAATGTGCTTCGTCGCTGGGATCAATTCGGTATACCAAATTTCATCAAAATATCTTAACATTTCCAACCTGTAGCGTGCGTACATTTTTAGGCTGATTTATGTCATCTGCTTAGCAGTTAATCAAAAATATAAATATTTTGGGATTTCTTTCTTATAATAAGGAAAGCCGATGAAGAATCTTATCTAAAAAGTCCAAAACCCTTATCCTCGTTCACAATACTTACATGTTAACGCAAATTGTACACAAACATTGCAGTGAGGCACTACTCAGAACATATTTTTAAATTTCCGCAAGCTCGAAATCCATTTTAGACTATGGTTTCTAGAGCAAAGTTGCTTAGAATTCTTCGTAGAATCATTTCCCCCTCTACGATTTTTTATTATTTTTGCCTCCATACAAATTGACCCGCCCTAATGGACATACAAAAAAATCGCAAAAGAAACTAATGTATGCCGCCAAACAGTTTCAAATTAAAGCTTAAGGTCTCCAGTTTTAGCTAACATAAAGTATACTTACCGATACACGGGTCATATTTTGAAGAAATTTATTTCTTATGCAAAAAGTCAACAAAAAAAACAAAAATGCTCATATAGTCCATAATACTTAAAAGGGCATTTTACAGACCTTTCAGTTGGTATGAGTGTTGTCGTGATCGGATAAGTATCTTCAGACTTATTCCAATTTTAACTTTAAAGCTCTGCCCACTCGAAAGTAGGCATTTCCGACAAAAAATATTTATATTTTTGAACTCATTTTTGCCCGTAAACTGCACTTTAGGAAAAGTTTACTTTTCTTTAACTGTTAACTTATTATGTCAAATTTATATGGAAATATCTGTGGTTAACGTTTCACCTTGATTATGTTGGAAATAAAGATATTCGTTCTATGCCTTATAACTAGGGTATTCAATCGATTAATCGTTATTTGATTAATCGAACAATTTTGCTCAAAAATTGTTCGAATAATTTAAAAAGGCCAAATTTCGAATAACGAATAATTCGAATAATTTAACACGATTAATCGAAATTGGCAAAAAATTTCACAAATGTTTAAAAATATGCTAAAATCCCGAACTTGTTTAAGAAATTGTGAAAAATGATTTCTTCTAGGAGCATTAAGAGACATCTTAAATATGCAAGAAAAATAAAAACAACAAAAAATTTTTACAGTTTGCTGTGTCATCTTCCAAAATACTAATCTCTTATTTTGACAGATCTTGCAATTTAATATCTGTGGTTAATACGTATAATTAAATTTCTTATTATTTTTCTACAATTTTTTAAATATTAATATTAAACGAAAGCCTTAATTATTATTGTAATTAATAAGCATTATAGTTATTAATTATAATTAATTTCCAATGTAACAAAGCGTGTTTAGTGAGCACTCTGCATTCACATTATTCTTTAGAAAATAAAATAAATGGATTGAAGGACGTTCACGTAGAGGGAAAATAATATCTCAACCGAAATTTTCCTGCATTTAGGTTTTTTATGTGTTCAATGCATAGGAAAGAGATACAAATTAATATAAGAATTGTTTTACTCTCCTTTAACTTATTAAACATATTATAGATGGCTGCGATTACGTCTGGCTAATTCAGGCTTAACTTAAAATGCTAAATTTACCAGAAAGGTCTTCCGATTTGGATAAAATTTGATTATGTGACGGAGATGACAGAAAAAATAAACATTTTGATAAAATATTATCTCAATTATTACAATTTTTGTTTTTAGGAATTTTAAAAGAGTTACTGAAATTTTATTTGTTCCTTTTTTTAAATAAAATTATTAAAAATACTAAAAATATTTGTATATTATTTTATATAACATTTTTGTCGATTAATCGATTAATTTTTAAATTTTATTCGATTAATCGGTTGAGCAAAAAACCCGAATAATTATTTGCACGATTAATCGATTAAAATAAAAATCCGATTAATTGAATACCCTACTTATAACACTTATAATAAAAACTCGGCATAACTAAACCCAAAACAGGCAAATTTTATCAAAAACCGGCAAATTTATACTTTTCACTTTTTTTTTGTAAATATGGCATTCCTCCGCCACACATGTTGTAACTACATAAATACACAAAATGTAGCAGCTCAACTTAAAAATGTTGCAACTCAACTTAATTTTAAGAGAAAAATGTTGTTCATTGAGTTTGCCTGAGATCGCTTTTTTCGAGAGAGTTAAGAGTAGCATAATTTCTCTATATAATATATACTCTTTGATTTTGAAGTCGGCAAATAAATGCATTTATTTTCATAAGAAGTCGCGTTTTTCAGCAGCAAATAAAGCACTTTTTCTCACAAAAGAGTGCATACATTTATTCGCGGTTAAATGCACATGAATTTACTGCAACTTTTCAGCAGCGAATAATGCGCCTTTTCTCACAAAAAAGCATGCTTCCAAGCGGTAACAATAAAATTATTATGAATACAGATAAAATAGACTAATATTTCTACTGCACCTATATTATATGGGCTACCTAAAATTCATAAAGAGGAATTTCCATTGAGATCAATTTGTTCTTTTATTAATTCTCCATCATATGAACTCTGTAAATACATTACTAACATTTTAAAGAAGATTACAGAACAATCTAAGTACAATGTAAAGAACTCACTTGAATTTAAGAATAGATTATTCAACAAACAAATACGAAATGATGAAAAATTTGTTTCTTTTGATGTTGTTTCTTTATTTCCAAGTATTCCTGTTAATTTGGCAATGAATATTATAAAGGAAAAAGGCTTGTTTTTGCGTATTTTGAAATTTTGTATAGAGGATAATAGATACTTTCAATACAGTGAGAAGATATATTTGCAACAGAAAGAACTCCCAATGGCATCCCCTGCTTCTCCAAATTGTGGCTGATATAGTTATGGAAGAATTATTAGACACTTTTATTAAAAAACTTGATGTTAGGCCAAAGATAATGACTAAATATGTGGATGATATATTTTGTGTCATTTCTGAAAATGCAATTGATAATATGTTAATAGCATTAAATGAATTAGTCCTGATGTTAAGTTTACCATGGAAAAGGAATGTGATTCTAAATTTTCTTATTTAGATACTTTGGTAATAAGAAGAGGTAATAATTTGATAATGGATTGGTATCAGAAACCAACAGCATCAGGTAGAATTATTAATTTTTATTCGAAACATAATAAGAAACTCATTAATAACACTGCGAAGAATTTGATAGAAAAAGTATTGACTATTAATGACAGAGAATTTCATAGAAACAATGAGGAAATAATTTAGAATTTATTAAGGGATAATGATTTTCCGATAGGATTAATTTGTTAATTAATAAATCAATATAAATTTAGGAAGAATAATAATACAGAGAACTTAATTGAACAGAAGATTTACAAGTCTTTGGTCTATATACCGAGAATATCAGAACTTTTAGAGAAATCAAAGATAATCGATACTAATAGATATAGAATAGCTTTTAAATCATACAATACAGTTAATAAATTATACAGTAAGACAAAGGATAGGATACAGAAATTGGACATGTATAAAATACCATGTAGTGGAAATGACGGAGAGAATTGTGATAAGGTATATATAGATACAACGAAGAATAAATTGAGAACTAGAATAGCTGGACATACATAGATCAGATCAGAAATATAGGCATATTAATTCACAAAAGACAGCATTATCTTCTCATTGTTCAAATTTGAATCACTATCCTGACTTTGAAAATTTATCAGTTTTAAATACAGAACATAATTATAAACGTCGTTATATATTAGAAATGTTACAGATAATTAATACACCAACAACAAATAGAATTAAATTTAAAGCAGATATTGAAAATGTAGCTTTATAACACTTATTATAGTAATACATTTATTATTTTTTATTGTTAATTATTATTATTTTTGTTATACTTTTATACCAAAAACTTTGTTGCTGGTATTAATGTATACATACAAGGAATTTATATTTGACAAATACTTTTCAAACTTTCAAATTGTTTATAATTTGTTCATTTGTTATTTCCTGAAGATGCTACACAATGGAGTAGCGAAATATCGAAAATAAAAAACTTTTTATATATAAAAAACAAACCTTAAGCTCAAGGAAATTGTGAAGTTAAAAATTAAAAAAGAAGGTTAAATAAACGACAAGAAACTATCTTTTCGCTAAAAAAACTCAATGGCGTACAAATAAACTACAAAATGTTGAAAATGATTTATGGTCCTGAAATCTACGGATGTTAAGCTTTCATTTGAGTATAATAAATGTTTTTTATGTTCGAAGATTTTTCCAGGATTTCAAAAATTGTAATTTTTAACGTGAGTCATAATTTTTACTATTTTATATTTTATAAAACTAGACAGTATAATGAACAATATTTTGTATGAAAATTGCAAAACCACTGGAAATGCCTCAAAGTATTAAAAAAACCTAAATTTCAACCAAACTTTACATGAGAGATAATTCTTTTTTTACATTCGAAACTTTGTTTTTTAATAGTTGATAACAGTTTGGAAATATAAACCCATAACGCAAGAAAAGTAATAGTCCTGAATACTTTATTTGCACGGAAAGAAATTTTACCCAATTTTGACAAGAAATTGATTATTGTGAAATAATTTTTTTTGGAGCATAACTCGACAATCTGAATACCGTTAATCCGAACGTAATATACTTCAGCTCTTTAAAGAGCACTTAATATCAAATTAATTTTAATTCTTATAACAAAAAATCGTTAGAATGAAACATTTGTTTTGCACAGAGAGAAATTTATTGGCCGAGTTAATAAAAACTTTTTTTCAAAATAAAGAAGTTTTTTCACGAACTAAATGAAAGATTTCTTAAATTTTATGAAAAAGCTTCGTAATTTTTATGAAACTTTTTTTAATAAAACTTTTTCATAAGGTGTATGAAATTTTTAATAAATAACATGAAATTGTTGTTAAGACGTTATGAAAAACTTCATTAAATCAATGGACGAATTTCAGCGAAATTTCTCTGATTCAATGTAAAAATTCACAAATAGCATGCAAATAATTCTTTTAATATAAAGAAGACACTGCCAGAAATCTACAGGGTTTTTATACATAAGAAAATATATTTTAAGGATCAGGAGGAATTCCTATACAGTAAAGTTGCCACAATTAAACGAGTTCTTGTAAAATAAAATATAAGTGATTTTGTCCTCACAATTCGAGTAATATTTATATAAAAGAGTCTTTTGAATGTTATGGATGATTTTCTCAAAATCTAAAAGTTTCGTAATAAATTCCTGTTAAAATCTTAAATTTTTTTAAAGAAATTAAAAGAGATTTTATTATGAAACAGTCCTCAGAATCCAAAATGGTTTTCATAAAAGGTAAAATTATGGATATTATACTTAAAATTGCTATAAGTATGAAGTTTTGTTTTGTTTATGTTATATAAAATCGGCAACAAAATTATGGAAATATTTATTAAATGCCGAAAAATAAATTTGGTAAAATTTTGCTCACGCGAACTCACTCACAAACAAATTTTTATACTTCACATGAGTAAATTAAGATTTCACTCACACTCGCACTCACGTGCCCAACTCTAATAGCAACCCTATTGGTTATACATGACATATGAGTAATAAACAATATTTTAAAATACCCCCCAAATCGAAATCTGGAACCGCCACTGACTCACAATCACTCACGTTCGATTGATTAATGCGAGAAAAACAAAATTCTGCTTACGAGCTAATATCTAACAGCAAGTTTTCTACAGTTTAAGCGAAATTGTTTACTGGGAGTTAATTTTGTTGTGGGTATGGGTTCCATATACATACATACACCCAAAATATATATGTACATGTGAATGAATGAATGTAACAAGTTTAAAATTGATGGCAAGAATTTCGTGTAGTGGTAGGTATGCAAATGTTTTTTTTCATGTCCAACATATATTCATATAAGCATATATACATACATACATATTTATGTGTTTTTATTTTTACGGTCACTACGATGGACGGATATGATGTCGCCTGGGACTAGTGTGTTTATATATTTTGTATTCCAACTTGAGCAAAGACTTTTTGTACTTTTAGAGCAAGCATCGGCAATACATTGTATGTACGTAAAGGATTTGGGTGGGTGGTTATTTGGTTGATGTGGCTTGTTGGAATTGCGTCTTTATCACTTTGCCTCTTAGGTTGTTTTTCCTTAGTACATCATTACAGAACTAACTGTATTTATAAGTCAACAATCGTCGTATTGTATCATAATGTTAACAAATGGATGGATATTTGCTTGTAAATTGGCATTGGGTTGGACTTTTTCTATTTGATACAAAATAATGGCTGTTTGACCAGACGTTATTATAGTGATTTATGAAATGGGTTGAATAAGATTAACTCACGTATCACAGAAATCCTTTAATATTTCTTTCGTTATGTTGTTATACATATATATTTTTTGCGTTAACGACAATTTAATGCAAGTAGTATTTTTAATGAAATGTGATACTTTTGAATTTTCAAAAATCTACCTGTCACTATTCTGTTAGTTGGAATTTTGGCATTTGATTTAGTTTCGTGAAAATAACTTCGCATGTCCATTATTGAAAGTTGATACTTTTACTTTCCTTCGTTTTGGAATCATGGAATTTAAAAATTTAACCCCTTGATAATTGAAAAATTATTCAAGTCTATCAATCACTGTTTATATATGTAACTTTGGCTTGACCGACAAATTGAACAATTTTTCCATAAATACTAATTACGGTCTTGTGTTAACTCTTGACCAACGAAGTAATGCTGAACTTGCCGAATGACAAAATGTCTTGGCCTCTGTCGCTGTCGGTTAAGAGATAGTGTAAGTTCATTTGTGTGAGGAAAGACATTATGCAAGAAATTCGAATTGAATCTTTTTGTTCTTATGAAAAGGTCGTAAAGATAGTAAAAACAAGTTTTAATTTTTCTAAGTTTTACATATTAAAATGTAAGCATAAGGGTTGCAATTATTATTTTCTTTGAATGTCTGCAAATATGTACCTATAAACCACCTTGACCTTCATACAAATAAAATCGTGTTTTCAGTTTCTTTCTGAAATTTAACATTGGCTTATTACACTTTTCGGTTTCAGGGATAATCGTTATTGTACACACACAGAAAAAATATGCCATTTTCAAACAGAAATTCGGTTACATCTACTAAAATAAGTTGGTGCAACTGAATATTGGTTATCACAACAAAATTCGGTTTATACAACTGAATTTTAGTTGGAATACCCAAAATATTTAGGAATCACAATCCAATATGGTTTCACCATCCGAATTTATTAGTTGTAGCAACTAAAATAGCCAGGCAATGTTTTTTCCTGTGTGTACAAAACTACTTTTGTTTGAGACACATATTCGATGCGGCACTTTGGACCACAAGGTCACAGGAAATATAAGCTATTGCTCAAAATTATAGCGCACTTACTAGTATTTTGGTGTTTGAATATCTCGATAACGACTCAACAAAAAATTATAATTTTTTGGGCTTATAAACATAATTTGATTTGCAACTTAAAAATATAGATTTTTGCTTACTTCCCTAACACTCAAGAAAAAAATTGGCTGTAAGGCTACCTGAGCTCCAAACCAGTGGTTCAAAATTATAGCGCGCTTAGAGAGAATATTAATAAAAAAATACTTCATATCAGGCACGTAGCTGGGGGGGGGGGGGGGGGGGGCTCGAGCCAAATTTTGAAACGTAACAAAATACGTCGAAAGCAACAACTTTTTTAAAAAATGTAATAAAATATATTTATTTTTTGTTGAAATCAAATACCAAATGGACAAGTTTCTTAAGTTTTCATAAATAAAATAGACTCTAAATCCAATTGCGAAAACTGCTTTCTAAAAATTTTTCTAAGCTTTTTGGTGGCCATAGAAACTGTTTTCTTATGGTGTTTTGTGTAAAAGTTTTGAATAGTTATGTGTGCTAGGCATAATCAAAGAGCTTAGAAAATAAATATAATGCCATCCTCTCTTTTACGGAGAAAAAATTTATAAAATGTGACTGCAAATAGGAAACATAAATTTTTTTTCGCAACTTTTAATTGATAAGTGGCTATTTTTTATTGTTACTATTGATAGCTTTCGTCATATTTATTATAAGATAAACATAAAATTGACAAATTAACCTTCGGTTTTCCTTAAAAATTCCAGGTTTCCTGTTTGCAGGCACAAGCTGTTACTATAGGGTGATAATTTGGCATAATTCGACATTTTACAATTTTTTCCCACCCTAAGTTAAGCATTATAATGTTGGATTTTCATAATTTTTTTTTAAATTAAAATTATTTACTGTCCGTGAAAAAGCGTACTTTAGGAGAAACAAGAAATTTATTCTGGAAGTGACTGTAAATTAAATACATATATAAATTCGGATTTGTCTCAAGAAGCTTCTTGCAGTGTATTTAACAAAACTATATTCTGCGGTTTTAGAAGATCCTGCAAAATAATCGCGATCAGAATCAATGTTTCGAGCACGAAATGAAAGTACACTGTCTCTAAAACAAAACCCTCAAAGAGTTTTGCAAATCTAGCTCGGTTTTTAATTTGATGGCCTCTTGAAACATGTGTCTGTCTATTTTAATCACGTTTTCGTCACAAAGACGCACTATCAGTTGCTTATTATTCATATTTTTTTTTTTTTTTTTTTTTACATTAGACCAACACTCAGGGGATGCCCCCTACTGATGCAACGCATTGTGTTAATATTAGGAAAATAGGTTATGGGAAGGCGGAAATAGGGAGTAGTGTTTATGAATGTTTGACTTGAATTTTTCTAAATTGTAAGTATCAGGGAAGACATCTGCGGAAAGTTTATTCCATATTGTTTGTTATTAGCAGTTTGGTGTTAGAAATTGTCGAAATCTATTCTATTTTCCTAATTCTAACACAATGCACTCGCATAAGTAGTGGGCATCCTGAGTGTAGTGGTACCTGTGTTTTAGTCTATTTAAAAAAAAATTAGAAATTGTGAGTAAAAATGTGAGCACACCCGGAAATTTTCACACAAAATAAAACATTTTATACAAACAAATAAAAACTACTAGAATTTGGCATTATAGTTCACAGTTCATTTTAATAAAATTTATTTTTGAACTAGTGTGTTGATCTAGTTCACTTGTTCATTCGAGAAATTTTTCAGTTGTTCATACACTAATATAAAAGTCTTTAAAAATTTTTGCTGAAAAAACAGCTGAATCCAGCAGAATCTGTTTGCTTAACATTAGAAAGATACAAACAGCAGGAAAAAATCTGTTAAATTTACAAAATTGCAGCTATATTTTAGTTAATCGAAAATGACAATTTACCCTGCTAAAATCAACAAAAAATTTACTGGAAATTAGTCGACCAAACCATCACAAACAGTCTACTATTTTCCAGCAAATATTTCTGTTTGTTGTAGCAGGAGAGACCGCTATTTGTATTCAACTCAAATTTAAAGATAAATTAACTTTTGAATATACATATAACAATTTCTTTACTGATTTTTGTCTACTAATATTCAGCAATATTTTTTAGCGAATATTAGCAGGTAAATTTGCAATTCAATTAAACGAAATTTAACTCAAATATTACTAAAACAGTTGCATTTTTGCTGTACTTATCTTACTAATATTTAGCAAAAAGGATTTACTAATTTCGAAAGCTTTCTGTGCAGGGCCCCTTTTAACTAATTTTGAGTACCTTTCTTTTGCTATTTTTTAGGATTTTTCTATCAGTATAAGATTATATTATGTCAGTGGTTTGTTTGATAATTCCGAATAAAATAAAGGAACCGAAAGGACAGTTGAAATTTAACTTATTCGTGAACGCGAGAGAGTTCCTAACTCTTAAAATGTGCAACATTTTTGGGCTTTCGCGCCACACAGATATTTCAAGAGGTCATAAAATAAAAATCCGAGCTAACTTTGCAAAATCCTCTGGAATTTTACTTTCATTTCGCTTTTGAAATTATTGTTTGCTTTGAAAATTGGAATGGCGCACTCCATTGGAAATCAAAATAATAATGATGTAATTTACTTTAGATATTTACCCTTTTCGATAATCTATAAAATTGTAATAAAACCCCAGCAAAAAAAGAGATGCCGAAGCAGTAGAAAAAGCACTATAATTGATGATCTAGATGTACTTCTTTTTTAACATAAACACTAATGATTTTAACATTGAGTTGTCTTAGGAGAGGAGTATTACAACTTCAACATTCTTCGCAAAAAAAAATTATGTGTTTTTTATTTTACACAAGTTTTTTATTGCCGCCATCGGGTGTCGAACTTACCACCTCACGATTGCTAGTCTAGCGCTCTACCGCTGAGCTATTCTTTGATATAAAAGTTGAGTGACATAAAAACGACACTTTGTTACTGCGAGATATTGTTCCTTATTCTCTTCAATAAAAGTACTTATTAAACAAGTGTAAAAGGTGCACTCCAATTCAATATTGTTTTCAGTACTATTTTCACAGTTGCATAAAAAGCAAATTCTCACCATTTTTAAAAATGGTGAGAATACATAATTTTAAAAATTAAAAATATATTGAATTTAAAAAATAATTAACAGAATAAAAAAAAAATGGAAACAAATTAGTGGTCCCGCCGGAAATCGATCCCGCGACCCTCTGTTTGGAAATGCCAAATGATACGAAAATCACTTTTTACGATCACTTTTAGAGCAATACGGACACTTTTGACCCCACCTTTTTAACCCTTAAAAATAAGATTGGGAGATAAAAAATTGCGCTTGTTCGTTAGTTTTGTACCCTCTATCCTATATCCCAATTAATAGAAGTCTGATAGATGTTATTATGTAAAGTTCTGAGTGGATATTTTTTGGTGAAAAGTAAAAATATTAACCCAATATGGATCAAATTACACAAAAAAATAATTTTGATCAAGTGGAAAAAAATTTTTTTTGATTAATTTAAAGTGATATTTTTTCGAAAATTATGAAAGTTGTTATTCTGTAAATTTTCTAGTGGGTCGCTTTTAGCCAAAAGTATAAAAATTAACCCCATATGGATCATGTTACATAAAATAATTATTTTTATCCAGTTCCGATTTTTTTTGCCAATTTAATGTCTTTATAATCTCGTAGTCATAATTAATATTAAGTTTCATGGGTCTTTTCTGACCCCAGGCCACTAAGGGTTAAAGATTTTTAAATAAATGTAAAGATCATTGTCTTACCAAATTTAAGTAATACTTTTCCAAAAAATATGTAAACTTTGATGAAAACATTAAAATTTTTTAAAATTTTTGACAAAATGAGCAATTTTTGTAAAATGTCCTGGAAAGCAGTCACTCCAAACACAAACTCGAATTATCATTTTTCCAATTTATTTTTTTTCTTTAATATTAACTAATATGTGGTACAAAGAGCAATCAACATCTCCAAATTATGCATTTTAAAAAATCTTTAAAATTAATTTAAAGAAAACATGTTTTTGCATTTTTATGAAATTCGTAGGTCATTTTGGATTCCAGGCTAAAGTGGGTTAATGATATCCTATGAAGTCAAAATTCCATATCTGAATCATTTTAACTATACTAAATGAATAAATGAAATAAAAAATAAATTTTTTCTATATTTCGAATTTTGGGAATTTTTAATAATAATACACTTTTTTTCCAAAATGGGCCATTTTCGTCCAACTTTCGGCACGGGTTAATGTTTTCCAAAAAAAAAAAAAATGTTTTTATCCATTTGGGACAATTTCCAATAAAACTGGGGGTGTAATGAACGAAAATCGGCAAATCGTTATTTAAAGGGACATCCTAGCTTTTATGTTAAAAAGTACATCTAGATCAGGGGTGGCAAGACTTTTTTCGCTGCGTGCCAGAAACGGACAAATTTTTTTGTAAAAGTTTCTCGCGTGCCTCTTAATTTTATTTGTTTTTTAAAAGTCGTTTTTTGAAAAATTTTAAAATTTGGAAAATTTCTTTTAAAGATAACATTGCAGATGTACATATTTATCAGCGCTACGGATAATCCCCATGAAATAACTCCCAAAGGGAAAAATTAAATAACATCCAAGAAATGACGTAAAAATGTTTAAGGGTTATTTAATTTTTTTGAGTTTATTTAATCTTCAAAGTTTGAGATTATTTGATTATGAAAAAATCCCCAACCAAGTAAAATTAATATAGTTTGGACATTCAATTTTTGGTGGTTATTTAATTTTGTTAAAAAAAGTTAAATTTTTGGACGCCATCAATTATTTAAGTACGTAAGAAACTAGCTAAAAAATGTGCCTCAGGCAATAATTGGATTTGGTTAAAATAAATCGCGTGATTTTTATCATCATATTAATGAAAAAAAAGCGAACATTAGGGATTTGAACAGTGAAATTTCTATTTCAGATGAAATGGCTCTGCGAAACACGATCAAAATCCGATTTAAAATTCCAACAAAGGTTATTTAATTATGAAACTTATTTTCAGCCTATTTTCCCTTTAAAAACAACCTAATTTTTTAAACCCAATTTTATTACAAGTTGTTTTTAATTTTTGTTCAATTATCTGGTACTTTTCATTTCTCCGATTATGAGGAATTTTCTCTTTGAAACAGATAAACTTCTTTCAATCTAGAATTTTAGAAATTTTCGAATTTGCGAGTTCTGTATTAACCATATTTCTGTTAACAAAAAATGGTTTCAATACAGAGTTTTAATCAGTTTAAAAGACGATTTACAAGCTCTATGAAAAATTTCACTATTATGGAGTTAAACCACACATTTTTGTAGCAAAATTTAACATTTAACTGAATTTTTTCTGGTTTTCTAATACGTAGTTAAAATTTTTTGAAAATATCCAATAAAACGTCGCGTGCCACCTAAAATTCACTCGCGTGCCACTACTGACACGCGTGTCATAGTTTTGCCAGCCCTGATCTACATCATCAATTGCAGCGCTTTTTCTACTGCTTCGGCATCTCTTTTTTTGCTGGGTACTTTCAATAAATTTATATTGTACCTATCTTTCAAAATAAACTCCCAAAATTTACAAAGATCCCCATTTTTAAGTTACACACGAGAATGACACGGATATTATTATTAATAAAATACGGACTTAAAATGAATTTGTTTTTTTATTAAAAAAATAATGTTTTGGGGTGGTTGAACTTAAAGCACGCACTTTTGAGTGATTTCTACGCATTTTCTCTGGACTACTGCACATTCTTTTGTGGATTTTTATGCATTTTATGTGCATTTTTACGCATTTTATGCGTACATTTATATGTAAAACATGCTTTTTTAAGCAAAAATTTTGTAAGTTAACACTCCAATTTCAAAATTTCGTTAATTCTATGCACTTTCAATGTGAAATTACACATTATATGTGCACCAACTTAAACATAATGTAAGTATTTTTTTTTCAATTACACACATAGAGTAAATTTACCCAATTTATAGTAGATGTTAGCTACTTTTTACCAAAAATTTCATAAATTTGTCTTAAAATTTTGAGAAAATACCAATCTGTCCATAATTTTCAAATAAAATAGAAAAATAACCTTTTTGCAAAACTAAAAATTTGAAAAAGTTTTGTAAACTGATTTTTATTAATTTGATATCAGATCATATTCACTGTTCGTACACCAGATATATTTTTAAATTTCAGATAAAAAATCGTGATGTATCTGGCGTAAAATATTGGATTTTTCGGTTCCGATATTATTGCTCCGGAATACTATCGTCATATTTTATTCAAAATCATTATCCAAAATATGACAATATTATATAAATGTAAGTTTAAATCAAAATCTGGTAGCCGGAACCACTATTTAGAAACAACAAATATCATTACCAATCTCTGGGAATAAGGTATAAGACGAAAGTGCCTTAAGAAGGAATTAAAAATTAATGGAAATAAATTTAAACAAGTAAATATTTTAGTGGAAGATTTCTTCCCAACTATTCATCAAGCACTGGCATACCACTGGGTAACCACGGTGTTAAAAATAAATGACTGGCAGAACACTCATTTGGGGCGCTTTGCCAACGTTTGCAAAAAGCATTTTGCCAGTATTTATTTTACAAAAATTTCGGTGGTTTACAAAAAAAACACTGGCAAAGAATTGGCTTAGAGCAGGGCTGGCAAAACAATGACATGTGTGTCAGTAGTGGCACGCGAGTGGATTTTAGGTGGCACGCGACGTTTTGTTGGCTATTTTCAAAAAATTTAAACTATTAGAAGACCAGCAAAAAATTCTGTTAAATGTTAAATTTCGCTACAAAAATGTGTGATTTAATCGTATTTTAAAATGATTAAAACCCTATATTGCCACCATTTTTTGTTTAAAGAAATATGGTTAATACAGAACTCGCAAATTCGATTACCAGAAAATTCTGGGAAAATTTCTAAAATTCTAGATTGAAAGAAGTTTAAATGTTTCGATGAGAAAATGCCTCATAATCGGAGAAATCAAAAAAAGTACCAGAAAATTGCCCAAAAATGGAAAACAACTTGTAATAAAATTGGATCTAAAAAACTAAGTTTTTTTAAAGGGAAAATAGGTGCTACGAAATAATCCTCAGTGAAATATGGAATTTGAAGTTGGGTTTTGATCGTGCTTTGCAAAGCCATTTCATCTGAAATATAAATTTCCCTGCTTAAATTCATAATATTCGTTTTTTATTCATTATTATGCTGATAAAAATTGCACGATTTATTTTAACCAAATCAAATTTTTTCCCGAAGCACATTTTTCAACTAGGTTCTTACGTCCTTAAATAAATGATGGCGCACAAAATTTTAAATTTTTTCAGCAAAATGAAATATCCACCAAAAATGGAAAAACCCCCCAAAAAATTAAAAGGAAATAATGTCCAAACTGTTTTAATTTTATTTCATTGGGGATTTTTTCATAATGAAATAATCTCAATATTTAAATATTAAATAAATCCCCGAAAATGAAATAACCCTCAAACATTTTTGCGTCATTTCTTGGATGTTATTTAATTTTTCCTATGGAGGTTATTTCATGAGGGTTATCCGTAGCGCTGATAAATATGTACATCTGCAATGATATTTTTAAGAGAAATTTTCCAAATTTTTAAAATTTTCAAAAAAGGACTTTTAAAAGACAACAAAAACGCAAGAACCTTTTACAAAAAAAATTTGTCCGTTTCTGGCACGCAGCGAAAAAAGTTTTGCCACCCCTGGCTTAGAGTGATATGCCAAGGTTTGCAACCAGTGGTTATCCAGTGGTTATCCTAGCCAATGCTACCAGTGGTACAAAAATCAATTCACTGGTAGACCAATGATTTTATGAAAATGCTGACGCTTCGTTAAAAAAGGTTTGTAATCAGAATGTTCCGAGTTCAAATCCAGTTGCAAGGAAAATTTTTTTTTGATTTTTTTTAATTTAAATTTTTTTTTTTTATAAAATTTATTTTTTTGTTTGTGGGAAAGCTCCTTCCAGACCAACTTTTTCTTTGCTCTGCCAACGCTTGCGTATGAGTTACAAGAAATTGTTTGCCAGTACTAGCATTTTAGCACAGCCAGTATTTGTCCAGTTATTATCACTCATTTATGTGTTTAGCCACCAAGTATTATATGTGTCGTTAGCTCAGTGGGTAGAGCATCGTCTTCCAATCTGACGGCCTGGATTCAAATCACGGCAGGACCAAAAAAATACATATGAACTTTTTTTAATTTTTATTTTGGAAAATATATTTCCAGACCACCTATTTATTAGTTTTGCCAGCGTTTTGCCAACGTTCAAAAAGTTTGTTCCTACAGTGCTTTTCCCGCGCTTTTTGAACAGCTGGTCCTTTTGCCTAATGATGTTATCATTTTGGGAATGGGAAAGCACTTTTTGCCAGTACTTGTACCACCTGTTAAAGTGCTTTGCCACCGCTTTGCCGTTTGTATTTTTCTGACTGGGTTGTTTTACATTCCTTTTGACAAAAATAAATATGATGAGTGATATAAGCATTTTTTTCTTAAAATATAAGTAAAGTGTTTTTTAAATTATTACAAGGGTATACGACAGGGAGGTAAAGGCATTAATGTAGAGTATAGCGGCTAAACATTGGGCTTGAATATGAATTCCTGATGATACCACACATGTATTTCAGTTTTTTTAATAAAATTGGAATATCAGAGATTAATTTGAACCCAATTCTGAATAGTTTTGTACTATTTTAGATGATGATTTTGTAAAAAATATGATGATAGTATTCCGAAGCCATAACTTCTTAACTATGAAATCCCATATTTAAGCCCGATAGATCACGACATTTTGCTGATTTGCTGAAATTTCAAAATAAATCTAGTATACGAACAGTAAAGATCATCTAATATAAAATTAATAAAAATCAGTTTACAAAATTATTTCAAATATTGAATTTAGCAAAAAGCTTAGTTTTCTATTTGAAAATTCAGAACAGTATGCTATTTTCCCATAATTGAAACACAAATTTGTGAAAATTTCAGTAAAACAAGTAGTAATAAAATTGAATCAAAATACTGAAATATTAAGCAATACATAAATAAAGTCTTTTTTTTTAATATTCTCTGTAAGTGCGCTATAGTTTTGAACCACTCGTTTGGAGCTTATATAGCCTTACTGCCAATTTTTTTCTTCAAAGTTAGATAAATCAAATTCTGTTTATAAACTCAAAAATTTATAAATTTTTATTGAACTGTAGGTATTCAAGTTGGCGCTATAATTTTTTGCAGTGCTTTATATAAACTGCAGGGTTCTGCATGAAATTATTTATAAAATCCGCTGAGAGACTAACGCTCAGTAAAAAACACTGCCACGAGTAGTAAATATTGTGGGCGTTGCAAAGAAATCAATTGTTTTAGAAAAATTTGGTTGTAAAAGGAGTTGTGCCAACCGATTTTCTTTGGCCAAATTGTATGTAAGTATGTTGTATTTTGTTTTCTTTATTTCCCTGACGATTTTATATAAAATAAATACCCGTGTAAAAAAGTTTAAATCTCATCAGATCTGTTTAGATCTTAATAGAAATGATTGAATCTAATTATATTCGGTACCAGATCTGATCATATATGATCAGATATGACACGTATGATCTATTTTGTGGCCAGATCTGGTCAGATCTAGTGCTAGATCTTTTCAAATCTAAAGAGATCTGGAAAATTGGGTAATTTTCATGGCCAAATATGAGCATATCTGGCCAGATTTGGTACCAGATCTGGTGTCAGGTCATATCCACTTGAGCTGCCCTCAAAATAATAATGTACAAACAAATTTTGTTTGAAGTTTCAATTTTCATTTTTGATTAGAAACATAGAAAAATATATCAAGAAACAAATATCAATAAACAAAAAAAATTTTAAAATTGGAAACAGACACAACTGGATTCACAGAAAATCTCCTGAAGAAAGATAGAAACCATTGGGAAAAGGTAACAAACATGTATACATTTGTTAGTGGCTTAAATGACCCACTAAAACTGAATTTTTTATTTCAGTTCATTACCTAAATTTACGATATCTTTCGAGAATTAATTCACCACAATACAATTTTAATAATTTAAGTAATAATGTTGTTATGTGCTCGAGACTTCAATAATGACCATCAATCAGCAACAATATTGTCCCAGTTATCTGTGCTTTCAAGAATCATATACTTATTTAAGAGGAATGTAGGACTTAAAGAATCACTACTGTTAAGAAGATGCCTTATTTAGAAGCTTTTGGGCAAAATTTAGATATGAGGAAAAGGCAAGAAAAATAATTACGAATTGATGACCTTTATGTAATATTTTACCTTCTGAATTTGGTGCGTAACATCTTTTAAATGGGAACGGTTGTATCCGATTATCTTAATGCTGAAACCGAAACATATTTTCCATTACGTAAGGTCTTTGAAGTTTGATCGCATTTTTAAGCTTGAAATGATAGCAACTTTCGAAAACTAGATTCGTGTGCAGCATCAAAAAGTAACTTGAAAACAACTTACAGTCTTATTAGTAGAGTTTGCTAAAAACCGAAAAATTTGGAAACCGCGGCTTCGGTTTTTCAAAATTATAAAAACCGCGGTTTCGGTTATTTTTCGGTTTTCTTGTGATATTAATAGAATTGTTTTAAAATAATTAAATATAACAATATTCTAACTAAATATATGATAATTAAATATGCATATAAATAAAATAGTTTAATACGTCCAAGATATCTTTTCAAATTCGATTGAATTTCTCACTCGAATATTTAAAGGCAATAATGCCATTTCGAAATCTTTCCGGGAGAAGAAATAAACGCGGAAACCCCTTATAAATCAATTTTTTTTCTTTTTTTGGCATCTAAAGTTGTATTTTAAAGAGTTTAAATTTAAAACTTAGCAATTTGTTTAAAACAATATAAAGTTAAAATTTTAAAAATTTCGCGGAATACGAAATAAGGCTTTTTGAAAAATACGCGGTGAATTTCTGAACTGAATATGTGAAACTCAATATTTCTTAAACCACTTGACTTTTTGATGCAATTTTTTTCTAAAATTATAAGCCTCAGTTTATGTTATCCGTAATAACAAAAACAAAAAATTCTTTAAAGCAATGTTCATTACAATTAAATACAAAATTTTGTAAAATAGCAGCTGAGACTTTTCGAAATTTAAAATTTAATAATATGCAATTTAATTAATTATTTTAATTCGTTAAAAACCGACCTATTTTTGTCGGTTTTCGGTTTCGGTTTTGAGGCTTGGAAAACCGCGGTTTCGTTTTCGATTAAAACCGAACAGCAAACTTTACTTATTAGGTGTGTTAGTTTACTTACTAAAAGTTACTACTTTTACTACAGCTGGAAAAATTCAATACCAAAAATAAACAAAACTTTCCAATTGTAGTAAAAGTAGTAAGAATTTCGAGTAATCGAACACACTGATTGTCTCTACATCGTTGTGAAAATTTTATGTCAATGTTTTACAATAAATCTGTCAAATATGTTTGCACAAAAACATAATTTTTTAACTCCTATTTAATTTAGTTAAAATCGTTAAATTTTGTTTATATTTTGTTGATATATTTTTGATTTGTACAAACATTTATTGTAATAAAAAAACACTATTAAAAACGAATGTTATTATTCAAAGTTTTATTGGAATTAAAAGATATGTCTAGAAATTTCGAGTGAATTTAGCGATATTAGATTATAAATACTGGGATCAAATATAGTAATGTTATACCTGAGTAGATCTTGGAACTTTGTGCCTGATTGTATCTGTTATGTCTCAAATTTGGCCCCATTTTCGTGACATAATTGTAATTGATTGTATTTGGTATCAAATATAGTTAGATTTAATCTTAGATCAAATTATAGGTACATGTTCTTAAATTTTAGTGTAGAGTCAAAATCAAATTAGATCTGATTATATATGGTACGCCGGATTGGCCTAGATCTGATCAGATCTAATTAGATCTCAAATTTGTCCCCAATTTTGAGATCTCATTAGATCTGCCGCAATGAGATCTATTGAGATCTGGTAAGATCTGATCTTTTTTACACGGGTAACTAAAAATATTGTTATTTTTAACAGTTGAAAAATAACTAACAAATAATTAAAAATAACTAACAATGTCGTTAAATTAAAAAAGCTGACAACTGACAAAATGGTTAAAAACTTTTGTTTTTACAGATAATTCTTTTAGCAATATAAAAGTATATTTTAATAAAAAAAATTTTTTTTTTCGATTACAAACATCAGTAGCTGAGATGCCAAACTTGTTCATTACAAAAATTAAAAAAAAAGATGACAATTGATTCCCACAGTTCTTTGGCGCTTTAAGAAGATTTTCGATTTTTCAACTGTTGAGTTGTTAATCAAGAATGGCATAACTTTTAGGAATTAAAAACATTCAACTAATTAAGTTAATTTAAGTAGCTGCAACAAGTTTTTTACTTCTAACCAAAATTTAGTTAATGTGTAACGAACGAGTTTTGCATCTCAGCTACTGATATGTATAAATTCTTCAGCCTATTTAAAATTTAAAGTAAAAGTCGAAACCGTTTTCCAGCTACAATGCGTTAATTCATTGAAGATACAATAAAAGTTTCTGAATTTTATTTGCAAACTAGGTTAGGTTGTTTAAGTTGAATGGGAGCCCGCCAGAACGGCGACTTCACTCGGACGCCATAAGGCCCATTGCGATTCCCTCCTTCAGTCCCGGACATTCACAAAGCATATGATGCTCTGTCTCCTCCTCCTCCTCGTCCCCACAATTCATGCAGTAGCCCGCCTGGGTGTAACCCCAACGCACAGCCATTGGGCCTATCGCGCAGTGTCCCTTTAGGACTCCTACAAGCATTCCGATTGTCCGCTTGCCAAACCCAAGAAGAATCTTTGTGCTCCCCGGATCAGGCAGTGCCATAGGGTCCGAGATATCCTACAATTGGCCTAGGTTGTCCACCTTGCCCTCGTCTACCTATCCGATATATCCCCTATCACACCGAATACCTCCACCAGAGGAACCAGGACCTCAATTTGTATAGGGTCCTCAACCGACTCGGAGCCATTCCTCGCACACTCGTCAGCCAGCTCGTTGCCTGCGATCCCAGCATGTCCTGGGACTCACGCCAGCCTGGCCGAGTGCCGACGAATACGGTTGAGGGATTCAATACAGTGCAGCACATACCCCAAACTAGGAATATATCAATAATAAAAATACAAACTAAACAAGAATTTTTAAGTTCAAGGAATTTCAATGAAATTTTTTGTTTTTTCAATAATTATCAAAATCAACTATTTACTGTAAAAATACTGTTTTGGTAATTGTTTATTATGACATTAAAAATAATTGTTATTTGAATTTGCGAAGCAAAGTCGATCATTGTCAATGTAACGACTGGAGAAAAAGAACTCTCGAAAACGCAAAACGGTTAAAGTTGGTTAATGAACCTTTAATAAAGAATATCGATGATATATTGCTGCCGCCACTGCATATAAAGTTGGGAATTGCTAAGAAATTCATCTAAATGACCGTCAAAGATAATGAGGAAGTTTTTGACTGTTTGAAAAACATCTTTCCAAAACTCAGCTACGACAAAATTAAAAAACGGTATTGTTGCCTATTTAAATATTTTCATATCTATGTTTGTTCACTTTTTTACTTTCACAGGTGTTCTTAATGGGCCGGAAAAAAATTAATGAAAAGCGAAACATTTACGAACGTGCTGGCAAAAACCACCTGAGAGCCTGGGATGGAACAAAGAAAAAAAGCTCGATGGATTGCTTGCAGAAGTTTGTTGAAGGTGCAGGCACCGAAGTCGAGGAGGACGATAGATTTGCAGGACACACCGAAAAAGATATGCCATCCCAGGAAAATTTTTTACAATCGGTAGCCAACCACACCCATTCTACAATTGGTTTCACTGCAACCGATTCCATGGAACTGGTTCCGGAACCAGTTCCTGGGATCCTATATGGAAGGTGTGGGTGACGTAGAATCAGTTCCTGAACTAGTTCCAGAACTGATTCTAGAGCAACCGGTTCCACTTTGGAGCCATAGAAGGGGTTGCTTTTGGGACAATTTCAAACAAAAAGAATCGGTGTTAGAATCGACAGTAGAAGGGGTTGTGAATGAAAAGTAGCTATTGTACAACCGATTCTTTGGAACAGAAAATTTTCCTGGGATTGAATGTTCTATCAAGCCCAGATGATGATGATTCAGATCAACAAAAAAACCAAGAGCATAAACTTCACAGGCTTCACCGAGAGTATGAACTTAAAAAGATATTGATTAAGTCATGTTTTTTGCCTTTTGCTACATAACTCGAAATTTCGATGTAAAATACAGCTGGAAAATGTAAAAAAACATTTTGAAGTATTATAATGTTCTGAAGAATTATGAACTACATACATATAGTATTATAAGAAATATTTTTTATGAAGTATACTTTACTGAATTTGCCACAATTTGGCAGCTATGGGCCAAAAATGTTGAAAAAGGATAAAAAAAATGAAAATTTTCCGGTTAGTTTGTTTTAAACTTTTTTTCTTCTAGTTTATAGCTACAATTGTGCCGAAGACAGGAAAACAAAATTCCAATTGGTTTCCAATATATAGCCGTGGGAAAAATTGCATGTTCTTCGGAAAAATCAAGTTTTAGCCAAAATATTCATGAGGCCATAATATCCGAACAGCAACTAAACTAGCAAAAAAAATGGGGTTTTGATAGTTTCGATAAGTACTTCGAGAAATTCCACACAAGAAGGAGTTTGCACTCGATGACTTCAAAAATGTTGCACTGTGTAATACACTTTCAGAACACTGATTTTATGAAGATTACACGCTTTGTTTAAATAAGGTTTAAGGTCAGAAGGTCTCGAGTACAATTCCGATTACAAACATACAATATTTTTGTTTTTTTATATTTTTATAATTATTTTTTTTTTAAATTAATTTTTTTTTATTAAATTTAATTGCTTTTTATAAGATATATTTTTTAAATCTTTTTTGACCATCTATATTTTGGTTACCCGACGTTATAACTGAGTTGTAGCCAGGCGCGAATACAAGGGGGCTATGGGGGCTGCAGCCCCCCCCCCCCCCTTCAGGACCAAAATAATTTTTTTTTTTTTTTTCAAATAATACTATAATGGAAAACATGAATAATTTAGTAAACATACAATTTAGAATTTGACATTAAACAAACATTTTTAATTTTGAGATTTTGTGTAGATTCTTGGATTCAAGAATCTCTTTTGTGCAGGAAACCTGAGAGATTCTACATTTTTTCAAGAGAAAATTGTCAAAATTTGTGTGTAATGAGCTTTTTTGCAAAACTAATATGAAACTATTAACTATTTTTTGAAATTAAACAAGTGTTTTGAGGCATTTTACCGAAAAATTAGTATTTAGGGTCAGTTTTATTGTTAGTACAAAGGTAGATTTTAAAAGAAATTACTTAAGATATATTTAAGAAAAGAATCGTGCTTAGATCTGACTATAAAACATAACTTTTATTTTAGAGCGAATACCACAATTTTCTTCTTTTTAAACTTAAATGCACTACTTTTAAAACCTCCTAACCGACCTTCTTAAATCTTTTTTTTAATTTAATGGTCTTAGGATGACCATCTCATTCGTAAGTAATGCTCAAGCTAGCATTTTCTTATTGCGAACAATTGAAGAGTTGGGGTGATGCCCATGAAATAATTGTATTGTCTATCGTGAAAATGATCAACCTTTTTGCAACAACAAATAAAATCTAATATGACGATTTCATATAAGAATTTGGACTTAAGGTAGAACAATATTCTAACTAAATATATGGAAATTCCTTTTATTTATATATTATTTATATTATATATTATTATATGAAGCTTTTTCATCAATTTTAAGAATATTTTTTATTTATTGTGTTAAGAAAATTTCATTAGTTTTATGAAAAATTTCATTGAAACTCGTGGAGCAAAACTCTCTGTGTGTAGGGTTAATGAGTGTTTGTAGGGAGTTACCTCAATCGACATGTCCTTGCTAAAATAATACATTATATAATAGAAAATTAGGAAATCTCCTAATCTCCAATCGCATACCTTAGCTTCTTCTTATAAAAGTCATTACCTGGTAATAATAGAAGGTTTTATTGAGATTTAGATATTTGGCAACTTTGAATTTGGCAACGCAGAATTTTATCCCATATTAAATTAACCCATTATTATTTAGAACCCATCGTGATAGTTTAATCGTTAGTTGTTTATTTTATTTAATTTAATGGTTTTGTTTCCAAATTTTTCGTATTGGAAGCCTTTAAAATTTTAGGTCATTCTTCTTGTAAAATGATTTTTTTTATTCAAAAATTGTAATACTCAGGGCCAGTTTCATAGTCAGAACAAAGGTTGATTTTTTCTTATATATTTTTAAGTAACAAATTTTGTTTTTCTCAAATATTTCTTAAGGCAAACATACACGTTCAATATTATTGATCAATGTTTTTAAAATCAACCAATCAGAACAAATAATTTATTTAAAAATAAAATGTTCCGATTGGTTGATTTTTGGAAAGTTAATCAATAATATTGAACGTGTATGCCCTACTTTAATAAGAAATGTTTAAAGATGCTAGTTCTGATTATAAAACTGCCCTTTTGGAACTGATTCTATATTAAAACTATTAGATTTGGAAACATTTTCGTATTCGAAAAACTCTTTGACACTTGAACATTTTTAATATTCTAGGTTTAATATGAAACTTGTAGGAATTGCAGTAATTTTTCTTATAAAATATTCACAGACACTGCAAAAAATTTTTACATATTTACGGCGTATTCCTATTATCATATTGTGAGATTTTTTTCCGTATCAGAATCTCCATTGTGTTTGCTATGAAAATATTATTTAATTTTTAAATGATTTTGAAATGTACTAAGTTTGCGATTTTAGAGATATTTTCTCTTAAAAATAGTTCGGATTCTGTACTGTGATTTCTTAACTTATTTGTGATAAAATTTGATAGTTAACGAAAAAAATTGTTCAATATGTATAAAATATCGTTAACTTATTAATAGCAAATTTTTCGAAGTTTATGTTAACAGTTTTTTGGTTAAATCTTACATTTTCATAACAACTAAAACTCAAATTAATTTTGTTGGTTCTTATAAAAAATTACCGAATAAGCTTACTTTAACTCAACCGACAATTGTCTTAAGTTAGAAGCTATATTGATAAAATCGTTAACGAAGATAGGGAACCACACTAATGAAACAGATTTTCACTGACAAAAAACTACTGTTTCCAATTATTCGACATAGGCGGTTAACCGGTTATTGCATTATTCGAAAAATCACTAGAACTGATTAACCGGTTATTCGGGTCGGTTATTCGAGAAAATCGGCGATTAATCGATTAATCGTTTAAAATAAAATTAATGTATTTCCTTAACTTTTTACCAACAAAAACACTAACAGCTTCCTGTTTTTGTTAAATATCAGCATGACACATGAACACGATGTATTTAAAAAAATTTTTCAAATTAAAAAAGCACATCTACACTAGAGAGAAAATGCTAGAGATAAAACAAAAATCACCTCTAATTAGCTCTATTTTGAATGAGTTTAGCTATTTTGGAGTGTGGCAACTAGAGTTAAAAGTATATAAGTAAAATTATTTTCTGCTTGATGATGAAATGATGATAATGATGATGAAACGATGACGATGGTGTTGATGAAAACAAGAAGAAAATAATTTTACTTATACACTTTTACCTCTAGTTGCCACATTTTTTATCCGATTTTCATAAGTAATACCTTTCTGGCAAGGTTGTAATGTTATATTGTTTACAACTTCATTAGTTGATTCAAAAAGCCACCGCAAGGTTGCGCTAATCTAGCATTTATTAGAAAATTCCAAAAATTTGGGCTCCTCGAAAATGATTTCTTTGATATGTCGTAGTGGAACTTTTTTTTCCTCATGCCAAAATCTATCGAAAAATCGATGGCACAATATCAAAAAATTTTTGTCCATACAAATCGCCCCACTCTAATGTACACACATGTAGATATTACCTCAAATTTCGTTAATGCACATGTATGGACATATATGATACATGTATGGAGATTTATGTATCCATGTATGGGAATTAGGGTTTATGTCCCGGGAATTCCCGGGACGGGATTCCCGGGAATCCCTCCCTTTTTCGGATCCCGCAATCCTGGGAATTTTGTGCGGGATTTCCCGGGATTTTTTTTATTCTTTTACAGAAGTTTTAGCTTATATTATTGCAATTTTGGAAGCTTTATTTAAATTTAAAGCATTGTTTTTTTGAAATTTTTTGATCAAAAAATATTTAAAATTAAAAAAATACGATTTAAAATTTAATAAACTGAATTAGGCCAAATTGTTTTTAGATGCCAGTTGAATTTGGTTTTGTTAAACCGAAAAAATTTTATCAGCCATTACCAAGTTTACCAACAAAAATTCTTGTATGTATTTCGGAAATTTGTTTTTTAAATGATCTTTGTTCAAATAAAGAAATATTTGTATAGGCTGGTTTACACTATATTTTCGGAAAAATTCTGCAACCTTGCCTATATGTTTTGCATGTGTACTAAAGTAAAATCGTACCGAAAATCTTATAGTGTAAACCAGCCTTATTCAACATTCCAACATCATTATTTCAGTTCCAAATACCTCCAAAAACTAGACATCAAAATTAAAAAATTTGTGATGTTTTCATATTTTCAATTGACAAGTATTTTGAGTTTATTTTATTTAAAATAATTTAATTTTAAGTTCAATTGTTATTCCTTTATTTCAATTGTATTTTTTAAATATTATTTGTTTTCAAAATAATCCATCAGATGCTTTTTAAAATTATTTTGGATTTTTTATATGTTAATTTAAAATGCATCTAAATACGAAAATTAAATAATTTATTTTTAAGTAGCTGTGGCATAAAAAATGTCTATTCAAGAAAACCAATTAAAGGTAAGAAACTATTTAATAATGTTGTAGTGTCTTTTTTTATAAAACGATTTAGGCGAATTTGCCTAAAAATTTATGTGAAAAATATTCACTTTTAAACTATTTTATAAAAATAATTCTAGACGGATACTTTTGAAAATCTGCATAGAAATGTATATATAAAATATCTAGAAATAGAAATTTTTTTATTTCATATTTAAGAAATATTTTAGCAACAAATCGATCTTATTTCTGACTATAAAACTGGTCCGACACAATTTTGCACCCAATAACAATTCCAATATATTCTGAAAAAGGGATGAAGATAAAATACCCGTGTCTTTCACTTTTTCTATATCAATTGGTTTAACCGTTTAAATGGCGAATTAATATTTAATTAATATATTTCTAAGAGTTTTTTAAAATTAAGACGGCCTTCCATATAAATATATTACCTAAATATTAATTCACGATTTAAATTGTTAAACGAATTGATCCAGAAAAAGTGGAAGACATGGATATTTTATATTTAGCCATCCTTTCAGAATATATTAAGTGCATTTTCTCATGGGTACAACCAAAAGATGAACTTTGTCGGACGGTATTTGAACAGTAATCGAGTTTTTCAAGTGCAATATATGTCGAATTTATATATTTTCTAATGAGCGGGAATTCCCGGGATCCCGGGAAATTCTGAAAAAAATCCCGCTGTCCCGGGAAATGAAAAAGTCCGGGAAAAGAAAAACCCTAATGGGAATGCATGTTTATGAGCATGCGTGAACATACATTTAACCTGTATGTATTCATATATGTCGATTTTTAGCTGGGCTGTAAAACTTTGGACACAAAATTTCTTTGAATGCAAATTCAATCCGTACTACAATAAATATAATATTGCATTTAAAAAAAATATTATCCAAAGTTCTTCCTCCTCCCCTGAAGAAATAAAAAAAAAAATTAGTTACATTTGAGTAAAATATTAGTTACATGAAAATACCAATTTACTGTATAAAAATTTGTAAAAAAATTTTCTGAATAGTAGAGTTAGTAGACTAAAGAATATCATAAACAATTGTTAAATTTCTCAGTCTTTTTTCCGTTTTTAAGGGCCATTGACAATAAACAAAATTATCCAAAGTTTGAGCTAACATTCCCTTCTGTATTTATGTATTTAATAAAATTTAAAATTTTTCCAAATGTATTTCACTAATTTCTATTTTTATTTTAAAAGCATTTTTTCAAACATACATGCTTTCTCTTTCTCTTAAGTCTCATAATTCCTATAAAGTTTTCATTATGAAAGAGAAAACATGTATGTTTGTAAAAATGTTTTAAAAAAAAGTATAAATTTCTGAAATACATTTGGAAAAATTTTAAATGCAATTGGAATTTTATTAAATACATTTGGAAAATTTTGAAATACAAATAGAGTCTTTTTAAATACATTTGGAAATTTCTGAAATACATTTGGAGAATTTTGAAATACAAATGGAATTATTTTTAATGCAATTTTACAATTCTGAAAGACAGATTTAAAATTTTTAAATGCAAGTGAATAATTTTGAAGTGTATTTGAACAATTTTAAAATACAAATATAATTTTCTTTAATACAAATAAAATATATAATATATCAAAGTTTTTTAGACAATTTTAATTTTTTAGAGAGATTTTTGGATCATTTTAAAACATTTTTAAACAATTTTGAAATAAAACTGAAAATGGTGAAGTTTAACATGTTGTAGAATTGATGTGGTTTTGAATCGATTATACTTTCTTTGGAGATGTGAGAAAAAATAGAGTTTCTACAGAATTAATATGTCAGTTGACAGTTGTGGGACACATATTTGAAAAAATGCAACCTTGCCTTGAAGGACATGGAAAGAGAATTTACATTAACTTTAATTTTTAAAAGAACAGAATCAAAAATCGCCTACTGTATTGATTAGTGTTTCCAATTCGGTTAATCGATTCCTCGATTAATCGCCTCTATTTCGGTTAATGTCGAAACAAATAATTCAAAACTGAAATAATTATTCGATCCGAATAATCGGTTAAAACAGGTCGATTAACCGGTTACAATTTCAATATGGAATATGTCCCTTATTTTCTTAACTTTGGCAAAAAAAATTACAAGAAACATAAACACAAATATATATTATTTGTATTTAAGAAAATTCTATTTGTATTTTAAATTTGTCTAAATATATTTCAAAATTATTCACTTGTATTTAAAAATTTGTAATCTGTATTTCAAAATTGTAAAATTGCATTTAAAATAATTCCATTTGTATTTCAAAATTCTCCAAATGTATTTCAGAAATTTCCAAATGTATTTCAAAAGACTCGATTTGTATTCCAAAATTTTCCAAATGTATTTAATGTATTTCAGATGTTTTTATTTTTATTTTAAAAGCAGTTTTACAAACATGCCTGTTTTCTCTTTCGTAATGAAAATTTTATAGGAATTATGAGACATGTATGTTAGTAAATATGCTTTTAAAATAAAAATGGAAATTTCTGAAATAGATTTCGAAAAATTTTAAATGCAATTAGAATTTTATTAAATACATTTGGAAATTTTTGGAATACAAATAGTCTTTTTAAATTCATTTGGAAATTTCTGAAATACATTTAGAGAATTTTGAAATACAAATGGAATTATTTGAAATGCATTGTGACAATTTTGAAATACAGATTTAAAATTTTTAAATACAAATGAATAATTTTGAAATGTATTTGGACAATTTTCAAATACAAATAGAATCTTCTTAAATACAAATAAAATATTTTAAAATATATTTGTAAACATATTTTAAAATATATTTGTATAATTTTGAAATAGATTTTGAAAATTTTAAAATGCATTTTGGACAATTTTGAAATGAATTTTGAAACGTTTTTATACAATTTTAAACAGTGTTTGGACAATTTTGAAAAATTTTTGAACAATTTTAAAATATTTTGGAATGATTTTTGGACAAATTTAAAACATTTTTGGAAAAATTTAAAACATTTTTGGATAATTTTGAAACATTTTAGACAATTTTGAAAACTTTGTAGGCAATTTAAAAATATATTTGGACAATTTTAAAACATTTTTGTACAATTTAAAAACATTTTTGGAGAACTTTAAAACATTTTTAAACAATTATGAAATATATTTAGAATTTTCTGAAATAAAACTGAAAAAGGTGTAGAATACAAGGGAACCCGTAACCGTTTCACTGAAATTAAATTTTTATTCGCATTTGTGACATTAATAATAACGAAATAACCTAAAGTTAACACAAAATTAAAGCTAAAAAAATCAAACTCAAATGGAATTTGACATTTGTAACTGTACACTGAGAGAAATGTCTACATTCTATTTATGAATTTTTACATTGATTCAATGAAGTTTCGCTGAAGTTCGTACAACGAAAATTTTGAAGAAGCTTTCCATTCATTTTGTTAAGAAAACTTCATTAGTTTAGTGGAAATTTCATTAAAACTGGAAAAATAAAGATTCCTGTGCGTATGTTAGCTCAAACTTTGGATAATTTTGTTTATTGTCAATGGCCCTTAAAAACGGAAAAAAGAATGAAAAATTTAATAATTCTTTATGATATTCTTCAGTCTACTAACTCTACTATTCAGAAAATTTTTGTAGAGTAAATTGATATTTTCAATTAATTAATATTTTACTCAAATTGAACTAAATCTTTTTTTTTATTTCTTCAGAGGAGGAGGAAGAACTTTGGATAATAATTTTTTTAAATGCAATATTAATTTGATTAAATTTGCATTTAAAGAAATTTTGAATCCAAAGTTTTACAGATTAAAAAAAATTTTAACGGTGTACCGTTATCGAAACAGCAATACCGGTACGTACCGGTATTAAAAATTATGTTAAAAACATATAAAAACAAGTAAAAACATGGCATATTTTTAATTTTAAGTACTGAAAATAAAGATTTTAAGCTATAAATTCAATACTGGTAGTTTTAATAAGTAAAATTATTATCTATACATTTTTTGTAAAAAAAACACTCAAGATTATAAAATAAAAAATTGTAATTTTTATATAAAATAATAAATACCGGTAAAATACCGGTAACTACCCATAAAAATAACGGTAACAGTAAGGATAATGGTATTTAGAAACTTTTTTAGAGGTATCGATAACGGTAACGGTATTCAATTTGAAACGGTATTTTAGCGATAACGGTATTATAACGATAACGGTAACCAACCTTGATTTTGGGTAGTTTTAGAAACACCTTTCTTTTGCTTTAAAAAGGTATCTAAAGGCTTAACGACCTCTTTCACTCAATTTTAAAAAAATTTGATGGTATTTTAGTAATTTTATGTTTATTCTAAGCTTTTCTTGTGATTTTTTAGCCAAAGTTAAGAAAATTATGAAGTTTTGGGAAAAAAATAAGGGAAAAATTCCATATTAATATTGTAACCGGTTAATCGACATTAACCGAAATAGAGGCGATTAATCGAAGAATCGATTAACCGAATTGGATACACTACAAAAAACTAACTAACGTTCAAAAAATGTCGAAATGGGGTTAAACAGACGTGGTAAACCTATGCTAAAACATGTATTACTTCTAGTTCATAAAATATCTGTAGATATGACTACCATATAAGATATAAAAAATGTTTAGGAAGTTAATGTTAATAACACAGTACAACACTAAAAATGCATCGGGCATGTGATATATCAATTCTGATGAATTTCAGGATGAGTATCACGAATGTGAACACCAAATTTTAAAATTAGCTCTAGTTTTTGAAATATTCGCAAATTTAACTTTTAGCAAAAAAGTCAGTTTTTTCGTTAAAATTTCTTATTTATTCATATACCTGACTAAACTACGGATAATTTTTAATATGATTTAAAAGTATAGACTTTGGGCTTTTAGAACCATACCAACTTATTTTTGTTAGATAAAGGATCTAGGATATAATTGCAATTCAAATGAAAAGTTCACTTACTTTTCCATTTTGCAAATAAAGTAAAATCCCTTAATCGGATTTGCAAAGTCTTCACACATGACGAAAACTCATATTCCACTAAATTCTTTTTGTCAAAATAATCACAACTTTTGCATCAACATTTTCCGAAAATTCAATCTAAAACACAAATTTTATCGCCAATTTACAAAAATGTATATTTTTGTTAAAGTCGATTTCATTTAAAATTTTGGGTGGCAGTATGCTTTGACTTGGTTTATTTTTGGAGCATTCTGATGGGTTAATTTATTTTCAACCAATCAAAATGTTTGAAAATATAAATATTTTTGTAGGGTTTTCATACACAAAATGAACAAAACCGTATGTTTAACAATAAAACGGACTAAATTTGAAATGCTCTTTTATAGTACTTATTTGAACATGCATATTTTAAAATCGTTATTTTTTAGAAATTTGCACTTAAATTATCCAAAACTTTGTTGAAATTGATTAGAAAATATGTGTGTTACATATTTCAATGGTTTTATCCGAGTTTTTTAATTTCAGATTCGTCACAGACTCCTTAATTTTTAGGTATTAAAAAAATCAATCTTTTTCAGTTTTCGCCAATTTTTACTTAAAATCAAAACACAAAGTACGAAATTTTTTTGATAAATTAAGTAACATGAGATGTTTACTAATGGTACAAATTAAAAAAAAATGGATATTCCTTTCATCGCAGATTTATTATTGACGAAATCGTGAAAAAAGAGAAATTTCAACTTCAAATGCATATATGTATAGAGAATGCAGCTGTCAAAACGTGCGATATATCAAATTAAAGGGCATGTTTCATCCTATTAAAATTTTGAAAGGAATAGCGTTTATACTTTCAATTTTAAATTTTTTGGCAAAAAGTTTATTACAAAATTGAATTTTTCTGCAAATACGGTTTTGAAAATATTTCTTAAACTATAGCTAACTTTAAAATTCTATTGCCATATTCGTGGTCTGCGTCCCAAAGTCTATTAAAAATTATGTGTCGCAATCCTGATGCATCAAATTTTTATTATTTTGATGTACTGTGTAATTACTCTTCAAAAAATATTTTTTGTGTAACTTAATAAAAATTGTACTTTTTTTAAGTGCCCAATGGAACAAGTTTTTATAAATTTATATATCTGAGATTAGATAAAGCTTTTTCATGAAAGTAAAACATCCATAAGCATCAGGTTAATAATTTTACAAAGGTTTCTTTAAAGAAAAGTTTAATTGTAAGAATTTCCAAAATCCAAATTGAAATTTATTTGAAAAATGTTGCCATTGTTAAAAACTAAATAGCTTTTATATAAGAAATTATTTTTTATATTAGAAACTGAAAAATTTTAATTATAATATAATATAACCGGTTTCAAATCGATTTGACTAATTTTTAACAAATTTTTAGTTGAAACACCGATTTAAGCACAAATTTTAGTTATCTTCATTTAACACAATACTAACAATCCTCAGTACTTTAACTAATTTTGAGTGTTAATTTTCAAAATTTTTTAAAACAAATTTTTAAGAACCCATTCGTTAAATTTTACAAAATTTTTTGTTGAAATATAATATTTTCATGTTACTGTTATTACCCGGTAGATGGCGCCACTAATGTATCCGAAGTTTTAAAGATGGCGCTATCTCGTTCCTTCCAGATTTTTTAATATGGCCCATATCTCGAAATCTAAGAGAGATGGAGCAAAATTGGTGAAAATTTCGACTACCCCTAATCCCATAATACCCTAGCGAAATACTAATACTCTATGCAAAAATGGACCTTGGCGGGGCCTTGAAATTTTTAATAAAAATTGTCCAATTCATAAGATGTCCCATATCTCAAAAACTAAGCGAGATAGAGCAAAATGTTTGCTCCTTTGGAGTACCCTTATATGCCCTCACATGGTATGGACTATGCCAATTTTTTCGGTTCCTAAAATTTTGATAATAATTATTTTGGGTCCTTGGGTGAAATCAAAAAATGTGATAAGTATTTGAGCCAAATTTGTGAGAAGCAAAATATGTTAATATTTCGGCTTTTTCTTAATGGAATCAGTAATTTTAGTCATTATAAACCTAATTGCAAAACATCTCTTCTACAAGTTATCGCAATAACTTTTTTTGCACAATTTTAATTTTTTTTTGTGGTAACGGAGTTTATATTTCCACAAGTAAAAGATATAACAAAAAAATTGCGTACGAATTTTCTTCAATTTATTAGTTTTTCGAATTTGGGTTTTCAAAATGCTTTTCAATAATATATAAAAAAATACAATTCATTCCGCGAAAAAATATTTGTTTTTTTAATTCCTTTAAAATACTTTTCAAAAATATAAAAAATTTTAAAATCCAATCAGCGGTTGCGAAGTTACAAAATAAAATATTAAAAACATAACACTTCGCGATCAAAAAATTTTTAAATTGTGTAAAACAAATTTAATTTATTAAACTAATGCCAGTAATGGCTCGAAATATCGATTCCGAACCAATGAAATGCAAAATCAATCTTTTTCGCTCCAGCAGTTTAGGGTAAAAAACTGATAACTTTTTTTGATTTGACGCAAAATTATTGGTTGAATCATCTTTTGACGCATAAATATTAGATGAATCACCTCTGATATGGTTATTTTAAAATATTTTAAACATTTACCTACATTGTTTTGAATGCAATCTGATGCAAACAATTTTGGTTACGGAGTTTACAGTAATGGAGTTTACATTTGGTTATTTTTCGTTTCCTTTCAGAAGCGCTTTGTTAGAATTTTCTTTCCAACATAAAATCGAATGATGCCTACAAGGTGAATCCAAATATACCATTGTTTTTCTTACTCGTTTGGTGTAAAAATTAGGAATGGAGTTTACAACATTTTTTCAAATCTTATTAAAGACATCCTTTTTCATCTCGAGAATATTACGTGCTGAAGAAAAACTTCAAGTTTGTTATACCAGACTAGCGGGCAAAGCCCGTTACGTTGTTAGTGTGCCTTAAAGTTTATTTAATTCCAGTAAAGGGATACCTGGCAATTCAAGTAAATTCAAAAATTTAGTTGGAAAATTTACCGCGTCGGCTTCTTCCACCGATGCTTCGTTACCTGCAGTTTAAATATCAGAATATATAATTTCCATTATTTTTCTAAGGTTTTTTTTTCTTTTAGAAAATTTGTTTAACTTTTAACATATTCGTTGGATAAAGCGTTTGAGCAGGGAATTAAAAAAGGTTCTTCACACCTTTTTGTTCCTCCCAGTAAAAGTCCCAAATATATATAATCCTGCCTCAATCGAATGCGAAATTTAAAGTACCAAACTTCAGCAGTTTGAGTCTCTCAAATTCCATTCATTTCCCTCCTGTTATCTAATGTTTCAATTACACTCATTCCATCTTCCATTTCGTTTAACAATTTTAGTGTTCCAATGCAACTCGTTCCCAGATTTCATTTCGTTCATCATTCCATTGCATGTCGTTCCTATTATCTGTTGTACCGATTCCACTTTCTCACCGTTTAATTCCATTTCGTTCCCACTATCTTGTGAATCAATATTGATATCAGTCGTTTCTCTTTCCATTCCATTTCTTTGCACTTGCTCCATTCCATTCCTTTTTTAATTTTAGTGTTTCAAAATGGCATAGAATTGGGAACGAGTGATCTTCATTCTATGCCATTTTGCTCCCGATTCCATTTTGTTCAATATTCCATTCCATTTCGTTCCCTCTTCCATTCCATTTCCATTGTCTGTAGTTTCAATTCCTCTCGTTCGCCGTTCATATCCATTTCGTTCCACTTCTGTAGCTTTTCCGTTCCACACGTCTCCTAATTAGTTTCTTAATTTTAGTGTTCCATATACACTTGTTCTTTAAATTTTAGCTTTCTAGCCAAAGAGGCAGGCGTTAAGGGGGGAAATTTTTCCCTTTTAAACCACCATTTTTACCACGTTCTTGTCCAAAGTCCCAAAAAATACCTTGTCGAAAAGTTAGGCCATACTCCAACACATAATATAAATTACAGCTTTCTAGACAAAGGGTTCGGTTAGGCCATCAAGGGGAAGAATTATTCCGTTTGTATCCCTCCCGATACGAATTTACAAAAAAACCGTACTAGAGGACGTCTGCGTTGGGGGAGGAACCTACTACATACATAATTTTAGGTCTCTATTTCCAGTAGTTTGGCAAGGCCGTCAAGGGAAAAACTTTTTCCCTATAAGTGAGCCCATACTTCAAGGAACACATATTTTACATTTCAAGTTTCTAGCCAAAGGGGTTTTGGCAGGTCATCAAATAAGAGGCTTTTACTATTTGTGCCCCTTCCGTCAGGAATTTCAGAAAATCCAGCCTTAGAGGTTGTCCCAATTGGAGGGGGAATCTACACAGAGAATTTTAGCTTCCTAGTTCCAGCAGTTTGGACAGGCCGTCAAAAGGGACGCTTTTTCTTTTTGAGTCTCCATTTTATAACGACCCTGTCCAAAATTCCAAAAAGTACTTTTCTAATAAGTTAGCCCATACTCCAGAGACTCACATTTTAAATTTTAGGTTTCTAGCCAAAGGGGGCTTTACAGGCCACCAAGGGGAGGCTTTTCTTCTTTTTGCCCCTCCCTTTAGGAATTTACAAATGAGGAACATTCATACTAAATTTCATGTTCGTTGCCTCAGCGGTTTAGGCAGGCCGTTATTGGGGATATTTTTCCCTTTCAACCCCAATTTTTACTATGTTCCTGTTCCAATATCGATTAAGTACTTTACCGGTGAGTTAGTCCTACTCCAGGGAATACATATTTAAACTTTTAGGTTTTAAGCCAAAAGGGATTGGGAAGGCCATCAAGGAGGATACTTTTCCCCTTTTTCCCCTCCCGATAGGAATTTCCAAAAATTCCGTCTAAGCAGGCGTCCGCACAGGAGGAGGAACTTGCATACCGAATTTCAGCTACCTACATAGTTCAAGCAGTTTGGGCAGGCCATCAAGGGGGAGACATTCCCCTTTTGGGATTTACTGTAGGGATTTCCAAAAATCTAAACTTAGTGGATGTCTACGACAGTGGAGGAACCTTTATACCAAATTCCTTTTTTTGGACAAAGTACTTTTTTGGAAAAAGATTCTTTTTTTGAAAAAGGCACTTTTTGGAAAAAGAACTTCTTTTTTGGTAAATGTATTTTTTGGAAAAAGGTAAATTTTTAGAAAATGGTATTTTTTTGAAAAAGTTAATTTTTTTGGAAAAGGTACTTTTTTGAACAAGGTACTTTTTTAAAAAAGTTATTTTTTTGGTAAAAGGTACGATTTTGGAAAACGGTAGTTTTTTTTGAAAAGGTATTTTTTTTTGGAAAAAGGTACTTTTTTTTGGAAAAAGTTACTTTTTTTGGAAAAACGTTCTTTTTCGGAAAAAGGTATTTTTGGGAAAAGATACTTTTTTTTTGGAAAAAGTACTTTTTTTGGAAAACGGTATTTTTTTTGTCCCCCTTTTGCCCCTCCCGGTAAGAATTTTCAAAAATTCCACCTCAGGGGACGTCTACTCCGGTCGAGAAACCTACATACCAAATTTCAACTTCATAGCTCCAGCAGTTTGAGTAAGCCGTCAAGGGGAAAACTTTTTCCCCTTTTTGACCCTTCCTCTGGGAATTTCGAAAAATGCCGTCCTAGTGGATGTCTACGACAGAGGAGTAGCGTTCGCACCAAATTTCAACTTCCTAGCTCTAGCAGTTTGGGCAGGCCGTGAAGGGGGCGCTTTTACCCCTTTTGAACACCCATTTTTACAACGTCCCTGTCCAAAATTCCAAAAAGTACTTTCCGGATAAGTTAGCACATACTCCAAGGAACACATATTTTAAATTTCAGCTTTCTAGACAAAGGGGTTTTGGCAGGCCGTCTAGGGGGAGACTTTTCCCCGTTCTAGTAGGAATTTCCAAAAATTCCTTCTTACGGGACGTCTACGTCGGAGGAGGAACCTAAATACGAAATTTCAACTACCTAGCTTCCGCGGTTTGGGCTGGGCGATGTTGAGTCCGTCAGTCACTAACGTTATTCCTTAATATATAGAGATGATCATTTACAGTCCAACGATCTTTTGAGTACAATAACATTATAATATTCGCAATATAATTAATAGATAACTCCAAAATTCTGGTGTATGCATTTTTATCAAAAATTAACACGAAAATTAGTTACAGATTTGAAGTCGTGTTAGATATATGAAAAAGTTTTTAAAATGTATTAATTTTTTTTAAAAGGGTTACTTTTCCTCTTTACAAAAATTCTTACAGTGAGTGTTTAGCTTCATTGATTATTAAAATATAAGCTATTAAAATTGGAAAACCTTATGAGTTACCGGTTACGGATACATTCGGCCTATAAAATTGGTTACATGGTTTTTATCACATTTTTGATATCACTGATATCACCCATTTATTAATTAAGCTATCCTCTGCTGCATGTCGTTAAAAACGAATGACTGGCAGAACACTCATTTGGGACACTTTGCCAATGTTTGCATAAAGCGTTTTGCCAGTATTTGTTTTACAAAAATTTCAGTGGTTTATAAAAAAAAGCCAGTGCTACCCATAGACCAATTACCAAGGACAATTCAAAATCCATGACCATGGTCGGCTTTAATGTTCAGTACAGAACTTGCCTCACTTAAGATTGATATATGCTCTATTCGATTCATAAAAATTAGATTTTAGCCTATAAATTAAATTACAATTAAAATTCTCGCAATCACAAAATTGCTTTATTCGAAATTCGTTCACATTTTTTGATCGAAAGTATTTTAGTGTAAACATTTGTGGTTTATGCCGAATTTTATTTGCTTATTCCTTTTTGAAAATTCGTAAATATTATTGTTCTCATTGCTGTCAAATGGTCTAGGTCAACCGAAAAAAACGTCGATGTAGATAACCTTTTATAATTAAACCAATGTGCTACCTAGTAAAAAATTCCAGCTATACAAAGCAATTCACTGGTAAAGCAATGATTTTAAAAAATGACGCTTCGTTAAAAAAGGTTTGTAGTGAGAAGTCTCCGAGTTCAAATCCGGTTACAAACAAGAAAATTTTTTTTATTTTAATTAAAATTTTTTTTTGTTTTATAAGATCAAATTTTTTGTTTGTGGAAAAGCTCCTTTTAGACCAACTTTTATTTTGGTTTTCCAATGCTGGCATATTAGTTCCAAAAAACTTTTTGCCAGTTCTAGGATTTTAGTACAGCCAGTAGTTGTCCAGCTATTATTATTCTTTTACGTTTTTAGCCATCAAGTATTACATTTCTAGTTAGCTCAGTGGGTAAAGCTGTCATCTGATATGACGGCCTGAGTTCATACCAGGCAGGACCAACCTATTAATTGTTTTTGCCAGCGTTTTACCAACGTTCAAAATTTTGTTTCTCCAGTAATTTTCCGGGGCTTTTTGAACAGCCGGTCCTTTTTTTTATCATTATGGGATTTGTAATGCACCTTTTGCCAGTACTTGTACCATCTACTAAAGTACCTTGCCATGGGCTTGCACCCAGTATTTTGAAAGCATATTTTATTCGTTGCGACAACCCTGCCAACTGAAACGTGTAATTACAGCTACAAAGTTATTTGGTTATCGTTATCAAATGTTTTCATGGAAGAATTCATACTTACATTCCCGGTTATTTTACCGGTTTATTCTTTCAAGCGAAATTCGACTTTTGAGACCTCATTTTGGCCGGGATTTGATTTTTCGCGTGAAGTACTCAAAAACTTATAAAACTTACCAAATTTTCAAATTTTGAGAAATTAGTGTATAATTTTTAAATTTATATTTGTATATTAAGAACATGAATTAATGAAGAAATGTAATAATGAATGAATGCATGAATGAGTTAAAGAAATAAAAAAAAATAATTTATAGTAATTTAATTTTTTTAAATAATTCATAATAAATTTTATTATACACATTATTTAAAAACTATTTATTTTTTTGTATATAAATTATTTATTCTTAAAAAGTATTCCATTAGTTAGTAAATTTTAATGAACTAAAGAAATAAAAATAATTCATAATAAATTTCCTTTTCTCGTAAAATTTTAAGAGTGTAATATTTTTCTAAAATTTCTTAAACAAAGCGACGTCAAACTGCTTTGTTGTAAGTTACCATGCTACTGAATAAATTTTACGCTCTTAGTTGAGAGTTTTGTTGCCATTCGTGTTGTGTACGTGTGAAAAGCCGATTATGATCGGCCACTGGTGGGTGCCGACCACTGGTTTATTTGCGTTCATATTAATATTAATCAAAAAGAAAATCCTGAGATTTTTGAGAAATAATCCCGGAATTCGGGATTTTGCCAATCCCGAAAATCCCGGGATTTGGGATTTCCCGTTTGGGATCCCTATAATTTTTTTGTTTTTTCAACATCATGGCAATGTTGGCCGCTTAGTGTCATGTTTTAACTATCACATAAAAATGTATTACGAGTCTTGTTAGCTTAGTGTGTAGAGGCCTCGGCTGACAACCTGGCGACCAACGTTCGATTTCCATAAAAAAAAATACTTAAAACAATGGCACATAATCATGGTCAAGAAAAAGTATACTTTAAGAGTTATAAATTGTACTTTTATAAAAAGTATACTTTATGTCTACTAAAGACAAGTAAAAGTATACTGTAATCGTTAAAGTCTGTTTTAAATTTAAAACTAGCTAAAGTGTGTTTTAACTAATTTAACAATACCTAAAATCAGCTGTTTTTCGCCTAAGTAAAGAAAAATGTTTGAACTGCAAAATATTGAAAGAGATTTTGCAAAATTGAGGATTTAAAGGAAACCCAAAATATACAAAAATAGGTACAGAGGTATAGGTATATGTGACCCGTTTAATTTGAAAGTGGTATGAGTCCAGTTGTTTTTAAAATGAGATATAAAAGGTTTTGAGTTTTTACGTGTTGAAAAATATGGGTGGTTCTGTTCAATAAATTTTACACGTATTTGTAATAACATATAGTTACATTTTTCATATCGTAAAGAATTTTTAATATATGTTGCGAAAATACCTGTTTTTTTCAATGGGGAGTGGACTCATACCCCTATCAAAATAATAGTTTTTATCATTTTGTTATCTTACGTGGAATTAACTTTTTTTTATTTGATATTTTTTATTCGCTGAAATATGATAACTTGGAAGAATCTTTTTTTTATTGAATTCTAATAGGTAGTAGTCAGAGCTTTGAAGAATTAATTCCTTAATTCAATTTTTCAATTCTGAATTAAAAATTCGATGATTTAATTCACTAAGCACCATATATTGAATGGAATTATTTCATGTTTGCTTTCGTTCGATTTATTTCGTTACGAATTAATTCAATTGCAATAGTTCTTTTTATTAAATCAAATTAATTAATTCACCGGTGAACGCGTTCAATTTTATAAATCGAACGGAAAAAAGTGAATTAATTCAGTTAGGAATTCGTTCAATTTCATTTTCGTTCAGTGAATTAAAAAAAAAAAAATTACGTTCAGTGAATTAAAAAAAAAATAAAATTACGTTCAGTGAATTAAATAAAAAATACTAAGTTCACTGAATTGAAAAAAAAAAATAAAATAAGTTCACTGACTTGAAAAAAAAATTAGAAACCGGATACTGTTTATCAACCTTCATGATTCAAAAATAAAGCCTTTTACTATTAAAAATAAAAACTTTACAGATATAGATAAATTTGGAAAAAAAAAATATAACTATTCATTTTTCAAACTTGTTATATAGTTATATTTTTTACAAATTTATCTATATCTGTAAAGTTTTTATTTTTAATAGTAAAAGGCTTTATTTTTGAATCATGTAGGTTGATAAATAGCATCCGGTTTCTAATTTGTTTATTTTTACTAGCACACGCTGTAAAATTGCTTATTTAAAAATTTTATTTGTACATTATTGTTTTCTTTTACTAGACGGCAGAAAACAGGTTTTGAATTCAGTGAATTTATTTTTTTTTTTCAATTCAGTGAACTTATTTTATTTTTTATTCAATTCAGCGAACTTATTATTTTTTTTCAATTCAGCGAACTTATTATTTTTTTTTAATTCACTGAACGTAATTTTATTTTTTTTAATTCACTGAACGAAAATGAAATTGAAGGAATTCAGTAGTGAATTAATTCAGTAAGGAATTAATTCACTTTTTTCCGTTCGATTTATAAAATTGAACGCGTTCACCGGTGAATTAATTCATTTGATTTAATAAAAAGAACTATTGCAATTGAATTAATTCTTTGAATTTGTTGTTTGATGAACGCGTTCAGTTGAACGAATACAGCTAATTACTTAAGAAAAGGAATTCATTCAATTCTAGAGAAAATTGAATTCGATTGGTAGTGAATTCATTCCAAAAGGAATTAATTCTTCAAAGCTCCGGTAGTAGTAATCTGTTTCTTAAAAAAATATAAAGAAAAAGCTGTAGCTCAAATTTTTTTTGCAATTTTTTGCGAAAAAATCAATTATTTTCAACCAAAATTACTTCATGAAATATCTAAAGACATATCTTTCACAAGGAATTCGACATCCCATAATAAGTAAAACAATTTACCAAACAAAAAAGTTAAAATTTTTGTTTGCAAAATTTTCGCCAATTTCAACTTTCACTACGGGCATTGGGAAGAACATGTTTTTTAACATTAAGCGTATTTTTTAATCACCTGGATTTCATACAAAAAGTGGATTTATTAAATCCAAAAAAAAAGTTGGATTTATTTATCCGGGCTTACACATAACAATAAAAACACAAATTTATGAAACATTCTGTTAATTTAATGTCAGAAAAAATACGAATGAAATTTAAAAGAGGAACAAAAACATCGTAAAACTAGAAAACAAAAGCATTTTCTTTAAATTTTTTTATTAAATATGTTTAGAAAAAAACTACACTTCTCTAGCTACTTATTTTCAATCTTGGACATGGAGAAATAGCTGAAATCGAAATGGCAAATTTTTACGCTACTATAAGTAATTTAATCAAACCCAATTGTTGAATATTAAACATTGCAGTGGAATATTTTAGTTGTGTGGAAATATAAATTGAAGTGATGAAACTCAAAAGGAAAACTGTTTCTCGCTGTTTTATATAAAATATAATAAAGAATTTAAAGTTAAAAAAAATCCTGCAACATTGCATTTATTATTAAAAATTAGGGTGAAAGAACGTCGGATAGAAACATTCTGTTAAAATAGGTGAAAACTACCTCCATCTATTGAGCACTTTGAGAACTAATTTTTGGATTTAACAAATCCAAGTGATTAGAAAAAGCGGCTATTAATTTATAACTTTTCCACAAAAAACTAATATCAATGCTCTGATTTAATTAATTATCCTTAAGTTTTATGCTATTTCAAAAATAAGGTGATTCATACCACTTTCAAAATAAACATTTTCGTTAAATCGTTTAATATGAAAAAACTAAAAAAATTATGTGGTAATGTTGGACCAAAATTATGTGAAAATATTAATAATAATAATAATATATAAGAGAGATAATATAAATAAGAGCACAAAAAAAGTTTTCCAACAACAAGATGGTCTCTGTGAAAAATTTAAGCCGTTTTGCAAAAAAAACAGAAAAAGGTTTCACCAAAGAGTATATGTTATATAGAGAAATTATGCTCTCTCGAAAAAAAGCGAATTCGGGAAAACTCAATGAACAACATTTTTCTCTCAAAATTAAGTTGAGCTGCAACATTTTTAAGTTGAGTTGCAACATTTTGTGTATTTAGTTACAACATGTGTGTTGGAAGAATGCCATATTTACAAAAAAAGTGAAAAGTATAAATTCGCCGGATTTTGGTAAAATTTGCCTGTTTTGGGTTTAGTTATGCCGAGTTTTTATTATAAGTGTACCCTTTAGAAAAACGTGTAAGTCCACACAATGTAATCGATTTCGTGTATTTCACATTGTGTGTACTAACGATATGGGATACTTGTGTATAACAATTGTATATGAAATGAAAAATATTTGAAAATTTTCAAAAAATTTGTCTAACTTATACGCCACTATACTTGTGTGTACTTGCGAAGTATATCGGCTTGTGGGCCATTACAATGCGGCCATACCCTGGATAAAGTAAGCCAGCTTGTGTGTAGGGTTTGAAAGTACTCGGAGATGCTTGTGTGTACTTACTAGAATCCCCGAGTGCTTTCAAACTCACACACAAGCTGGCTTACTTTACCCAGGGTATGGCCGCATTGTAATGGCTCACAAGCCAATTTACTTCGTAGGTACACACAAGTATAGTGGTATGTAAGTTAGACAAAATTTTTGAAAATTTTCAAATATTTTTAATTTCATACATATACAATTTCATATATAACAAGTATCCCATATCGTAAGTACACACAATGTAAAGTCCACGAAATCGATTACATTTTGTGGACTTACACGTTTTTCTAAAGGGTAATAAGGCATAGGACGAATATCTTTATTTGCAACATAATCAAGGTAAAACTTTAACCACAGATATTTCCATATAAATTTGACATTGATAACTATGGTTAAGCATTAAACTCAGATTATTTTAAAATAAGTTAACAGTTGAAGAAAATTAAATTTTTGCTAAAGTGTAGTTTACGGGCAAAAATGAATTCAAAAATATAAATATTTTTTGTCGGAAACGCCTACTTTCGAGTTGAAATTGGAATAAGTCTGATCACGAAAAAACGCATGCCAACTGAAAGGTCTGTAAAATGCCGTTTTATTATGGACTAAATGATCATTTTTGGTTTTTCGTTGACTTTTTGCATAAAAAGTAAATTTCTTCAAAATACGACCCATTTATCGGTAAGTATACTTTATATTAGCTAAAACTGAGGACCTTAAACTTTCATTTGAGATATGATATGACTCATTATCTTCTTAAATCAGGATCTTATTCAGAGTTAAAGTTAGACATTTCTTTTTTTTTTTTGGTTTTTTTTCTTACACCGAGTTTGTTGTTTATGCTGCACACGAGGAACGTTCGTCACCGAACAATTGTTTCTTTTTTTTAATTTTTTATACTATCGATGTCATACAACAACAAAATCTCAAACGAATAGAGATGGGATTTTACCCGGTATTTACCCGATATATGGGTAAATACCGGATAAATACCTTTTTTGGGAATTTATTTGGGTATTTATAAAAATAATTTACAATGCAGCACCTGGCAATATCTGGTTGTCAATCAGCTGAAACGTCATTTCAAATGAGTAATTTGTTTTACTGTTTTCAAAAGCACGTGTATTGCTAAATTTCAAAAATTGTTAAATAACAAAAATTGAATTAAAACTATATGAAACTGAATTGAATTAAAATTGTATAGAAGGTATGTATTTATTAGTGAAGCTAATATTGATGAAATGCAAAAATAAAATTTAATAATTTTTATGTTCAGTCATGGGAAGACCTAAAAATGAAAAAATATGGAAGCATTTTGCAACAAGTGCAAGCAACATAAAATCAGTTGTTTGCAAATATTGTGACACGGTGTATCAATGGGCAAATGTTAATAACATGACAAAACATTTAATGACTTGTCTAAAATGTTCAGTTATGGTGAAACAAGATATTGGTAAAACTAATCCAGGTGAACTGACATCAATTTTTAATGAAAATTCGACTCAGTCCAATGATACTTTAAGCTCATCGAATTCTCTCCAAGCATCAAACTCATGCCAAATAATGGCTAATGAGCATAAAGACAACCTTCATGAGAAAATATCCAAGTGTATTATTGTATCTGGTCCTCCATTTTCAATGGTTGAACATCCGCTATGGGTACAGTTTTTTGAAGAATTGCAACCTTCATATAAATTGCCAAGCAGAAAAGTAATTTCCAGTAAGTATTTAAACAAATTATATAATGAAACGGCAAACGATATTACTACAAAAGTGAAGTCAGCAAGGTACTTGGATCTCCAGTGTGACGTGTGGAGCAACATTCGTAGTGAAGGTGTAATAAATTTTCTAGTTTCTAAGCCAGAGATTGTTTTTGTTCGCAGTTTGGCAATGGAAAGCAACAATCACACTTCTGCTTATCTCGCTAAAGAAGTTATGAACGTCATGAAGGAATACGGCGAACAAAAGTTCGTAGTCTTGATTGGCGATAATGCAAGAAATATGCAAGATGCACTTAAGGAAGTTAAGGAAGCATATCCCCACGTAGTTCCTCTAAATTGTGTAGCAAATTGCCTCAATTTAATAAGTGATGATTTCTTAAAATGCTCTACGTAAAAGAACACTTTTTTGTTAGTCATTGAGATAATAAAAACAATAAAATACAATAAAGTTTTTTCGTCAGTATTTTCTAAGATATGCAAAGAGAAAGGATCAGGAGAGCAATTAAAGCTTGCTGTGAAGACGAGATGGGGCAGCTATGCAACATCTTTAAAAAGCTTGATTAACAGTAAAGTTCCTCTTCAAGCTTTGGCTGTTCACGAAAAGGTGATCTTAAAGGCTAAAACAAAAACGTCACTACTAAATGAAGATTTTTGGAATATGCTGGACGCAAATTTAAAACTATTTAAACCGATGGCGCAATGGATAACTATTTTCGAATCCAATCAATTTAGTATTCATCGAGTATATTTAGCTTTTAAAGACATTCAAAATAAGCTACGGGATGCATTTACAGAAACAACTGAAATTTATGATAATGAAAAACAAGAATTATTGTCTTAATAGGATGGAAATGTCTATAAAACCAATACATTTGGCTGCTAGTTTCCGTGACCCCAATAGTCAAGGGCACGATTTAAGTTCAACCGATTACCTAATTGCTTTGGATTTTATTTATGATATGGGTATCAACTTGAACATAAATGTAATGGTGGACGTAGCAAACTATAAAGCTAGAGAGGGTATGTGGGCAAACAATCAAACAAAACGAAACAGATTAACTGCAGATAATGCCGGAAAAGTATGTTTTATAGCACATAACTGGAATCTCTCTAATAAAGACATAACACGAAAGGATACTTCCCCAAAAATTGTACCGGCTCAGGATGAAATCATCAATTCTGCCAATTCCTTTGAGGAAGGTATCACCCATTCTACACCTCATTCTTTCAATTATTGTCGGAGTGAAAGTGACAATGGAAAATTCAGCGACAGTGACAGTGATCTCGATTGTATAATGTAATGTTGCTAAAATATGTATATATAATATAGTTATTGCCTCTGTAAGCATTTTTATTTTTATTAATACAATTTTGTATAAAATTAAATAAATTTTTCTGCAAAATGTGTTTGTTCACCAAATTTTCTACAACATAGTTTATACCCACCTTTTTGGTAAATACCTGGGTATTTACTAGGGTTTTTCTTTTTCCCTGACTTTTTTATTTCCCGGGACAGCGGGACTTTTTTAAGAATTTCCCGGGATCCCGGGAATTCCCGCTCGTTATAAAATACATAAATCCAACATATGTTGTACTTGAAAAATCAAATTTCTATTAGAACACCGTCCGACAAAGCCCATCTTTTGATTGTACCCATGAGAAAATCTACTTAATATATTCTGAAAGCAGGCCTAAATATAAAATATCCATATCTTTCTAGATCAATTCGTTTAACAGTTTAAATCGCGAATTAATATTATGGTAATATATTTGTATGGAAAGCCGTCTTAATTTTAAAAAACTCTTTGAAATATATAAACTAAATATTAATTCTCTTCTCAAATGGTAAACGAATTGATTTAAAAAAGTGAAAGACACGGGTATTATATTTTCATCCCTTCTCTCCGGATATATTGGAATTGTTAGTGGATGCAAACTTGTGTTGGACAGTAAGTTATAAACAGATTTAAAAAAAATAGTTTTAGACGTTTCTTATATAAAATTCTGGACCATGTTATTTTTTTCGCTTTGCATCTTACACAAATTTTAAATTTGAGCCCCGGTTTATGTATTACGATATAAAACGATACTTAGGATCATTTTAAGTCAGAACTAAGATTAATTTTTTGCTTAAATATTTCTTAATTATGGAATCAAAAAATTTATATTTCTAGATATTTTGTTTCTATGCAGATTTTTGGAAGTATTCTTCTAGAATTATTTTTATAAACAAGTTGAAAAGTGAGTATTTTTTACACAAATTTTTAGGCAAATAGTTTTTTAACTTCAATTGTTATTTTTTGAATAGACATTTTTTATGCCACGACTACTTAAAAATAATTTAGATAATTTTCATTGCTGCATTTTAAATTATCATATAAAGAAATCTAAAATAATTTAAAAATCATTTGATGCTTTATTTTAAAAATAAATAAAATTTAAAAAATACAATTGAAATGAAGGAATATCAATTTATATGAAATTGTTTGAAGTAAAAAATACGAAAATATTACTAATTTTTTTAATTTTAATGACGAGTTTTTTTTATGGTATTTAGAATTGAAATATCAAAGGTTATCATTTTAAACAACAGGTACGAGAAATTTTGTTGGTAAACTAAACCAAATTCAACCGATATAAAAAATTCGGATGAAATAGTATTTCTTTTTATCACTAATTCTGGTTATTGAATTTAAAACCGCATTTTTTAATTTCAAATATATTTTATTTCAATTAATTTCAAAAAACTCAATGCTTTAAATTTAAGTAAATCCTCCAAAAATGTAATATATTAGCTAAAACTTCTGTAGAGAAAAAAAAAAAAATCCCGGGAAATCCCGCACAAAATTCCCGGGATTGCGAGATCGAAAAAAGGGCGGGATTCCCCATACATAAACATAAACCCTAGTATTTACCCATTTCTACCCAATTTACCCATTTTTCCGGGTATTTACCAATTGGGTATTTACCCTTTTCCCATCTCTACAAACGAAACATTTTTCTGTTTGTTTGTCGATACGACAAGGAGTATATTTAGTATGTATAGTATATAGTTTAGAATTTATTTAACCATCTCGCACAAGGCTTAATTACAAATTATATTTTTATATACACAATCTTCTGAAATAAAACCTTTTTTTTCTAAAAAAAACTTCTAAAAGTTAAAATTTTTAAATTAAGCCGTAATGGATTAATAAACATAAAAATTGTTAATGTCACATGAAACATATTTTAAATACCTTTCAAATAGTATGCGTACTGTCCAAATCCGACCATAAATCGCGTTGTTATAAGCAAGTCTAACTTCAAACTTTGGACCGAAATAACTCCCGAGATAGGCCCAACCGACAAAAAAAAAAAAACAAAGTTGTTTTGCAAGCCCAATTAAACGTTTTACCTTTGTGTAGAGATTTTTTCATTTCCATCTGAACCTGGCATTTTTAAAACAAAAAATGGGTAAAACTTAAATGGCAGTGCATATTAAACCAATTTTGTGCTTTCAAACCAAATTTCTGCAACTTCATACCAAAAATTCCCTTAAATAAGGGAATATTCACTCTTTGGTTGTTCATTAAGTTGGGGACAGCTTGCGAACAAAAAAAAAAGAGTACCAGTTGAGTACGTAAGAGTAGCATTGAATGAGTATGCTATTTCAGAGCATTGCCATTTTCAAAAGAGAATTTACAAAAATTTGATAATTCAAATCCCCAATACTGGGCAACAAGGATATGGGTAATCGATATGTGAATTGCCCTTTAAGCTTCAGTCACAAGCTAACCAACCCTATCTAGCAATATCTACAATTTTCCACTTTTGGGGACATGAAATGTCATTTTCAAATAAAATTGCTGGTAATTTGACGACTCGGGTGACCAATACTAGTAAATAGCTAAATACTACTTTTTCATTAACTTTTGTTAATTTATGACGAATTCTCAACGTCCTTACAATCACAAAAATTAATGTATTCATATTAGGCAAAATATTTTATCAGAACCCGGAGTTTTGGAAAAGGTTATCCTTGTGCGGATTCCGCTTTCTCGAAAAATCGGAAAGTCCTGGAAAAGACGAGCCCTATAGTTTCATAAGTTTTTGTAAACAATAATTTCATAGAAAACTCTTTAAAGGTGTACCTTTTTACGCCTTTATCTTGGGAAAATTTCTAATTTTTGGCTTAATTTAGTCATAATAGCTTGTCTGTATTAATAATCTCTAGCAAGAGCCGAAGAAAAAAGTTCGTGAACATAAATAATAGAAGCGAGAGTTTCATAAATTTTTTCTTTAGACAGATACCGGAAATTTAGGGTTGAAATGTAGGAATATTCAATCTATAGCAATATTAAAATCTATGGCAAAATGCCTATTGAAGGTCCAAAATGCGACTTTTAACATCCTTTGTTTTTATCATTTTGTAAGAAAAAACTGCAGCTATATGATTTTAAACGACGCATGAATTTCTGAATATTTTTTGTTTTTATCTCATTTTACGCACATGATGTATTTTTGTTGTTGGTTGTGCCAGGCTCTATGCCAGTGCTGCCAACCCATTTTGTTGGAAAATCGTCATTTTTGGTGAATAAAATCGTTAAAATCGTCATTTATTAATTGATAAATCGTCAAAAATTCTTCTATCAAAAAACTCCTTATATTTCAATTAAAAAAGGAAGCGTTCTCTTAAAAATCCTTTTACGTAGTTTATTTGTTACAATTTCACATTTTTATGTAAAAATATGTCCCAATAATTAGTTCTTCATTACTGGCTTCCAGACCTTTAAAGACATAACTCCTTAATTCCATTTATAAATCTGATTAAATTTTGTAAGAATCGATTCGCAAAACTCATTTCAATTGACTGTATTTGCCTACTTTATTCAATCAATATATAATTCAAAGAATCAATTTGATTTTTGTTGAATCTTTTCACAGAATCAAATGAATTGATTCATTTCAACTAAAAATGATTCAGACCTTTAACAAATAATTTAATTATCAGTAATACAAATTATTTTTGATTCGCGAATTATATTTATGTTGATTTTCTTGATTTGCGTGAATTACAATTTTTTTATTCCGGATATAAAATTGTTTTTTTTTATGATTTCCGAATTAACTTTAGTCAATAATGTGTCTGTAAGAAATAAAGTTTCATTAATTTCATTGATTTAATCATAACTTTAAATACAAAATTAAAATTTTTCTTAATAAATCAATGTTTTGAATTGAAATAGAGTCCTACAAATGATTGAAAAAATTGACAGTAATTCGCGAATAAAGAAATATCAAAATAATTCGTGAGAAATATCTTTAAATTTTTTTTGTTTTCGATTTTATAAATCAGCTTTTCTTAATGAAAATAATTATTTTTGAATCAATTCTTCAAAGCTCTGATTTGATTTGTATTTCGCGAATTATCTCTTAAAACAAATTATTCAATCGAATCAAAATTGAATCAATAAAAATTAGAGCAAATCATTATACTACTTTATTCAATATCATTGATTTAAAATTATTATAAATTATTCACTGATTCATTAAATGAATACATTATTATGCGAATTGATTCAAAATTAGTAACCTTTTTTAAGCCCTGCTGGCTGCTCTCAGTAGCGTAAAGTATAAAACTGATCCTGCTTCAAAATGTACTAAAAATATTTCCTTGGCTTATTTTGAGGGTCCTGGACTCTCTATTGTAACAGAATACAATTAACTTAAATTTTTGATGGATTTTTCGAAATTGTTGGAAGTTCCACATTTCACTATGCTCTCCTATTAATTATTCGGAAATTAAACAATAATTTATATGACGGCTTTTTTGACATTTACGTTTTATTCAGTCTAAAATATGTTAATATCAAGGTTGGTTACCGTTATCGTTGTAATACCGTTATCGCTAAAATACCGTCTCAAATTGAATACCGTTATCGATACCTCTAAAAAAATTTATAAATGCCGTTATCGTTACCGATACCGTTATTTTTATGGATAGTTACCGGTATTTTACCGGTATTTATTATTTTTATAAAAATTACAATTTTTTTATTTTTGATTTTATAATCTCGAGTGTTTTTTTTTTACAAAAAATTTATAGATAATAATTTTACTTATTAAAACTACCAGTATTGAATTTATAGCCTAAAATCTGTATTTTCAGTACTTAAAATTAAAAATATGCCATGTTTTTACTTGTTTTTATATGTTTTTAACATAATTTTTAATACCGGTACGTACCGGTATTGCTGTTTCGATAACGGTATACTGTTACCGAAACAGTTTTAAATACCGTTACCTTTACCGTTACCTAAACAAACGAAATCTGATACCGTTACCCTTACCGTTATTCGTTTCGCTAACCAACCTTGGTTAATATGTTCAAAAAAAATATTGATTTAGTAAAATTCAAAATTATCAACGAGTCTCAGGAACCCTGGAATTCTCCTCCAAAATATAATTTCAAATCCTATTAATGCTTCATGTTTTTTTTTTTAAATAAAATAACATTTTTTTAAAATTAAAAAATTAATTCATTTTTAAAAAATCGTCATATTTCATATATGAAGTTTTGCAAAATCGTCAATCGTCATTTCATCAAATTTCACTTTAAAAATCGTCAAAATGGAGACAAATCGTCAAAGTTGGCAGCGCTGCTCTATGCAAGTCGCTCACGTATTGTTACGCGCTCTCTTACTCTCTCTGTCTGTCAAGAAGTTAAACTGCCGCTAACGAGTTCAGTTTTTTGTTAAATTTTTGCATATTACGCACATTCATTGGAACAATTTCAGTGTTGCCAACTCTTGAAGGCAGGAAAGCACCGTGAGAATTGTGAAAACGGGTAAAAAGGGTAAAAATTTACCAAAAATGGGGTAAAAAAGCACGATAATAATTTTTTGAAAAATTTAAGTCAAGATTTTAAAAACATATTTTACCATTGTAAAATCGTGTAAAAGAGGTTCAAAAAATAACCAAAAAAGGGGTAAAAAAGCACCAAACTAATACTTCAAAATTTTGAAGTTTAAATATAACGAAGTTGCTATTTAAAATTGTACTACAAACATTGTGAAAAAATGTATTTTTTGTTTATTTCGTACTATTTTTTCAACTTTGACAGAAAATTCAAGAAAAATTGAAAAAAGGAGAACAAATACCAAAAATATAAACTGTACAAAAAGCACTAAAAGCACTGCCAGAAATCTGGAAAAGCACTGTAAATACCCGCTTTTAATAAACGGGTATTTGTAAAAAATCACCGGGTACGGGAAGGAAAAAAGCACCAAAAAATACCCGAAAAGCACTGAAATGGCAACACTGAACAATTTTATTATTTATTAAGATTTAACCATAAAACTTAACCTATCGATTTCTAATAAAATTTCTTGAAATATTGACCAGAGCCAGTTAACAGAGGTAGGAGACGAATGCATACTCTTGAGATTCTATGCTCGTTGGTTGTGCTTACCGAATATGTAAATATAATGTCTAAGTATACTGCAGAGTGGGGTGTTTTAAAAATATTTTGGAAATAATTCTGTCATTTCTTACCAACTGTTTGCATTTCTATTAAACTACACACACCCTTGCAAACATAATTTCGAGCTTACGTTTTGACGGCGGGCCCATTGGGAACTGACTCATTAGGCTCCAAAGTTGGACACCTGGATCATGTAACAATTTTGGGAGCTTGGTAATTTTTTAATGAAAGGATTTCAAAAAGCTTATATTTTTTTATTTGTTACGTAATCTGGAAGCCGAAGAATTTTTTTGGCCCAAACGGTTAAAATCACACTTTTGTTTTAATTTAAAAACGTATGCCATTTCAAGCGTGAAAAGGTATTGCATTAAAGTTGTCTTTATCGAATATAATTATTAGTTGCAAATATATTTTTTTTTAAATCGGACCACATTTGGCTCTCCCCTTGGCAAAAACCGCGCCAGGTTATTAAAATTCAAAATTTTAATTTTCAAATGGGAGAACGACTTATCTTATACAATTTAAGAGGTACCCCACATGACTTAACATGTTTCTTATAGGCCTTTACTAGCAGATTATAAAAATTTTACGATTTTTAAAATCCGTAAATAAATATAAAATCGTCAAGCTTCCAAATTGTTAGCAAGGCCAATCATAAAAGGGCTATCTACAAATTTTAATATAATAACAGAAATTATTCGTGGGCAATAACTTTAACAAAAATGAAATGCTGGAATTAGTGGATATTTTTTTTATAAATATTTTAGAAGATCAATTAACAAAAGTTCTTATAATTTTTGAGCGTTTTTTAGCTTTCATGAATAAAGCCTAAAGCCCAAACCACATAGTAAAAGAGCTGTTAAACTTTGTTCTTGAATTTCGCTAAAAGGATTTAATATTTTTTTAAATGTCTTATTGCTTTTCGTTTAAAAGCAGCTCCTGTTTATTTAGAAACTTTTCTAAACGCATTGTCGACCGCAGTGCGACGTTTTGTCGCACAAAACTCTGCATTGTCGACCGCAGTGCAGAGTTTTGTATTTTCTTTATTTGTCAATGCCCAGAAATTAAAAAATTTACTATTCAATAAGAAGTTCTTAAAAATATTCAAGTTTTCGCAAAATTCAAGAATAAAGTTTGACTGCACTGCCACTGTTCACTGGCAATTCCACTATCTGGTTTTGCTTAATTTTATATTTAGGTTGTTCATAAGGGGTGTGCTATCTGTTGTATCGTTGTATCGTCCTAACAAAAAGCAGAGTTGTTAAAATTTTTATTTGTGTTTAACAACGATTTTCCATTCAGTTTTCTATTGGTTAGCACACTCAAACATAGGACACTAAACATACATAAAAATGTTGTATCGTGCTATTCTCAAATGTTGTATTTTTTCAATTTAATTTTTAACAACTCTGTTTTTTGTTAGGACGATACAACGATACAACAAATAGTACACCCCTTGTGAAAACCCTTATTGTATTTAAGGATAGTCTTTACTGAATATAAGCTCTAGATATAAGTATTCCATTTTTCGGAGGAACTAGATATGAATATATTTATTGATTTAAATATATGTATAATAATTTTTTTTTATTAATTAATTTAATTATTTTTTTTATTAACTTAACTAAATATTATAAATTTAATTTCAATATTTTTAATTTTTTTATTTTTTAATTGTTAATTCAAAATTTTAATCACTGTGGACCTTTGTGTTTAATTTTCTTCCTGTACTTTAATTATAAGAGACAATCTTGTTGTGCAGGATATTAGTAAATAAATAAATAAATAAATAAAATAAAAAAATCATTGGCTGAATTTCAACAAAACTTTAGGGATTTTATGCAAAATTTTAATTACTATCATGGTGATAATTAGGCCAACCAAAAAGAAGCCAGAGCATGTTTTTTATTTGAAAAGATAGAACAATTTAGATTAAATACAAGTTCTGATCTTAAAAATATAAGAATTTTAAGCTATATTTGTTAGAGCTTTTTTTTGCTTATTTTATCTAATTTTGCTTGTTTCTGCTTATTTTGTAAATATTGGCTTATTTTTGCTATTTTCTTTAAAAATTAGGCTTATTTTAGCTTTTTTATGCGAAAATAGAGCATATTGTTGCTTTTTTTTTCATAAAATCAGTAATCTTAAACATTATTTTAAGTCGACATAAATTTTTTTATTTAAATTTGTTTTTTAAAATTTATTTTAAATTAAAAAATCTCTTTTGTTAAAATAAACTTTTTATTCTTCCAACCTGAATTCTAATAGTACAAATATGACAATGACGATTTCCTTAGGCAAGAAAGAAATCCGGATAGGGCCATGCCTACAAGGGATTATTTTTCACAATTTTTTAAATAAATTTTGGGATTTTAGCACATTTAATTCCTTTAGTGCAACTAATACATTTCCCGATGCAAATAAATTTACGAATTTCACAACTTTGTCTGATTTCTGAAGTTCCAAGTAATGTAGCATTGTATTAAATAAAAAAATTTAATTTTAGGTGGATTTTAATGAAGAAATAATGAAGTTTAAAGGCTTATTTTTGAATTTTAACTGTTTATTTTACTGTTTTTCCGAGCTTTTTTAAGAGCTTAAAACATTGCTTTTAGAGCTTTTTTTTGGTTGCCCTACTGATAATTCTCTTAATGTAGTAATAATTGAATAATTCTTAACAAATGTTTAGTACTAAAAACTATGATCCTCCCAATTCTAATTGGAACAATTCGAACCAATCAGGTTTTACTCATACCCTTGTTATTGCTAAATATTGATCGAATACAAATGTAATGTTTGCTTGATTTTCATCCCTTTAGTGGACATTTCATTATACTAATTCTGCACTCAAAAGAGGGATGTTTGTAATTTTTGAATTGTTGTTTATTATGACATACATATGTTTGTATGCATAGTATGTGCCTACTTTATATCTATGCTACACATGAATGCTTAATGGTATGTAAGAAAAAAAAGAAAAACGGTCAATAGAAAAAAGCGAAGAAGCTATTATACAAATTGGAAAATTTGAAAATCTATGTTATTTTTAACATAACAATGAATACAAAAACATACAATGAGATATCAAAATACTTAAAAAAACGTATTTTTGTTGTTCTTATTGTGGCTTTTGTGAATAAATGCAGCTTCGTGGCGCCACACAGTGCGTTCTCCCCATATAAGGAGTTTATTGGACAAAAATAGAAGGAGTTATTGTTTATGAATTGAATTGGTATCCTGTTTTCTTTTGTATTAATTGGAAATTAAAATTTTTTGACCAAAATTTGGCGCATGGACATTAGACTGGTCCAAAAAAAAAAGTTGGAATTTTCACGCTCCACAACCCTAAAAATATGCCACTTAAAAAAAATGTGGTCTGATAAAAAAAATCCCTAAAAAAGTTTTGTTTAGAGGTAGCACATTGCAATTGAAGTTTCGAGGTTGTACTTGTTCTATTATTTTTAATTAATTCAAAATAATGGAAAAAATGAGAAATATTAAATATGAATATGAAATCGAAATTGAAATCAGAGTCGCGGATTTCGCGAAATTTTATACAAAAAATTTTCATTTTTGATCAGGATGTTTTCTTATATTGACGACTATGAAAATTTCTTTTTTGCATTAATATATATCTGTGAAATGTCCTATTATGTGAGATAGCCCAGCAAAAGTGGGGAAGCAGTAAAAACGATTACTGCTTCCTTACTGCTATTTTTACCGCTTCTAAAAATGTAAACCTTCGTAAACAGCACTAATGAAAGACCTAAGTTGATTAATTGTTTGCATCGCTTATTGCTGTGCTTTTCAAAAAGTCATGAAATGAGCAATACATTTTGATTGCTTAAATATTTTTGCAGTTCTTTTATTAAAATTTTTTAAAATGCGGAAAAAAGCTATTTTAATGAAAATAAGAGGTTTTACTAAAAATAAGGGTCATTTTCTCTTCATGGAAAAATATGCAGGAATATTGTGCTTTTGAGAAGGCATGATTTTAAATAGTTGAAAAGCTTTATAATATGCACTTCCGAGAAGGCATGAATTATCGACATTTTAAAGGACAAACAGGAGCACTAATTAAAAGCAATGAATTCATGCCTTTTTGGATCTCGAAACAAGTGCTTTCACGCGAGCTATCTCGAACAAAAATCAGGCATGATATCATCAATAATGCAATCGCTTCTCTGCTCAACTTTCCCTGACAAAACTGCTTCCAAGCAAGCAGTAATTTCTGCTGGGAGGGTTTTTGGTAGCAATAAAATTATAGCAAGCTAAATAATAGCGAAATATTTAAAAATTCAAATTTTAAGTTAATTTGTAAGGATGTATGTTATCCTTCTTAAAATTAAAATCACTATTATATATAATGAAGGCCCTTGGTAATTAAATTGCAAAAGTATAACAAACTGGATTTTTTGATAACACCGTTTACAGGTAATTAGGAAAATACCTCAAAAAACTTGAGTTTTTTTGAATTTTCAAAAACCGGGAATAATTTTTAAACCGCAATTTTTTTTTTAAATTTCGATTGCTGATTCATAATCTTCAATAAAATAAAGATCAGATTTGAGAAATTTGCGCATACAAGGCAAAAACAAGTTGAATTTTTACACCCAGGAAACAGATTCGTTGTTCTAACCGAATTTGTTGCCAATCGAATTGTGGCGGTTACGACAACTATCTTTAAATTTAATGCAAAATCTATTGGCATAATTGAAATACACGGTTCTCAAAACTTATATATTCAGTTGTAATCACTGAGTTACAAGAAAACATTTCAGTAGGTACAATTTAATTTGAATATATTCTACACCATTTCCCAATCAATAATATATCAAATCTTTTAGTTTATTTTTATTTATTGAATTATATTTAATTTTTATACACAAAATGTTGTTAAAACAGTAGTTATATGTAAAGCTAGAGTCAAGTGTGAAGAAATATACAAAAGAGAAGATGCTAAAACGTTGGTTGCTATTTGCTGTAAAGTCAGTCGGTCGGCAGTAAGTTGTGTGAAGTCGGTTAAATCGGTCGTTAAGTTGTTGTCCGTCGATGATCTACGTTGTAGGCATTATAATTACATCATAATACATCGTTTAATTTAATTTTAATAATTAGTACATAATTAATATATCGTTGTAACCTTGTTTTGAAATAAATATATTGAACTCAAATTATTCATATAAACTAAATAAAATTAATTATAATTAAATTTTCATTCTTACATATAAATATATAAAATCTAATCATAGGAGGACTTTTTGTATAAAAAAACTTTAGGTTCTGGGTTACGAGTAGCTTTTGAATGAGAAAGCTGATATTCCAAAAACATTTGCCCAAATAAAAAACTTCAGATTCAGTCGACTTCGATGAACTCAGCGCATTTTATTAAAAAGAGTGAATACTAAGAATTCTAAGTAAAATTTTATCAGAGTTTTGGGTTCAATAGGGAAAGTTCCTATGAATCTAAAGTTTTTCGTGGGCAGAATTTATGTTTATCGTTTTCACAAAAAATGCTTATTGGAATCACTCTCCCAAAGCTGGAGAGTGGGCATTTTCGGGCTCATGTGTGATCCATTTCCAACTGTGAAATTATATTTCAATTAAATAGTATATTTCTTGTCTTACATGCTTTTATTGGTTTTCATCTATAAAAAAATATTGTTGTAGATAATGCAAGACATATAAAAATTTCGTTATTTATGCAATAACTTACCCGTAAAATAAATTCGGCTCCCGTTTTTAAATTTTTTCCTTCCCGACCCGAGTAAAAAAAATTATATATAATCATATATGGCATATATTACAATATATAATTATACATGTCGTTATGTATATCCATATATAATTATATATGACGTTTTTTCACAAAATTTTTCCTTATATTATGCCATATATAATTTCATCTAATTAGATATCGGCCCTCGTAATATTAGATAAGGCATATATAATTATATATTACATGACATGGTTGATCTTATTGCATATATAGTTATATATAGAACTATATCTTAATATATATGGTGGCATTTTAGCAATATATAATTATACATGGTATCATTTAAAAAATATATAATTATATATGGTGACAGTTAAACTAGATATTATCATATATGGTGCCATTTAAACAATATATGGTCATATATGGTACTTCATTAACAAAATCTTTAATTCAATTCCAGATATGATAATATATGGTACTGTATATAGTGCGATATATATTTATATATGGTGCTATTTAAGCAATATATTATCATATACGGTGACATTCACACCATATATTATCATATATGGTGCCATTCAAACCATATATTATCATATATGGTACCATTTAAACCATATATTATTATATATGGTGCCATTTAAACAATATATGGCCATATATGGTACCTCATGAACAACATTTTTAATACAGTTTCAGATATAATAATATATGCTACTATATATGGTGCAATATATATTGATATATGGTATCATTTAAACAATATATTACCATATGTGGTGACATTTAAACCATACATTATGATATATGGTGCCATTTCAACAACATTTTTAATACAGTTCCAGATATGATAATATATGCTACCGTATATAGTACCATATACTTTGATATATCGTATCATTTAAACAACCCGAATAAAAATAGTTACATATAGTCATATATGTGATTAAGTTATATCTGTATAAATATACAGTTTCATCCGAAGATTGGCCCGATATATTTTTATCGATTGTTTATAAATTTTTATCTAATTGTATCAGTTTAGATCAGACCTGATTAAATTATGTGTTAATCAGATGAAATTGTATCCGATTTTTGACTTGATGCAGTTTTATCGGTTTATATGTAATGGTGTCAGGTTTGATCGTAATTGGTTCAATTTTATATAAATAAAATATAATTGTATCCGACATTTACCTTATACAATTGTATTAAAGTTTTAAACTGATATCAGGTCAAAATTGGGATATAACTATATAATTTTGTATACAAATATATCTATTTGGACCTAAACAGATACCATGTGATATAAACCAATAAAATTGTATCAGGTCAAAAATCAGATACAATTTCATCTGATTAACACATAATTTAATCAGGTCAGATCTAAACTGATACAATAAATTAAAAACTGATAAACAACTGATACAATTTTATCGGGCCATTTTTCGGATCAAATGGTACGTGGATGACTCTAAGTTATATATTACCATATAAAGCTCCATATTATTTTTTTTAATAGGGAACATACCATATATGGTGCCATTTAAACAGTATATTGTCATATAAGGTGCCATTTAAGCAATATATGGTCATAAATGGTAACTCAACTACAATATTAACTGTATTTCAGAAGCTATTAATTGCATTTCACAAATTTTAAATGTATTTCAGAAATTATGGAATGTATTTCAGAAGTTATTAATTGTATTTCAGAAATAATCAAATCTATTTCAAAACTTGTTGATTGTTTATCATAGTTAATAGAGAAAAATTTCTAAATTACATTTCATAATTTCTGAAATACAATTGATAATTTCTGAAATACAGTTTGATAATTTCGGAAATACAATTAATAATTTCTAAAACAGAATTGATAAAACTGAACTTCAATTGACTAGTTCTGAAATACAATTCATAAGTCTGAAAAATAATTGATAAGTTCTGAAATACAATTGATAAAACTGAAATTCAATTGATTATTTCTGAAATACAATTAATAAATCTTAAAAATAATTAATACAATTGAAATGGTGTAGAGCGTTAAAAAGATGTAAATAAAATTATTTTATTCAAAGATTTCAATTTAATAAAAAAATAAATATATAATTTTATAAAAAAATTTATAGAAAAAAAATTTTAATTTTATAAAAAGAAATTCATTTTGTAAAAAAATGCATATCGAACTCGAGACCTTCTGAGTTTAAACCTTATTTTAACAAAATATTTTAATTTTTATAAAATCAGTGCTCTGTCAGTGTATTATTTTTTGAACAGTTGGCAATATATGTCTGGGATCTTATTTAATCCCAAATAAATGGAGATCTTACGTAGTACCAAATATAATGCGGCATCTAATTTTATCTGTCATTTTTATGGATAGTTTTAGATGTCAATCCCCAAATATATTGCTGTTTCTAATTCTATCTGCCATTTTAATACCTAAATAAATTGCTGGATCTAATTCGATCTGCAATTTATGGGAAAATTTAAGATTTTACCAAATCACTAAATATATCACTGGATTCAATTCGATCTGCAACTTATTGAAAAAGTTAAGATCTTACGCAATCCCGAAATATATTACTGGATCTAATTTCATCTGTTATTTTTTTCATAAATTTAGATCTTACGTAATCCCCAAATATAATCCTCGATCTTATTCGATCTGCCGTTTTCCAGATAAAGTTAGATACAACTTAATCCTGAAATATATATGTGACCTTCTCCGAGAAAAGGGACCTAGTGTGTGAAAATTAAGTTTTGAGAAGAACGCATTTAAAGTTTCATAACGCATTATCACTTTAAACACACCTTCAGTTGGGAGATGCGATTTGGTATGGTTAGGTGCCTCAACTCATTTCATCTTATTCTACACCCTTTTAGGTACCAGAATCCACTCTTAAGTCCAAACCCGTTTTTTGACATACTAGGTCCCTTTTCTCGGAGAAGGTCACATATACCTAGATCTACTTTTTCGCATAAATTTAGATCCAAGTTTATCCCCATATATATTGCTGGATCTAATTCGATCTGCCATTTTTCTGATAAATTTAGATCCAAGTTTATCCCCAAATATATTGCTGGATCTAATTCGATCTGTCATTTTTCGGTTAAATTTACAAATAATACACAAATATATTGCTGGATCTAATTTGATCTGCCAATTTTCAGATCAATTTATATCTAAGTTTATCCACAAATATATTGCTGGATCTAATTCGATGTGCCATTTTTCGGATCAAATTAGATCTAAGTTTATCCCCAAATATATTGCTAGATCTAATTCGATCTGCCACTTTTTCGGATCAAATTAGATCTAAGTTCATCCACAAATATATTGCTGGATCTAATTCGATCTGCCAAAATTGATATCAAATTAGATATAAGTTTATCCACAAATATATAGCTGGATCCGCCATTTTTCGGATCAAATTAGATCTAAAAATATCCCCAAATATATAGCTGGATCCGCCAATTTTCGGATCAAAATAGATCTAGGTTTATCCCCAAAGATATCATTAGACTTCCCAATTTTGAGATATAACTTGATCTTAGTTTATCCCCATATATACAATTGGATCTAATACGATATGATTGGATACACCCAATTTTGAGATCTAATTGGATCAGCTAGATATTACAGCAGATCTTAAACAATATCTGTTTAAGATCTGCTGTAATATCTAGCTGATCCAATTAGATCTCAAAATTGGGTGTATCCAATCATATCGTATTAGATCCCATTGTATATATGGGGATAAACTAAGATCAAGTTATATCTCGAAATTGGGAGTTCCAGTGATATCTTTGGGGATAAACCTAGATCTATTTTGATCCGAAAATTGGCGGATCCAGCTATATATTTTCGGATATTTTTAGATCTAATTTGATCCGAAAAATGGCGGATCCAATTAGATCCAGCTATATATTTGGGGATAAACTTAGATCTAATTTGATCTCAATTTTGGCAGATCAAATTAGATCCCGCAATATATTTGTGGATAAACGTATATCTAATTTGATCCGAAAAAGTGGCAGATCGAATTAGATCTAGCTATATATTTGGGGATAAACTTAGATCTAATTTGATCCGAAAAATGGCAAATCGAATTAGATCCAGCAATATATTTGTGGATAAACTTAGATATAAATTGATCTGAAAAATTGGCAGATCAAATTAGATCCAGCAATATATTTGTGGATTAACTTAGATCTAAATTTATCCGAAAAATGGCAGATCGAATTAGATTCAGCAATATATTTGTGGATAAACTTGGATCTAAATTTATCAGAAAAATGGCAGATCGAATTAGATCCAGCAATTTATTTCGGTATTAAAATGGCAGATCGAATTAGAAACAGCAATATATTTGGGGATTGACATCTAAAAGTATCCATAAAAATGACAGATAAAATTAGATGCCGCATTATATTTGGGCACTACGTAAGATCTCCATTTATTTGGGATTAAATAAGATCCCAGACATATATTGCCAACTGTTCAAAAAATAATAGACTGGCAGAGCACTGATTGTATAAAAAGTACAATATTTTGTTAAAATAAGGTTTAAACTCAGAAGGTAACGAGTTCAATATGCATTTCTTTTACAAAATTAATTTCTTTTTATAAAATTAAAATTTTTTTTTCTATAAATTTTTTTATAAAATTATATATTTATTTTTTTATTAAATTGAAATCTTTGAATAAAATAATTTTATTTACATCTTTTTGACGCTCTACACCATTTCCAATTGTATTAATTGTTTTAAGATTTATCAATTGTATTTCAGAAATAATCAATTGAATTTCAGTTTTATAAATTGTGTTTCAGAACTCATCAATTATTTTTCACATTTATGAATTGTATTTCAGAACTAGTCAATTGAAGTTCAGTTTTATCAATTGTGTTTCAGAAATTATTAATTGTATTTCCGAAATTCACAACTTTATTTCAGAAATTATCAAACTGTATTTCAGAAATTATCAATCGTATTTCCGAAATTATGAAATGTATTTGAGAAATTTTTCTCTATTAGCTATGAAATTCTGAAATAGATTTCAATATTTCTGGACACAACTAAATAAATAAATAAATAATTAAATTTGCGTAATATTGTAGTTTCTGAAGTGCAAATAATATTTTGTGATATACAATTAAAATTTTATAAAATACAGGTTGGTTGAAAAGTTCCTGCGCTCACCAAGAGATGGCACTGCTAGCTCCAAACTTTTTTTTAATATGGAAAAAATTGAATATCGTGCAGTCATTAGATTCTTTGTTTTGAAGGGTTTAAAAGCAAAGGAAATTTATGAACAATTGTTAGAAGTGTATAAGGAGTCCTCACCATCAAAACGCACCGTTGAATTTTGGGCTGGTGAATTTAAACGTGGTCGTACTAGCCTTGAAGACGATCCACGCCAAGGACGACCAAAAACTGCAACCCCAGCAGAAGTCATTGAGCAAGTACATAATATGGTTAGTGAAGATTCAAGTTTGGCTAACCGTGAAATTTCTAATGCCATAGGCATCTCAGACGAACGAGTATTCCATATTTTACATGAAGAATTACGTATGAAAAAACTGTTTGGAAAGTTAGTGCCGCACACATTAACAATTCAACAAAAACTGGATCGAAAACAAATTTCTCAGCGTAATTTGGAGCGTTTTAAGCAGAATAAAACCAACTTCTTGCGTCGTTTTTTAACTATGGATGAGACTTGGATCTACCACCATGATCCTAAATTGAAACAAGAACGTTTACACTGGACTGAAGGTGGTTGTTCAGCTTCAAGGCAGGTGAAGTCACAACGATCAGCAAAGAAGGTTATGGCATCAGATTTTTGGGATGCAAAAGGAACTTTGTTGATTGATTATCTTCAGAAAGGTAAAACAATCAACTCTGAATATTATTGCAGCCTTTTGGATCAGCTAGATTAAAAAATTCGTGAGAAAAGACCTGGTTTAAAGAATAAAAAAAATCATTTTTCATCAAGACAATGCACCTGTTCACAAAAGTGTTTTGACGATGGCTAAATTCAAAGAATTAAAGTACGAATTGCTTGAACATCCACCGTATTCACCAGATTTGGCTCCCAGTGACTACTATCTCTTCAGAAATCTCAAACAATTCCTTCGTGGAAAGCATTTTTCGTCGAATGAAGAGGCCATAACAGACGTAGACGGTTATTTTGCAGAGCTTCCGGAAAACCATTATAAGGATGGGATAAAATTATTGGAAGATAATTGGAACAAGTGTATTGAGCTTCTAGGAGATTATATTGAATAAAAAAATATATTTCGTAATAAAAACATTATTCTTTCGTTTCGAGCGCAGAAACTTTTCAACCAACCTGTACATTTAATAATTTCTGGAATACCTTTTTTCGATGCCTATAAGTTAGCTCGAAATGCTTTTATCATTCATTTAATTTGTAGCTATCACACATCTATAACAAGTCTCGTTAGATTAGAGTGTAGAGGTCTTGGCTGACAATCTGGTGGACTGGGTTAAATTTCATGTTTTTAAAAGCAAATATTAAAAAAAGTTTTCTCAATTTTTTCAAAAATGTTTTTTGAAATCTATGTTTTTGCCAAGATAGTTAATGCAACGTTCTGCCAACGCATAACCGACCATCGCCAACGGTTTGCCAGCATTGTGCCGATTATATTTTTCTGTCTGGGATGTTAAACTTAAACCTATTGTATATTAACATTAATTAACACTATTTTTTTATTTTTAGGAAATACATTTTTATTTTATTATAAGTTAACATTAAATTAAATTTTAGATAATGGCACCAATTTGTAGTTATAATTATTATATATTAAATCGTATATTCTATACAGTTAGACGAGGTTTATGGAACTATTTAACTTTATAAAGTATTTATAAATTATAACTTAAATGTACATATATATATATGTTAAATGTACGTGAACAAATTGTTGATATGGACCCACAAATTGTATCTCAACTGATATTGGAATTATTGTACCATTACCATACATCAATATATATTGAATGATATACATATATTACAATATATGACACTGTATTATAAATATTGTTAATGAAGTAACATATCTGATAATATTTTTTATACTCGTAGCGCCATACAGTTTTACATTATTCAAATTAAACCATATATCGAATTGTATTCAAAATGTTGATGTGGTACCAAATTTGACCATATATTGTTTAAATTGTGCCATATATGACAATATATTGTTTAAATGATACCATATATGTCTATATATTAATATTGCTTAAATAACACCATATGTAAATATATATGGCACTATATATGGTAGCATATATTACCATATGTGGAACTGTATTAAAAATATTGTTCATGAGGTACCATATATGGGCATATATTGTTGAAATTGCACCATATATGATAATATATGGTTTAAATGGTACCATATATGATAATATTGGAATATATAATTATATCAAACGAGATAAGCATGTTATCTAACCTGATACAATTTGATCCGAAAAATGGGTCTATCTAATTGCATTAAATTATATATAAATACCCGAGTAAAAAAAATTGATCTCGCGCAATATCTAATTATATCCAATTTGATATTGTTTAAGATCTGCTGTAATATCTAGCTGATCCAATTAGATCTCAAAATTGGGTGTATCCAATCATATCGTATTAGATCCCATTGTATATATGGGGATAAACTAAGATCAAGTTATGTCTCAAAATTGGGAGGTCCAGTGATATCTTTGGGGATAAACCTAGATCTATTTTGATCCGAAAATTGGCGGATCCAGCTATACATTTGCGGATATTTTTAGATCTAATTTGATCCGAAAAATGGTGGATCCAATTAGATCCAGCTATATATTTGGGGATAAACTTAGATCTAATTTGATCTCAATTTTGGCAGATCAAATTAGATCCCGCAATATATTTGTGGATAAACGTATATCTAATTTGATCCGAAAAAGTGGCAGATCGAATTAGATCTAGCTATATATTTGGGGATAAACTTAGATCTAATTTGATCCGAAAAATGGCAAATCGAATTAGATCCAGCAATATATTTGTGGATAAACTTAGATATAAATTGATCTGAAAAATTGGCAGATCAAATTAGATCCAGCAATATATTTGTGGATTAACTTAGATCTAAATTTATCCGAAAAATGGCAGATCGAATTAGATTCAGCAATATATTTGTGGATAAACTTGGATCTAAATTTATCAGAAAAATGGCAGATCGAATTAGATCCAGCAATTTATTTCGGTATTAAAATGGCAGATCGAATTAGAAACAGCAATATATTTGGGGATTGACATCTAAAAGTATCCATAAAAATGACAGATAAAATTAGATGCCGCATTATATTTGGGCACTACGTAAGATCTCCATTTATTTGGGATTAAATAAGATCCCAGACATATATTGCCAACTGTTCAAAAAATAATAGACTGGCAGAGCACTGATTGTATAAAAAGTACAATATTTTGTTAAAATAAGGTTTAAACTCAGAAGGTAACGAGTTCAATATGCATTTCTTTTACAAAATTAATTTCTTTTTATAAAATTAAAATTTTTTTTTCTATAAATTTTTTTATAAAATTATATATTTATTTTTTTATTAAATTGAAATCTTTGAATAAAATAATTTTATTTACATCTTTTTGACGCTCTACACCATTTCCAATTGTATTAATTGTTTTAAGATTTATCAATTGTATTTCAGAAATAATCAATTGAATTTCAGTTTTATAAATTGTGTTTCAGAACTCATCAATTATTTTTCACATTTATGAATTGTATTTCAGAACTAGTCAATTGAAGTTCAGTTTTATCAATTGTGTTTCAGAAATTATTAATTGTATTTCCGAAATTCACAACTTTATTTCAGAAATTATCAAACTGTATTTCAGAAATTATCAATCGTATTTCCGAAATTATGAAATGTATTTGAGAAATTTTTCTCTATTAGCTATGAAATTCTGAAATAGATTTCAATATTTCTGGACACAACTAAATAAATAAATAAATAATTAAATTTGCGTAATATTGTAGTTTCTGAAGTGCAAATAATATTTTGTGATATACAATTAAAATTTTATAAAATACAGGTTGGTTGAAAAGTTCCTGCGCTCACCAAGAGATGGCACTGCTAGCTCCAAACTTTTTTTTAATATGGAAAAAATTGAATATCGTGCAGTCATTAGATTCTTTGTTTTGAAGGGTTTAAAAGCAAAGGAAATTTATGAACAATTGTTAGAAGTGTATAAGGAGTCCTCACCATCAAAACGCACCGTTGAATTTTGGGCTGGTGAATTTAAACGTGGTCGTACTAGCCTTGAAGACGATCCACGCCAAGGACGACCAAAAACTGCAACCCCAGCAGAAGTCATTGAGCAAGTACATAATATGGTTAGTGAAGATTCAAGTTTGGCTAACCGTGAAATTTCTAATGCCATAGGCATCTCAGACGAACGAGTATTCCATATTTTACATGAAGAATTACGTATGAAAAAACTGTTTGGAAAGTTAGTGCCGCACACATTAACAATTCAACAAAAACTGGATCGAAAACAAATTTCTCAGCGTAATTTGGAGCGTTTTAAGCAGAATAAAACCAACTTCTTGCGTCGTTTTTTAACTATGGATGAGACTTGGATCTACCACCATGATCCTAAATTGAAACAAGAACGTTTACACTGGACTGAAGGTGGTTGTTCAGCTTCAAGGCAGGTGAAGTCACAACGATCAGCAAAGAAGGTTATGGCATCAGATTTTTGGGATGCAAAAGGAACTTTGTTGATTGATTATCTTCAGAAAGGTAAAACAATCAACTCTGAATATTATTGCAGCCTTTTGGATCAGCTAGATTAAAAAATTCGTGAGAAAAGACCTGGTTTAAAGAATAAAAAAAATCATTTTTCATCAAGACAATGCACCTGTTCACAAAAGTGTTTTGACGATGGCTAAATTCAAAGAATTAAAGTACGAATTGCTTGAACATCCACCGTATTCACCAGATTTGGCTCCCAGTGACTACTATCTCTTCAGAAATCTCAAACAATTCCTTCGTGGAAAGCATTTTTCGTCGAATGAAGAGGCCATAACAGACGTAGACGGTTATTTTGCAGAGCTTCCGGAAAACCATTATAAGGATGGGATAAAATTATTGGAAGATAATTGGAACAAGTGTATTGAGCTTCTAGGAGATTATATTGAATAAAAAAATATATTTCGTAATAAAAACATTATTCTTTCGTTTCGAGCGCAGAAACTTTTCAACCAACCTGTACATTTAATAATTTCTGGAATACCTTTTTTCGATGCCTATAAGTTAGCTCGAAATGCTTTTATCATTCATTTAATTTGTAGCTATCACACATCTATAACAAGTCTCGTTAGATTAGAGTGTAGAGGTCTTGGCTGACAATCTGGTGGACTGGGTTAAATTTCATGTTTTTAAAAGCAAATATTAAAAAAAGTTTTCTCAATTTTTTCAAAAATGTTTTTTGAAATCTATGTTTTTGCCAAGATAGTTAATGCAACGTTCTGCCAACGCATAACCGACCATCGCCAACGGTTTGCCAGCATTGTGCCGATTATATTTTTCTGTCTGGGATGTTAAACTTAAACCTATTGTATATTAACATTAATTAACACTATTTTTTTATTTTTAGGAAATACATTTTTATTTTATTATAAGTTAACATTAAATTAAATTTTAGATAATGGCACCAATTTGTAGTTATAATTATTATATATTAAATCGTATATTCTATACAGTTAGACGAGGTTTATGGAACTATTTAACTTTATAAAGTATTTATAAATTATAACTTAAATGTACATATATATATATGTTAAATGTACGTGAACAAATTGTTGATATGGACCCACAAATTGTATCTCAACTGATATTGGAATTATTGTACCATTACCATACATCAATATATATTGAATGATATACATATATTACAATATATGACACTGTATTATAAATATTGTTAATGAAGTAACATATCTGATAATATTTTTTATACTCGTAGCGCCATACAGTTTTACATTATTCAAATTAAACCATATATCGAATTGTATTCAAAATGTTGATGTGGTACCAAATTTGACCATATATTGTTTAAATTGTGCCATATATGACAATATATTGTTTAAATGATACCATATATGTCTATATATTAATATTGCTTAAATAACACCATATGTAAATATATATGGCACTATATATGGTAGCATATATTACCATATGTGGAACTGTATTAAAAATATTGTTCATGAGGTACCATATATGGGCATATATTGTTGAAATTGCACCATATATGATAATATATGGTTTAAATGGTACCATATATGATAATATTGGAATATATAATTATATCAAACGAGATAAGCATGTTATCTAACCTGATACAATTTGATCCGAAAAATGGGTCTATCTAATTGCATTAAATTATATATAAATACCCGAGTAAAAAAAATTGATCTCGCGCAATATCTAATTATATCCAATTTGATATTGTTTAAGATCTGCTGTAATATCTAGCTGATCCAATTAGATCTCAAAATTGGGTGTATCCAATCATATCGTATTAGATCCCATTGTATATATGGGGATAAACTAAGATCAAGTTATGTCTCAAAATTGGGAGGTCCAGTGATATCTTTGGGGATAAACCTAGATCTATTTTGATCCGAAAATTGGCGGATCCAGCTATACATTTGCGGATATTTTTAGATCTAATTTGATCCGAAAAATGGTGGATCCAATTAGATCCAGCTATATATTTGGGGATAAACTTAGATCTAATTTGATCTCATTTTTGGAAGATCAAATTAGATCCCGCAATATATTTGTGGATAAACGTATATCTAATTTGATCCGAAAAAGGTGCAGATCGAATTAGATGTAGCTATATATTTGGGGATAAACTTAGATCTAATTTGATCCAAAAAATGGCACATCGAATTAGATCCAGCAATATATTTGTGGATAAACTTAGATATAAATTGATCTGAAAAATGGGAGATCAAATTAGATCCAGCAATATATTTAGGGATTAACTTAGATCTAAATTCATCTGAAAAATGGCAGATCGAATTAGATCCAGCAATATATTTGTGGATAAACTTGGATATAAATTGAATAGAAAATTGGCAGATCAAATTAGATCCAGCAATATATTTGGGGATTAAGTAAGATCTAAATTTATCCAAAAAATTACAGATAAAATTAGATCCAGTAATATACTTCGGGATTGCGTAAGATCTTAACTTTTCCGATAAATTGCAGATCGAATTAAATCCAGTGATATATTTGTGGATTTGGTAGGATCTTAATTTATCCCATAAATTGCAGATCGAATTAGAAACAGCAATATATTTGGAGATTGACATCTAAAACTATCCAGAAAAATGACAGCTAAAATTAGATCCCGCATATATTTGGGTACTACGTAAGATCTCCATTTATTTGGGATTAAATAAGATCCCAGACAGATATTGACAATAGTTCAAAAAATAATACACTGGAAGAGCACTGATTTTTTAAAAATTACAATATTTTGTTAAAATAAGGTTTAAACTCAGAAGGTCTCGAGTTCAATACCTTTCACGGCTATGCATTTTTTTTTTTATAAAAATGCGCATTCTCCTTGCTGGTCTTATCGAAATTTTTTCAATAATTTATATTCTTTGTAATTTACTTGTAAAAATTGTATCATCTTTCTTTGATTTGAAAATAATTTAAACAGAAAGTGATATTAATTTATGATCTTGAGTCAAACTAAAATAACATTTATTTACTTAAAAATAACAGATCAACTAAAAACATTTCCCCCATTCAAAAGAATTTCTTTTTATAAAATTATAATTTTATTTTCTATAAATGTTTTTATAAAATTATATTTTTTTTATTAAATTGAATTTTTTTTAAAAAATAATTTTATTTTCATATTTTTAACGCTCTACACCATTTCCAATTGTATCAATTGTTTTTAAGATTTATCAATTGTATTTCAGAAATAATCAATTGAATTTCAGTTTTATCAATTGTATTTCAGAACTTATCAATTATTTTTCAGATTTATGAATTGTATTTCAGAACTAGTCAATTGAATTTCAGTTTTATCAATTGTATTTCAGAAATTATTAATTGTATTTCCGAAATTCACAACTGTATTTCAGAAATTATCAAACTGTATTTCAGAAATTATCAATTGTATTTCAGAAATTATGAAATGTAAATTAGAAATTTTTCTCTATTAACTATGATAAACCATCAACAAGTTCTGAAATAGATTTGATTATTTCTGAAATACAATTAATAAATTTCTGAAATACATTCCATAATTTCTAAAATACATTTAAAATTTCTGAAATACAATTAATAGCTTCTGAAATACAGTTAATATTGTAGTTGCTGATGAGTTTACATATATTATGGCACCATATTTATTTATTTATTTATTTTATTTATTTATTTATTTTCCATTTCCTGTAGAACAAGAGTGAATCTTATAATTATAGTACAGGAATCCAATATTCTTAAAGGACAGTTTACAAAATTATTAAGTACATACTAATACAAACATTGAGTTTAATGAAAAATAAAAGTTAACATATTTAAACGAAATAATATGTGTACATTTAGGCAAAAAATGCAAATAGGAATTTTTTAAAACTATTTGCGTTGCTATTGAGTTGTTGGGTATGTGGAAGTAAATTCCAAAGACGTACTGCATATACAAAGAAATTCCATTCAGATACAAGATAGTGGTGTAAAGGGACAATAATTTTCCTTCCTCTTCGTGATCTGGCAAATCGTATTTTGTCGTAAAGATATTGTGGTGTTTCAGTATATATTATTTTATGTAGACATACAAGTACTCGTATCTTAAGGAGATTTTCAAAAGATACACCATATAAGTTATTGGCAACTTCAGAAATATGATCAAACTTTCGCAATCCATAAACGTATCGAAGAACATTATTGTATAAAACATTTAACTTACGTTTGCTAGTATCATCACAACTTGCAAATACTTCACATCCGTATATTAACCCAGGAATCAGGTGTGACTTGGCAAGGAGTATTTTAATCTTCAGCGGAGTAAAGTATTGAGTTGCCCAAAGCGACCTTAACTTGATATAAGTTTGACCGACGAGTGAGTTTATATGATCATTCCATGTTAGATAGTTATTAAAAATCAACCCGAGATTTTTGGCAGCATATATGACAATATATTGTTTAAATGGCACCAATATGGAATTTTATATGGTAATATATAACTTAGATTCATCCATATACCATTTGATCCGAAAAATGGCCCGATAAAATTGTATCAGTTCTTATTTGTATCAGTTGTTATCTAATTGCATCAGTTTAGATCTGACCTGATTAAATTATGTGTTAATCAGATGAAATTGTATCAAATTTTTGACCTGATACAATTTTATTGGTTTATATTACATGGTATCAGTTTAGGTCCAAATAGATATATTTGTATACAAAATTATATAGTTATATCCCAATTTTGACCTGATATCAGTTTAAAACTTTGATACAATTGTATAAGGTAAATGTCGGATACAATTATATTTTATTTATATAAAATTGAACCAATTCCGATCAAACCGATAAAATTGTATCAGATCAAAAATCTGATACAATTTCATCTGATTAACACATAATTGAATCAGGTCAGATCTAAACTGATACATTTAGATAAAAATTGATAAACAATTGATAAAAATATATCGGCCCTAGTAAAAATGATTTTTATATAATCAGATTTGATTTTTATATAATCATTTATGATTTTATACAATTATAACTTGTCGAGTATTGTGAAACATATATTTTTATATGATTATATCAAAAGATATTTAATTATATAAAATTATATTAAACAGATCCACCATTTTTCGGATCAAATCATGTATGGATTAATATAATTATATAAAAAATATATTATTTGATCCGAAAAATGGTGGATCTGGTTAAAAGAATTTTATATAATTAAATATCTTTTGATATAATCATATAAAAATATATGTTTCATAATACTCGACAAGTTATAATTGTATAAAATCATAAATGATTATATAAAAATCATATCTGATTATATAAAAATCATTTTTACTAGGGGGGCCATTCTTCGGATGAAACTGTATATTTATACAGTTATACATATATGACTATATGTAACTATTTTTCCTCGGGTTGTTTAAATGATACGATATATCAAAGTATATGGTACCATATATGGTAGCATATATTAGCATATGTGGAACTGTATTGAAAATATTGTTCATGAGGTACCATATATGGGCATATATTGTTGAAATTGCACCATATATGATAATATATGGTTTAAATGGTACCATAGATGATAATATATGGTTTGAATGGCACCATATATGATAATATATGGTTTGAATGGCACCATATATGATAATATATAGCTTAAATAACACCATATATAAATATATATCGCACTATATATAGTACCATATATTATCATATCTGGAACTGAATTAAAGATTTGGTTTATGAGGTACCATATATGACCATATATTGTTTAAATGGCACCATATATGATAATATCTAGTTTAACTGTCACCATATATAATTATATATTGCTTAAATGATACCATATATAATTATATATTGCTAAAATGCCACCATATATATTAAGATATAGTTCCATATATAACTATATATGCAATAAGATCAACCATGTTATGTAATATATAATTATATATGCCATATCTAATATTATGAAGGCCGATATCTAATTGGATGAAATTATATATGGCATAATATAACGAAAATTTTTCGGAAAAAACCTCGTATATAATTATATATGGATATACATAACCACATGTCTAATTATATATTGTAATATATGCCACATATGATTATATATAATTTTTTTTACTCGTGTTCTTTTAAAAAATTTTACTTTTTTTTGAAATATTGTACCTTTTTTTCAAAAATTGTACTTTTTTTTTTTGAAAAATTTTACTTTTTTTATGGTACTTTTTGTAAATATATTTGGGCATTTGTGCCGCACATGTGGCCACATTCGCCTTTTTGCATGTGAAATGTGCCCTTAGTTGGCCACATTTCACATTTGAATGTGCCAAATTTGCCGGCACATTTTACATTTAAATGTGCCGGGCACATCACATTTCAATATTGGCACATGTGATTTGCATAAGGCACATTTACATGGCACATTTTAAATGTGTGCCCGACTATTGCCACATGGCACATGTGGATGTGCCAAGTGGTAAGGCACATAATTTTTTTCACATGTGGATATTGCCACATGCATGTGCCAAAACTTACCTTGCCTAAAATGAACTAATTAATGATTTACTTCCGTTTCAACAGTCACGAGTTTGAACATATTGCTGCAATTACCACTTTATGATACACTGAATATTTGGTTTACATCAGTTTTGTAACGTGTCCCCTATTCACCTATCACAGATTTGTCACTTTGGATCAATCGACCCTTCATTTTACGCAGGGTAACCACATAGCAAAAGTTTATATTTTATGTATTTTTTTTTTTAGATATAAGACGATTTAAATTTGTTATTTAAATTTTATTCACTATTTTTTGTAAGTATTTATTTCACACTTGATCCTCTAGGGACCTAGTTTTAAAAAGTTGATCCTTTAATGTCGATTGATATTGTCAATTATTACTTAAGAATTTATAAAGTCAAACAATTATTTTAAGAAGTGAACATACCTATTTCAGAAGCTTATAAACAGAATTCAAAGCTATAAGAATTATTATATATATGTATTTGAACTTCTTTGGGACCAAGTGTGCTGCAATTTATTTTCATATAGATTTAACGTTATCGGCTTAAAACTTACATTTTCGTGACGAAAATAAATATTTTAACCCCCAATATTTGTTTAAAGAAAATTTTACTCAGGTCTAAAAATTTTTTTTTTTAAAAATTCAACAAAATGTCACGTGCCGAAAATCTAACACTGGCGCACGTGCAATAGTTTTACCGGCCCTGACATAGGTGCTAAGAACCATTAAGTTAATAATACAAATGTCATTTACTAATAAAGAAAACACTAGTTTTACTATTTTTGTTATTTGCAGACAAGTTTACATTCCTTCTTTATTAATTATCATGGAAATAGAACGCATAAATGAGGCGGTTACTCAAATTTTTAAAAGACAAGAATCTATGCACTATGTTCACCAATATTGTAATTTCTTATATCCGCAATGACTCCCCAATACAATTTCCGTATGTAATTTACTGACAGCATGACATCCTTTTTATTAGTATTACTGTAAGACTCTTACATAATTTTAATATTTAAGAGATTATAAATCATGGTTGTCAGGTAATAACAGTGGCTAAAAAATGCACATACGAAATGTATTTTATGGCTACATTAGCCTCTACGTTTTGTAAGGTGGCTCTATTCTGCAGTTCGTAAAAACATATCAGCTCCTTTGCCTCAGAGTTTATAGTCTGAATCAATGAGATACAAACCGCTTCAAACAAAACATGTGCTCGACCCGGATTAAAAGGCGTAAAAAGTTTCACCCAATTCACCTCATAAAACTTTTGTGTTATATCACCTGCAATTAGGGTTGCCATCCGTCCTCATTCCCCCGGACACCGTCCTATTTTCTAGGGCGTCCGGGGCAGTCCTCCTTCTTTTTCAGTAAGTGTCCATGGTTATCCTACTTTTTGCACTTTTCTCCATAACTTTATTGCTTCTAACCTTTGAATTGTTGGCATCGCTGTTATTTCAATTGACTTGGCATCACTTACTTTGATCAAATTTGAAGCTTATCAGCAGTGAGCCAACTGTTGAATTAAAAAAAAGTATTAACATTGCTTAATGATGAAAATTTATTTAATTAATTCCTTATCCTGAAAAATTATGTAAAAAACCTAAATTCAGTTAAAACGACTAATAAAAAGTTTTGTTGTGGTTTTTTTTTATTAAAAATTATGTTTGCTATGAAATGAAAAAACTTGTTGTGTTTTATTTTTGCTTACCAGCACATAAGGCCAACATATAACGTATATTTATTTTCTTTAATCAAGGCGCTGTGGAAGCCAAAAATAAATAAATTGAATCCAGAAACAATTTCTGATATTATTAAGCCCAAACCACATAGTGAAAGTGCCAGTAGAGATTGGCAGTGCTGTCAAACTTTGTTCTTGAATTTCGCGAAAACGATTTAATATTTTTAAAAAAATCTTATTGAGTTTTGTTTAAAAATTGCTCTTGTTTATTTAGAAACTTCTTTAATTTCTCGCAGTGACAAATAGGAAAGATACAAAAAACTGCTTTATCGACAAAACGTCGCACCGCGATCGACACTGCGTGGTTTAGATTTTAGAGTCAAATATAATTTTGATATGAATTGTCAAGAGTTTTACGAATATTTGAAGAAATGCGACAGTAATATATTAATTTAAATTGGAAGCGTTGTAAAATATTCATGAAACCCTTGATAATTCGTATCAAGAAATTATAGAAATGTACATTCGCGAAAATGTATGCAATAAATTTGTTAATCGTTGTTTGTTTTTTGTTTGTTCAGATACTACTAATTTTAAGTTCAGAATAATTTTTTATATTTTTCGTGAATTTTTATTTTTAGTCAATGGACGCCAGAAAAAAATTCAATCCAGAAACTATTTCTAGATCTATTTCTGATATTATTAGAGTCAAATAAAATTTTGATATGGATTGTCAAGAGTTTTATGAATATTTGAAGAAATCGAGATACCACCTTAAATTTTTCACACAAATGTATAAGAGAGTTTAACAATAATCATATAATGACCTTTGACCCTTCGATGAAAAAAATTGATATGCATACCATTTTAAAGGGTACATTCTTACCTAATAAATAACATCAAAATGAATTAAATACCTTGAATCGTTTTTAAGTTATTGTCGATTTTGTAATCATACTTTAGTCAAATTTTGACGTTTTTTCAAATTTTTGTGACGGAAACCAAAAGAGTCTTGGCTCTGAAATTTATGCTTAAATGAGCAGTTATCATGTACGATAGTTGTGGTAAATTTCATTGAAATCTGAGATGGTCAATCCGAAAATGCCACTTTTTTGTGTGGATTGAGATGTTTTCACCCATATGGTATATGTGACCTTCTCCGGGAAAAAGGACCTAGTGTGTCAAAAACCGGGTTTGGACTTAAGAGTGGGAAAATCGATAAAAATGAGAAAAACATTAAAATTTTAATGTTTAATTTAAAACTTCATTTTCACACACTAGGGCCCTTTTCTCGGAGAAGGTCACATATATGTAATATATTTTATGGCATCTTATTGCATATATAGTTATATATAGAGCTATATCTTAATATATACGGTGGCATTTTAGCAATATATAGTTACATATGGTATCATATAAACAATACCCGAGTAAAAAAAATTGATCTCGCGCAATATCTAATTATATCCAATTTGATATTGTTTAAGATCTGCTGTAATATCTAGCTGATCCAATTAGATCTCAAAATTGGGTGTATCCAATCATATCGTATTAGATCCCATTGTATATATGGGGATAAACTAAGATCAAGTTATATCTCAAAATTGGGAGGTCCAGTGATATCTTTGGGGATAAACCTAGATCTATTTTGATCCGAAAATTGGCGGATCCAGCTATATATTTGCGGATATTTTTAGATCTAATTTGATCCGAAAAATGGCGGATCCAATTAGATCCAGCTATATATTTGGGGATAAACTTAGATCTAATTTGATCTCAATTTTGGCAGATCAAATTAGATCCGGCAATATATTTGTGGATAAACGTATATCTAATTTGATCCGAAAAAGTGGCAGATCGAATTAGATCTAGCTATATATTTGGGGATAAACTTAGATCTAATTTGATCCGAAAAATGGCACATCGAATTAGATCCAGCAATATATTTGTGGATAAACTTAGATATAAATTGATCTGAAAAATGGCAGATCAAATTAGATCCAGCAATATATTTGGGGATAAATATAGATCTAATTTGATCTCAATTTTGGCAGATCGAATTAGATCCAGCAATTTATTTTGGTATTAAAATGGCAGATCGAATTAGAAACAGCAATATATTTGGGGATTGACATCTAAAAGTATCCATAAAAATGACAGATAAAATTAGATGCCGCATTATATTTGGGTACTACGTAAGATCTCCATTTATTTGGGATTAAATAAGATCCCAGACATATATTGGCAACTGTTCAAAAAATAATAGACTGGCAGAGCACTGATTGTATAAAAATTACAATATTTTGTTAAAATAAGGTTTAAACTCAGAAGGTAACGAGTTCAATATGCATTTCTTTTACAAAATGAATTTCTTTTTATAAAATTAAAATTTTTTTTTCTATAAATTTTTTTATAAAATTATATATTTTTTTTTTTATTAAATTGAAATCTTTGAATAAAATAATTTTATTTACATCTTTTTGACGCTCTACACCATTTCCAATTGTATTAATTGTTTTAAGATTTATCAATTGTATTTCAGAAATAATCAATTGAATTTCAGTTTTATTAATTGTGTTTCAGAACTCATCAATTATTTTTCACATTTATGAATTGTATTTCAGAACTAGTCAATTGAAGTTCAGTTTTATCAATTGTGTTTCAGAAATTATTAATTGTATTTCCGAAATTCACAACTGTATTTCAGAAATTATCAAACTGTATTTCAGAAATTATCAATCGTATTTCCGAAATTATGAAATGTATTTGAGAAATTTTTCTCTATTAGCTATGAAATTCTGAAATAGATTTCATTATTTCTGGACACAACTAAATAAATAAATAATTAAATTTGCGTAATATTGTATTTAATGAAGTGCAAATAATATTTTGTGATATACAATTAAAATTTTCTAAAATACATTTAATAAAATCTGGAATACCTTTTTTCGATGCTTATAAGTTAGCTCCAAATGCTTTTATCATTCATTTAATTTCTAGCTATCACACATCTATGTATAACAAGTCTTGTTAGATTAGAGTGTAGAGGTCTTGGCTGACAATCTGGTGGACTGGGTTAAATTTCATGTTTTTAAAAGCAAATATTAAAAAAAGTTTTCTCAATTTTTTCAAAAATGTTTTTTGAAATCTATTTTTTGCCAAGATAGTTAATGCAACGTTCTGCCAACGCATAACCGACCATCGCCAACGGTTTGCCAGCATTGTGCCGATTATATTTTTCTGTCTGGGATGTTAAACTTAAACCTATTGTATATTAACATTAATTAACACTATATTTTTATTTTTATGAAATACATTTTTATTTTATTATAAGTTAACATTAAATTAAATTTTAGATAATGGCACCAATTTGTAGTTGTAATTATTATATATTAAATCGTATATTCATAAACATTCTATACAGTTAGACGAGGTTTATGGAACTATTTAACTTTATAAAGTGTTTATAAATTATAAATTAAATGTACAAATATATATGTTAAATGTACGTGAACAAATTGTTGATATGGACCCACAAATTGTATCTCAACTGATATTGGAATTATTGTACCACTACCATACATCAATATATATTGAATGATATACATATATTACAATATATGACACTGTATTATAAATATTGTTAATGAAGTAACATATCTGATAATATTTTTTATAGCGCCATACAGTTTTACATTATTCAAATTAAACCATATATGGAATTGTATTCAAAATGTTGATGTGGTACCAAATTTGACCATATATTGTTTAAATTGTGCCATATATGACAATATATTGTTTAAATGATACCATATATGTCTATATTAATATTGTTTAAATGACACCATATATCTATATATATGGGACTATATATGGTAGCATATATTAACCTATCTGCATCTGTATTAAAAATGACGTTCATCAGGTACCATATATGAGCATATATTGTTGAAATGGCACCATATATGACAATATATGGTTTAAATGGCACCATATATGGTAATATATTGCTTAAATAACACCATATATAAATATATATGGCACTATATATGGTAGCATATATTATCATATGTGGAACTGTATTAAAAATATTGTTCATGAGGTACCATATATGGGCATATATTGTTGAAATTGCACCATATATGATAATATATGGTTTAAATGGTACCATATATGATAATATATGGATTGAATGGCACCATATATGATAATTTATGGTTTGAATGGCACCATATATGGCCATATATTGTTTAAATGGCAACATATATGATAATATCTAGTTTAACTGTCACCATATATAATTATATATTGTTTAAATGATACCATATATAATTATATATTGCTAAAATGCCACCATATATATTAAGATATAGTTCTATATATAACTATATATGCAATAAGATCAACCATGTTATGTAATATATAATTATATATGCCATATCTAATATTATGAAGGCCGATATCTAATTAGATGAAATTATATATGGCATAATATAAGGAAAATTTTTCGGAAAAAACCTCATATATAATTATATATGGATATACATAACCACATTTCTAATTATATATTGTAATATATGCCACATATGATTATATATAATTTTTTTTACTCGGGTATATAACTATAGATGCCCGAGTAAAAAAAAATTGATCTCGCGCAATATCTAATCATATCCAATTTAATATTGTTTGAGATGTGCTGTAATATCTAGCTGATCCAATTACTTCTCTCAAAATTGGGTGTATCCAATGATATCGTATTAGAAACTAAGATCAAGTTATATCTCAAAATTGGGAGGTCCAATGATATCTTTGGGAATAAACCTAGATCTAATTTGATCCGAAAAATGGCAGATCGAATTAGATCCAGCTATATATTTTCGGATAAACTTAGATCTAATTTGATCCAAAAAATGGCGGATCGAATTAGATCCAGCTATATATTTGTGGATAAACTTAGATCTAATTTGATCTCAAAAATGGCGGATCGAATTAGATCCAGTAATATATTTGTGGATAAACTTAGATCTAATTTGATCCGAAAAAGTGGCAGATTGAATTAGATCCAGCAATATATTTAGGGATAAACTTAGATCTAATTTAATCCGAAAAATGGCACATCGAATTAGATCCAGCAATATATTTGTAGATTAACTTAGATCTAATATCTTCCGAAAATTGGCAGATCGAGTTAGATCTAGCAATATATTTGTGGGTAAACTTAGATCTAAATTCATTCGAAAAATGGCAGATCGTATTAGATCCAGCAATATATTTGGGGATATATTGTTAAAATAAGGTTTAAACTCAGAAGGTCTCGAGTTCGATACCGTTCACGGCTATGAAGTTTTTTTTATAAAATGAATTTCTATTTATAAAATTATAATTTGTTTTTCTATAATTTTTTTTATAAACTTATATTTTTTTATTGAATTGTTATTTTCAGTCAAATATTCTATTTTTAGAAAAAATAATTCAAATAATTTCGTTGTTTTCTGTTTTTAAACAAAAAATTAAAATATTTTCGGTTTTCTTTTTGTTAAAATAGTTTGCTTATAATCAAAATTATTTCAATTCAACTTACAAGAAATTCTTTACGAACAAACAAACACACAAACATAGCCAATAAAAATATGAACGTTTGTGTTGTGTATGGTGTAGTGTTTTGAAAATCCAAACCAAAAAAATACTTTCAAATAAAAAAAAATAACCCTACTAAAAAAGATGTTATATAATCATATATCACCATATATAAACCCATATATATGTTCATATTCGAATATTGGAATATATAATTATATCAAGCGAGATAAGCATGTCATCTAACCCGATACAATTTTATCTGAAAAATGGGTCTATCTAATTGCATCAAATTATATAAAAAAACATATAATTTCATGAAAATTTTCAAATAAAATTTTAGTAAATATTGTTTAGATTACTTATTTTCATCATATTAAATACTAATGCCCAGAAGAGTTTGGCTAACAAAGTGGGTATCGGCCGATCTTTGGTATTTTGATGGAATACAGACAAATTTTATTGATGGAAAGATGTTTGAAATGAGGATTGAATGCGATTTACGCCGTTTTTAGACGCAGATTGTCGTTAAACTTAGAATAACGCAGTTTGTAACTGAAATCCTTCTTTTGAAATGTGGTTTATTTTGATTTATTTCAATAAAGACCAAAATTCAAAACGAGAAAAAGTTGTTTAGAAAAAATATTTTTAATAAACTTGGAAATAGCTGACAAAATAAATTTTCAGTTTACATAAGTCAAAATTGCAACTTTTTCTAGTTTAGAGTTTAGGTCTTTCTTATAAAATGTTTGTCTTTCTTAAAAAATTAACTTTCCCAATTAATTTTTTTTTTTCACGGAAAAAATAACTGGGGGAAACCGCGTAACTCGATTCGAAAAAAGATTTTCGAATTCGTAAATTGCAAATATTCTTAAAAAATAATTCTGTACAAAAATTCTACTTTTTAATTTATTTTTATTTTTAGCCTTGTACACTATATATAAAGCTTTTCTTTTTACATAACCCATGTGAAAATCGAAATATATATGAACATACAAAAATTCAAAATAATAACAATCTTATTTATATAACTAAATAAGGTGCTTTATTTTAAAACGAACACAATAAAACAAGTAACATAAGCTGTTTTTTTCCTACAAATTTTAAAGATTTTTCTCTAAATTTTTATATTTATTATATATAAAGATAACCGAGTAAAAAAGACTATACATAACATATATATTTTAATATTGAAATATATAATAATATAAAATATTGTATGCGACTTTATATGTTTTTATATGATGATATATTAGAAATTTTCTCATATGTAATCATATTAAATCGTATATCAGTATTTGCTTTATTGCAAATTGTTTATATAGGAATATATAATTGATAAAACCGTTCAAAATTTTATATATAAATAGATACGAAAAATAATTTTGATTTTATTTAATATATTACAATATATTAGTTAATCTCAGACACAAGTTCGAAACTCATTTCATCAAAAACTATTTTTTGTATGTTTTCCTCTATTTTTTCATTAAATTAATATTTTCTGAGCTTTTTTTACTTTTAAACATTTTTTTCTTTTTAATTTAAGAAATCCAATTTAAAGAAGTTAACATTTAAAATCATGACCCTTGTAATGGGTTAATAAGTCTAGTTGCATACCATTGGTAAGGTATTTCAAGCACCTTGTCAACGACATATATATTTTGTTCTGGTCCGATATGTTTTGAGTGGAGAAATAAGCCATTGAATATTGTTGTAAATAATCTTCAGCTCCATAAATCGGGAACTATGAGCTTCCAGCAAAAAACAAGTGCATTTTATTTAAAATAAAAAAAGGATAACATATTTAAAAAAAATTTCTAAGTCCAAAGAAAATTCCCATATTTGATAAAAAATTATCTAGTCTTTAAAGAATAGTCTTTATACATTAATGTCTTCAATATTTACTCATTATCAACAGTAGCCCTCGGCTGATAGTCTGGCAGGTGATGAATATCGAAAACGATCCGATTTTCAATGGTTAATATTTTACGATCTGTACAATACCAATTATTTTTTTATTTCGTAATTTAGATGTGCGGAGTCAAATAAAACAATAATTATTCTAGATTGAGAAACTGTTCGTTTTCGTTTTCGATTTTTTCACACCACTGAGTGTGTAGGACCCGAAATCCTGCTGCCCTCCAATACAAAGTTTTTTTAATCATTTAAATTTAATCATATTGTATTGTATTAACTTGCATCCAATTTGATCGGGACAAAATTCGGATATAAGTTTATCATTTGATATATCTTTGTATCCTTGTAAATACAATTATATCCAAATTGATACAATTTAATATAACAATTTTTCGGATGATATTATATCCAGATACATATTGCAAATATATCCATTCACATATAATGTTATATAAAATTTTTTACTCGGGTAGTGTTGAAAAATAAGTGCAAAATAGCTGAAATTTTCAGACATATCAAGTTTTTCTTAAAATTTGATGTTAAAATATTCAAACGACTTGTAAAAACCGATAGAATTACCGATCATAGCAATATCATATTTTATCACGCTGAATCAATTTAAAAATACCCGAGTAAAAAAAATTATATACCCGAGTAAAAAAAATTATATATAATCATATGTGGCATATATTACAATATATAATTAGACATGTGGTTATGTATATCCATATATAATTATATATGACGTTTTTTCCGAAAAATTTTCCTTATATTATGCCATATATAATTTCATCTAATTAGATATCGGCCTTCATAATATTAGATACGGCATATATAATTATATATTACACAACATGGTTGATCTTATTGCATATATAGTTATATATAGAACTATATCTTAATATATATGGTGGCATTTTAGCAATATATAATTATATATGGTATCATTTAAACAATATATAATTATATATGGTGACAGTTAAACTAGATATTATCTTATATGGTGCCATTTCAACAATATATGCTCATATATGGTACCTCATGAACAACATTTTTAATACAGTTCCAGATATGATAATATATGCTACTTTATAGTGCCATATATGTTTATATATGCTGTTATTTAAGAAATATATTAACATATTTGGTGCCATTTAAACCATATATTGTCATATGTGGTGCCATTTCAACAATATATGCTCATATATGGTACCTGATGAACGACTTTTTTAATACAGATGCAGATATGATAATATATGCTACCATATATAGTACCATATACTTTGATATATCGTATGATTTAAACAACCCGAGGAAAAATAGTTACATATAGTCATATATGTGATTAAGTTATATCTGTATAAATATACAGTTTCATCCGAAGAATGGCCCGATATATTTTTATCAATTGTTTATCAATTTTTATCTAAATGTATCAGTTTAGATCTGACCTGATTCAATTATGTGTTAATCAGATGAAATTGTATCAGATTTTTGATCTGATACAATTTTATCGGTTTGATCGTAATTGGTTCAATTTTATATAAATAAACAAATTTTGACAATTTTTGTATTTTTTAATGCAAAAATTAAAATAATTGTTAATAAAATATAATTGTATCCGACATTTACCTTATACAATTGTATTAAAGTTTTAAACTGATATCAGGTCAAAATTGGGATATAACTATATAATTTTGTATACAAATATATCTATTTGGACCTAAACTGATACCATGTAATATAAACCAATAAAATTGTATCAGGTCAAAAATCTGATACAATTTCATCTGATTAACACATAATTTAATCAGGTCAGATCTAAACTGATGCAATTAGATAACAACTGATACAAATAAGAACTGATACAATTTTATCGGGCCATTTTTCGGATCAAATGGTATATGGATGAATCTAAGTTATATATTACCATATAAAGCTCCATATTGGTGCCATTTAAACAATATATTGTCATATATGGTGCCATCATATATGGTAACTCATCAGCAACTACAATATTAACTGTATTTCAGAAGCTATTAATTGTATTTCAGAAATTTTAAATGTATTTTAGAAATTATGGAATGTATTTCAGAAATTTATTAATTGTATTTCAGAAATAATCAAATCTATTTCAGAACTTGTTGATGGTTTATCATAGTTAATAGAGAAAAATTTCTAAATTACATTTCATAATTTCTGAAATACAATTGATAATTTCTGAAATACAGTTTGATAATTTCTGAAATACAGTTGTGAATTTCGGAAATACAATTAACAATTTCTGAAATACAATTGATAAAACTGAAATTCAATTGATTATTTCTGAAATACAATTGATAAATCTTAAAAACAATTGATACAATTGGAAATGGTGTAGAGCGTTAAAAATATGTAAATAAAATATTTTTTAAAAAAAATTCAATTTAATAAAAAAAATATAATTTTATAAAAACATTTATAGAAAATAAAATTATAATTTTATAAAAAGAAGTTCTTTTGAATGGGGGGAAATGTTTTTAGTTGAACTGTTATTTTTAAGTAAATAAATGTTATTTTAGTTTGACTCAAGATCATAAATTAATATCACTTTCTGTTTAAATTATTTTCAAATCAAAGAAAGATGATACAATTTTTACAAGTAAATTACAAAGAATAAAAATGATTGAAAAAATTTCGATAAGACCAGCAAGGAGAATGCGCATTTTTATAAAAAAAAAATGCATAGCCGTGAAAGGTATCGAACTCGAGACCTTCTGAGTTTAAACCTTATTTTAACAAAATATTGTAATTTTTATAAAATCAGTGCTCTTCCAGTGTATTATTTTTTGAACTATCGTCAATATCTGTCTGGGATCTTATTTAATCCCAAATAAATAGAGATCTTACGTAGTACCCAAATATAATGCGGGATCTAATTTTAGCTGTCATTTTTTTTGGATAGTGTTAGATGTCAATCTCCAAATATATTGCTGTTTCTAATTCGATCTGCAATTTATGGGATAAATTAAGATCCTACCAAATCCCCAAATATATCACTGGATTTAATTCGATCTGCAATTTATCGGAAAAGTTAAGATCTTACGCAATCCCGAAGTATATTACTGGATCTAATTTTATCTGTAATTTTTTGGATAAATTTAGATCTTACTTAATCCCCAAATATGTTGCTGGATCTAATTTGATCTGCCAATTTTCTATTCAATTTATATCCAAGTTTATCCACAAATATATTGCTGGATCTAATTCGATCTGCCATTTTTCAGATAAATTTAGATCTAAGTTAATCCACAAATATATTGCTGGATCTAATTTGATCTCCCATTTTTCAGATCAATTTATATCTAAGTTTATCCACAAATATATTGCTGGATCTAATTTGATCTGCCAATTTTCTATTCAATTTATATCCAAGTTTATCCACAAATATATTGCTGGATCTAATTCGATCTGCCATTTTTCAGATAAATTTAGATCTAAGTTAATCCACAAATATATTGCTGGATCTAATTTGATCTCCCATTTTTAAGATCAATTTATATCTAAGTTTATCCACAAATATATTGCTGGATCTAATTCGATGTGCCATTTTTTGGATCAAATTAGATCTAAGTTTATCCCCAAATATATAGCTACATCTAATTCGATCTGCCACTTTTTCGGATCAAATTAGATATACGTTTATCCACAAATATATTGCGGGATCTAATTTGATCTGCCAAAATTGAGATCAAATTAGATCTAAGTTTATCCCCAAATATATAGCTGGATCTAATTTGATCCGCCATTTTTCGGATCAAATTAGATCTAAAAATATCCACAAATATATAGCTGGATCCGCCAATTTTCGGATCAAAATAGATCTAGGTTTATCCCCAAAGATATCACTGGACCTCCCAATTTTGAGATATAACTTGATCTTAGTTTATCCCCATATATACAATGGGATCTAATACGATATGATTGGATACACCCAATTTTGAGATCTAATTGGATCAGCTAGATATTACAGCAGATCTTAAACAATATCAAATTGGATATAATTAGATATTGCGCGAGATCAATTTTTTTTACTCGGGTATAATCATATGTGGCATATATTACAATATATAATTACAATTTATCCCGAGTAAAAAAAATTTATCTCGCGCTATATCTAACCATATCCAATTTGATATTGTTTAAGATCTGCTGTAATATCTAGCTGATCCAATTAGATCTCAAAATTGGGTGTATCCAATCATATCGTATTAGATCCCATTGTATATATGGGGATAAACTAAGATCAAGTTATATCTCAAAATTGGGAGGTCCAATGATATCTTTGGGGATAAACCTAGATCTATTTTGATCCGAAAATTGGCGGATCCAGCTATATATTTGGGTATATTTTTAGATCTAATTTGATCCGAAAAATGGCGGATCCAATTAGATCCAGCTATATATTTGTGGATAAACTTATATCTAATTTGATCTCAATTTTGGCAGATCGAATTAGATCCAGCAATATATTTGTGGATAAACTTAGATCTAATTTGATCCGAAAAAGTTGCAGATCGAATTAGATCTAGCAATATATTTGGGGATAAACTTAGATCTAATTTGATCCGAAAAATGGCACATCGAATTAGATCCAGCAATATATTTGTGGATAAACTTAGATATAAATTGATCTGAAAAATGGCAGATCAAATTAGATCCTGCAATATATTTGTGGATTAACTTAGATCTTAATTTATCCGAAAAATGGCAGATCAAATTAGATCCAGCAATATATATGGGGATAAACTTGGATCTAAATTTATACGAAAAAGTAGATCTAGGTATATGTGACCTTCTCCGAGAAAAAAACGGGTTTGGACTTAAGAGTGGATTCTGGTACCTAAAAGGGTGTAGAATAAGATGAAATGAGTTGAGGCACCTAACCATACCAAATCGCATCTCCCAACTGAAGGTGTGTTTAAAGTGATAAAGCGTTATGAAACTTTAAATGCGTTCTTCTCAAAACTTAATTTTCACACACTAGGTCCCTTTTCTCGGAGAAGGTCACATATATATTTTAGGATTAAGTTGTATCTAACTTTATCTGGAAAACGGCAGATCGAATAAGATCGAGGATTATATTTGGGGATTACGTAAGATCTAAATTCATGAAAAAAATAACAGATGAAATTAGATCCAGTAATATATTTCGGGATTGCGTAAGATCTTAACTTTTTCAATAAGTTGCAGATCGAATTGAATCCAGTGATATATTTAGTGATTTGGTAAAATCTTAATTTTTCCTATAAATTGCAGATCGAATTAGATCCAGCAATTTATTTAGGTATTAAAATGGCAGATAGAATTAGAAACAGCAATATATTTGGGGATTGACATCTAAAACTATCCATAAAAATGACAGATAAAATTAGACGCCGCATTATATTTGGTACTATGTAAGATCTCCATTTATTTGAGATTAAATAAGATCCCAGACATATATTGCCAACTGTTCAAAAAATAATACACTGGCAGAGCACTGATTTTATAAAAATTACAATATTTGGTTAAAATAAGGTTTAAACTCAGAAGGTCTCGAGTTCGATATGCATTTTTTTTACAAAATGAATTTCTTTTTATAAAATTAAAATTTTTTTTTCTATAAATTTTTTTATAAAATTATATACCTATTTATTTTTTTATTAAATTGAAATCTTTGAATAAAATAATTTTATTTACATCTTTTTAACGATCTACACCATTTCAATTGTATTAATTGTTTTTAAGATTTATTAATTGTATTTCAGAAATAATCAATTGAATTTCAGTTTTATCAATTGTATTTCAGAACTTATCAATTATTTTTCAGATTTATGAATTGTATTTCAGAACTAGTCAATTGAAGTTCAGTTTTATCAATTCTGTTTCAGAAATTATTAATTGTATTTCCGAAATTATCAAACTGAATTACAAATTATCAATTGTATTTCAGAAATTATGAAATGTATTTTAGAAATTTTTCTCTATTAACTATGATAAACAATCAACAAGTTTTGAAATAGATTTGATTATTTCTGAAATACAATTAATAATTTCTGAAATACATTCCATAATTTCTGAAATACATTTAAAATTTGTGAAATGCAATTAATAGCTTCTGAAATACAGTTAATATTGTAGTTGAGTTACCATTTATGACCATATATTGCTTAAATGGCACCATATATGACAATATACTGTTTAACATACCATATATGGCACCATAGGGAACATACCATACATGTCACCATATATGGTATGTTCCCTATTAAAAAAAATAATATGGAGCTTTATATGGTAATATATAACTTAGAGTCATCCATGTACCATTTGATCCGAAAAATGGCCCGATAAAATTGTATCAGTTGTTCCCGTGTAATAAAGATCAGATCTGGCCAGATCTCAGCACATCTTACCAGATCTAATTAGATCTCAAAATTGGGGACAAATTTGAGATCTAATTAGATCTGATCAGATCTAGGCATATCTGGCCAGATCTTTGTAGGTCTTACCAGATCTAGTTAGATCTCAAAATTGGGGACAAATTTGAGATCTGATCAGATCTAGGCATATCTGGCGCATTTGTCCAGATCACTTTAGATTTGAACAAATTTGGCACTAGATCTGATCAGATCTTGCCATAAGGTATTATCACATATGCCATATCTGATCATATTTGATGTGATCTGGTACAGGATCTAATTAGATTCAATCATATCTATTGAGAACCAAAAAGATCTGGTCAGATCTAAACTTTTTTACACGGGTTTATCAGTTATTATCTAATTGCATCAGTTTAGATCTGACCTGATTAAAATCTGTGTTAATCACATGAAATTGTATCTGATTTTTGACCTGATACAATTTTATTGGTTTATATCACATGGTATCAGTTTAGGTCCAAATAGATATATTTGTATACAAAATTATATAGTTATATCCCAATTTTGACCTGATATCAGTTTAAAACTTTGATACAATTGCATAAGGTAAATGTCGGATACAATTATATTTTATTTTATAAAATTGAAACAATTACGATCAAACCTGACACCATTACATATAAACCGATAAAATTGTATCAAGTCAAAAATCGGATACAATTTCATCTGATTAACACATAATTTAATCAGGTCAGATCTAAACTGATACAATTAGATAAAAATTGATAAACAATTGATAAAAATATATCGGGCCATTCTTCGGATGAAACTGTATATTTATACAGATATAACTTAATCACATATATGACTATATGTAACTATTTTTATTCGGGTTGTTTAAATGATACGATATATCAAAGTATATGGTACTATATATGGTAGCATATATTATCATATCTGGAACTGTATTAAAAATGTTGTTGAAATGGCACCATATATCATAATGTATGGTTTAAATGTCACCACATATGGTAATATATTGTTTAAATGATACCATATATCAATATATATTGCACCATATATAGTCGCATATATTATTATATCTGAAACTGTATTCAAAATGTTGTTCATGAGGTCCCATATATGAGCACATATTGTTGAAATGGCACCATATATGATAATATATGGTTTAAATGGCACCATATATAGTAATATATTACTTAAATAACACCATGTATAAATATATATGGCACTATATAAGTATCATATATTATCATATCTGGAACTGTATTAAAAATGTTGATCATGAGGTACCATATATGGCCATATATTGTTTAAATGGCACCATATATAATAATATATGGTTTAAATGTCACCGTATATGATAATATATTGCTTAAATAGCACCATATATAAATATATATCGCACTATATATAGTACCATATATTATCATATCTGAAACTGAATTAAAGATTTTGTTAATGAGGTACCATATATGACCTTATATTGTTTAAATGGCACCATATATGATAATATCTAGTTTAACTGTCACCATATATAATTATATATTTTTTAAATGATACCATGTATAATTATATATTGCTAAAATGCCACCATATATATTAACCCGAGTAAAAAAAATTATATATAATCATATGTGGCATATATTACAATATATAATTAGACATGTGGTTATGAATATCCATATATAATTATATATGACGTTTTTTCCGAAAATTTTTCCTTATATTATGCTATATATAATTTCATCTAATTAGATATCGGCCTTCATAATATTAGATATGGCATATATAATTATATATTACATAACATGGTTGATCTTATTGCATATATAGTTATATATAGAACTATATCTTAATATATATGGTGGCATTTTAGCAATATATAATTACCCGTGTAAAAAAGTTTAGATCTGACCAGATCTTTTTGGTTCTCAATAGATATGATTGAATCTAATTAGATCCTGTACCAGATCACATCAAATATGATCAGATATGGCATATGTGATAATACCTTATGGCAAGATCTGATCAGATCTAGTGCCAAATTTGTTCAAATCTAAAGTGATCTGGACAAATGCGCCAGATATGCCTAGATCTGATCAGATCTCAAATTTGTCCCCAATTTTGAGATCTAACTAGATCTGGTAAGATCTACAAAGATCTGGCCAGATATGCCTAGATCTGATCAGATCTAATTAGATCTCAAATTTGTCCCCAATTTTGAGATCTAATTAGATCTGGTAAGATGTGCTGAGATCTGGCCAGATCTGATCTTTTTTACACGGGTATATATGGTATCATTTAAACAATATATAATTATATATGGTGACAGTTAAACTAGATATTATTATATATGGTGCCATTTAAACAATATATGGTCATATATGGTACCTCATAAACAAAATCTTTAATTCAGTTCCAGATATGATAATATATGGTACTATATATAGTGCGATATATATTTATATATGGTGTTATTTAAGCTATATATTATCATATATGGTGCCATTCAAACCATATATTATCATATATGGTGCCATTCAAACCATATATTATCATTTATGGTACCATTTAAACCATATATTATCATATATGGTGCAATTTCAACAATATATGCCCATATATGGTACCTCATGAACAATATTTTCAATACAGTTCCACATATGATAATATATGCTACCATATATGGTACCATATACTTTGATATATCGTATCATTTAAACAACCCGAGGAAAAATAGTTACATATAGTCATATATGTGATTAAGTTATATCTGTATAAATCTACAGTTTCATCCGAAGAATGGCCCGATATATTTTTATCAATTGTTTATCAATTTTTATCTAAATGTAACAGTTTAGATCTGACCTGATTAAATTATGTGTTAATCAGATGAAATTGTATCAGATTTTTGACCTGATACAATTCTATCGGTTTGATCGTAATTGGTTCAATTTTACATAAATGAAATATAATTGTATCCGACATTTACCTTATACAATTGTATCAAAGTTTTAAACTGATATCAGGTCAAAATTGGGATATAACTATATAATTTTGTATACAAATATATCTATTTGGACCTAAACTGATACCATATAATATAAACCAATAAAATTGTATCAGGTCAAAAATTTGATACAATTTCATCTGATTAACACATAATTTAATCAGGTCAGATCTAAACTGATGCAATTAGATAACAACTGATACAAATAAGAACTGATACAATTTTATCGGGCCATTTTTCGGATCAAATGGTATATGGATTAATCTAAGTTATATATTACCATATAAAGCTCCATATTGGTGCCATTTAAACATTATATTGTCATATATGGTGCCATCATATATGGTAACTCATCAGCAACTACAATATTAACTGTATTTCAGAAGCATGTATTTCAGAAGAATGTATTTCAGAAATTTATTAATTGTATTTCAGAAATAATCAAATCTATTTCAGAACTTGTTATTGGTTTATCATAGTTAATAGAGAAAAATTTCTAAAGTACATTTCATAATTTCTGAAATACAATTGATAATTTCTGAAATACAGTTTGATAATTTATGAAATACAGTTGTGAATTTCGGAAATACAATTAATAATTTCTGAAATACAATTGATAAAACTGAAATTCAATTGACTAGTTCTGAAATACAATTCATAAATCTGAAAAATAATTGATAAGTTCTGAAATACAATTGATAAAACTGAAATTCAATTGATTATTTCTGAAATACAATTGATAAATTTTAAAAACAATTGATACAATTGGAAATGGTGTAGAGCGTTAAAAATATATAAATAAAATTATTTTTTAAAAAAAATTCCATTTAATAAAAAAAATATAATTTTATAAAAACATTTACAGAAAATAAAATTATGATTTTATAAAAAGAAATTCTTTTGAATGGGGGAAATGCTTTTAGTTGATCTGTTATTTTTAAGTAAATGAATGTTATTTTAGTTTGACTCAAGATCATAAATTAAAATCACTTTCTGTTTAAATTATTTTCAAATCACAGAAAGATGATACAATTTTTACAAGTAAATTACAAAGAATAAAAATTATTGAAAAAATTTCGATAAGACCAGCAAGGAGAATGCGCATTTTTATAAAAAAAAAATGCATTGCCGTGAAAGGTATCGAACTCGAGATCTTCTGATTTTAAACCTTATTTTAACAAAATATTTTAATTTTTATAAAATCAGTGATCTTCCACTGTATTATTTTTTGAACTATTGTCAATATCTGTCTGGGATCTTATTTAATCCCAAATAAATGGAGATCTTACGTAGTACCCAAATATATGCGGGATCTAATTTTAGCTGTCATTTTTCTGGATAGTTTTAGATGTCAATCTCCAAATATATTGCTGTTTCTAATTCGATCTGCAATTTATGGGATAAATTAAGATCCTACCAAATCCACAAATATATCACTGGATTTAATTCGATCTGCAATTTATCGGAAAAGTTAAGATCTTACGCAATCCCGAAGTATATTACTGGATCTAATTTTATCTGTAATTTTTTGGATAAATTTAGATCTTACTTAATCCCCAAATATATTGCTGGATCTAATTCGATCTTCCATTTTTCGGATCAAATTAGATCTAAGTTTATCCACAAATATATTGCTAGATCTAATTAGATCTGCCAAAATTGAGATCAAATTAGATCTATATTTATCCCTAAATATATTGCTGAATCTAATTCGATCTGCCACTTTTTCGGATCAAATTAGATCTAAGTTTATCCACAAATATATTGCTGGATCTAATTCGATGTGCCATTTTTTGGATCAAATTAGATCTAAGTTTATCCCCAAATATATAGCTACATCTAATTCGATCTGCCACTTTTTCGGATCAAATTAGATATACGTTTATCCACAAATATATTGCGGGATCTAATTTGATCTGCCAAAATTGAGATCAAATTAGATCTAAGTTTATCCCCAAATATATAGCTGGATCTAATTGGATCCGCCATTTTTCGGATCAAATTAGATCTAAAAATATCCGCAAATATATAGCTGGATCCGCCAATTTTCGGATCAAAATAGATCTAGGTTTATCCCCAAAGATATCACTGGACCTCCCAATTTTGAGATATAACTTGATCTTAGTTTATCCCCATATATACAATATATATATATTCCCAAGATCAATTTTTTTTACTCGGGTAGCTAGATTTTATGAACAAATAGCAAAATTGACAATAGATTGTAGATCTAAGTTTATCCACAAATATATTGCTGGATCTAATTCGATCTGCCACTTTTTCGGATCAAATTAGATCTAAGTTTGTCCACAAATATATTGCTGGATATAATTCGATCTGCCAAAATTGAGATCAAATTAGTTTCAAGTTTATCGACAGCTGGATCTAATTCGATCCGCCATTTTTCGGATCAAATTAGATCTAAGTTTATCCGCAAATATATAGCTGGATCCGCCATTTTTCGGATCAAATTAGATCTAGGTTTATCCCCAAAGATATCATTGGACCTCCCAATTTTGAGATATAACTTGATCTTAGTTTATCCCCATAAATACAATGGGATCTAATACGATATGTTTGGTTACACCCAATTTTGAGATCTAATTGGATCTGCTGTATATTACAGCAGATCTTAAACAATATCAAATTGGATATGATTAGATATTGCGCGAGATCAATTTTTTTTACTCGGGTAGCTAGATTTTATGAACTAATAGCGAAATTGACAATAGAGGAAAAAAGCAAATACGAAGGGTATTCACGATCACGATTTGCACATGATGCAGTAAAGCTAAGACTGTTAAGCGGAGAATACACTAAGAAACATTGAGTAGGGAACAAAAAATATTAAAAAATTTTGTAAACACGAATTGCACGATGACACACACACATTCACAAAAAATGGGAATTTTTCACGAATGTTCCCTCGTGTATTCTCCGCTTTATTTGCACTTTTTAAGCCTTGAGTACCCGAGTAAAAAAAATTATTTATAATCATATGTGGCATATATTAGAATATATAACTAGACATGTCGTTATGTATATCCATATATAATTATATATGACGTCTTTTTCCAAAATTTTTCCTTATATTATGCCATATATAATTTCATCTAATTAGATATCGGCCTTTATAATATTAGATATGGTATATATGATTATATATTGCATAGCATGGCTGATCTTATTGCATATATAGTTGTATATAGAGCTATATCTTAATATATATGGCGGCATTTTAGGAATATATAATTATATATGGTATCATTTAAACAATATATAACTATATATAGTGCCTATTAAACTATATATTATAATAGATGATGGCATTTAAACAATATATGGTCATATATGGAACCTCATGAATAAAATTTTTAATACAGTTCCAGATATGATAATATATGCTACCATATATAGTACCATATACTTTGATATATATGTGATTAAGTTATATCTGTATAAATATACAGTTTCATCCGAAGAATGACCCGATATATTATTATCAATTGTTTACCAATTTTTATCTATTGTATCAGTTTAGATCTGACCTGATTAAATAATGTGTTAATCAGAAGAAATTATATCTTATTTTTTACCTGATACAATTTTATCGGTTTATATGTAATGATGTCAGGTTTGATCGTAATTGGTTCAATTTTACATAAATAAAATATAATTGTATCCGACATTTACCGTATACAATTGTATCAAAGTTTTAAACTGATATCAGGTCAAAATTGGGATATAACTATATAATTTTGTATACAAATATATCTATTTGGACCTAAACTGATACCATGTGATACAAACCAATCAAATTGTATCAGGTCAAAAATCTGATACAATTTCATCTGATTAACACTTAATTTAATCAGGTCAGATCTAAAATGATGCAATTAGATAAAAACTGATAAACAACTGATACAATTTTATCGGGCCATTTTTCGGATCAAATGGTACATGGATGACTCTAAGTTATATATTACCATATAAAGCTGCATATTGTTTTTTTAATAGGGAACATACCATATATGGTGCCATTTAAACAATATATGGTCATTAGAGTGGGGCGATTTGTATGGACAAAAATTTTTTGATATTGTGCCATCGAGTTTTCGAAAGCTTTTGGCTATTTGCCACATTTTTTATCCGATTTTCATAAGTAATACCTTTCTGGAAAGGTTGTAATGTTATATTGTTTACAACTTCATTAGTTGTTTCTAAAAGCCAACGCAAGATGGCGCTAATCTAGCATTTATTTAAAAATTGCAAAATATTGAAATTTGGGGGCCTCGAAAATGATTTTTTTGATATGTCGTAGTGGAATGTTTTTATCCTCATGCCAAAAGCTATCGAAAAATCGATGGCACAATATCGATTGCTAAATCGACCCACCCTAATGGTCATATATGGTAACTCATCAGCAACTACAATATTAACTGTATTTCAGAAGCTATTAATTGTATTTCAGAAATTTTAAATGTATTTCAGAAATTATGGAATGTATTTCAGAAATTTATTAATTGTATTTCAGAAATAATCAAATCTATTTCAGAACTTGTTGATTGTTTATCATAGTTAATAGGGAAAAATTTCTAAATTACATTTCATAATTTCTGAAATACAATTGATAATTTCTGGAATACAGTGTGATAATTTCGGAAATACAATTAATAAATTCTGAAATACAATTGATAAAACTGAAATTCAATTGACTAGTTCTGAAATACAATTCATAAATCTGAAAAATAATTGATAAGTTTTGAAATACAATTGATAAAACTGAAATTCAATTGATTATTTCTGAAATACAATTGATAAATCTTAAAAACAATTGATACAATTGGAAATGGTGTAGAGCATCAAAGAGATGCAAATAAAATTATTTTTTTTTAAAATTCAATTTAATAAAAAAAATATAGTTTTATAAAAACATTTATAGAAAATAAAATTATAATTTTAGAAAAAGAAAATCTTTTTATAAAAAAAAATCTTTTTATAAAAAAAAAAAAAATGCATAGCCGTGAACGGTATCGAACTCGAGACCTTCTGAGTTTAAACCTTATTTTAACAAAATATTGTAATTTTTATAAAATCAATGCTCCGCCAGTGTATTATTTTTTGAACTGTTGTCAATATCTGTCTGGGATTTTATTTAATCCCAAATAAATGGAGATCTTACGTTGTACCCAAATATAATACGGGATCTAATTTTATCTGTAATTTTTCTGGATAGTTTTAGATCTTACTTAATCCCCAAATATATTTCTGGATCTAATTCGATCTGCCATTTTAATACTGAAATAAATTGCTAGATCTAATTTGATCTGCAATTTATGGGATAAATTAAGATCTTACCAAATCCCCAAATATATAACTGGATTTAATTCGATCTGCAATTTATCGAAAAAGTTAAGATCTTACGCAATCCCGAAATATATTACTGGATCTAATTTTTAATCTGTCATTTTTTGGATATATTTGGATCTTACTTAATCCCCAAATATATTGCTGGATCTAATTCGAACTGCCATTTTTCGGATCAAATTAGATCTAAGTTTATCCACAAATATATTGCTGGATCTAATTCGGTCTGCCACTTTTTCGGATCAAATTAGATCTAAGTTTATCCACAAATATATTGCTAGATCTAATTCCATCTGCCAAAGTTGAGATCAAATTAGATCTAAGTTTATCCACAAATATATAACTGGATCTAATTCGATCCGCCATTTTTCGGATCAAATTAGATCTAGGTTTATCCCCAAAGATATCATTGGACCTCCCAATTTTGAGATATAACTTGATCTTAGTTTATCCCCATATATAAAATGGGATCTAATACGATATCATTGGATACACCCAATTTTGAGATCTAATTGGATCAGCTAGATATTACAGCAGATCTTAAACAATATGAAATTGGATATGATTAGATATTGCGCGAGATCAATTTTTTTTACTCGGGCAGTTGAAAATATGATAATATATGCTACTAAATATATTGTGTCATATATATTTATATATGGTGTTATTTAAGCAATATATTAGCATATATGGTGCCATTTAAACCATATATTATTATATATGGTGCCATTTAAACAATATATGGCCATATATGGTACCTCATGATCAAAATTTTTAATATAGTTCCAGATATGATAATATATGATTCTATATATAGTGCCATATATATTTATATATGGTGTTATTTAAGTAACCCGGTGAAAAATGCTCATATACGCTCAAACATTTTCATATATGGTTTATGTATGGACACATATGAACAAATATGGATTTTTTATGAACATATATGGATTTTATATGAACATATATGGAAGTATATGTGATTCCAGATATGGAAAAAGCTTTCATATACAGACATATATGGAGGCATCTGTTATTTCATATATGGAAAAGGCACTCATATATGGACAAATATGGAAGTACATGTTATTCAATTTTTGCAAAAGGGACTTGTATATGATCGTATTTGGAAGAATACATTTTTCCATATTTGTAAAAGGAGCTCTTATGGATACCCGAGTAAAAAAAATTGATCTCGCGCAATATCTAATTATATCCAATTTGATATTGTTTAAGATCTGCTGTAATATCTAGTTGATCCAATTAGATCTCAAAATTGGGTGTATCCAATCATATCGTATTAGATCCCATTGTATATATGGGGATAAACTAAGATCAAGTTATATCTCAAAATTGGGAGGTCCAGTGATATCTTTGGGGATAAACCTAGATCTATTTTGATCCGAAAATTGGCGGATCCAGCTATATATTTGGGGATATTTTTAGATCTAATTTGATCCGAAAAATGGCGGATCCAATTAGATCCAGCTATATATTTGGGGATAAACTTAGATCTAATTTGATCTCAATTTTGGCAGATCAAATTAGATCCGGCAATATATTTGTGGATAAACGTATATCTAATTTGATCCGAAAAAGTGGCAGATCGAATTAGATCTAGCTATATATTTGGGGATAAACTTAATTTGATCCGAAAAATGACACATCGAATTAGATCCAGCAATATATTTGTGGATAAACTTAGATATAAATTGATCTGAAAAATGGCAGATCAAATTAGATCCAGCAATATATTTGGGGATAAACTTGGATCTAAATTTATCAGAAAAATGGCAGATCCAATTAGATCCAGCAATTTATTTCGGTATTAAAATGGCAGATCGAATTAGAAACAGCAATATATTTGGGGATTGACATCTAAAAGTATCCATAAAAATGACAGATAAAATTAGATGCCGCATTATATTTGGGTACTACGTAAGATCTCCATTTATTTGGGATTAAATAAGATCCCAGACATATATTGCCAACTGTTCAAAAAATAATAGACTGGCAGAGCACTGATTGTATAAAAATTACAATGTTTTGTTAAAATAAGGTTTAAACTCAGAAGGTAACGAGTTCAATATGCATTTCTTTTACAAAATGAATTTCTTTTTATAAAATTAAAATTTTTTTTTCTATAAATTTTTTTATAAAATTATATATTTATTTTTTTATTAAATTGAAATCTTTGAATAAAATAATTTTATTTACATCTTTTTGACGCTCTACACCATTTCCAATTGTATTTATCAATTGTATTTCAGAAATAATCAATTGAATTTCAGTTTTATCAATTGTGTTTCAGAACCCATCAATTATTTTTCACATTTATGAATTGTATTTCAGAACTAGTCAATTGAAGTTCAGTTTTATCAATTGTGTTTCAGAAATTATTAATTGTATTTCCGAAATTCACAACTGTATTTCAGAAATTATCAAACTGTATTTCAGAAATTATCAATCGTATTTCCGAAATTATGAAATGTATTTGAGAAATTTTTCTCTATTAGCTATGAAATTCTGAAATAGATTTCATTATTTCTGGACACAACTAAATAAATAAATAATTAAATTTGCGTAATATTGTAGTTTCTGAAGTGCAAATAATATTTTGTGATATACAATTAAAATTTTCTAAAATACATTTAATAATTTCTGGAATACCTTTTTTCGATGCTTATAAGTTAGCTCGAAATGCTTTTATCATTCATTTAATTTGTAGCTATCACACATCTATAACAAGTCTCGTTAGATTAGAGTGTAGAGCAGAGAAACAAGCCAGCCGCCGTAAGCCGTTTAAGCCGCCGCCGCCGGTCATTTTTGCCTCAGCCGCCGCCGCCGATTTTTTTCGGCTCATTTCGGCTGGAAGTATCAATTTTCCAAAATAAAAAATTTAAAAGCAAATGTCATTTTTAAACCAAATTTTCTACTTCATTTCCTGAACCATCAAGAGTATTTTTTTTTAGTTCAAAAAAAATAAAAGAACCAGTTTTATAGTCAGAGCTAAGAAGGATTTTTGTCATAAATATTCTTAAGTTGGAAGTTTTGCTTGAAAACTTCTGACAGATTTCGCTGAAATTTGGATATGCAATAGAGGAGAGAATCCAAATGAACAATATACATATATACTTTTCAAATGACCAAGTGTAGATTGTAGGCAGAGCTTCGAAAGAATTAATTAAATTTTAGGTTAATTCGCATAAAACCGAATTCAGCTTTAGAAATTGAATATATATCATTCCATCAAAACATTCCTTTATAATTAATTCATAGGTTTCATTCCAAATTTTAATATTAAATAGAATGCATTCTTATGTTGAATACATTCCTTATAGAATTACAACCAATTTAAATAATTAATTTTTTCATTAATTCTAATCTTTTACAAAATGGCTTATCAAAATTGTCATTTTATTAAATCAGTAAAAGATCTAAGGGATGAATATACTAATGATTCTGACAACACTTTAGTTTATAATTACAAATTAAATAAAATGTGGCTTATTTTAGGGATTTAATATTGATATCGTATACACAACCCATAAAAATAATTAAAACGCAACATTTGTTTTAAACTTTTACAAACCGAATGAAACGTGAAAGATCATTATAAAAAGAATGAATTCATGAAAGAATTCATTCATTATGCATGAAAATTAAAAGAATGAAGCCAGTGAATGAATTCATAAGGAATGGTATAATCGTAAGATATATTAGTAAATTTTAATTAAAAGTCCAAAAGTGAATTAAAGAATTAATTCATTCGAATTTATGGTGGTAGGTTTGGTTAAGTAGATCACATCACATTTTTCAGAAATTTCAGTACACCTGAAATTATTATCAAAAGACACATTTTTATGACATTGCGGACGAAGATATTTACAATAATCGACCGCTGTTCTGAGTTCCGCATCCACATAAAAAATTCGAAAGTGAAACATTCCGAATTTTTTTGCTGTTCTGTGATCCACATCCGAATTATTTTCTTCGTTTTATTTCGTGTTGGAAAAGCTTGGTGAAAGTAAAAGGAATATTTTGTTGCAAAAATTAATATGTTAAAATTTATTTTAAAATTTGTTGAAACAGTCAATTTCCGACATTTTGAATTTTGTGTGATTTTACAAAACCACTCTAATTAAAAAGTTTCGGAATTCAGAACAGGGGTGATAGTGTCAAAACTCTGTTTATGAGCGACTTCAAGCACTTAACAATTTGAAATTCAGCAATTTTTAAACCGATTTTGAATATTGTAACGTTTTTGGAAATATAAAAATTTAGCTTTCCAAATATATATAGAATTATTTATTTGTAACTGAAATATGTTGACAGTTTTTTTTTTAAATATTAAAATTAATTTTTTTTTAATTTGTATACTTTGACGGCTTTTTTACAGTATTAAACAATTCTTTACTATTGTAATTCATGGGTTTAGTTCTTAGTAAAATCTTTTGTTTAAATTAATTGAAAATTGAAAAAGTTATCGTAATTTTTCTAAACATTTAATTTCAGCAACTCGAGGTTCTTGTTTGCACAATCATTAAGTTTAATATTTTCAATTTTCTTATAAATGCAGAGATTCCATGTTTAAAAAAAAATTTATAACTTTGACAATTTTAAAGCGATTAAAATAGAACTTCATTTTGCCCTGAATAAAGAATAAATTACATAAAAATTAGAATAAATTACATCGCCGCCGCCGATTATTTTGATCGGCTTGTTTCCCTGGTGTAGAGGTCTTGGCTGACAATCTGGTGGACTGGGTTAAATTTCATGTTTTTAAAAGCAAATATTAAAAAAAGTTTTCTCAATTATTTCAAAAATGTTTTTTGAAATCTATTTTTTTGCCAAGATAGTTAATGCAACGTTTTGCCAACGCATAACCGACCACCGCCAACGGTTTGCCAGCATTGTGCCGATTATATTTTTCTGTCTGGGATGTTAAACTTAAACCTATTGTATATTAACATTAATTAACACTATATTTTTATTTTTAGGAAATACATTTTTATTTTATTATAAGTTAACATTAAATTAAATTTTAGATAATGGCACCAATTTGTAGTTGTAATTATTATATATTAAATCGTATATTCATAAACATTCTATACAGTTAGACGAGGTTTATGGAACTATTTAACTTTATAAAGTGTTTATAAATTATAACTTAAATGTACATATGTATGTATATATATGTTAAATGTACGTGAACAAGTTGTTGATATGGACCCACAAATTGTATCTCAACTGATATTGGAATTATTGTACCATTACCATACATCAATATATATTGAATGATATACATATATTACAATATATGACAGTGTATTATAAATATTGTTAATGAAGTAACATATCTGATAATATTTTTTATAGCGCCATACAGATTTACATTATTCATATTAAACCATATATGGAATTGTATTCAAAATGTTGATGTGGTACCAAATTTTACCATATATTGTTTAAATTGTGCCATATATGACAATATATTGTTTAAATGATACCATATATGTCTATATATTAATATTGTTTAAATGACACCATATATCAATATATATGGGACTATATATGGTAGCATATATTATCATATCTGCATCTGTATTAAAAATGTCGTTCATCAGGTACCATATATGAGCATATATTGTTGAAATGGCACCATATATGACAATATATGGTTTAAATGGCACCATATATGGTAATATATTGCTTAAATAACACCATATATAAATATATATGGCACTATATATGGTAGCATATATTATCATATGTGGAACTGTATTAAAAATATTGTTCATGAGGTACCATATATGGGCATATATTGTTGAAATTGCACCATATATGATAATATATGGTTTGAATGGCACCATATATGATAATATATGGTTTGAATGGCACCATATATGATAATATATAGCTTAAATAACACCATATATAAATATATATCGCACTATATATAGTACCATATATTATCATATCTGGAACTGAAATAAAAATTTGGTTTATGAGGTACCATATATGACCATATATTGTTTAAATGGCACCATATATGATAATATCTAGTTTAACTGTCACCATATATAATTATATATTGTTTAAATGATACCATATATAATTATATATTGCTAAAATGCCACCATATATATTAAGATATAGTTCTATATATAACTATATATGCAATAAGATCAACCATGTTATGTAATATATAATTATATATGCCATATCTAATATTATGAAGGCCGATATCTAATTAGATGAAATTATATATGGCATAATATAAGGAAAATTTTTCGGAAAAAACCTCATATGTAATTATATATGGCTATACATAACCACATGTCTAATTATATATTGTAATATATGCCACATATGATTATATATAATTTTTTTTACTCGGGTAAATATGGAATTATATTTAATGCCATGAATACAAAAAGGAACATATGTAGCGCCTAATTTGAATGTTATACATAAATTTATATCTATAGTACAACCTTATAATAGAGGACAGCAACGTTCGCATGTATTCGCATATATTTAATAAATGTGTATGTCCATATATGAACATATACTTAGATGTTACCTCATTTTTCGGATCCATACATATACGGTTGAACCATAAATGTTCATATATGGACATTTTTCACCGGGAATATATTACTACATATGGTGCCATTTAAACCATATTATCATATATGGTGCCATTTCAACAATATATGCTCATATATGGGACCTCATGAACAACAGTTTTAATACAGTTCCAGATATAATAATATCCCGGTGACAAATGTCCATATATGAACATTTATGGTTCAACCATACATATATGTATGGATCCGAAAAATGATGTAACACGTAAGTATATGTTCATATATGGACATATATGAACATATACATTTATTAAATATATGCGAACGTTGCTGTCCTTTATTATAAGGTTGTACTATAGATATAAATTTATGTATGACATTCGAATTAGGCGCTACATATGTTCCTTTTTTTTATTCATGGCATTAAATATAATTCCATATTTATGCATATATGAGTTCCTTTTACACATATGGAAAAATATATTCTTGCAAATATGTTCATATACAAGTCACTTTTGCATAAATTGAATAACATATACTTCCATATTTGTCCAAATATGAGTGCCTTTTCCATATATGAAATAGCATATGCCTCCATATATGTCTGTATATGAAATATTTTTCAATATATGGAATCACATATACTTCCATATATGTTCATATAAAATCCATATATGTTCATAAAAAATCCATATTTGTTCATATGTGTCCATACATAAACCATATATGAACATTTTTGAGCGTATATGAGCATTTTTCACCGGAATATGCTACTATATATAGTGCAATATATATTGATATATGGTATCATTTAAACAATATATTACCATATTTGGTGACATTAAACCATACATTAGGATATATGGTGCCATTTCAACAATATATGGTCATATATGTTACCTTATGAACAACATTTTTAATACAGTTCCAGATATGATAATATATGCTAACATATATGGTACCATATACTTTGATATATCGTATCATTTAAACAACCCGAGTAAAAATAGTTACATATAGTCATATATGTGATTAAGTTGTATCTGTATAAATATACAGTTTCATCCGAAGAATGTCCCTATATATTTTTATCAATTGTTTATCAATTTTTATCTAAATGAATCAGTTTAGATCTGACCTGATTAAATTATCCCAAGTACAAAAAAAATGATATGGAGCCATATGAAGTTATATTTAATTATATATAATCTTTTATGTAACTAGATATAATTATATCCGAAAAATGAGAACGTCTTATTGTATCATATTGTATCGAATTGTATACAATTGTATATAATTTGGTACAATTTGATACAATTTTATGCAATTCGATACAATTGTATCCGAATTTTGTCCTCATCCAATTACATCAAATTATATCTTTTTGTATAAAATTATATAAAATGTTATAAAAGTGGACATAGTTTGATACAATTATATCTAAATATTGACCTTATATGTTTTATCATATTATATATGACCATATCTAACAATATAAAAAATTATTTTTTTAAATAAAAAAATATATGCAATATCTGGAGATTAGACCTGGGGGATTTCAATTACAATTATTGTAATTTGTAATTGAAAATTTTCAATTACAATTACAAATAAATGTAATTGAAATTAAAAAAAACTCAATTACATTTCATGTAACTGTAATTGAAAATTTTCAATTACAAATTACAAGTAATTGTAATTGAAGTTGATTTCAAATTTCAATTACATTTAGAATTAAAAAGTGTTTTTTGTTAAAATTTTGTAGAAAAAACTGACTGGATAGGTTGGATATGCATTGATAAGTATACAATTACAAATAAATGTAATTGAAATTAAAAAAAACTCAATTACATTTCATGTAACTGTAATTGAAAATTTTCAATTACAAATTACAAGTAATTGTAATTGAAGTTGATTTCAAATTTCAATTACATTTAGAATTAAAAAGTGTTTTTTGTTAAAATTTTGTAGAAAAAACTGACTGGATAGGTTGGATATGCATTGATAAGTATAAAAAGAATACGTCATGTTCCCTAACTTGTGCTTTTTGTCATTAGTTGTTTTCGGAAAAATGTCATTGTAATTGACATTTTTTCAATTACAATTATACATACATATGTAATGTGTAATTGAAAATTTAAAATTGCAAATTACTTGTAATTGTTCTTTTTTGAATTACAATTAAAAATAATATGTAATTGCAATTGAGTTTTTTTCAATTACGATTACATGTAATTGTGTAATTGCATGTGTAATTATTTACAAAATGTAATGATTAACCCTGTATATCCTATAATTTCGATAAAAGTAAGGGAACTTTAATCCAGATTTACCATGACAGTGCATTAAACGTGAACAAATTTTTCTTTGTTTTTACGGTGGGTCTCATAATGCAGGTTTAAACTTTAGTTAATAGTTAACCCAAAAATTTGTTGTTGTTTTATGTAAATTTTTTTGACATTTTCTTTTGTTTTTAGTTAAGTTAAAGTTAAACCTACAGTATGAGACCCACCGTTAGTAATTATAAAATAAAGTTAACAACACTGCAATTTTAAAGTTAATAGGATTATGATATACAACCAAGATATAAGAAATCAGTCAAGTGTAATATAGAGAATTTCGTATTAAAGCTTCAGTGTTGTTAATTTTATGGGAGCGTAAGCCATTTTTAACTCATGCTCCTAAACAAAAACAAATTACTCACGCACGAGCATTTCGTTTCTTACTCACGCACACATGAGTATATTAAAAACTTACTCATTATCAGAAAATTCTCACGCAAAATAGTAAAAATTACTAAAAACATATGATGCAAAAAATAAACTCACACACGGAACATGCACAGGTTATATATTCTTACTCACGCTCACGCACGAATTACGTACGAATTATATACTCTCACTCTCACGCACGAACCAGTATAGTAATTATTACTCACGATCACGTGTGAATAATGTGACTCGCAAACATTTCTAGTCACGCGCCAATCCCTAGTAATTATTAAATCTAAAACTAGTAGTATCCGACCGAACAGTTCGGCCAAAAAGTTACATTTGGTCGATTTTCTGTTATTTGAAAGCATTGTGGAGAATAAGGCTTGAAAATACCAAATACCGACAAAATATATTTTCCGGCCGAACTGTTCGGTCGGACACTAAAAACTAGTTCAAAGTCATTGTTAACATGGAACCACATATAATATAATAAGGTTTTATATGGACCTTGTATTTATACCCTACACCACAGGGTATTATAAGTTTGTGCTGATGTTTGTAACACCAAAAAATATTGGTTGTAGACCCACCTTATAGTATACCGATCGGTTCAGAATTTTTTTTTATTTCGATTTAACGATGTCCGTCTGTCCGTCCGTCCGTCTGTCTGTCTGTCCATGCAATCTTGTGCGCAGTCTACAGGTCGCAAATATTAAGATATTTTGATGAAATTTGGTACGCAGACCTATGTTGGCCCAAGGACGAACAAGTTTGATTTTGGTGAACATCGGTACATGTTTAGACCTAGTGCCCATATAAGGGTCCTACCAAAATTATACTGTTTATATGCTGCAGGTCGTAAATATTAAGATATTTTGATGAAATTTGGTACACAGACCTATATTGGCCCAATAATGCAGCCTATTGATTTTGGTGAACATCGGTCCATGTTTAGACCTATTGCCCATATAAGGGTCCTACCAAAATTATACTGTTTATACGCTGCAGGTCGCAAATAATAAGATATTTTGATGAAATTTGGTACACAGACTTATATTGGCCCAATAACGCAGCCTATTGATTTTGGTGAACATCGGTCCATGTTTAGACCTAGTGCCCATATAAGGGTCCTACCAAAATTATACTGTTTATACGCTGCAGGTCGCAAATATTAAGATTTTTTGATGAAATTTGGTACACAGACCTATGTTGGCCCAATAACGCAGCGTATTGATTTTGGAGAACATCGGTCCATGTTTAGACCTAGTGCCCATATAAGGGTCCCACCAAAATTATATTATACACCAGACTGGTGTAGAGTATTGTATAGTCGGCATGCCCGACTTTAACCTTTTTACTCGTTTTTATATAAAATCACTTTGAAAAAATTGCTTATGTGGGATGATATATAATTACAGATGATTTTATAAAGAACGTTATATTGTTATATATTAAAGAAATCATGAAATATTGTAGATATGGAACCATATTAAGTTATATATGGGTTAATTTTCGTCAATATATAATCATAACTAACACAAATTATAAAATATTTCTTATATGGCTCCACATATAGTTTTATATTATTATGTATAGCGCCATACTAAATTATATATAAACGCATATGTAATTATATCTTTTATATGTTAATTTATGTGCTTATATATAGCACATACAATTATATGTAGGCCAGTATGTAATAATATAAAATAACATATGTCTCCATATTAAAACCTTTGAGGAAAAAATATCTAATATATGACTATATAAAAGTATATATGCTTGAATTTAAAAGCATATGTGGCCATATGTAACTATAAGTTAATATATGCAATTAGATAAAATAATATATGATTATATCAGAACTTTTTTACTCGGGATGTGTTAATCAGATGAAATTGTATCAGATTTTTGATCTGATACAATTTTATCGGTTTGATCGTGATTGGTTCAATTTTATATAAATAAAATATAATTGTATCCGACATTTACCTTATACAATTGTATCAAAGTTTTAAACTGATATCAAGTCAAAATTGGGATATAACTATATAATTATACCCTACACCACTATGTGGTCAGGGTATTATAAGTTTGTGCTGATGTTTGTAACACCAAAAAATATTGGTCGTAGACCCACCTTATAGTATACCGATCGGTTCAGAATTTTTTTTTATTTCGATTTAACGATGTCCGTCTGTCCGTCCGTCCGTCTGTCTGTCTGTCCATGCAATCTTGTGCGCACTCTACAGGTCGCAACTATTAAGATATTTTGATGAAATTTGGTACGCAGACCTATGTTGGCCCCAGGACGAACAAGTTTGATTTTTTTGAACATCGGTCCATGTTTAGACCTAGTGCCCATATAAGGGTCCTACCAAAATTATACTGTTTATATGCTGCAGGTCGTAAATATTAAGATATTTTGATGAAATTTGGTACACAGACCTATATTGGCCCAATAATGCAGCCTATTGATTTTGGTGAACATCGGTCCATGTTTAGACCTAGTGCCCACATAAGGGTCTTATCAAAATTATACTGTTTATACGCTGCAGGTCGTAAATATAAAGATATTTTGATGAAATTTGGTACACAGACCTACATTGGGCCAATAACGCAGCCTATTGATTTTGGTGAACATCGGTCCATGTTTAGACCTAGTGCCCATATAAGGGTCCTACCAAAATTATAATGTTTATACGCTGCAGGTCGCAAATATTAAGATATTTTGATGAAATTTGATACACAGACCTATATTGGCCCAATAACTATTGATTTTGGTGAACATCGGTCTATGTTTAGACCTAGTGCCCATATAAGGGTCCTACCAAAATTATACTGTTTATACGCTGCAGGTCGCAAATATTACGATATTTTGATGAAATTTGGTACATAGACCTATGTTGGCCCAAGGACAAAGCCTATTGATTTTGGTGAACATCGGTCCATGTTTAGAACTAGTGCCCATATAAGGGTCCTCTCAAAATTATATTGTTTATACGCTGCAGGTCGCAAATATTAAGCTATTTTGATGAAATTTGGTACATAGACCTATGTTGGCCCAAGGACGAAGCTTATTGATTTTGGTGAACATCGGTCCATGTTTAGAACTAGTGCCCATATAAGGGTCCCCCCAAAATTGGCTTGGTTACAAACTGCAGGTCGCAAATATTAAGATATTTTAATGAAATTTGGTGCGCTGACTCACATTATAGAAAATTTTGACATAAGCCCCATTTTAACCCATTCGAATTTCGGATCCAAACAATACACCAGACTGGTGTAGTGTATTGTATAGTCGGCATGCCCGACTTTAACCTTTTTACTCGTTTTGTATACAAATATATCTATTTGGACCTAAACTATTGTGATATAAACCAATAAAATTGTATCAGGTCAAAAATCTGATACAATTTCATCTGATTAACACATAATTTAATCAGGTCAGTTCTAAACTGATGCAATTAGATAAAAACTGATACAAATAAGAACAAACACCCTACTCAAAAAAATTATATAAGTTTTGATATTATATATAATTACATCCGAAAAATGAGAACATATAATTGTATCAAATTAGATCGTATTATGGTCATATTAGATCTAATTTGATGGAATAAGATATGGTTTGATACAATTTTATCCGGATTTTGTCCTCATCCAAATGTATCATATATAATATAATCATATCCAACTAGATGTAATGGTATATAATATATAATATATACAGGTCTATATATAATTGGATATTGTAATATGTTGCGCTATATATTGTGCAATATATAACAAGATATAGTTATATATTTACGATATTATTTCGTAAAATTGTATATAAGTATGTCTTAGTATACATGTTCCAATATATAATTATACAAAATTGTATATGATAATATATGAGTATATCAATTAATAATTTCTGAAATACAATTGATAAAACTGAAATTAAATTGACTAGTTCTGAAATACAACCCTACTAAAAAAAATTATATGACTTTTGATATTATATATAATGAGATATAAAATTGAGAACATCTAATTATATCAAATTAGATCGTATTATGATCATATTAGATCTAAGTTGACACAATAAGTTATAATATGATGAAAATCGATATGGTTTGATACAATTTTATCCGGATTTTGTCCTCATCCAAATGTATCAAATATAATATAATCATATCCAACTAGATATAATGGTATATAATTCGATACAATTACACATAATTATATGAGACATATGTAACTATATATAGGTCTATATATAATTGGATATTGTAATATATTGCACTATATATTGTGCAATATATAACAAGATATAGTTATATATTTAGGACATAATTTCTTAAAATTTTATATAATTATATTTCATTTCATTTTTTTATTCAGTCTATGGAAATAAAAATTCCTTACAGACTATGATTAAATTAAAAATATAATATAAATATACTAATTATATACATATATTAAATAATAGAGCGCTACATTATTTTAAAACTGTATTCAGAAATAACTTAAATTTATTCTTAGACGTGCAAAACTCTATATATGATTTAGATTCCCGATTTTCCGATTCCCGATCTTGGTATATATGTTCCAATACGTAATTATATAAAATTTTTATATCAAAAGATTTTACTTGGGAATTCAGAAATCTGAAAAATAATTGATAAGTTCTGAAATACAATTGATAAAATTGAAATTCAATTGATTATTTCTGAAATACAATTGATAAATCTTAAAAACAATTGGTAAAATTGGAAATGGTGTAGAGCGTTAAAAAGATGTAAATAAAATTATTTTTTTTTTTAAATTCAATTTAATAAAAAAAAATATAATTTTACAAAAACATTTATAGAAAATAAAATTATAATTTTATAAAAAGAAATTCTTTTTATAAAAAAAATGCATAGCCGTGAACGGTATCGAACTTGAGACCTTCTGAGTTTAACCTTATTTTAACAAAATATTGTAATTTTTATAAAATCAGTGCTCTGCCAGTGTATTATTTTTTGAACTGTTGTCAATATCTGTCTGGGATTTTATTTAATCCCAAATAAATGGAGATCTTACGTAGTACCCAAATATAATGCGGGATCTATTTTGATCTGTCATTTTTTGGATAAATTTGGATCTTACTTAATCCCCAAATATATTGCTGGATCTAATTCGATCTGCCATTTATCAGATCAAATTAGATCTAAATTTATCCACAAATATATTGCCGGATCTAATTCCATCTGCCATTTTTCGGATGAATTTAAATCTAAGTTTGTCCCAAAATATATTGCTGGATCCAATTCGATCTGCCACTTTTTCGGATCAAATTAGATCTAAGTTTATCCACAAATATATTGCTAGATCTAATTCGATATGCCAAAATTGAGATCAAATTAGATCTAAGTTTATCCACAAACATATAGCTCTATCTAATTCGATCCGCCATTTTTCGGATCAAATTAGATCTAAGTTTATCCACAAATATATAACTGGATCTAATTCGACCCGCCATTTTTCGGATCAAATTAAATCTAGGTTTATCCCCAAAGATATCATTGGACCTCCCAATTTTGAGATATAACTTGATCTTAGTTTATTCCCATATATACAATGGGATCTAATACGATATCATTGGATACACCCAATTTTGAGATCTAATTGGATCAGCTAGATATTACAGCAGATCTTAAACAATATCAAGTTGGATATGGTTAGATATAGCGCGAGATAAATTTTTTTTACTCGGGTAGTTATGATAATGCGAGAGTATCAAATGCGACCTGGGAGTACTACGATACTTCTTTGGATCAAATAGTATCAAAAAAAGTACGATCGTATCAACTTTGCCATCCCTGGTTCTTACTCACTCTGTGAAAGCAAATAACAAAATAATAAATAACTCTCAATGCAGCAACAAGAGTGTACTTACCAGGGATGACAGAGTTGGTACTATAGTACTTTTTATGGTACTATTAGAACTTCAAAATAACTATGGTACTTCTTAGATTCATTTGGTTCTATTGTTAAATTTTCAACAAAAAAAAGTGAGAAATTGAGAGAACATAATTCTAAGAAAAGGGCTCAGGTACGAAAAATATAAAAAATTAGGTGAATCTAAAGGAAATTGTTGTGACTTAGCCTACACAGAAATATTCCCCACACCTCAATGATTTTTGTTTGAATTAGTTTTTTCAGTAGACTTTAGTTAATTTTAATTGTAAAGTAAATTAATTTTTAGTAAACTTTAAGAAAATTTTAGGTAACGTCAAATAATTTTAAGTTATTGTTTTATTCGATTCAACTGAGACATTTTTATTTGGGTAAATTTTTATATTCCTTCTTTGTAATAAAATATTTCTTTTTTCACTTAAGGGAAACTAACCATAGAGTGGAAATAATTTATCAACCGAAATAACTTTTATATACCCAGAAAAATTTTCTGTTCCATAGAATCGGTTGCAGAATATTCAATTCTAACACCAATGATTTTGTTTTTAAATTGTCTCAAAAGCAACCGCTTCTATCGCTCCAAAGTTTAACAGGTTGCGCTTGAAATTCGCAGGAAATTCTTCCTATTAGCAACGTTTTGCCAACTTTGGAAAGAGGATAGAGAAGAGATGAAAGGTGGTGAAAGATGAAGGGCCATTTGGAATAAAAAACTAAAAAGAAATTTTTGGTACTATGAAAAAGTATTATTTTTTAAGCTGGTTGGTACTATTTTGAAAGTTCCATTTATCATACTTACACCACAACCAGTTTTTATTATGAATTTATGTTGAATTCTTTTTCGTACTACTGAAGAGTTTTTATTACAATATTTTTTTAACACTGGAATGCAAACAAAACAAATAATTCGAAATCAGGGATGGAAATGAGTTTTTTCATTTTGTACCAACCATGTAAAGAAATTGTACTTTTTCGACCCTCACGGTACCAACATTTTTCATATATAGAAAATATTGTCAAACTTACAAAAAATATTCTTCTAAAAAAATTTTACTTTTTCAGCCCTCACCAATTTTTTTTATATAAAAAGTACGTGCGATCGAGGTCAAGCTTGCAGGAAATACTATTCTGTACCGACAGAAAGACCTGCTAACTTATATTAAAATAACCAATAGTTGTGTATATAAAATTTATATGAAATTATATGTTGTTAATGTTTTGTTCTGGTTATTTTTATTTTATTTTTAAGATAATAATCGACGCGTATTGATGAGCTGATTACGGGAAAATAATAATACTACATTTATACTTGCGCAAAAACCAATTAGTTTTTGTACAGAACTAGTTTTTGCTTGTTTTTTTGAATTCATTTTGACAAGTTAAAAACTAAAAGAGCCATAAACCAGGTAGTTTTTGCTCAGGTATAAATGCAGTATAACATATTTGCTTTTTTTTTTTATTGAATTCATTTATAGTCAAAAGCCTAATCGCCTAAACGATTACATACTATGTTATGAGTAGGTTCTAAATAACTTAAAACTAATATAATGTAAAACAACTTAAATAAACAACCTTATATAACTACTGTTCCTAACCTAATGCACGAATACGTAATACTAAAATTCTTAATAACAGTTAACCACAGCAAATGAGCAGTAGCCAGCCTAAACATTAAATATTCTCTACAAAAAGGTTCCTAAAATCTCTTAGTCCCAATGAAAAATTATGTGCACTGTATGGTAGTACCGTGCTCCAAAAATCTGTAAATTCTTGCAACAAACGAACGTTGCATGAAAATAGTATGTATTAATGGACAGTTAACAATAGCCGTTCGAACTGAATGTGAAAAATCAGATAAGTCCAGCAAGTACTGAGTATTTCCAAATTTTACAATTTTATAGAAAAGCATCATTACCCTTAAGCTAATGAAATCCTCAAAGCTCACTCCCAAAACATCTTTCGCTTAAGCCGAAACAGGATCGTAAAACCTTAAAGCATAAACATATTTTATAACTCTGTTAAAACATTTCCTTAGCCTAACAATATTTGTGTTCGACGTGGATGTAAAAATTTCCATTCCATAAAGAAATATTGGCATAAAAAAAGATTTCGCTATCAGCTTCCTGACGTGTAAAGGAAAATGATATCCTAAGTTATTTATCTTCCTAAGAGTAAACGAAACTCTGGATATGACCATATTCAAATGATTATTAAATGAAAGGGTCTCATCCAAATAAATGCCCAAAGACTTGTGATGTGACACTGACTCTATAGTTGCACCACTTAATTCTAATCGTGGAAAGTTCACCGTATTACTGCCAAATTTCATGGCATACGTCTTCAGGGGATAGTACCAGCCTGTTTTCCTCCGACCACTGGGCGACTCTGCTTAAGTCATTGTTAAGTGCAATGAAAAAATTTGAAAAGGAAATGTTACCACCCATACATCCAAAAAGCTGTATATCATCAGCGTAAATACGTGCATTACAAAAATTTAGTGACTGCATAACATCATTAATATAAATCATAAACAGAATAGGAGCCATAACGGACCCTTGTGGCACACCTCTATTTAATCGAATACATTCAGATATTCGATTTCCTACCTTAACAAATTGACTTCTATCACTTAAAATTTAAGCAATTAAATTACATGCCAATAGTGAAAACCTAAATTGTGAATTTAACTACGCGCCAGCAAAATATGATTCACTGAATCAAACGCCCTTTTGAAGTCCAAAAAAACGACCACCGACCCCTTGCCCTCATCCGCACTTTTCCTAATTCTCTCCACTACATCCAGCAACAGGGTTGTAGTACCAGTCCTAAAGCCTGACTGATAAGGTGATAAAAGGTTATTCTGATTCAAAAAATTCACAATCCTTTCCTTCATGATAACCTCCATAATTTTGCAGCAAATAGGCAAAATACTTATGGGTCTGTAATGAGAAATAGAACTGGGGTTACGAATCTTCGGGATTGGGACTATTCGAGCCAGTTTCCAGCTAAGGGGATATACATTAGTCATAAGGATAGTGTTATATATATGGGTCAGAGGTTTTACTATAAACTGTAAAATTTTTCGAATAAAGATTACACTCACTCCATCGTGTCCTATTGATTTCGATTTAATGAAACCTAACGCCTGTATAACATCACTTTCTTCAATTCTACCAAAGTTAAAAATATCACCAATTTCAGGTTCGATATAACCAGTGTCTACTATTGAGTTATCCGCCGGTAACACAAAACTTTAATTGAGTTCATCTAGGTTACGAAATGAATCATTATCCTCCATCTCAATAATTCCAGTCGATTTAAGCTTATCCCATATATTCCCTGGAACCTCGTTACTGAAAAATCTCTCACAGCTCACAGTTTCCTTATCCTTCTTATAGTAGACTTAAGCCTATTACGATACCAACAGAAAATCTTCCAGCGTCTATCATTCAACTCTTCTCTATAAGCTCTAAAAGCTAAATCCCTTAGTTCCCTCGCATCACAAATTTCCCGACAGTCAAAACAACTTTCTCTTACCCCTAACCTTTTTCTTTTCAATGGAACATGTTTATTGTATAACTCCGTTATTAAGGTGTTAAAATGGAATACCTGGTAATTACTATCATATGTTTCAAATATTTGATTGAAATTCAATGATCGTATATCTCTCTCACACTCTTCTAAGCTAAAATTTCTATAATCCCTATAAAAAATGGGCTCAAAATTTGTATCTACTGACAGCGCTAAAAACAGGTATACTAGCGCGTGGTGCGAGTTTAAGGCTGGTACTTGGAATTGACCGGTTCGCTCCACAAAACTAATATCTGATACAAGAAAAAAATATATTACCTAGTGTCTTCAAATGCAATGAAATGTGCAAAGAAATTTGAAAATAACACACAAAATAACATTAACGAAAATAATTGTGTTGTTGCTTTGTGTGTTATTTTCAAATTTCTTTGCACATTTCATTGCATTTGAAGACACTAGGTTAGCTTAGTGACATGATACGTTACATCGAAATGAGTTGGCAAATTATTATGTACCAAGTAAAGGTTATGGTTATGGGATCAGTTGAAGGCTATTGCGCAGGACAGAGTCAGATGGAACTCACTTGTTGCGGCCCTATGTTCCTCCTAGGAACCAAAGGATTATATATATACAGTGTCGGACAAAACATATTGGACTGAACATTTTTGTTAAGCCTTACAAACATGTCAAATTAAATACTATAAACATTAGAGTGGTCCAAAAAAACACGAAAGTTGGAATTCGCGATCTCCACAATGTTGCCCCTATTCCTTAATGTCTAAAAACTCTATGTGCCAAGTTTCAGCTAAATCCGCTGTTATTTAGAGATAGCACAAAAAGTTGTCTTTTAAGAATTAGTAATTTACTTGTTTTTGCCTTGAATGCGCAAATTTCTCAAATCTGATCTTTATTTTAACGGAGATTATGAATCAGCAATCGAAACTTAAAAAAAATTTGTGGTTTATTAATTATTCACGGTTTTTGAAAATTCAAAAAAACTCAAGTTTTTTGAGATATTTTCCCAATTACCTGTAAACGGTGTTATCGAAAAATGCAATTTGTTATACTTTTGCAATTTACTTACCAAGGACCTTCATTATATATAACACTGATTTTAATTTTAAAAAGGATAACAGATATCCTTGCAAATTAAGTTAAAATTTGACATTTTTTAATATTTCGCTATTATTTAGATTGCTATAATTTTATTGCTACCAAAAACCCTATCCCACATAATAGGACATTTAGCAGATATATATTAATGCAAAAACGAAATTTTCATATTGGTAAATATAAGAAAACATCCTGATCGAAGTTGATCCTTTTTTGAATGAAATTTTAAAATTTCGCGAAATCCGCGACTCCGATTTCAATTTTGATTTCATATTCGTAATGTACACCTAAAAATATATTAGATTTGCTATGTCGCGATCATAATAATTATATTTAATTTTTCTCATTTTTTCCATTATTTTTAATTAATTAAAAATAATAGAACGAGTACTACCTCGAAACTTCAATTGCGATGTGCTACCTCTAAACAAAACTTTTTTGGTGATTTTTTTGATCAGACCACATTTTTTTTCAAAGTGGCGTATTTGTAGGGTTGTGGAGCGTGAAAATTCCAACTTTTTTTTTTTTTGGACCACTCTAATAAACATGATATATGCATTTAAATTCAAAATATATGGTTTATTATTAAAAACTAAACGATATTTTTACATTTTATTTAAAACTTAAAAATATTTATTAAAAAAAAACAAAATTTGTCAAAAATTCACGCGACAAAACATATTGAACTAAACGTTGGGATCAATATTTTGTGGAATACCCCTTGTTTTTAAGGACGGCAGCACATCTTTTTGGCATGGAAGCAATAAGGTTATCTATTGTAGTTTTTTCTATACCAAACCAAGCAGCTTTTAAAGCATCAAATAATTTTTTTTTATCTCCTCCTACACCTTCTTTCCTTTTCCTTTTATTCACTATTTCCCAAAGGTTCTCAATTGGGTTGAGGTCTGGAGATTGCGCTGGCCACTTCATAACACGAATTCCTTCCTCCTCAAACCAATCTTTTACATACCTTGAGGTATGTTTTGGATCATTGTCCTGTTGAAATTGCCAAAAAAGTGGCATATTCCACTCTGCATGAGGAAGCATCACATTTCCTAGGATTCCTTGGTACATGAACCTGTCCATAATTCCGTCTATTTTGTGTAAGGGCCCTAAACCATTTCCGGAAAAGCAACCCCAGACCATCACATTACCACCTCCGTATTTTACAGTACCTTGACAATACTTAGTATCCAATCATTTATTTTTCGGTCTGCGTATTCTCTTCATGCCATCAGAGTTTTTTAAGTTGAATTTTGATTTATCTGAAAATAAAACCGTATTCCATTTCTGAATGGACCAGTCGATGTGCTCCTTAGCAAATTGTATTCGAGCTTTTCGGTTCTTCTCCGAAATAAATGGCTTCTTTGCAGATTTTTAGCACAATGAATATTTCAACATTTTTGTGATTTTTTGTTTGAAATATTTTTAGCATATCTTTCTTTTTTCAGGATTTAGCAGAACTTAGCATATTTTTTGGGTGATTTAGCATATTTGGAACGAAAGCTTATGTCAACACTGAGGTAATATAATTATGAAGTAATAATAATTTAGTTTAGTTTATGTTTCGAAATAAGTATTTCTTAAATTTAATCTTTTCAAATTATTTTATGCAATCGTTATTCTTTTTAACAAGCATTCCTTTTAAAATTTCAAAACCCCCTCATTATTGCTATTCCTGTTAACTTTACGTATCCAAAACATTTCTTTTTTAAAAATTTTTGAGTTGAAAAATTTTTTTTGAAAATGTAATTGAATTCGGTTTAATTGGAGTAATTAATTACTGCTTAATTACAATTACTTGTAATATGTAATTGAACATTTTCAATTACAATTACTTGTAATGTGTAATGAATATTTTTTAATTACAATTACAAGTAATTGATCCTCAATTACACATTACATGTAATAGTAATTGTAATTGAAATGTAATGATTAACCTCCAGGTCTGCTAGCTACATAATTTTGTTGCGTAAAATGGCTTTTATGGTCCCTAGATTATAAATCTTAAAAATCCGCAATTAAGAAATTGCAAAATAATGGCAAAACGCGAAAGAAAGACTTCATGATTGAATTGAATTAAAAAACTTAGTCAGCTATTTATATTCTGCAAACAAATACATTAAAAAATTTTCCTTTTTGCATTTTTTTGGGGCTTTTTTTGCAACTTGCCACAAAACGCCCCAGCAAAATTCAACTGGTTGCCTTTGAATCTGTTCTAGAATAGGTGTTTTTACCACCGGTTCCGTAGAACAGGTTCTAGAATTGATTCCTGGTAGTCAAAATGGAAGGCTTTACTGTCGCATAACCAATTCTATAACTGGTTCTAGAACCGTTTCCAAAGTAACCTGTTCTAGTTTGGAGGAACAGAACCTGTTGCTTTTGGGACAAACTCAAACAAAAGTCACCGATGATAGAACATAAATTAGAACAGATTGCATGCAAGTACAAGTTGTTCTATAACCAGTTCTTTGCATTCGACAATTTTGCTGGGGCTGGTATAAGATATGGGTAATATAGACCTCGGATTATGAATTTAAAAAAAATGCAGTTAAGTATTTCTACTACTTCTTCGGCAAGTAATGAAAATCAAATGTGTGTTTTATTACTATGTAAACATTAGGTAAAAGTAATGTTTTACATCCAAATAAATATTTCTGGTGGGTGACCCGGTCATTAATTTCTTCATACAAGTTTGAAGCATCCTACTCAGCACTACCAAATATTTGAGCCTTATTTTTTTTTAAATTCGAGAAAAATGATTACTTTGCAAGAATTACTTCTATAACATATTATCAGTAAGTCATTATTTTGTATTTTAAAGTAAAGCAAAAGGTAATGACCTATCATTACTGGGTAATCTGTATGGTAATGAAATGTCATTACCATGTTTTTGCTGGGAAGTTATCAAAAATTACAGATTAAGACATATCTTTTATATCTTATCTTTTTTCACTTATTTGAAATACAATCATATTAAACATAAGTACACTGGCAGAGCCCTGATTTTATAAAAATTTTTATGCTTTGTTAAAATAAGGTAAAGTCAGAAGTTCGATTCCGGTCACGAACATACAATTTTTTGTTTTCTTTTTTTATTTATAAAATTAAATTTTCTTTTATTAAATTAAATTTTTTTTTTTTTTTGATGGACCAACACTTAGGGGATGCCCCCCTATTAACGTAGTGCGTTGTGTTGGTATTAGGAAAATAGGTTATGAGGAGAAGGAAAGAGGGAGTAGTGTTTGTGAATATTTGATTTAAATTTCTCAACATTGTAAGTAACAGGGAAGACCTCTGCGGGGAGTTTATTCCACATACGGCTAGTGCGACTGATAAACGAATTCTCTCTATAATGCGTCGTGCGATCCACTGGACAATCGACTACAAACGGATGCGCTCTACCTGATAAGCGAGTATTACGAATAAAAACTTGGGCTTTAGGGACAAGTTCACTTATCTCAGCTGAGCACCTCCCATGATAATATCGATAGAACAGGGTCACACAACCCACATTCCGACGATGCCCCAATGAGTCAATAGAGCTGGATACCCTATTGTCATTGATAAGCGCCGACGCCCTCCTTTGCACACGGTCCAGAAGCTCCAAAATAGACTTCGAAGCTCCTGCCCATATATGGGAGTTGTATTCCATCTTCGGTCGGATATAGGTGGTATAAATAGTGAGTAAATCGGATGGAGTGAAGTACTTCTTGCACCGACGTAAAAAACCTAGACACTTGAATGCTTCCTTCGACACTTGAAAAACATGTTTATTCCAACGGACATCACATTGAATTTTCATGCCCAGAACATCAAGAGTATCCGATTCCTCAATATCAATATCACCCATATGTACAGATTATAGTGCTGACCTCACAGCCCTATGGGTCAACATACAACATTGGGTCTTGCGTGCATTAAAGTCGACCTTATTCGCACGACCCCACTCAGAGATTGTAGAAAGGTCATGATTCAGTGTGTCATTCATAATCTGCCTTTTGCCCCCAATCTCCTCAGGGCTTGGCCTACGATCGAAGGAAAATGAATGACAAATGTTGCTGTCATCTGCAAAAGAGTAGATAGGGTTGAAAGTTCGACCAAGAAGATCATTGAGAAAGATAAGAAATAGGGAAGGAGAAAGAACAGAACCCTGCGGTACGCCTGAATTCAGCTGAAACTCGTCGGATGAGACCCCATCTATAACAACACGAATAGTGCGATCTCCGAGAAAGCTCGAAATAAAACGAGCGAAGTCATTACCTACACCAAACGCAATAAGCTTCGAAATAAGCGCCCCGTGCCATACACGATCAAAGGCCTTTGAAATATCCAGAGCAACCACTTTGCTCTCACCAAAACGGTGGATGGACCGACTCCAACGCTCCGAGAGGCACGCTAACAGGTCTCCCGTAGAACGACGTCTGCGGAAGCTATTACTGTCGGTCATTAAGAAGTGAGTTGGACTCTAAATAATTCACAAGATGGTAATTAACCATACTCTCCATCGCCTTTGAGAGCGCAGAGCATATTGCGATCGGGCGGTAATTTTCAGGGTTGTTAGCCGCACCCTTTTTAGGGATTGGCTGGACATTGGCAACCTTCCAGCACGAGGGGAAAACTCCCGCATAATACGAAGCACTAAAAAGGCTTGCCAATGGACGAGCTAGCGTCGAAGAACATTGTTTCAGCACCAGTGCTGGTATACCATCTGGCCCCGATGACTTATTTACGTTGAGGTCAGCAAGAACCCTTTTGACTGCTCGAGCTCGAAAGAATATCTTAGGCATAGTACTCGACACTCTTTCAAGCTCGGGCAGTGGTTGATCGCTTTCCGGCAGGAATGAATTACCTGCAAACATCTCAGCTAAAAGGTTAGCTTTATCAATCGGTTCAGTGAATATTTGGTCATCCTTTATAAGAGTTGGGATAGTTGAACTAGCATTATCCTTTACTCTTTTAACGAATGACCAAAAGCTCTTACTACCCCGTGGAGCAGAAAGAACTTTAGTACGAAGACGTTGCTCGTAAAGAAACTTTTCACGACTAAGGAACACTCATATCTCGCCCGTAAATAAAAACTGAACGTTTCGCAGCTGTTGTCGAAACGTTTCGAAGGACGGAGAACGAAAAAGATGCGGAAATGGTACAATGATCCGAATTGCCGAGAGGTGCAAGTGTTCTTACTTCATATTTGTCTGGATGTGAAATAAGGAAAGGTCAAGAGTATTCTGGTGTTCACCTTCAACGCACGGAATGTGCGTTGGTTCATTCACTAATTGCGCTAGGTGGTTATGCGCGGCAAAAAGCTCAACATAAAGGCCCTCGGGAGTTGTATGGCTGGAATGGCGAAGCCAGGCAGAGTTGTGAATATTGAAATCGCCAGCAACAACGATTTCACTACTCGGGCAACTCTCCAAAATTTTAGAAATGGAATCAGAAAGGACGTCGAAGCCATTAAGGGTATTCGTCCTCTCCATGTTTGGGCTTCTGTGTAAGAACCCGAATTGCAATATGTGTGTCCTGATTTTAAATTTAACCCAAAGTGAGTTAAATTCCGTATCATTACAGTTTAAATGTTGCTGATACTGGTACAGTTTAAATGTTGCTGATACTGGTTTTTTATAAAATAATTTTTGTTAATTTTTTTCACCATCTATATTTTGGTTTTCCTGACGTTATGCCTACGTTGGCAAGTGAGTTCTAGCAGACGTTATTCCAATGTTTACATATTCACCATTCATATCATTCATTTATTATTTAAACTATGTTGTACTACATGTCTCGTTAGCTTAGTGTATAGAGCGATTGTCTGTCAATCTGGCGGTCCGGGTTCGAGTCACAGCCCGACCATGTTTTATTTAAAATAATTTTAATTAATATTTTTATTCTTTTCTTCGCAAAAAAGTTTTTTTAAGTTTGCCCTTTGTGTCACCAATAGGGATGCCAAACGGGAAATCCTGGGATTTTCGGGATTGGCAAAATCCTGAATCCGGGGATTATTTGTCAAAAATTCCGGGATTTCTGGGTTGTTAACAAGGTTGGCAGGCAATACCGCAAAAATACCGTTATCGATTCAAAACCCTTTCATTTCATTTCCTTATTTTTATAAAGTCTATGGATAACAATGATCCTTACGGACTACTCGCTAAAAATAAAATTAAAAAATTCAAACAAATTATTTAAATAAAGTTTAAACATATGTTTTGAATAACTAAAATCTAAAACAGTATTATTCTCTAATTTATTAAAATTAATCTGAGATCTTTTTTAATTTTATTTTATCGGGATATACATTAGTTGCATTAAAGGAATTAAATATGCTAAAATCCCAATATGCTAAAATCCCAAATTAAGGGTCCATTTAACGAGTAATTCGTTTTATGCATACCTATCATACATGGGAATTTTTCATTACCATTGCATTTTCATTACCATTAGTTCATACTAATGACAATGAAAAAAATTTCGTTACCATTTAATGGTAATGAAATATTTTTCATTAGAAACATCATTACTAATGGTAATGAAATTACACTAATGTATAAAAAAACTAATTACAATTGACTAAAAACCATTTGTTTACAAAAAAATTGAGACAAATGAAAACGAACAACTGGTTTGGCCAGGGAAGTTATAATACATAATTTATTAAGGAGGATCCATTTAATTCCGTTAAACTTTACCTGGATACAAATAACAATGGAATGGAAAGTAATATTTAATTTCAAATGAGCATGAGCCTGCGAGATTTCTGCGAGTTTTACTCCATTTTTACGTTTTTCTGCCAATGGCAATTTTTTATTTAATTTATTCATTATCAATGGTAATGAAATTTAAAATCATTGTCATTAATCAATTAAACTAAATTTTAGAATCATTACCATTAATTAAAAATATGGTAATGAAAATAATTTCATTACAATTAATATCAATGTAATGGTAATGAAATTATCAATTAATTAGTCCACCTAATTAATTAGTCCCATGTATGATACCTATGAAAAAATAGCCATGGTTTCTTAAAGATCTAGAGGGAACATTAAAATTTATCAGTGATAATAACTCAGGGCATTTTATATTTGAATTCACTATATCAAATAAAAATAAAAAAGATTGGATTGACCTCCTATTCTCTAGTGTTTGCAAATTAATTAAATTGCAACGAATATTATAGGGTACGTGTTCAGTAAAATTAATAGAAGAAAGAGCAATTTTCGTAAATCTTCTCTGAACTCTCTCCAAACGGTTAATATCCCAGTGTAGAAAATCATTACCAGATATGTGGTTATGTAGCTACATACTTGGTAATGGTAACTAGTTACTTTTGTTATTACATTTCTTATTACCTTTATATGGCGATGTCGCGAAAAATAATGAGTTATAGTTACTCACCAGCATACGAAAAATCAAAAAATATATCGTTACCTATGTGCTTACCAGTACTGATAAAAATAATGAGTCTAAAAATATATTTTCAAAAAAATAAATTATATAAAAAAAATATTTTTTATTGTATTTTTTTTAATAAAATTTGCTGGTGCGGGAATCGAACCTGGGTCTACAGATTGCCAGTCAATAGCTCTACCATCTGAGCTATAGTGACATGTACTATTTAATAGATAAAAATATAATAATAATTGACCTGCTGCACACAAGTAAGCTTACTCGCCAACATACAAAAAATCAAAAAATATGTGGTTACATATATATTTACCAGTGTTTAAAAAATAGTGAGTCTAAAAATAGATTTCAAAAAATGTTCAAAAAAATCTAGAAAATTATTTTCTATTTGAAATAATGATAAAAATAAGTCATTATCAGTAACTCATTATTATATGTTTTAAAATAATGAAGAAGGTAAGTGGGTGTCATTACTGGTAGTCCAAAAAATAATGATATGTCATTACCGTTTCTACACTGGGATGACAAGCATTAAAAGCTCCAAATAACAGACGCATATTCCAACTTCGACCTAACAAAGGAACAATATAATAATTTTCGAGTGTAAGGATCCTTAAAATTCTGACAATTTCTCCTCACAAAAGACGATATAGCATACGATTTAGGGATAATATAATCTAAGTGATTAAAAAAATTAACTTTTGATCAAAAACTACACCTAAGTTTAAAACCTCACATACCTTACTTAGAATTTTGGTATAAATTGAGTAATTAAAAGGGACTGTTAAAACTTTCCTGTGAAAATATAAATAAAAACATTTGTCAGCATTAAATTGAAGTTGGTTACGATCGGACCACGAAACTAATTTATCAAGGCTGGTTTGGAGTTCCAATGCATCCACAGAATTGCGAACACGATTAAAAATTTTTAAATCGTCTGCGTAAAGCAAAAATTTAGAGTTATCAAAACAAAAAGCGATTTCATTCATATATAATATAAAAAATAGACGTCCTGAAACACTTCCCTGGGGTACACCAGAGGTAAAAACTTAAGAAAGAGATAAGAAATCATCAATGTTGACAGAACAAATACGATTACTCAAATATGAGCCAAACCAATCCAAGACACTTGAATGCAAACCAATTTTATCCAACTTGGCAAGTCGGATGTTGTGAGGAATTCTATCAAATGCCTTGGAATAATTAGTATATATGAAATCAATCTGATGTCCTAACTCAAAAATTGCTAAATTAGTAGTGGCTGATCTACCACGTACAGAAAAATTTTGTTCCTGAATAATTATAGGCTCACGAAAAAAGATATATTAGAAATTACTGAATGTTCAAACAACTTTGAAACCGTTGAGAACTTAGATATCGGTCTATAATTTCTAATATTACATCTATTACCAGATTTAAATACTGGAGTTATTATTGAAAACTTCCATCTGTCCAAAATAATTCCCAAATTATTAAAAATAAGTTTTAGAGGAAAGAAAATTGATGAACTGCAATTATTTATAAAATAAGAACATAACCCATCTGAATCACAACCAAAAGTATTCTTCAGATTAGAACTGCCAGAAATTACATCAGAATCCGATAACTGTAAACTAGCAAACTCACCAGCGGTAGCTGCATTATCCAAAACAGAAGTATCGAAGGCATTATTTTCCTTAGCAAAATTTGATTTAAAGTAGTCAGCGAAAAGACTAGACGCTTCCATGGAACCATTAGAAATCCTTTCATCAAAAAACACAGATGAAGGGACTATTGATTTGCCATTTTTATATCGTATAAATGACCAAAAAGATTTGGGAATTACATTAATCAAATTCTAAAATCCTAAGATATATTGTTTATACAGAAATCTATCCAAAAAATTAAATTCCCTTAAATAATGATTATATAACCTCAAATGTTCACGATCAGTACTCAATTTGCGCTTGTTAAAAAATTTATTTCTTAAATTTTTTATTTCTTCACAGCTGGTGTATACCAGGGTAGCTTATGAACTTTAGGCCTCAATTTTGGCACATATGCAGTACAAATTTCGAACACATTTATAAGAAATAATTCATAGCAATCCACGAGAGATTTACCACTAAATAGGTCAAACCAATCAATAGAACTAAAAGCATTATTTATCAAAGCATAATTACATAATTTAAAATTATAAGATACCTTATTATTTAACTTAACATTATCATAAGCATAAAACTCTATCATAATACTCAAAGGAATATGATGCATATCAGAATTGCACAGAGAAGTTGGACTATTAGTAAGATTATAACTCAATTCATCGGATATGAAAACTAAATCCAAGATCCTATTTAAACTATTCGTTATGTTATTTTTTTTGCCGAACGTGGGGGTCGCCTTTTTTAATTTTTCGCTATAACTTCGGCATTTAAAGTCAGATTTTAAAGAGTGATATATAATTTTTTTTGCCTCGAGGAGACCAGTGTTTTGCTATAAATGTAAAATCCAATTAAAAAAAATTTGAAAAGGCGAGCCCTACGTTCGACAACCAAAATATAAAAAAAATTTCTTCCTTAGCAAAAGTTTAATCATTTTTTGCGAGCTTTAATTTTTTGACATTAGGCTGGTAGCAACTGAAATCTGGTGGTTAACTATTAGAACGGGATACTTGAGGTCAATGGCCCTTAGAGCAAAACACTGGTATCCTCGAGAAAAAAACACCGACGTATCATACTTTAAGATCCGACTGTAAATGCCAAAGATATAACGAAAAATGTAAAATGGCGACCCCTAAGTTCGGCAAAAAAAATTGTTTTTTTGAAACCTCCTTGCAAAAATACTTCATATTGGAGGGTGTACGGCGCACTTTTTTATTTTCCTGTAAGGTGGTACGGTCTAATAGTCACTAGCTTTAAACCGATTTTAACCAAAATCAATAGGCTTCGTCCTTGGACCGACATAGGTCGGTGTACCAAATTTCATCAAAATATATTGATATTTGCGACAGGCAGACAGACGGACGGAAGGACAGACGGATATCTATAAATCGAAACAAAAAGTGATTCTGAGTCGATCGGTATACTAAAAGGTGGGTCTAGGTCCAATTTTTTTTGGTGTTACAAACATCAGCACAAACTTATTATACACTGTCCACGTAGTGGTGTAGGGTATCAAAAAAGGAATAAATTTTGTTAGAGTAACAAATTTTTCTGTTCAGCCAACAGACTTATTAGTTTGAGTGTACGGATCTATTTTCCTTATAAATTTTTTGTGCGTGTTAGTCATGTGCTCAAAATATTTATACATAATAAACCAAGTAGGTAAGTTTTAAATTGAATTAAATCAGCTGTTGCCATGAACTTTAATAATTCTTTACAACAGACAAATCCTGTCTACATTCTCGTATGTCACTCAAAATGAAGATATACGCATGAGTATCGCAGAATTTGCATGCATTAATATAAAAAAAAAACAAGTTTTATGTATAAACCGGACATTAAATATAAAGAACGGATGTTTTGTTGTGGAATATAGTGTTGCCAAGTTAGGGGTTTCGCCTTACATTAAAAAAATGTTCAGTCGATTATGGGTAACAATATGTTAGGAATTTGGGGTGTGGATTTTTTCACTGTTCGTATGCGAACAGTGGTTTTAATATCCAGTTTTTGGGCATCAAATTTTAATCCTAAATATGAATACAGGTCCTGTGCCTACATTCCACCACAAAAAATTGATATTGATTGCATTGGAAAATTTTTGTATATAAAAAACTAAATGGAAAACCGCTAAACTTCAAAAGTGGAAAATCTTTACCTTAGATCGAAAATTAAGGTACGCCATTGTAATCAGCATGACCGGAATATATAGAATTGATTGTCAGATCTCTATTATTTATTTTGTGCAGTGTTATTAGATTTTTGGGAAAATTATTTTTATGGGGATTTTTTTGGTGGTAGAGAAAATGTAGACAATTTAGAGGGATTTGAAAAAACATTTGGTAACACTGCTGGAATATAACTAGTTGAAATCATTCTATGTAGCTCTTTGCCAGTATGTGTTTATGCACTTTTAATGAAAATTTGAAATGAAGAAAAAAAGGTACTACCAATAGCAGTTTTAAAGGTTACTCATTGCGACCTAAGGGTCTAAAAAAAGCACACGTTATTTGTGAAATGTTTTAGAAACACGCGGCTGCCCTTGCCTTCGTGTAGTTGTTATATAGAAACACACATATATTCATACATAAGCCTACTATGTTATTTATGTAGGTACATAGTGAAAGAACAATATGACATATTTGAATTCGGAAAATACTTAATGTTGTTTTAGCTTCTGTCAGGAATTTCATTAGAATGAAATAACTAATTACAGGCATTTTTGTGAGTTTTTTGCAGTCTTAAGTAACTTTTTGTACTGCGGAAGAAAAATTTTCATGGTGCATGTGATATTGGAAGGTTGTACAATATATAGGAAAAAATCAAAACAGATTTCATTCTTGAATAAAACAGTTGTGCCATATATCGTGCAAAAGTGTTTTACATATTATCTGTGTTGGGGTACTCAACATTGGGATCCCGCGGGATCTCAATTTTACCAAAAAGCGTTTTCTTACTACACAATTGGGTAAATGAGAGAGTAATATTCTTGTTCTTCTTGCACGAAAAAGCCCAGACTTTTTTTCGTGTAAATTTGGGTAAATTGTTTTTATCAGCTGTTATAATATTATAATTCCTGAAGATATTATAATTCCTGCAGACGAAAGGCTTCGCGGGAATATCATTAAAGGAATGTAAAATGAATTGTTAAATAAATTAAATAAATAAAATAAAAAAAAATAAAAATATCATCAGTTGGGTTCAACTAGTTCAATTAAACTATTCACTAATTTGAACCAAAGAACTAGTTCACAACTAATAGCTCTTTTAGTTTAATCGCTCATTTCATTCATTCAGAAAATATGTTTATCATTTACAAAAATTAGTATAATAGTTGTAAAAGTGATTTTACAATTCCATAAAATTACCGACAATTTTTTGAAGACGCTTGTTTAAATGTGTTAAAGAGATAAATATGTAAATAAATCGAAGCTTTTGTTTAATATTAAAATCTTTTCCAAATTTAATAAACCATGTATTCCTTTTTGTAAATAGAAATGCCTAAAAAGGAAATTTTTATTAAATTTTTGATTTAAAAAGGGGTTTAACAAGAAAAGCTATCTAGAGCGCTCACTAAAACGAACTACAATGCACAAATCTATTGACGTTTGTTTTTCGGGCTTCAAATATGGTTTTTCGCGTTCGTTTACTTTTGTTCATTTTTGTCATTTCGTGAGAGTATTTCCTGTTAACTCTCATTTTACCGAACTTTACCCGAAAAGTAAAGAAACAGACCTATTATTGTACGGTGTAAGGCAAAACGATGATAATATTGGCAATAGTATTTGTAGTAATATTGCGTAGTGTACCTTTAAGCAAATATATGTTGTTTTCCATGCGAAATCACCGAGCTTTTGGACCGACCCTCTTCGATTTCGCCAATTTTTTTATATGTTTTGGTACGTATTCAAAGCAACTTCCACACTAATTTTCAGCTTTTTATTCCAAACTGGTTTTAAGTAAAAATGTCTTAATATTTTGAGCAAAAAATTTTCAATTAACGATAGACCAGTCATAAATATTGATATCTTAAAAAAGTAGGGCATCATTTTGTTTCTTTTTAAATTTGAATGTTTAGAGAAGTGTTAAAAGAGCGATTTGTGTAATTTTTAGTATGATTATTTTCTGGGGTGTAGTTAAAAAAACTCTGTTCGTGGATAACTTTTTTTATATTTTGTTGAATAAAATTAAAAAAAAAATCAAAATTAGTGTTTTGAAAATTCACAAAAGAAATCCATCATCATAATACAAGCGAGACAAAAATTTATATCTAAATACCTATGGATCTTGAAATGAAACTAGAACACAACGTATAAGTTCTTGGAAAAACTATTTTATTTTTTTCAGGATTTTTTAACTCTACAATGGTCTGGGGTAATTGCAATCACTTAAATATATTCCAAGCTATTTTGGATTTTTATGTTTTGATAGAAACGTAATTCAGTCTATTGACACTTTGTATATCGTAATATAAAACTTCGAAGAGCCAGGGATAGCTCAAATATTCTTCGATTGAGCCGACATTTTTTCCGGATTAGTTTTTCCAGTAATCTCACAAAATATGCCCCCGGCAAATACAAAAAAGGCATATTTTAATACATTCCCAGCTAAAAATCGACATACATATATGGATACATGCAGGTTGAATGTATGTTCGTTAGGGCGGGTCAATTTTTGTGACAAGAAATCGTAGGGGGGGAAATTATTCTACGAAGAATTCTAAGCAACTTTGCCCTAGAAACCATAGGTCTAAAATGGATTTCGAGCTTGCGAAAATTCCAAAAAAATGTTTTAAGTAGTGCTTTATGAGTTTAAATAATGAGTTTTATTAATTATACCCTGCACCATTATTTGGACAGGGTATAAGCAGTTTGGTACACTGACAAAATTTGGTACACTGACTTATTTTGGACCAGGGATAAACCCATTTGATTTTGGTTAAAATCGGTGCATGGTTAGACCTAGTGCCTATATAAAGGGTGCCCCAAAATTGAATTGTTTGTACACTACAGGTCGCAAATACGAAGATATTTTAATGAAATTTGGTACACGGATTCAAATGGGCTGATGAATAAAGCCTACTGATTTTATGACTTATTTTGGCCCAGGGACAAACCCATTTGATTTTGGTTAAAATCGGTCCATGTTTAGACCTAGTGCCCGTATAAAGGTCCCCTAAAAATGAGCGTATTCGCAAGCCAAAGGTCGCAAATATTAAGATACTTTGATAAAATATGGTACACAGACTTATAGCGGCCCAAGGACGAAGCCAATTGGCTTTCAACCAGACTAGTGTAGGGTATCGTATAGTAGTCATGGCCGAATATATGATATCCTACAACAGTCTGGTTGAAAGCCAACTAATGTTTTGATCTGAAATTCGAATGGCTTGAAATGGACTTGTGTCAAAATTTGTCTATAAAACGATAAAAGGTTAGAAAAACGGTAACAAATTTTGATTTTATCTAATGTTAGATGTATTTAAGAGAAAATCGGAAATATAGTCCATATGGGAGATAGGTTCAAATATAGACCGATAATATCTAAAATCAACAGGCTTTGTCCTTGACCCCATGTGTACCAACGTACCAAATTTCATTAAAATATCTTCCTATTTGCGAACTGTAGCATGCGAAAAATCAATTTTTGGGTGACATTTATATGGGCACTAGGTGTATCCATGGACCGATTTTAACCGTAATACATAGCTTTCTTCTTTGAGACAATATAAGTCGGTGTACAATATTTCATTAAAATATCTTAATATTTGCGAACTATAGAGTGCGGAGATCAACTTTTTGGGGGACCTTTTTACAAGCACTAGATCTAAAAATTTACCAATTCTAAAACAAATCAATAAGCTTTTCCGTAGGCCCATGTGAATCAGCGTACCTAATTTCATTAAAATTTATTCATATTTGAGACCTGTAGTGTGCGAGAAAGTAAATTTTTGGAGAAACCTTTATATGGACACTAGGTCTAAAACTGAACGATTTTAACCATAACCAATAGGTTTCGATGTTAGGCAGATACAGTATAAGTCGATGCACCGAATTACATTAAAATATCCGATTTCAACAAATATTGACTGATTTCAACCAAATTAAATGTGCTTCGTCCCTGGGATCAAGTCGGTATACCAAATTTCATCAAAATATCTTAACATTTCCAACCTGTAGCGTGCGTGCATTTTTAGGCTGATTTATGTCATCTGCTTAGCAGTTAATCAAAAATATAAATATTTTGAGATTTTTTTCTTATAATAAGGAAAGCCGATGAAGACTCTTATCTTAAAAGTCCAAAACTCTTATCTTCGTTCACAATACTTACATGTTAACGCAAATTTTACACAAACATTGCAGTGAGGCACTAACTATTTATTTATTCATTTAGTCATTTCCCCCCCTACGATTTTTTATTATTTTTGCCACCATACAAATTGACCCGCCCTAATGTTCGTGCATTGAATGTATGTTCGATAGGCTGGTTCATAAAAAACAAAAGTTCGATTTTGGTATGGGTCAGCCCGAATATATATTAAGCACCGTGAAAAATTAACACATAATTTTTTTAAAATTTTTTTATTAAAGTTTAGTGGTCGCTACCTGGCCCCAAAGGTTGGTATTTTTGAGAAAAATCGCTGCATCTATTCCTTTTTTCTCGAGTGTGTATTAAAGAAAAATCCAAAATTTATTTTTATGAACGCCATTATTGAATGAATAATTGTAAAAAAAAATTGTGGAAGATTTTTTTCAGAACCTCTTTCTGAGGCGATTTGGCTACTCTTATCCGTCCGTCTGTTTGTACACGGAACACGGTGGAAAAATTTATAAGATTAAACACGAAGGTATTTGTTTACATTCGTCTTCACAGGAAATTTTTTTACAATTGGTTGCCAATCACACTAGCTCTGGAAGAGGCTCCACTAGAGCCGATTCCATAGAACTGGTTCCGGAACCCGTTCCATTATATGCAAGATATAACTGGAGGAGAATCAGTTCTAGAACTAGTTCCAGAACTGTTTCTAAGGCAACCGGTTCCACTTTGGCTGCTAAAGAAGCGATTGCTTTTTCAAAGCATAGTCGTTGACAGTAGAAGGGGTTACAAAGGAAAAGCAGCTTCTTTGGAACAGAAAATTTCGCTTGGTTAATCTAAATAAAATGATAACAAAAGGAATGTGGCCTGAAAAACCAATCACCGCCCAACCCCCCTTAAATTTTGTATTAATTTACGTTTTTTTAATTCTCTATTTTAATAATGGTACTAAGACCACTCAAATAAAAGATTTGCAAACATATTTTTGTTATACATACATATATAAAAAAAATATTTCAAAAATAACCGGATGAAATACGTAGTTATTTAGCTTGCGGCTAGATTTTATAGTAAAAAACTAAACTTAACACCTCCTTTTTTGTAGGAAGTTTGGTTTTGCATAGCTCTGGTGATACCTGTCCGATTAGCCACATTTTAGTGCTTTCGCGTGTAGCCGCTGTCGATGAACTAGAAACCATTATAAAAAATTATCCGGAAACTGACCTACTAAAACAGTACAAACATAGAAATATATTTTTATAAGCTATTTTTTATGTTGTTTTAGAAATATTTATTCCTCTTATAACTCACCTGCTTAGGAATAAAATCAATTGTAAAATTGTTGAACCGACTTATTTGTGTCAACGATTTAAAAATAATAAATACAGGTGAAACTTCTTATTCTTTTTGTTAATTTTGTATTTGATTGAGCTATTTCCTAAAAAAGACATGTTGAGATGTCTTTAACTTACAGACCGAATGAAAATAAAAATTGTCACACGGTTTATTACATTAGATTAAAAAATGTGAATCGCCGGAGTTTAATTATACCCAATAAGCATTCGGACCAATAAGCATTCAGAAGAAATATCACCCAAAATTTATAAAGACAATGGGTGCGTTCGACAGATACAATTTAATAGTCAACAGTTCTACAACAGTTGTACGACTATCTGCTGAAAGACCTGATCACTAACCGCTCAGTCTGAGCGCTCAGGTAGGGCTGTCATATTTTGGTAACGTAAAAAATGTTTGCTACTTTTGATCAATAAGTGATACATTTGTTGTTGTTCATTTACAATAAAAATTGTTTTGTAAGAATGACAAATAAAAACATACAAATATAATCCGAAAACAAAAATTTTAAAAAATAAAAGGAAACTATTTTTTTTTGTTTGCCTTTATTCATAATAATTATATACAGTATTTGTGAAATAATTAGTAGAAAGTTCATAAAGATGAACATAGGGCACCAATAAAAACATACAAATATAATCCGAAAACAAAAATTTTAAAAAATAAAAGGAAACTATAGAAACAGTGTATTTAAAAACAAAACAAAAAAAACATCGTTCCGCAGTGTAAGTAATCACAAAGCGCTACAAGTTACCGGTATCAGTTTAATGCTACCAATATCAAATATCGTTTAGAAGAAAATCAAAGAAGTATTTTGAAAAAATCTTCTTTTTATCAACTGAAAGATATGTCGGCGATACTTAAAGAAATGTCAAAAATTAATTTTGGTTTTATTTTAAAATTTTTGTGCTGGGGTTCCGTTGAATTTAAGACAACTTGTGCAATTTATATTGCAAATATTAAGGTACACTCTAAAAAATGTTTGTAAATTTACTACTATAAAATGGGTAAAATTTAGTTTAATTTTACGAAAATTCGGTAAATATAAACAAAAAATGCGTAAACTTTTTTCCTACACACTTCCATACACAATAATACACACATAAAGTATTTTTAGACATTATGTGTTTATAAATAAACACATTGTGCCTAAAATTACTGTTGTTTTGTTAAATAAAATTTTTACGCACAAAGTTGGTAAATATACTATCCTATAATAGTAATAAATACTCTGACATTTCAAATTGAAAAAAATTGAAAAAAAATTATAAATAATAAAAAGAAAAAGCAAAAACGGATTATTTTTTGTGAATTACAACATTTCCACAAACACATTAGAGTCTGGAAATAGCAACATAAGCATGAAATTGTTTTTGGTAATTATTGTTAACGCATGTGGTAGTCTAAACCTCATTTCAAAATTGAAAACGCCGTAAGAGAGATACGGCCTACGCAGGAACAGCTGGGTGCAATGACTCCTGCTCAACAAAATGCCTTCTTTGCAAGGGAAGCAGTCAACCAACAACCGTCAGCAATAACGGGAGAAAACGCCGTAAGAGAGATACGGCCTAGGCAAAACAACTGGGTGCAATGACTCCTGCTCAACAAAGTCAATATTCATTGAGTACTGCCTAACTTGCAAAGAAAGCATTTTGTTGAGCAGGAGTCATTGCACTCAGTTGATCCTGCGTAGGCCATATCTCTCTTAAGACGTTTTCTACCGTTATTGTTGACGGTTACTGCCTCCCTTTCAAAGAAGGCATTTTGTTAAGCAGGAGTCATTGCACCCATTCAATAGTTATAACAAAATTTTATATGAATTTTATGCAAATGCCTTAAGATCCCAAAATGACTAATTGGGACATAAACGATTATGAGAGAAAGACTCGGATATTATTATTAATAAAATCCGTACAAAAAATTAATTTGTTATTTTATTTAAAAAAATTTTTTTGGGTGGTGCTTAAAGTTAGCACAACTGTTGTAAATGTACGCATTTTATTGGATTTTTTACGCACTTTCTCTGGATTTTTGCGCATTTTTTGTGGATTTTTACGCATTTTATGTGTACATTTACACGTGAAACGTGCTTCTTTACACACAAATTTAGTAAATTAACACACTAATTTCAAAATTTCATTTAATTTTTACGCACTTTCAATGTAAAATTACAAATTATTTGCGCACCAACTTAAACAGAATGTGCGTATTTTTTTTCAATTACGTACATAGAGTAAATTTACCCAATTTATAGTAGGAGTTCAGTTTCCTACTATAAGTTGGGTAAATTTCAACAGAATTTAATTAGAGTGTAAGTAAACAAATTTGGTTTTACAATTGTACAATTTCAAAACAAATTCAAATCCACGGAAGAGTGGTGGATATATGAAAATGGAGATTAATATTGGTGAATTAATAATAATTATCGTCCAGATGATAATTTAGTGATATCGCCAATTTATATTTTAGAACAATTGCTTTCATATTGCTGTGAAATATTGCATTCGGGACACGTTTTTTTTTAAAAAATGGGGTATATTCCAAAATATGAAGATGATTGTTGCCGCAATAAAATTTTGGGAATCGCCTTCATATTGTGATGTTTGCTGGGGACCAGACCTTTAAAATTATTCAATCTTCAGTAGTAATTTAATTTCTAAAAAAAGAACCCTGTTTCTAATAATACGTCAAATTTTTTTGTCGGTGCGAAAACCTAAATACAATTTTATTTTTTTTTTCCTCTCTTGAGTTTAAATGTCATTTTTGTATGCCAAGTGAAAAAAATTCTGTGTCTGCTGATTTAGCAGAAATAAAAACAAAACTAAATCAGCTGGATGATATAGAAGAGAAGATGCAATTTATGTCATCACAATATGACTCTTTGTTAAAAGGTGTTGCCAAGATCACTAAAGAAAATAAATCGCTAAAAAAAGAAAATAGTACGCTACGGGAAGAAGTAAAAAATTTAAAATCAACTGTTAAATTTTTAAACGATGCTAGAGTTCAAAAAGATGTCGTTATTAATGGTATTGTTGTTGCTGCTGAAAAAAGTGCTATTGATGTTGTGTTAGATGTAGCAAAACAAACAGGAGCTTATATTTGTGAAGATGAAGTTGAGGAAGCCTATTTTATAAATCAACGTAAACAAAAGAAAGATGAAAACAAAAAATCTGTTGTTGTTAAATTTGCCAACAAAAAAAGTAAACGGTTGTTCATGCAGGAGAAGTCAAAGCTAAAAGATGTGGAAAAGTTTAAAAATGTTTATATAAATGATTTCCTACACTCTAAAAAATTTTTGTAAATTTACTACTATAAAATGGGTAAAATTTTGTTTAATTTTACGAAAATTCGGTAAATATAAACAAAAAATGCGTAAACTTTTTTCATACACACTTCCATACACAATAATACGCACACAAAGTATTTTTAGACATTATGTGTTTATATTATACATTGTGCCTAAAATTACTACACCTTTTGCAATTGTAATTCAGAAAATATCAATTGAAATTCAGAAAATATCAATTGAAATTCAGAATTTCCATTTGAAATTCAGAAAACATCAATTGAAATTCAGAATTTCCATTTGAAATTCAGAAAACATCAATTGAAATTCAGATTCTCCATTTGAAATTCAGAAAATATCAATTGAAATTCAGAAAATATCATTTGAAATTCAGAAAATATCAATTGAAATTCAGAAAATATCATTTGAAATTCAGAAAATATCATTTGAAATTCAGAAAATATCAATTATTATTCAGAAAACATCAATTGAAATTCAGAAAATATCAATTGAAATTCGGAAAATATCAATTGAAATTCAGAAATCGTCATTTGAAATTCGGAAAATATCAATTGAAATTCAGAAACCGTCATTTGAAATTCAGAAAATATCAATTGAAATTCAGAAAATATCATTTGAAATTCAGAAAATGTCAATTGAAATTCAGAAATCATCATTTGAAATTCAGAAAATATCATTTGAAATTCAGAAAATATCAATTGAAATTCAGAAAACATCAATTGAAATTCAGAAAATATCAATTGAAATTCAGAAATCGTCATTTGAAATTCAGAAAATATCAATAGAATTTCAATTGATATTTTCTGAATTTCAATTGATGTTTTCTGAATTTCAAATGACGATTTCTGAATTTCAATTGATATTTTCTGAATTTCAAATGATATTTTCTGAATTTCAAATGAAATTTTCTGAATTTCAATTGACATTTTCTGAATTTCAAATGATATTTTCTGAATTTCAATTGATATTTTCTGAATTTCAAATGACGGTTTCTGAATTTCAATTGATATTTTCTGAATTTCAAATGACGATTTCTGAATTTCAATTGATATTTTCTGAATTTCAATTGATATTTTCTGAATTTCAATTGATGTTTTCTGAATAATAATTGATATTTTCTGAATTTCAAATGATATTTTCTGAATTTCAAATGATATTTTCTGAATTTCAATTGATATTTTCTGAATTTCAAATGATATTTTCTGAATTTCAATTGATATTTTCTGAATTTCAAATGGAAAATCTGAATTTCAATTGATGTTTTCTGAATTTCAAATGGAAATTCTGAATTTCAATTGATGTTTTCTGAATTTCAAATGGAAATTCTGAATTTCAATTGATATTTTCTGAATTTCAAATGGAAATTCTGAATTTCAATTGATATTTTCTGAATTACAGTTGCAAAAGGTGTAGTGTTTTGTTAAATAAAATTTTTACGCACAAAGTTGGTAAATATACTATCCTATAATAGTAATAAATACTCTGACATTTCAAATTGAAAAAAATTAAAAAAAAAAAATTATAAATTATAAAAAGAAAAAGCGAAAACGGATTATTTTTTGTGAATTACAACACTTCCACAAACACATTAGAGTCTGGAAATAGCAACATAAGCATGAAATTGTTTTTGGTGGTAGTCTAAACCTCATTTCAAAATTGAAAACGCCATAAGAGAGATACAGCCTACACAGGAACAACTGGGTGCAATGACTCCTGCTCAACAAAAAACCTTCTTTGCAAGGGAGGCAGTCAACCAACAACCGTCAACAATAACGGGAGAATACGCCGTAAGAGAGATACGGCCTAGCCAAAACAACTGGGTGCAATGACTCCTGCTCAACAAAGTCAGTATTCATTGGGTACTGTCTAACTTGCAAAGAAAGCATTTTGTTGATCAGGAGTCATTGCACTCAGTTGTTCCTGCGTAGGCCATATCTCTGCGTTTTCTCCCGTTATTGTTGACGGTTACTGCATCCCTTTTAAAGAAGGCATTTTGTTTAGCAGGAGTAATTGCACCCATTCAATAGTTATTATAACAAATTTTTATATGAATTTTATACAAATGCCTTAAGATCCCAAAACGATTAATTTGGACATAAACGATTATGAGAGAATGACTTGGATATTATTATTAATAAAATACGTACTAAAAATTAATTTGTTATTTTATTTAACAAAATATTTTGGATGGTGCTTAAAGTTAGCACAACTGTTGTAAATGTACGCATTTTATTGGATTTTTACGCACTTTCTGTGGATTTTTGCGCATTTTAGTGGATTTTTACGCATTTTATGCGTACATTTACACGTGAAACGTGCTTTTTTACACACAAATTTAGTAAATTAACACACTAATTTCAAAATTTCATTTAATTTTTACGCACTTTCAACGTAAAATTGCAAATTATTTGTGCACCAACTTAAACACAATGTGCGTATTTTTTTCAATTACGCACATAGAGTAAATTTACCCAATTTATAGTAGGAGTTCAGTTTCCTACTATAAGTTGGGTGAATTTCAACACAATTTAATTAGAGTGTATGTAAAGAGTCATTAGAACTTTTAAATTATGCTAAATCATTGAAAGCAGTTGGTTTTAACTTTGTTTATGCTAGATCTGGTAACGTTTTTGCTAAAAAAGATGCGAAATCCAAATAATTTGTTTTAAAAACGAAGGAAGATGTTGATAATTTGCTTAGTAAATCAGCGGGAGGTAGAGCTAAACGCAATATTCTGGCTAATGTGGATATTTCCGATGATGAAGAAGATGAAGATAATGCTCAGTTTGAGTCGCCAAATTAGTATTTATACCAATTGTTTTTTTATTTTTGTTACAATTCTTTTTTTTATAATTTTTTATGAACACTAAATATTTTGTTAATTTAAATTCTTTTAATGAGTCTAATAATGAATCTTTTTTAAAGACGTTTAAAATCTTGTCTATTAATTAGGGTTTGGGATTTCCCGGACTTTTTTATTTCCCGGGAAACGGGAATGAAAAAATTTAATTCCCGGGATTCCCGGGAATTCCGGGAAATATTTTTGAACAAAATTGTTAATGAAAACCACCTATATAAGTAATTTTTGTTAAAAAAAAAACACTATTTCAGTACAAATGCAGTCTGTGTAGTGAGAATTCAAAGTAAAAAATATCAGAATGTTGAACATTTTATTTCACATAAATTACTCGCAGCACTGCCAAATGAATTGCATGATTCCAGCAGGCACCTACTACTGGACTGTCGGAAACAAACCGTTTCATCACACTTGGCCCATTAGATATGGTGGCCACAATGTTATTTTCCAAAGACAAATAAAACTCTTCTAGTCTTATTTCTACAATTCTTCTTATTTCATCAGCATTACATCTTCTTGATATATAAACCAACCCCAGGTTATAAAATGAATTATTTTCGTTTATACATATGTTCAAATATCTCTTTTGTGATATTCTTGTCCATTCATCTAAGATTATAGTAAATCTATTGTTAGAAATATTGCTCGATATTTCTTTTATCATGATATCTTTTAAATGATTGTAGTAATTTAATATAATGTTCTTTACAACGGTTTAATTTTTTTGCAATGCCAGGTTTTTATTATAAAAACTTTCTCGAATAAACGAAGATCTAGTTATGGTGCGGATTGACTGCAGCTAATTTGGATACCATTTCAGGAAATGTTTGCCCTACCATAAAACCTTTAATGCCTATTCAGCTTACACTTTTTTCTTCATGTACTTTGCTAATTTTAGCTGAAACGTTATTCTTGTTGTTTTCTTCAAGAGAAGTTGCATGACCATCAATTTTTTTTTTTTTGTGAACCAAATTTAGATGTCGGATAACCAAATTTAAATACCACCGTTAACCATTATTCTTTTCTTTTCACATTTATTAATCAAAACGTTACTAATAAAATTATTGACCCTTAATATAAAGGCGTATTTTAAATTTAAAGTTGACTTTATTTTTAATCAAACGGTTTTGTTCATTTTGTGTATGAAAACCTTACAAAAATAATTATATTTTCAAATATTTTGATTGGTTGAAAATAAATTAACCAATCAGAATGCTCCAAAAATAAACCAAGTCAAGGTATACTGCCACCCAATATTTTAACTAAAGTCGACTTTACCTAAATTATACATTTGAAAAATTTAGATAGTAAGAGCGATTATTTGTAAGAAACAAAGCTTTTTTTCATATATCTTTTAAACATTTTACCAAGTTTTTAGGTTTTACTACTTAAATTTTGAATAAGTTATGCGAAAAATCTTTATTAGTTGAAATGCTCCTTATTACTTGGCAAAGATTTTATTTGTGTGTCAAATAAATGTATTCCTTTTTAAAAGATTTTAACAATGACATTTTTGTTTTGGTATTTAAAATGTTTTTTGTGACTAAAATTAAAAAATCCTATTCGAAACAAAAACAATTTAAAAAATTTAATATTTTTAAAATTTCCCGTTTTCCCGGGAAAAATATATTATTTTCCCGGGAATTCCCGGCAAACTTTTCCCGGGATTTCCCGGGAATTCCCACCCGGGAATTCCCGAACCCCAAACCCTACTATTAATGCAAGAAGCATTTCATCAATTGATAAGTTTAATAAGTTTAAAGCTGAAATAATAGCGGCGCAAGAAACCTGGTGTGATAAAAATTCGTTTTGTTTATACTCAATTGACGGCTATGACGTGATTCATTGTTGTAGGAGCGATTCTTATGGCGGAACAACAGTATATGTTAGAAAGCAAATAAAATACAAATTACATGTGTTAAAAAGTTATGACTTTTTGGATTTAATATGTATATCGTTGCCAGATGTAAAAATTGATAACAAGTCTTTAATTATTACATCGTTATACCGATCGCAAAAATGTAAACTGCCATCGTTTTTAGAAATGCTAGAAACATTATTGATAGAAGTTAAAAACTCCACATGTATTTTTGTTGGTGATTTTAATATTAATTTGATGCTTATGAGCCCTGAAAGTTGTGCTTTGATAGATGTTTTTTCTGAAGTTGATTTTGCTTCATGCCATAATCTTATAACTAGGCCAGAAAGTAAAACTTGCATTGATTGTGTTTTTAGTCAGTAATGTATCAAATTGCATAATGGTAAAATCAATTCAAACTTCAATACCGGATCACAATTGTAATGTACAAATAATTGTCCTATGAAACCCGAAGTAATGTTTCATATTTTGATGGAGGTTTAAACTAAAGATCCTATAAAAATAAAACCTGCAGTTGAAACTCTGTAGACAGAAAGAGGTCGGCGGGAGCCATAAAATCGCTAGCGATCAGTCGGTACGGGGTTCGTGACCTTTCCTATCCATCCTCGGTGCCATTACAAGTCTTTTATATAGACTCCCTAATTAGTAACAAAAATTTACTAACAACAAAAATAAAATAAACTCTACTCTAAATGGTCCGAAATAGTCATAGTTAATAAAATAAAGCCCCATCTATGACTATATATGTAAGTGAATAAAAAAAAATGATTCTAAAACAAAAAGGTATTGATCAAGTTCGCCTATAAATTGTTGGTTTTCCAGATGTAATTGGAAACATTTGCCTCATAACCCACCCAAGCCATGATCCTAGTGGCAAAGCTTAATTTTAATCTAGGATCCCACGAATACGACACTACCCTAACATTTCATCTCATGATAGAAAACACACAAAGCTTGTTTAGCAATTCATTTCAATATTCAGTGGATTTATTCAACCCATAAGTTACTCTCTAATATAAAGAAAAAATTAAAATTAGCTTAAAATACTACAATCGAATTTGGGTTTGCATAACGTTTAAAACAAAGTTAATCGAAGTTTATTTATAAAAAAAAACATGTGAAAAGAAAAGTGCCAATTGGATATAATATAAAAAATGAATCTTCAAAACTAGTATTCCTTGGAATGCTTGGAGAAAATTCGTTAGCAACAATTTATAGAATATAGAATATAGTCTAAATTCATATATTTTTAGCAGTTTATTTATATCAACAAAAAGCTATCACTTAACATTTTTCTTAGCTATAAAAATTCAACCCAAAACCGGGTACGATTATTTTTACTCGATATTTATGCCTCACTACTAGTTTACGCACAGAACTTACAAAATTTATCAATGAAAATAAAAGAAAGTAGAGAGCAACCTTATGAATCAATGAGTAGAAACACAAATTACAATACACGAATGATGTAAATTAACAAAAGTATGCATAAAAACCTATGGATTACTATTGCTCTCTTCAAAATAATTACAAAGAGCAATTAACAATAACATAACAAACAAAAATTGTTGACGTCATTATTTTTTTGTTCTTATTTGTTTTTGTTATTATTAAGTTATTAAATTTCATTGATTCTTACTTTTGCATATTTTACTATATGCAAGACAAAAATATATAACATTAGTTTATAAAGGTTCAGTTTCACTCACCCAACTTAACAACGATGAACGAAAAGGCCTCCTCGATCTCGATGATAATGTTGATGTTAATGCTGTGGGAAAAAATTAATGATCGTAAATGATGGGTTCTTGCATATACCTTTGGAATGGGTATTGGTTGTTGATTACGTTTGAGAATTTTAATTTATTTTAAATTCACCGTTACCTATGTATGTATTTTGTTATTTGGTTTTATTTATGGATTATGTTTATTGAAGTATCTGAGATACTAGGTTTAGGAATTTTATTGGGCTTTCCGATTTTATTAGTTTGATATTTATATTAAACACGTGCACAGATAGAACTGCTTGTACAAGTTTCGGTATGTCTGCTGATTGGAATACGTATTGATAAGTACACTCAAAAAAATAAGTTAGTAGAAAAATTAGTAAAACGTCTTGTATATCAAGTGTACTAGTTTTCAGCAATTTTTTTTGCTAAAATTCCGTTTTCAGCTAAAATTTTAGTTATATTTTTTTAGCACTAAACTAATTTTTAACTAATGTCTTACTAATTTATTTTGCTACAAAAATTGTGCTGATAACCGCATTCATAGCGTGGACGACAACCAGATAGACAAGATGTAGATTTCGCAGCTTGTCTGGAAACTGAAATGACAAAAAAAGGAAAACAACTCTACACATATTCTATATTTAAATTTTTAGCAAATAAATTAACTAAAGTAAAATTTCGCTACAAGTTTTTTGAGTTTTTTTCAGTCTACTAATATTCAGCAAAAAGTTTAGTGATTTTAGCAAGGATTTTTTTTTATTTGGAGTCGACTAAGTGTTAGCAAAACTTTTGCTGAAGATTACTATTTTTTTGGTAAAAATCAGCTCGCTGATTTTCAGCAAACCTTTTGCTGAAATTACCAACTTTTTTGCAAGCACGCTCCTGACTAAAAATTTGCTGACACAGCAACATTTTTTGCTGACTTTACTGACTTTTTTTTGAGTGTACTTTAGTGTTTCTGGTATAGTTGATATTGTTATTCTTTCTAGTAGATTGTGTGTAAATGAATAAAGAGAGAATGAGCGTAATATATTTGTTTTACTATAGTATGCTCAAACAAATTAAACAGATAATGAAGATTGTACAATAGATACTTATTGTACGCTGCCAATAAATATATTGTGAAAATTTCGACCAAATCAACCCCATGTCTTCCTTCAACCTCTTTTTCACAAATTTTATTTAGATTAAATACAATTTTTGTTTTAATTGAATTTTATTAATTTTTAAATACAAATTTCACAACAAATTTAATCTTTAGTCACTTGATTATTTGTTCCCACAACAATTACTTGAAAATATTTGTGGTGCACTAAGTATTTGAGAACAAGAAACAAATAAATGCTTCACTCAATACAAAATAAGAAATAACTGGTATTGTGTTTATGAATAAAGTGAGTGCGCTGAAACAAAACATAACAATATCAGTTACACTTCTTCTCTTATTTATACCAATAGTAACAGTTATGTATATGGTATATTTGTTTTGGAAATACTTTAAGATATACAAGTGCACGTCTTTAATTTATATTATCATTTTGCATGTTTACTAGATTTTACTAAGTTACCTAGCACTGTAAGACTTAAACTTTGTTTATAATTTCTAAACTTCTATTTACTTCGTATTTTCTTTTCTCTTTGCGTGCGTTTTCTTTCTTCTTTAAATATTCACTACCTTAATTGGCACTTTTTAGAGATTAAGCTTATATTTTATATAAAGTTTTTTTCCTTAACTTCACTTTTTGGAATTATTAACTGGCACTTTAAAATTTTAACGTTCTAATAATTATTAAATTTAAATTTACATATATTATATGTCTTTCTTTGCAATACTTCTTTTTTTCACTATTTTATTTTCGTTCGTTTTACTGACTTGGCTCTACCAGTGATTTATAAACTTTTAACGATTTTGACCCGATTCCGTTACTATATGGGATTTTTTTTCTTAAACAAAATTTAGTTTAGATTACTCATTCCTTTAATTTTAATGAATATCTGAGACCTTCCTAATTTTTGGCGTTTGTCTACTCCGCTAGTAATTGTATGTTTAATGCCCCAATTCACTGCTGTTACGTTCAGTTTTAACCTTCTGTTGTTGTGGATATGCAAAGAACACTTATTGCCGCTATTAAATACCGATATAGCAAAATAATAAAATTTATGAATTTTTATTTGTTAGTTGAGTTCTAACCTTCTGTGCGCGTTGAACTTACCAACAAGTGTTCTTTTAAGACTTTATTACAGGTGGTCGATGAGCAAAATAATTTGTTACTTTTTCCGATATTTGAGAATACCCTCTCACCAATCCAACAACAATATTCTCTTACTCTAAATAGAATATGGTGTATAATGTTGGAGGTTAAGAACCAATGTGACCGGAGGATTGACGCTCCCACTAACTTAAAAGTTAGGTTAGGTTGAATAGTTCCTTGTGGAAATCTTCTACAGTTAAAATTTCCAGGTTGGTTATTCTCCTTAGGAACGAGTTCAACTGAGGAAATGTGTATTTGGATAGAAGAATTCCTTAACAGAGTAATTTTAATCTACATAAAGATTTTCGGAAATAAGGTTCTTCTTAAAGATTTCGCCGATATAGCAAAATTTCATCAATATTACCTTTTTATTCGTCACAAAAATATTGGAGAAAATTATAGGTAGTTAATAGATTATTTTAACAGATGATCAGCAAAAAATATACGAGTTAAAATTTCACGAGGTAATGTCAGCGTTTGCACAGTACGAAGTCTTCCAGAAAAAGGAAGTACGTCGTCTTCGCCAAGTAACCTCGGAGAGCAAAGCTGAATCGTATCGTGTAAAGCAAAGAATAAAAACCATAGTTGATTAATAGGAACTGCACTTTCCACTCAAAGTAAGTGGTTATCAAATACCGATCGTTATTAAACCGTTTGTGAACTCGGCTGAAAACCGTAATCGTTTACCAACGTTCCACCGAATATTTACAACTATTGAATGTATAAAAAAAACTAAATTTATACTTAAAAAAACGTAACAATATATAAACTGTGAACAAATATGGAACGAATAGAATTTACCGAATAATGTTAAAATTTTGCGCAATTACTGCCACTAATATTTTCAGCAACATAATTTTGTAAACACAATGTTTAGCAACATATTGACGAGTTATATATACACAATCGAGCTTTGATACAAAAATTGCTAGAAATTTGGTTTGTTAGTGAATTATCAATCTACTTAAAATTAATTAACCCCTTAAGTTCGTTAGCTAGTTAAAGGTTTTAATTAAAATCAAATACAGTAATTTATATATTACAATCAGAGCTTTGAAGAATTAATTCCTTTTTGAATGAATTCACTAGCAATCGAATTCAATTTTCTCTACAATTGAATGAATTCCTTTTCTTAAGTAATTCACTGAATTCGTTCAACTGAATGCGTTCATCAAACAACAAATTCAAAGAATTAATTCAATTGCAATAGTTCTTTTTATGAAATCAAATGAATTAATTCACCGGTGAACGCGTTCAATTTTATAAATCGAACGGAAAAAAAGTGAATTAATTCCTTACTGAATTAATTCACTACTGAATTCGTTCAATTTCATTTTCGTTCAGTGAATTAAAAAAAATAAAATTACGTTCAGTGAATTAAAAAAAAAATAATAAGTTCACTGAATTGAAAAAAAATAAAATAAGTTCACTGAATTGAAAAAAAAATAAAATAAGTTCACTGAATTCAAAGCCTGTTTTCTGCCGTTCAGTAGAAGAAAACAATAATGTACAAATAAAATTTTTAAATAAGCAATTTTACAGCGTGTGCTAGTAAAAATTAACAAATTAGAAACCGGATGCTGTTTACCAACCTACATGATTCAAAAATAAAGCCTTTTACTATTAAAAATAAAAACTTTACAGATATAGATAAATTTGGAAAAAAAATATAACTATATAACTAGTTTGAAAAATTAATAGTTATATTTTTTTTCCAAATTTATCTATTTCTGTAAAGTTTTTATTTTTAATAGTAAAAGGATTTATTTTTGAATCATGTAGGTTGATAAACAGCATCCGGTTTCTATTTTGTTTATTTTTACTAGCACACGCTGTAAAATTGCTTATTTAAAAAATTTATTTGTAGATTATTGTTTTCTTCTACTGAACGGCAGAAAACAGGCTTTGAATTCAGTGAACTTATTTTATTTTTTTTCAATTCAGTGAACTTATTTTATTTTTTTTCAATTCAGTGAACTTATTATTTTTTTTTTAATTCACTGAACGTAATTTTATTTTTTTTTAATTCACTGAACGTAATTTTATTTTTTTTAATTCACTGAACGAAAATGAAATTGAACGAATTCAGTAGTGAATTAATTCAATAAGGAATTAATTCACCAGTGAATTAATTCATTTGATTTAATAAAAAGAACTATTGCAATTGAATTAATTCGTAACAAAATAAATCGAACGAAAGCAAATATGAATTAATTCCATTCAATATATATTGCTTAGTGAATTAATTCATCGAATTTTTAATTCAGAATTGAAAAATTGAATTAAGGAATTAATTCTTCAAAGCTCTGATTACAATAGGTGTAGTAAACTATATTGTATAATATTCCGGTTTCTTTGGAAATATTTTTTTTGAAAAACTCAAAATAATTTCGAAAAGTTATTTTGGGGGGAAAAAATGTTTTGAGATGTATGGCAAATATCGAAGCAATTTAAAAAAAAGGGTGTTTACCAAAATCATTCACCACACAATATAATTTTTTGTAAGCTTAGAATGAACTTTCGCCATAATAAAACTACGACTGAGAGGAAATATTGTATTGACTACAGAAAGTTTGGATCGTTTTTAGATAAAAACTTAGTTATTTCAAATTTAAGCAGCTCTAATGTTCAATGTGAGGATCTTGTAAACACACTTTCTGTAGCTGCATCACAAAGTACTGCTATTACTACAAAACAAATAAATATAAGACACAAAATGAGCCCATGGATGTCTGAGGAACTAATTTCTTTAATATCTTATAAGAATAAGTTGTTGAAAGCTAGGAAGAAAAATAAAAATAACAGGATTATTGCAGATAACCTCAAAAGAATTAGTAAGGTCATTAAGTATTGTAGCAAGAATTTGATGAATGACTTTTACTCGTATAACATTGAGAAATGTGGAGGAGATTCTAGAAAAACATGGAAATTTATAAATAAGCAAATTGGAAAGAAAGAAGAGACATCTAAGGAGTTATTAAATGATGATGATGATATTATAACTATGAATGATGAAAAGGCTTCCATTTTTAATAGATCCTTCTATGAATCGGTTAGAAACATGCGAGCAAGTATAATGCGGCCTATAGACTACTCAAGTTACTTGCACAATAATGAGTTTGTGCAGGTCAGTTGAACAGTGTGTGGCCTTGTTTGTGTACTTGTACAAGTATATTTTTAGAATTGAGTAAAAATCAAAACGATTTTGATTTTTACGCAATATTTTAGAACTTGTACAAGTCATTTGCGCGGTGTATGCTGAAATTAGCACAGTTCAGCAGTAATTTTTGAAGAGTGAACATCATAAATACGGTTAAAAAAATTTAAAATATGAATGAACGTAAAGTAAAAAATGTTAATATGAATTTATTGACATCACCAACGAATTTCAGGTATTTTGGCCTGCACAAAGTGTAAAATAAAGCTTTTAAAGGCTAATATTGCCTTATATAAATAACAATCCGCTACATATTTCTGCTGCTACATGTGAATTAAAATGAATATTGTACAGTTTACTTGAATGGTGTGTAGCGAGTAAGGTGACTTGAACAAACTCGTTATTGTGCAAGTGACTTGCATAGTCTATTTGCCGCATAAATGAAGATCCAAGTGATGATATCAATTTGTTTTAAACATTGGTTCCAACTAACACATTTTTTGATTTAGAAGTTATAGAGGATCGAGTAGTGGATAATATTTTAAATAGTTTAGAAACGAATAAGAGTCCTGGTTGTGACAACATAACACCAAAGATGTTGTTGATACGTAAATCAGCTGTGGTAGAAGCAATTACAACAATATTTAATAATATGATTCAGGAAGCTAAATACCCAAATGTGATTAAAATACACAAAATTATTCCCATTCCTAAAGCTGTAAGTACTAATAGAGTTGAGAACTATCGCCCGATATCGTTACTTTCGAACATACCCGAGTAAAAAAAATTGATCTCGCGCAATATCTAATTATATCCAATTTGATATTGTTTAAAATCTGCTGTAATATCTAGCTGATCCAATTAGATCTCAAAATTGGGTGTATCCAATCATATCGTATTAGATCCCATTGTATATATGGGGATAAACTAAGATCAAGTTATATCTCAAAATTGGGAGGTCCAGTGATATCTTTGGGGATAAACCTAGATCTATTTTGATCCGAAAATTGGCGGATCCAGCTATATATTTGCGGATATTTTTAGATCTAATTTGATCCGAAAAATGGCGGATCCAATTAGATCCAGCTATATATTTGGGGATAAACTTAGATCTAATTTGATCTCAATTTTGGCAGATCAAATTAGATCCCGGAATATATTTGTGGATAAACGTATATCTAATTTGATCCGAAAAAGTGGCAGATCGAATTAGATGTAGCTATATATTTGGGGATAAACTTAGATCTAATTTGATCCAAAAAATGGCACATCGAATTAGATCCAGCAATATATTTGTGGATAAACTTAGATATAAATTGATCTGAAAAATGGCAGATCAAATAAGATCCAGCAATATATTTGTGGATTAACTTAGATCTAAATTTATCTGAAAAATGGCAGATCGAATTAGATCCAGCAATATATTTGTGGATAAAATTGGATATAAATTGAATAGAAAATTGGCAGATCAAATTAGATCCAGCAATATATTTGGGGATTAAGTAAGATCTAAATTTATCCAAAAAATTACAGATAAAATTAGATCCAGTAATATACTTCGGGATTGCGTAAGATCTTAACTTTTCCGATAAATTGCAGATCGAATTAAATCCAGTGATATATTTGGGAATTTGGTAGGATCTTAATTTATCCCATAAATTGCAGATCGAATTAGAAACAGCAATATATTTGGAGATTGACATCTACAACTATCCAGAAAAATGACAGCTAAAATTAGATCCCGCATTATATTTGGGTACTACGTCTCCATTTATTTGGAATTATATAAGATCCCAGACAGATATTGACAATAGTTCAAAAAATAATACACTGGAAGAGCACTGATTTTATAAAAATTACAATATTTTGTTAAAATAAGGTTTAAAATCAGAAGGTCTCGAGTTCGATACCTTTCACGGCTATGCATTTTTTTTTATAAAAATGCGCATTCTCCTTGCTGGTCTTATCGAAATTTTTTCAATAATTTTTATTCTTTGTAATTTACTTGTAAAAATTGTATCATCTTTCTTTGATTTGAAAATAATTTAAACAGAAAGTGATATTAATTTATGATCTTGAGTCAAACTAAAATAACATTTATTTACTTAAAAATAACAGATCAACTAAAAACATTTCCCCCATTCAAAAGAATTTCTTTTTATAAAATTATAATTTTATTTTCTATAAATGTTTTTATAAAATTATATTTTTTTTATTAAATTGAATTTTTTTTTAAAAATAATTTTATTTACATATTTTTAACGCTCTACACCATTTCCAATTGTATCAATTGTTTTTAAGATTTATCAATTGTATTTTAGAAATAATCAATTGAATTTCAGTTTTATGAATTGTATTTCAGAACTTGTCAATTATTTTTCAGATTTATGAATTGTATTTCAGAACTAGTCAATTGAATTTCAGTTTTATCAATTGTATTTCAGAAATTATTAATTGTATTTCCGAAATTCACAACTGTATTTCAGAAATTATCAAACTGTATTTCAGAAATTATCAATTGTATTTCAGAAATTATGAAATGTAATTTAGAAATTTTTCTCTATTAACTATGATAAACCATCAACAAGTTCTGAAATAGATTTGATTATTTCTGAAATACAATTAATAAATTTCTGAAATACATTCCATAATTTCTAAAATACATTTAAAATTTCTGAAATACATTTAATAGCTTCTGAAATACAGTTAATATTGTAGTTGCTGATGAGTTACCATATATGATGGCACCATATATGACAATATATTGTTTAAATGGCACCAATATGGAGCTTTATATGGTAATATATAACTTAGATTCATCCATATACCATTTGATCCGAAAAATGGCCCGATAAAATTGTATCAGTTCTTATTTGTATCAGTTGTTATCTAATTGCATCAGTTTAGATCTGACCTGATTAAATTATGTGTTAATCAGATGAAATTGTATCAGATTTTTGACCTGATACAATTTTATTGGTTTATATTACATGGTATCAGTTTAGGTCCAAATATATATATTTGTATACAAAATTATATAGTTATATCCCAATTTTGACCTGATATCAGTTTAAAACTTTGATACAATTGTATAAGGTAAATGTCGGATACAATTATATTTTATTTATATAAAATTGAACCAATTACGATCTGATTACAATTTCATCTGATTAACACATAATTTAATCAGGTCAGATCTAAACTGATACATTTAGATAAAAATTGATAAACAATTGATAAAAATATATCGGACCATTCTTCGGATGAAACTGTATATTTATACAGATATAACTTAATCACATATATGACTATATGTAACTATTTTTCCTCGGGTTGTTTAAATGATACGATATATCAAAGTATATGGTACTATATATGGTAGCATATATTATCATATCTGCATCTGTATTAAAAATGTCGTTCATCAGGTACCATATATGAGCATATATTGTTGAAATGGCACCATATATGACAATATATGGTTTAAATGGCACCAAATATCCCGAGTAAAAAAAATTATATATAATCATATGTGGCATATATTACAATATATAATTAGACATGTAGTTATGTATATCCATATATAATTATATATGACGTTTTTTCCGATAAATTTTCCTTATATTATGCCATATATAATTTCATCTAATTAGATATCGGCCTTCATAATATTAGATATGGCATATATAATTATATATTACATAACATGGTTGATCTTATTGCATATATAGTTATATATAGAACTATATCTTAATATATATGGTGGCATTTTAGCAATATATAATTATATATGGTATCATTTAAACAATATATAATTATATATGGTGACAGTTAAACTAGATATTATCATATACGGTGCCATTTAAACAATATATGGTACCTCATAAACAAAATCTTTAATTCAGTTCCAGATATGATAATATATATTACTATATATAGTGCGATATATATTTATATATGGTGTTATTTAAGCTATATATTATCATATATGGTGCCATTCAAACCATATATTATCATATATGGTACCATTTAAACCATATATTATCATATATGGTGCAATTTCAACAATATATGCCCATATATGGTACCTAGGGTTTGGGGTTCGGGAATTCCCGGGCGGGAATTCCCGGGAAATCCCGGGAAAAGTTTGTCGGGAATTCCCGGGAAAATAATATATTTTTCCCGGGAAAACGGGAAATTTGAAAAATATTAAATTATTTTTATTTCGAATAGGATTTTTTAATTTTAGTCATAAAAAACATTTTAAATACCAAAACAAAAATGTTAATGTTAAAATTTTTTTAAAAGGGAATCTATTTCTTTGACACACAAAAAAGAAGTTGATTCCCTTTTAAGTAATAAAGATTTTTCGCATAACCTACTCAAAATGTAAGTAGTAAAACCTAAAAATCTGGTAAAATGTTTAAAGAAATATGAACAAAAAGTTTTGTTTCTTACAAATAATCGCCCTTTTTATCTAAATTTTTTGGGGGCGCTGTGGTGTAATGGTTAGCGCGTTGGAATGTTACAAGAAAGGTTGCGGGTTCCAGCCCCAACCAAGGCAACATCAATTTATGAAAAATAATAATATGCATGAGTTTTTTCTATTCCTCATACATATCGCAGCGTCCTCCTTCGGTGTTCCCATAGCACTTAACACCACCGAAGTAAAATAATATAACAGAGCTATGAACTAAAAAGCTTCAACAAAGTCCGCCAACTCTTCATCAGATGGCGCGCAACAACTGTTCTAAGATTCAACATCTCGCGCAATTGCAGTGTTGCCATATTTGAAGCCCTTCATCTTTCACCACTTTGCACTTCTCCTCTATCCCCTTTCCAAAGGAAGCAACACGTTAATTAATAGGAAGAATTTCCTGAGTGTTGCTTCTCTTTTACTAAAATGTATATTTTAGTTAAAGACGACTTTAGTTAACATATTGGGTGGCAGCCAATCAAAATATTTGAAAATATAAATATTTTTGTAGGGCTTTCATACACAAAATGAACAAAACCGTATGATTAAAAATAAAGTCGACTTTATATTTAAAATAATCCTTTATATTAAGGGCCAATAATTTTATAAGTAACGTTTCCATTAATAAAATATTTTCAAGTAAATTTACTTTATTTAATTACACCTGCTTTCAAACTAATATATTATTTTATATTAAATAATAAAATGTCAGGAGTATGGAAATACTTTACAAAAAATGACAATACAGCGCAGTGCAATATTTGCCCTAAAAGACTAATGGTTAACGGAGGTAGTTTATCCGACATCTAAATTTAGTTCACAAAAAAAAATTGATATTCATGCAACTTTTCTTGAAGAAAATGAGCCAAATGTGATAAAGCGGTTTGTTTCCGACAGTCCAGTAGTGGGTGCTTTCTGCTGGAATAATGCAATTTATTTGGCAGTGTTTAGAGTAACTTATGTGAAATCAAATGTTCAACATTCTGATATTTTTACTTACTTCACTATACAGACTGCATTTGTACTGAAATAGTGTTTTTTTTAACAAAAATTATTTAAATAGGTGGTTTTCATTAACAATTTTGTTAAAAAATATTTCCCGGTATTCCCGGTATTCCCGGGAATCAAATTTTTTTATTCCCGTTTCCCGGGAAATAAAAAAGTCCGGGAAATCCCAAACCCTAATGGTACCTCATGAACAATATTTTTAATACAGTTCCACATATGATAATATATGCTACCATATATAGTGCCATGTATATTTATATATGGTGTTATTTAAGCAATATATTACCATATATAGTGCTTTTAAACCATATATTATCTTATATGGTGCCATTTCAACAATATATGCTCATATATGGTACATTTTTAATACAGTTCCAGATATGATAATATATGCTACTATATAGTACCATATATGTTTATATATGCTGTTATTTAAGAAATATATTAACATATTTGGTGCCATTTAAACCATATATTGTCATATATGGTGCCATTTCAACAATATATGCTCATATATGGTACCTGATGAACGACATTTTTAATACAGATGCAGATATGATAATATATGCTACCATATATAGTACCATATACTTTGATATATCGTATCATTTAAACAACCCGAGGAAAAATAGTTACATATAGTCATATATTTGATTAAATTATATCTGTATAAATATACAGTTTCATCCGAAGAATGGCCCGATATATTTTTATCAATTGTTTATCAATTTTTATCTAAATGTATCAGTTTAGATCTGACCTGATTCAATTATGTGTTAATCAGATGAAATTGTATCAGATTTTTGATCTGATACAATTTTATCGGTTTGATCGTAATTGGTTCAATTTTATATAAATAAAATATAATTGTATCCGACATTTACCTTATATAATTGTATCAAAGTTTTAAACTGATATCAGGTCAAAATTGGGATATAACTATATAATTTTGTATACAAATATATCTATTTGGACCTAAACTGATATCATGTAATATAAACCAATAAAATTGTATCAGGTCAAAAATCTGATACAATTTCATCTGATTAACACATAATTTAATCAGGTCAGATCTAAACTGATGCAATTAGATAACAACTGATACAAATAAGAACTGATACAATTTTATCGGGCGATTTTTCGGATCAAATGGTATATGGATGAATCTCAGTTATATATTACCATATAAAGCTCCATATTGGTGCCATTTAAACAATATATTGTCATATATGGTGCCATCATATACACACACAGAACAGATTCGTTGTGATAACCGAATTTGTCGCCAACCGAATTTTGGTAGTCACATGTATTATCACGTTATTCTGTTGCAGCTAGCGACTTTTTCGGTCGGTCCAATCGAATTTATTTGCCTATTCAGTAGATCCAACCGAATTTATTTATATATTCCTACCGAATTAAATAAAACACCATTTCCAATCTTTTTTATTGTTATTCTTTTAATAAGTAAAATATGAAATAAACAAAATAAAATAGATAAAATAAGGAAGATCCATAGGACTTGTGGGTTTTCCATTAGAAAAATTGTCTATATACTGGTAAGTTTGTTAAAGGAAAGCGTTCCCCAGAAATCTGAAAGGTTTTTCATTTCCATTGGAATACCTTTTAGATTCTGAGAAGCCTTTTCAATAAAAAAAACTTTCTCACAAATTCTGCTCATTTTTGCTATAAGAAACACCCAAGTCCAAAGGAATTTTTCCCTTATTCTGAGAACCTTTTTTTATAAAAAAATGAAGGTGCAAAAAAATTCCGATTATGAAAAACCGAACCCAGCAAATATTTCAGATCACGGGCAACATATTTACCGCCTTCTAAATTATTATAAAGCATAATATTTCCCTAGTTTGGAAAAAAGTCATCTAGATTTCCTTTTTTTAAATCGGAATTTTGAGATTGCCAGTAAAACCTAGATGCATTAATTTGATTTAATGGAAGTCTTCATTTTAATTATACATATTTACTTACCTATATATGTTGAATGTTGAAAACAAATCAGCTTCTAAAAATTGTATCCTTAAATTTTTCCTTAAACAATTTCTTTTTTTAAATTTAATTTGACAGTTATATTTGTTTTGATTTTTTTATTTCGATTACACAGTACAACAGCCAATCTGGGGGGTGAGAAATTCCAAGTCAGGGTGATGGTAATAGGTCAGTATAGTAAAACCCTCAAAAGGTTTGGCGTTCGTATGTGTCATTTTTTTATGACCTTTTAAATTTTTTCCTTAGCTTGATGTTTTTTCGCTTAGTTGTAACATTTTGGCAAAAACGTAGTTTAACATAACTCGAGAACCACTTGTCCGATTTTGATGAAACAAATTTATAAAAATTTATAATTACAATTTCTTTAATCCGTTCATATAACGTTTTTCTTTATAATCAACAGTTTTGCCGGTAAAAATAAATTTGTGGAGAAAAAAAAATATTTTTTTGCCTAAAAATTAAAATTTTTTTTTTTAAATTCATAAAAAATCCAAAACGGAAAAAAGGATCAAGTGTTATTAATTTCATGTAAAGTCACACAACCTATAAACAAAATTTAACGCGTTCTGCTTTTATTTACAATTAAGTGAAGGTATCCCATTTTGACAAGAATATTGATATTTGTTTTTATTCAAAAAAGTGTCATTTATCGCCTTTTTCATAAATTTTCCCCAATAACTCCAGACTTCTGGCCATAAACTACTAAAAAAATTAAGTAAACATTTTTATAATTTTTTATTTTTATTTTATTTATTTATTTTTATTTATTTTGATAAATATTGCCTAGACTTTTTCGATGGTGGTTGTTCGGGACTAGTGGCATCGCATTCATCGCTATCATCAGTTTCTGAACCACACATAATGTCAATGTGTGACTCCACTGTTGGCCCTTCTGCATCTCCTGAAAATTCTTTATCATCAAGATCATCCTTGTCTTGCCACACTAACTTACTCCACCAGCAAATTTCCGCAATTATTGCACTCGGCGACTTTTTGCCTCTATATCTGTAAGTTTTTGTTTTATTAAAATGAGTTTGAAAAAATAAAAAATCAGTATTACCTCATTTCAAATGGCATAGCAACTTGATGATAGCGTTCACCTTGTTCATCAGATTCGGTAGCCAATTGTTTGCTGAAGTAGTCCAGATGATGATGTAAATAATGGATTTTCAAGGACATGTGGACACCAATTTCCGAGAATGCTCTTAACATCCTTGCGACAGAAACATCGTAGTTGTTAGAACGATGCTTTCCCAACAAGCCTTCTATTACTTCTTTGATTGCCTGCCATGCATTCAATTCAGCGTCAATCAAAATATTGTTGAATGCGTCACTTTTAATCAGCTTTCGTATATCTGGACCATTTAGTACGCCTGATTGGAAAAAATTAATTTGTTAAGATGGAAAATCATGGGAAATGAATGTGATATTATAACTTACCTTCTTTAATTTTACTTTCGCTGAGTCTCGGGTAAATTAGTTTCAAACACAAGAAAACTTCATCTCTTTTGGCGACAGTTTTGATAAAATTCTTAACAATTCCAAGTTTAATATGCAGTGGAGGCAGCAATATCTTCTCCTTCGGCACTAGAGGCTCACGAATAATATTGGCCGTTTGTAACCTGCTGTGCTCTCTGAGTTTCCATCCGTGGCATGCATATTGGTCACCGGAAAATCGTGTGTCCCAATCGCACAAAAAGCACATATATTTTATATAGCCGCTTTGAAGACCGCAAAGCATTGCTACAACTTTTAAATCGCAGCATATGCGCCACATATGTTTGGCGTAGTTAACCATTTTTAAAATATTTTCCAGTGCATCACATGTTTCTTTCGTTTCTGTACTGTAGGCGATTGGAACTGAAGGTTTTTTATTGGTCTTATGCAGTAAAACCGCCTTCAAGCTGAGTTTTGAACTGTCAATAAATAATCTCCAGTCATCTGCTTCATATTTTATTTCCATTGCGTCCATCAATTTTCCTACATCCGGGCAATATGCAGAAGTTTTTTCATCATTCACAAGGAATAAACTTTGGAGTGTTGCCTGACGACTTCGATAAGCTGTGACTTTCACACCGGGTGCCAACAAATTGTTTGATTTCAAAATGGAAGCCAGCTCTTCCGATTTATGCTGTGTTAATTCCAACTTGGCAACAATTGAATCAAGCTTATTTTGATTTATTAAAATTGGCTCATTGGATACTGATGGCTCATATGGGGAATCATCACGTGCATGATATGTCGGAGCAGTCGTAGAAGAGAAAATATCTGGGCTACAAGGTTTTGGCACAGGAATGTGGTCCGAATGCGGCAATGGTGTTGCGGCACTTGCAACACCAACGTAATTATACGATTTTCTTATCCTTTTGCGGCTCCTTTATTCGCACATGCATAGCAATTCAATGGATTGTGACCTTCGCCAGGATTAGTCCAAGTGATTGGGATACCGAATGGCATACTTTCACGTCTTCTATTTTTCCAATCCATTAGACGGTTGTAGCATCTTTTACACACTATATTTGGTACCCAATTTTCGTTCACTATAACATTTTGGTTGAAGTACATCTCGTATGTTTGAACAAATCAGTACTGAAATTTCCCCTTTTTTTATGTGTTGAGACATATTGACCACAGCAGTAGCAAAAGCTATTTATATCTGGCTTGCACAGTTTCATATACTGTTCTCTTTTGTTCACTTTTAAAAAACTGGAGAAAAATCACTTTTACTGTTCGCGTTCGTCGGCACTTGTTGAATGACAAAAATCACAGAACCAGTGTGAGAAAGAGAAGAAGTATAATGACAATGCATGTTTTATGTGAACATTACAGAACCAGTGTTGCCACATCAATATTTCTCTTTTAGTACAGTAGAAAAATATGAGAGAGTTCGGCTTGTGAGTGTCAATGTTTTCTCCAAATAATGTTGTGCATATCTGGAGCAAATTTTTGAAATTCATACATTTACCTAATTGTGAATAAATGAGAAACGCGTGCATCGATTTTCATGATCTATGCCTTTTTTTGCTCATGAGTTATGTGACTTTACGCGAAAGTAATTAGTTTTGGCACTTTTTTTCATTTTGGATTTTTTATGAATTTTTAAAAAAAAATATTTAAATTTTTAGGCAAAAAATACTTTTTTTCCCTTCATACATTCATTTTTAACTTCGAAAGTGTTGCACATATAGGAAAACGGTATAGAAACAGATTAGAGAAATTGTAATTCTAAATTTTTCTAAATTTGTTTCATCAAAATCGGACAAGTGGTTCTCGAGTTATGTTAAACTACGTTTTTGCCAAAATGTTACAACTAAGCGAAAAAACATCAAGATAAGGAAAAAATTTAAAAGGTCATAAAAAAAATGACACATACGAACGCCAAACCCTTTGAGGGTTTTACTATACTGACCTAGTACCATCACCCTGACTTGGAATTTCTCACCCCCCAGACAATAATCCCAAAAATGTTCCATAGTGTTATGAACACCAACATAAAATACCACTAAAATATATATTTTGTGCATTCGGTTAGCACAATTAAAACTGCGTAGCTACAACAAACTTTTCAGTTCGAATTACCAAATAAAATATAATGTGTAATTTAGTATATGAATTTAGTTGTATCTATTCAATAATGATTGATATACGAAATATATTGGGTACTATGCATGTTTTCTTGTTTTTAATAATAGTATCCCTACCGAATTATATGAAAATATTTTTTATTTTGTTACATTGGTTGGTATGCCCGATTTTATTATTAAAAATGATTTTTAAAAGTTGTGGAAACCATATAGTTGTTGTTAAAACAAACTAATCGTTCTGAATGTAATTATTATATTATCGTGAATGTATTTATATTGTTTTAGAAGAAATATGGTGATCACGATCACTTTCCAACTAAATTATTTTCTGTGTGTAATGGTAACTCATCAGCAACTACAATATTAACTGTATTTCAGAAGCTATTAATTGTATTTCAGAAATTTTAAATGTATTTTAGAAATTATGGAATGTATTTCAGAAATTTATTAATTGTATTTCAGAAATAATCAAATCTATTTCAGAACTTGTTGATGGTTTATCATAGTTAATAGAGAAAAATTTCTAAATTACATTTCATAATTTCTGAAATACAATTGATAATTTCTGAAATACAGTTTGATAGTTTCTGAAATACAGTTATGAATTTCGGAAATACAATTAATAATTTCTGAAATACAATTGATAAAATTGAAATTCAATTGACTAGTTCTGAAATACAATTCATAAATCTGAAAAATAATTGATAAGTTCTGAAATACAATTGATAAAACTGAAATTCAATTGATTATTTCTGAAATACAATTGATAAATCTTAAAAACAATTGATACAATTGGAAATGGTGTAGAGCTTTAAAAATATGTAAATAAAATTATTTTTTAAAAAAATTCAATTTAATAAAAAAAATATAATTTTATAAAAACATTTATAGAAAATAAAATTATAATTTTATAAAAAGAAATTCTTTTGAATGGGGGAAATGTTTTTAGTTGATCTGTTATTTTTAAGTAAATAAATGTTATTTTAGTTTGACTCAAGATCATAAATTAATATCACTTTCTGTTTAAATTATTTTCAAATCAAAGAAAGATGATACAATTTTTACAAGTAAATTACAAAGAATAAAAATTATTGAAAAAATTTCGATAAGACCAGCAAGGAGAATGCGCATTTTTATAAAAAAAATGCATAGCCGTGAAAGGTATCGAACTCGAGACCTTCTGATTTTAAACCTTATTTTAACAAAATATTGTAATTTTTATAAAATCAGTGCTCTTCCAGTGTATTATTTTTTGAACTATTGTCAATATCTGTCTGGGATCTTATTTAATCCCAAATAAATGGAGATCTTACGTAGTACCCAAATATAATGCAGGATCTAATTTTAGCTGTCATTTTTCTGGATAGTTTTAGATGTCAATCTCCAAATATATTGCTGTTTCTAATTCGATCTGCAATTTATGGTATAAATTCAGATCCTACCAAATCCCCAAATATATCACTGGATTTAATTCGATCTGCAATTTATCGGAAAAGTTAAGATCTTACGCAATCCCGAAGTATATTACTGGATCTAATTTTATCTGTAATTTTTTGGATAAATTTAGATCTTACTTAATCCCCAAATATATTGCTGGATCTAATTTGATCTGCCAATTTTCTATTCAATTTATATCCAAGTTTATCCACAAATATATTGCTGGATCGAATTCGATCTGCCATTTTTCAGATAAATTTAGATCTAAGTTAATCCACAAATATATTGCTGGATCTAATTTGATCTCCCATTTTTCAGATCAATTTATATCTAAGTTTATCCACAAATATATTGCTGGATCTAATTCGATGTGCCATTTTTTGGATCAAATTAGATCTAAGTTTATCCCCAAATATATAGCTACATCTAATTCGATCTGCCACTTTTTCGGATCAAATTAGATATACGTTTATCCATAAATATATTGCGGGATCTAATTTGATCTGCCAAAATTGAGATCAATTTAGATCTAAGTTTATCCCCAAATATATAGCTGGATCTAATTGGATCCGCCATTTTTCGGATCAAATTAGATCTAAAAATATACGCAAATATATAGCTGGATCCGCCAATTTTCGGATCAAAATAGATCTAGGTTTATCCCCAAAGATATCACTGGACCTCCCAATTTTGAGATATAACTTGATCTTATTTTATCCCCATATATACAATGGGATCTAATACGATATGATTGGATACACCCAATTTTGAGATCTAATTGGATCAGCTAGATATTACAGCAGATCTTAAACAATATCAAATTGGATATAATTAGATATTGCGCGAGATCAATTTTTTTTAATCGGGATCCCGAGTAAAAAAAATTATATATAATCATATGTGGCATATATTACAATATATAATTAGACATGTGGTTATGTATATCCATATATAATTATATATGAGGTTTTTTCCGAAAAATTTTCCTTATATTATGCCATATATAATTTCATCTAATTAGATATCGGCCTTCATAATATTAGATATGGCATATATAATTATATATTACATAACATGGTTGATCTTATTGCATATATAGTTATATATAGAACTATATCTTAATATATATGGTGGGATTTTAGCAATATATAATTATATATGGTATCATTTAAACAATATATAATTATATATGGCGACAGTTAAACTAGATATTATCATATATGGTGCCATTTAAACAATATATGGTCATATATGGTACCTCATAAACCAAATCTTTAATTCAGTTCCAGATATGATAATATATGGTACTATATATAGTGCGATATATATTTATATATGGTGTTATTTAAGCTATATATTATCATATATGGTGCCATTCAAACCATATATTATCATATATGGTGCCATTCAAACCATATATTATCATATATGGTACCATTTAAACCATATATTATCATATATGGTGCAATTTCAACAATATATGCCCATATATGGTACCTCATGAACAATATTTTTAATACAGTTCCATATATGATAATATATGCTACGATATATAGTGCCATATATATTTATATATGGTGTTATTTAAGCAATATATTACCATATATGGTGCCATTTAAACCATATATTGTCATATATGGTGCCATTTCAACAATATATGCTCATATATAGTACCTGATGAACGACATTTTTAATACAGATGCAGATATGATAATATATGCTACCATATATAGTCCCATATATATTGATATAGGGTGTCATTTAAACAATATTAATATATAGACATATATGGTATCATTTAAACAATATATTGTCATATATGGCACAATTTAAACAATATATGGTCAAATTTGGTACCACATCAACATTTTGAATACAATTCCATATATGGTTTAATTTGAATAATGTAAAACTATGTATGGCGCTATAAAAAATATTATCAGATATGTTACTTCATTAACAATATTTATAATACAGTGTCATATATTGTAATATATGTATATCATTTAATATATATTGATGTATGGTAATGGTACAATAATTCCAATATCAGTTGAGATACAATTTGTGGGTCCATATCAACAATTTGTTCACGTACATTTAACATATATATATATGTACATTTAAGTTATAATTTATAAACACTTTATAAAGTTAAATAGTTCCATAAACCTCGTCTAACTGTGTAGAATGTTTATGAATATACGATTTAATATATAATAATTACAACTACACATTGGTGCCATTATCTAAAATTTAATTTAATGTTAACTTATAATAAAATAAAAATGTATTTCCTAAAAATAAAAAAATAGTGTTAATTAATGTTAATATACAATAGGTTTAAGTTTAACATCCCAGACAGAAAAATATAATCGGCACAATGCTGGCAAACCGTTGGCGATGGTCGGTTATGCGTTGGCAGAACTTTGCATTAACTATCTTGGCAAAGAAATAGATTTCAAAAAACATTTTTGAAAAAATTGAGAAAACTTTTTTTAATATTTGCTTTTAAAAACATGAAATTTAACCCAGTCCACCAGATTGTCAGCCAAGACCTCTACACTCTAATCTAACGAGACTTGTTATAGATGTGTGATAGCTACAAATTAAATGAATGATAAAAGCATTTCGAGCTAACTTATAAGCATCGAAAAAACGTATTCCAGAAATTATTAAATGTACAGGTTGGTTGAAAAGTTTCTGCGCTCGAAATGAAAGAATAATGTTTTTTTTACGAAATATATTTTTTTATTCAATATAATCTCCTAGAAGCTCAATACACTTGTTCCAATTATCTTCCAATAATTTTATCCCATCCTTATAATGGTTTTCCGGAAGCTCTGCAAAATAACCGTCTACGTCTGCTATGGCCTCTTCATTCGACGAAAAATGCTTTCCACGAAGGAATTGTTTGAGATTTCTGAAGAGATAGTAGTCACTGGGAGCCAAATCTGGTGAATACGGTGGGTGTTCAAGCAATTCGTACTTTAATTCTTTGAATTTAGCCATCGTCAAAACACTTTTGTGAACAGGTGCATTGTCTTGATGAAAAATGATTTTTTTTATTCTTTAAACCAGGTCTTTTCTCACGAATTTTTTCATCCAGCTGATCCAAAAGGCTGCAATAATATTCAGAGTTGATTGTTTTACCTTTCTGAAGATAATCAATCAACAAAATTCCTTTTGCATCCCAAAAATCTGATGCCATAACCTTCTTTGCTGATCGTTGTGACTTCACCTGCCTTGAAGCTGAACAACCACCTTCAGTCCAGTGTAAACGTTCTTGTTTCAATTTAGGATCATGGTGGTAGATCCAAGTCTCATTCATAGTTATAAAACAACGCCAGAAGTTGGTTTTATTCTGCTTAAAACGCTCCAAATTACGCTGAGAAATTTGTTTTCGATCCAGTTTTTGTTGAATTGTTAATGTGTGCGGCACTAACTTTCCAAACAGTTTTTTCATACGTAATTCTTCATGTAAAATATGGAGTACTCGTTCGTCTGAGATGCCTATGGCATTAGAAATTTCACGCTTAGTCAAACTTGAATCTTCACTAACCATATTATGTACTTGCTCAATGATTTCTGCTGTGGTTGCAGTTTTTGGTCGTCCTTGGCGTGGATCGTCTTCAAGGCTAGTACGACCACGTTTAAATTCACCAGCCCAAAATTCAACGGTGCGTTTTGATGGTGAGGACTCCTTATACACTTCTAACAATTGTTCATAAATTTCCTTTGCTTTTAAACCCTTCAAAACAAAGAATCTAATGACTGCACGATATTCAATTTTTTCCATATTAAAAAAAATCAATGACACGTCAACTTCAAATGGCTTGTTAACAAAGAATGAATTGACAGAATGACTTGCAACTTTGCATGTGTTCTCAGGACAGTTATACCAACTTTAGAAAAAAAAGTTTGGAGCTAGCAGTGCCATCTCTTGGTGAGCGCAGGAACTTTTCAACCAACCTGTATTTTAGAAAATTTTAATTGTATATCACAAAATATTATTTGCACTTCAGAAACTACAATATTACGCAAATTTAATTATTTATTTATTTATTTAGTTGTGTCTATTTCAGAATTTCATAGCTAATAGAGAAAAATTTCTCAAATACATTTCATAATTTCGGAAATACGATTGATAATTTCTGAAATACAGTTTGATAATTTCTGAAATACAGTTGTGAATTTCGGAAATACAATTAATAATTTCTGAAACACAATTGATAAAACTGAACTTCAATTGACTAGTTCTGAAATACAATTCATAAATGTGAAAAATAATTGATGAGTTCTGAAACACAATTGATAGAACTGAAATTCAATTGATTATTTCTGAAATACAATTGATAAATCTTAAAACAATTAATACAATTGGAAATGGTGTAGAGCGTCAAAAAGATGTAAATAAAATTATTTTATTCAAAGATTTCAATTTAATAAAAAAATAAATATATAATTTTGTAAAAAAATTTATAGAAAAAAAAAATTTAATTTTATAAAAAGAAATTCATTTTGTAAAAGAAATGCATATTGAACTCGTTACCTTCTGAGTTTAAACCTTATTTTAACAAAATATTGCAATTTTTATACAATCAGTGCTCTGCCAGTCTATTATTTTTTGAACAGTTGCCAATATATGTCTGGGATCTTATTTAATCCCAAATAAATGGATATCTTACGTAGTACCCAAATATAATGCGGCATCTAATTTTATCTGTCATTTTTATGGATACTTTTAGATGTCAATCCCCAAATATATTGCTGTTTCTAATTCGATCTGCCATTTTAATACCGAAATAAATTGCTGGATCTAATTCGATCTGCCATTTTTCTGATAAATTTAGATCCAAGTTTATCCCCAAATATATTGCTGGATCTAATTTGATCTGCCATTTTTCGGTTAAATTTAGATCCAAGTTTATCCCCATATATATTGCTGGATCTAATTCGATTAGGAATTTTTCGGATAAAATTAGATCTAAGTTTATCCACATATATATTGCTGGATCTAATTCGATCTGGCATTTTTCGGATAAATTTACATCCAAGTTTATCCCTAAATATATTGCTGGATCTAATTCGATCTGCCACTTTTTCGGATCAAATTAGATCTAAGTTTATCCACAAATATATAGCTGGATCTAATTCGATCTGCCATTTTTCGGATCAAATTAGGTCTTACTAAATCCCAAAATATATTGCTGGATCTAATTTGATGTGCCAATTTTCTATTCAATTTATATCCAAGTTTATCCACAAATATATTGCTGAATCTAATTCGATCTGCCATTTTTCGGATAAATTTAGATCTAAGTTAATCCACAAATATATTGCTGGATCTAATTTGATCTGCCATTTTTCAGATCAATTTATATCTAAGTTTATCCACAAATATATTGCTGGATCTAATTCGATGTGCCATTTTTCGGATCAAATTAGATCTAAGTTTATCCCCAAATATATAGCTAGATCTAATTCGATCTGCCACTTTTTCGGATCAAATTAGATATACGTTTATCCACAAATATATTGCGGGATCTAATTTGATCTGCCAAAATTGAGATCAAATTAAATCTAAGTTTATCCCCAAATATATAGCTGGATCTAATTGGATCCGCCATTTTTCGGATCAAATTAGATCTAAAAATATCCGCAAATATATAGCTGGATCCGCCAATTTTCGGATCAAAATAGATCTAGGTTTATCCCCAAAGATATCACTGGACCTCTTAATTTTGAGATATAACTTGATCTTAGTTTATCCCCATATATACAATGGGATCTAATACGATATGATTGGATACACCAAATTTTGAGATCTAATTGGATCAGCTAGATATTACAGTAGATCTTAAGCAATATCAAATTGGATATGATTAGATATTGCGCGAGATCAATTTTTTTTACTCGGGATGTTAATATATTTCTTAAATAACAGCATATATAAACATATATGGCACTATATAGTAGCATATATTATCATATCTGGAACTGTATTAAAAATATTGTTCATGAGGTACCATATATGGGCGTATATTGTTGAAATTGCACCATATATGATAATATATGGTTTAAATGGTACCATATATGATAATATATGGTTTGAATGGCACCATATATGATAATATATAGCTTAAATAACACCATATATAAATATATATCGCACTATATATAGTACCATATATTATCATATCTGGAACTGAATTAAAGATTTTGTTTATGAGGTACCATATATGACCATATATTGTTTAAATGGCACCATATATAATAATATCTAGTTTAACTGTCACCATATATAATTATATATTGTTTAAATGATACCATATATAATTATATATTGCTAAAATGCCACCATATATATTAATATATAGTTCTATATATAACTATATATGCAATAAGATCAACCATGTTATGTAATATATAATTATATATGCCATATCTAATATTATGAAGGCCGATATCTAATTAGATGAAATTATATATGGCATAATATAATGAAAATTTTTCGGAAAAAACGTCATATATAATTATATATGGATATACATAATCACATGTCTAATTATATATTGTAATATATGCCACATATGATTATATATAATTTTTTTTACTCGGGTAGACAAAGTTTTTGAAAAAAAATTTTTTTGAGCAACTATTCAATTACCTTCATGACAACAATATATTATTTGAACGTCAATATGGCTTCAGAAAAGGCACTGGAACTGAGGAAGCTGTAATTAATGTAGTGGATTGTATTTGTAATGGACTTGATTTGGGATATAAAGGAGTGGCTGGAGTATTCTTCGATTTATCAAAAGCTTTTGATTTGGTGGATCACAATATATTACTACGAAAGCTTTATTTCATAGGTTTTTCCAGAAATACTATTGCGTTTTTTAAGGATTACTTAACCAATAGAAGCCAATTTGTTCAGATTGGTGAATCTTGTAGTAACAAGCTAGAAGTATTTTGTGGTGCACCACAGCAGCGTTCTTGGCCCACTTTTGTTTAAACATTACATAAATGATATGAACAACCTAAACTTTAACGGAAAGTTATTTATGTTTGCAGATGATGTTTGCCTTTTATACAACTATAAAGATGAAAAGGTATTGAGGACACATATTGAATATGATGCTGCGATTTTGGCGGAATTTTTACGGTTTAATAAATTAATATTAAATAGTAAAAAAACGAAATTTGTACGATTTAAACCATATATCTTTAAAAATGATGAATTTATGAGCGTACATATTGATGGAGAAGTGATACAGGAATCTGAAGATGTTAAATACCTCGGAATTAATATAAATCACAATCTTATGTGGGAAAATCATATTTCCAAGTTGAAATCAAGAATATCGTAGGGAATTGGTATACTGTACAAGTTTAGAAATAAATTGGATACTAAAACTAAAATGTTGTTGTATCAATCGTTAATTCATTCACACCTTACATATCTACCGGTTATTTATGGTAGTAAATCAAGCACAATAATAAAATCATTGCAATCTGCACAAAATAAGGCACTGAAAATTGTATTCAAGCAACTGTTGAGGCTTAGCACAGTTGAATTGTACAAAGATATTGCAAAACCCGTTCTTCCTGTAAGAGGGCTTTATAAACAACAGCTCTTGTTATACGTATTCAAATGTATAAATAGTATTGGATCTCATACAATTAATTTTAATCCAAACATATCGTACACTGAAAGAATCACAAGACAGGCTTTGAATCTTAATGTTGTAAGGTGTCGTCTTTAGTTAACCAAACAACGTGTAAGTTTTGCTGGACCTAACGAATATAATAAATTACCAGTTTGGTTAAAAAATATTGAAACCTTATCTAACTTTAAAGGAAAATTAAAACAATATTTACTTCAAAATGTTGAAATGCTTCTAACAAATTAACTTACAAATTAAAGATGATATGCATATTTATATTATGAATTTTTTATATAGGTATTGTTAATGTTGAACAAATTTAAGTTTTTTTTTATTTAGAATGTTGCCAACTTGGTAGCCTCTAAAATGCCATACTTGGAGCTGAGGCAAAAACTTGTAAATTTTGTAAATAAAATATTGAAATATTGAAAAAATAAAAAAAAATAAAAAAAAAAAAAAGAAGCAATAAAATTTGTTTTTGATTCTCGAATTGTGTCTGTAATTATTTGTGTCGCGCGAATTAAAATTTTATTTTTTGATTCTCGAATTAAAATTGTATTTCTATGATTCGCGAATCAATTTTAGTCATTAATATATCTATAAAAAATAAACTTGCATTGAATACTTTAATTTAACAATAATTTCAAATACAAAGTTAAATTTACTATTAATAAATCAATGTTTTAAATTGTAATGGAGTCTTTTAGACGAATAAAACAATATACATTAATTCGCGAATCAAAACAAAAAATTTGATTCACGAAATAAGAAATATGGAAATAATTCGCAGGAATTATATAATTTTTTTACTATTAAATCTGCAGCAATCTAAGTAAATATGTACTCCATCCGGCTATTTTTGAAATATCTCTTTTTATGTATGCACAGCGCATGCTACGGGGACAGTTTTTCGATCAAGTGTTTAGTATGGAGATATTTGGTTAGTTTGGGGACTGTCCTCAAACTCTTCCTAGGTCTAGTGCATAGTATGAAGACATTTTTGACTCATATATAGCATAGTTTTGGCACATTTTTGGCTATGTCTCCGAACTATGCGCACCACATACTTATATAAATATGTATGTATATTAGACCGACTCACGAAAAAAAGGACAAAAAAGTGCCCCCCTTAAAATAAAACTTGGTTTGTTTTATGATGATTCCAAAAATATTTCGGGTCTAGGAATGAGATCTCACGAGCTGGACCATTTTTAAAAAAGGTCTTTTTTTTAGTTTTTGTAAGAAATTTACATCTTTGCTGAAGAAAACATACATATATATACGCGTCCAGCGGTATATATAACATGTTAAAGCATATCCTGACATGTCCTATTTTCAAGGATATTTTAAAAAAACCAAATTTTTGACTCTTTTGTACAAAAATATTTATGATTGAAATGTCAAACTTACATATTATAATCTATAGACGATTTAAGTGAACACGTATTTCAGATTTTGTTGAAATTCGCGATTTTTCGCGTTTTATCAGAAATTCAATGTGTTCGAAACAATATGTTCTAAATAGGGCAATATGGATATCTAGGCTTTTATTTTCACAAGTAAATCATCGCCGAGTGGATATAGTTTAGAGTTTTGCAAATTTAATACATTTTTCACGGCACTCTGGCCCAAATTTTGATAAAAATTTAGAGCTACCCCAATTCAATAAAAAAAATTTATGAAATTTTTTTTAGGTTTATTACACTGCATGACAAAATCTAGACTTTTAAAAATTAATAAAGCTCTGACCATCAATTCTATATATTTCGGACATGCTGATTACAATGGCGTACTTTATTTTTCAATTAATGGTACAGATTTTTCGCTAAATGTCTTTAAAGTTTGGCGGTAGTACATTCAGTTTTTTATATAAAAAATTTTTCAAATTCAATTAATATGAATTTTTTTGTGTTAAAATGTAAGCACAGGACCTATTATTGAAATATTTTCCTTTTAATTGCTTCCTTACTAAGGTCGATTGTACATTTGGCGACTAAAGTCGCTGAAATAGCAAAAAACCATAAAAACCTATATAAAATGCTAAGTAGTGGTTTAAATATCAAGATAAGCACATCGCATTTATATCGTAAATATGGCCACGGGTCCTGTGCTTACATTTTAAACAAAAAAATTCATATTGATTGAATTTGAAAAATTTTTTATATAAAAAACTGAATGGACAACCGCCAAACTTTAAAGACATTTAGCGAAAATTCGGTACCGATCGAAAAATAAAGTACGCCATTGTAATCAGCATGCCCGAAATATATAGATCTGATGTCAGATCTTCATTAATTTTTTCAGTGTCATGCAGTGTTATTAAATGAAATATTTTATCGAAATACGCGTGTCTGTAATTTTTTTAAGTAAAGTCTAAATATAGGCTGACCCTAAATAAAATTTTATAATACGTTTTTCGCGAAAAAAAAAGATATTCCGCCAAAAAAAACGCGTGTTGGGTTTTTTTCTGTTAAGTTGCATTTTTATCCTTAGATCTACTAGATACTGAATTTAAATTATTATTAAAAATCAAAAAAAAAAAATTTCGCGAAAAAAAGTTAATCCGCCAAAAAACACGCGTGATGGATTTTTTCTGTTAAGTTGCATTTTTATCTTACATCAACTACATACTGAATTCAAATGCAAATTGCAGCAAATTGCAATGATTTACTTGTCAAAAGAAAAGTTTTGGTATCCATATTTCCCTATTTAGAACATATTGTTTCCACCACATTGAACTTGTGTGTTTATGAGTAAAGTAAAACAAACGATACTAATGTGAAACAATTTCGAAATATAAGTAAAACTTCAAATAAACAAATAAATTAAGAGATTTTTCTGATTTAATTCTTCATAATTTTGTTGAAGATCGGTTGTTATTTACCTATAATTTAAAAATGCAAATTAAAGGTGAATTATTGACTGTCCAGTAGACCGTTCTTTTTTGCCGAACGTAGGGGTCGCCTTTTTACAATTTTCGTTATTTCTTTGGCATTTACAGTCGGATCTTAAAGTATGATACATCAATGTTTTCGAGTGGACCAATGTTTTGTTCTAAGAGCTATTGACCTTAATTATCCCGTTCTACTATTTACCCACCAGATCTCAGTTCCTACCACTAGTGACGTTCCTTCTAATGTGCGGAGGTGTTCAGTGAACACCTTAAAACTTTTTCATATTCTTTGTAATTTAAAAAGATGTCCGAAGGTTCCATAATATTTCCGCACATGTATATAATGCAATGGTATTGATACAACACGGTTGGTCTAGAATTAGGTATTGACAAAAAAATGCTCCACAAAGAGTGAGTATAGGGGTTGAATACACTATATTTATGATTAAAACCAAAAGCATTTTTAAAAGAAATCTGTAGACGAATTTAAAAGTTATGACCATTTAAAGTTTTTTGTTTAAAAAAAATTGGGGGCCATTGGGAAACTCTTGAGAAAAACAACTGCTAAAATAAATATTTGACAAAAAATACAAACACAAATTAAAGTACATTAGTTTCCCTTCACAAAAAATTATTCTTAAAAAAATCACACGACGAAATCAAAAGTTATGGCACTTTCAAGTTTTTTATTTAAACAAATTTGGCACTCCTGGAGAAATCGAAACATAACAACTGAAAAAAAATAATACTTCACTAAATAAACACAATTTAAAATTTTTTTTAGACCGAAAGTATGCTTTAAAGTTTATTATATGTACTATATATTTTAAATAAAATAAAAACAAACGAAAAAATAAAAAAATATTTATGTATTAATTTAATAAGTTTTAATGTGGGATTTAGTAATTGGTTTAAATTAAGATTAGGAAGACAATTTCATGCAGTTTTCATCACTAAAGCATATTTTCCGTCTAACAAAAATTTTAAATTGGGTTTATTTAATTGAAAATAGCTTGCTTTTAAGCCCTATGTCTACTTTTAGTGCAGTATTATTTTTTTCAGTTATCATTTTTCGATTTCTCCAGGGGTGCCAAATTTTTTAAATAAAAAACTTGAAATTGCCATTACTTTTGATTTCTTCGTGCGATTTTTTTAAGAATAATTTTTTTTTTGAAGGGAAACTAACGTACTTTACTTTATGTTTGTATTTTTCGTCAAATGTTTATTTTAGCAGTTGTTTTTTTCAAGAGTTTCCCAATGGCCCCCAATTTTTTTAAAGAAAAAACTTTAAATGGTCATAACTTTTAAATTCGTCTACAGATTTTTAACAATGTTTTGGTTTTTAATCATAAATATAGTGTATTCAACCCCTATACTCACATTTTGTGGAGCATTTTTTTGTCAATACCAAATTCTAGACCCACCGTGACTATTAAGCATAAATTATTCCTCTTTCGAAGATTTGCCCCCTGTTTTTATAAAGCGAAAGGAAATATTCCTCCAGAGTAATGTTTTGTGTTGCTACTTTAGAGGATGTAGCGGTTTTCGTTTTTCGAAAAATGCGAAAGTGAGCGAAAACGCACCACAATTTCAATATATATTATTGAAGCTTATAAGCTTTGCTACTTACACTAAATATATTCTTTTTACCAAATTTCAAAAAAATCCGTCCATTCGTTTTCAAGTTAAGGCGATGTCCTTTAAAGGTATCATTATGGAATACTGTGTGTCCTTGGACCAAAGTAAGGCATTTTTTGAACAGATTAAGCTTCAATCTGTCTTTGTGGTCATTATCAATTGTTTCAGTGAATTTAAATATGTTTTTAGATTTTTGAAAATTTAGTTTGTTTTAAAATATTTATTTTTTTAAATTTTACGAAATTTTATTTTTGACACTTTTGTGCTTCTAAACCGTGCACTGTATATGAAAAAATTCGTCACAAAAATTTTTATAAATTTTGTTTTCTATTGAAAAAGCTTAATTTCTTATTATAAAATACTCATTTGGCGTATTTGTGGTTAATTATGTACCCCACCTGGAGGCGGGTTTGCCGGTTAGAGGGTTAAACTTTGCTATGAGAAAAAATGTGTGTGGATACCACAGATTATACACAGATATGAATCAGCTGATTTGGGCAATATGGCCAACAGAAAATGAGCAAAACAAAATGCAAAAATTTAAGAAACACAAAATATAAAGCACAATAATCTAAAAAGAGATAGATGTATACAAAAAATGCGCAATACAAAATGTATGGAGATTTTATATTGTTATCTTCCTCTTGACTTGAATTCCATATAAACAAATCCATACGGTTCGAGAATACTTTTTTGACACCTGTCATTAGTTTCACATCTGCAAATGAACATGTTCAAAGCCTGCTATATGAAATTATACATAGGCATTGTGGGACTGCAATGTTACTGAGTAAAAAATTCGTTATAAAAAAATAAAATAAATATAACAGGCATTATGGGCACATAACAACAAAGTTGCTTTTAAGCAACTTTTGGGCTGAAAAGGTTAAGATCTTTTCAATTCCTCTCTAACTTTATTTAATATATCGCTGAAATTGAAAAAAAAATATATTGGTACATATAGAAATAAGGTACATGCCAGCTAAATACTGCTAACCACTAAGATTGTTACAATAAGTGTTATTTTTGTTAGGTTTATGATTGAATATTACAAATTCCAAATAGAATTTACAATTTATTTTACAACAAATAGAGAAAAAAATCTTTCCCAGAACCAATGGTTGACAGTTAATGCATTTTCAAGTGACACCAAATTCACTATCATCAGATTGTCTTTTGGGGTTCTCTCTAGGCTATAATGTAGATTTTTTTTTTTTTTTTGTATATACATATATGATCACTATAGCAAGAAATTTCATGAAAACTATGCGCCCAAAATATGCAGCTAAAAAAAAAAAATATGCATTAAAAATATAAGAAATATGCACTAAAAACTATTATTTTTGCAAAAAAAATGCACTTTAAAACTTAAAAATACATTTAAGTTAGTTATTTTGCAAACAGACACAGAACTCGAAGATTTTCCATAGGTCAATAAGGTTTTAAATAATGTTTATTTTGATTTTATCAAAATATGAAAACGTATCAATTTTTATATTTTTGTTAAAAATAAAAAATGCTGCTAAAAACGAAAAGTATGCATAAATATGCATTAAAAAGCACAAAATATGCATTAAAAAGGCAACAAATATGCATTTAAAGTCAAAATATACAAAAACATGCATTTTTGACAAAATATGCAAAAATATGCAATTACAAATCGATGCCATTTTGTTTTAAATTTGGTGATTCGGATAAATATTTAGTCCATATTAGTTTTGGACTATCGAGAAAAAACATGCATTTGCATGAAATTCCTTGCCCTAATGATAACTATCAAAGAAAATGTTTGAGAAGTAAACTCAAACATTTTTACTTATCCATTTTATATTATAATTAACGAAAACCACATGTTTTTTAACAAAGCCAATTTAATTCTATTTATAGAAATTAGAACGAAAGCAAAGAACTTTTACACGATTGTTTGTTTTGTGTATAACATCCTAACCAAGATTGGTTACCGTTATCGCTAAAATACCGTTTCAAATTGAATACCGTTACCGTTATCGATACCTCTAAAAAAATTTCTAAATACCGTTATCGTTACCGATACCGTTATTTTTATGGGTAGTTACCGGTATTTTACCGGTATTTATTATTTTATATAAAAATTAAAATTTTTTTATTTTTTATTTTATAATCTTGAGTGTATTTTTTTACAAAAAAATTATAGATAATAATTTTACTTATTAAAACTACCAGTATTGAATTTATAGCTTAAAATCTGTATTTTCAGTACTTAAAATTAAAAATATGCCATGTTTTTACTTGTTTTTATATGTTTTTAACATAATTTATAATACCGGTACGTACCGGTATTGCTGTTTCGATAATGGTATACCGTTACCGAAACAGTCTTAAATACCGTTACCTTTACCGTTACCTAAACAAACGAAATCTGATAGCGTTACCCTTACCGTTATTCGTTTCGGTAACCAACCTTGATCCTAACCCATTATGCCGTATAAATGACTAACATGTTGCAATTAAGGGATATTACTTAACAATTTGGACTGTACCTTGTCTATGGTTATTTTATTGTAGATTTTTTTAGTTGATCTGAAGATTGTTACAATGATTGTTACAATTGTTTTTTTTTTAATTAATTTAAATAAAATATCCCAGGAAAATTTTTGGAACCTGTTCTAAAATTACTAGTTCTAGAACTACTTCTCAGGGAGTTACTACACATTCTCGAATAGCACCCTTGAAACTAATGATGGTGCAACTAATTCTAGAACCCATGCAAAGGAGTCATATTTACCATTTTAACTACATCCTTAGAATGTTTTTGGAACTATTGATTTAGAACTACTTATCCATTACTTCTACATCGGTTCCCAGGATCTGATACTAGTTCTAAAACAGCTCCGTAGAGCTATTTGAACTTAGAAAATTTTAAATATTAATTTTTCCTTAAATTAACAAAAAAATGCTTTTAAAATGATTCCTATCAAAATGGAAAATGGCAATTTTTTATGTTTCCTCGGTTGGTAGTTTTTCGAAATGAATATCTAAAATCAGATGTTTTCTGATACAAAATAGGTCTGTTACCGCGTGTACCCGCGGGTGGCCAAATTACATGAATTTACACAAAATGCTGAAATGCTTTGTGGTAAAATTGGGTACCCGCGGTAAACTCCTGGGAGTAAAGCTAATAGAAACAGAATATAAATAGAAGCTATTCACTATATGTTAGTCTTATATTAAACGGGCAAGCTAAACATAAATTAAATGTGTAACGTCTCTAAAATTTCAATGGAAATACTATTCAGATGTTAGATGCACCTATACGAATGTGTATAAAAAATTCATTAAAAAAATGGTTTGAATAAATTTTTTTTTTCGTTTGAAATATATTTTTGCAAAACTAATTGTTCCTGAAACTGTTTCAGTATGACTAAAAATATTAGTTTTAAAACCCATCTACCAAAATTATTAATGCTCTTTGATGCCTTCTTGGAACTAGTTCTGAGAGCGACAATTCCATATAAAAATCACGGATACAAGAAGAGGTTCTAGAACCGTTCCGTAGAACTAGTACCTGTTCCTCAAACCATTCCCTAGAACTAGTTCAAAGGGTGACAATTTCAAATAAAAATCATGGGTAACAATGCCAAAGTAGAACTAGTGCTAGCTTTGAAGAACTAGTTGTAGAACTAGTTCTGGAATTGATACATGTTTTGCTGGGGTATGGGCATTTCCACCGAAAGGTCCACCGAGACTAAAATATTAAAAGTTCTTGAAAACACTTTGTTTTATAATATTTTCATAGGCAAACAATCAAATTTAAATAACGTAAAAAGATTTCGCATTTATTCATAACCCATTTCGAGGTATTCGAATGCAAAGTCGCACAAGCGCATCTTTTCTTATTTGGATATTTCTATTGCACATTTTGTTTTGATAAAAGTTTTTAAACAGAGACGTTATGCATTGACTTTTGCTTTCTAAAATATTTCTAAAGGTACAAAGAGTCATAAAAGAATGCATAATAAACAATGCAATTGAAAATAACTGTAAATTTTTGATTTGAATTGTCGCATATTTCGATATTTCCCGTGCGACATTGAAAAACAACTTTTGTTATCAGTGCGTCGAAAGTACACGCAGAAAGCTCATCAAATATTGATTACAAACAGAGATTTTTTATACAATTAAAATAAAAAAAACCTACCTGAAAAATAAGAAGAATTGTGATCTTGGTACTTATTCATAGTTGGTCACGTGCGACATCGTAAGTGTGAAATTTAAAAATTTTAAATTTGTTTTTCTTATGTAAATGTTTTATTTATATAAATACTTACTTTTAAATTTTTTTAAAATTGGCATGCACCATGGTCAAGAAGTAAAAGCAGCTAGGACTGCCTATTCTAAAAAAAAAACTGTTTTTTATATTTTCATATAATTAAATACTTCCCAGCAAAAGTTTTTTGAACTGGTTGCCTCTGAATCTGTTCTAGAACAGGTGTTTTTACCACCGGTTACGTGGAACAGGTTCTAGAACTGATTTCTGGGAGTCAAAATGGAAGGTTTCACTGTCGCGGAACCAGTTCTATAACTGGTTCTAGAACCGGTTCCAAAGTAACCTGTTCTAGTTTGGAGGAAAATAACCTGTTGCTTTTGGGACAAACTCAAACAAAAATCACCGATGATAGAACATAAATTATAACAGGTTGCATGCACGTACAAGTTGTTCTACAATGGGTTCTTTCCATCCGACAATTTTGCTGGGTTAATTCCTACTACATATTTCTTTTAAGTTTGTTTTTGGTTATTATATTAAAATAAATACCTTGCATACTTCTGTCGATTTAAAAACATTTTTACTAAGCTTGTTTATATATAATTTTGTAAAAAGAGCAACAGAAACAACATAAATCTCATGATGGAAAAAAATGTCCCGTGCGACATGTCACGTGCGACAGTGAATAAAATTAAATTAAAAAAATAATATGAATCGTTTTTGGGTAAAATTACAACCATTTTTAAAAGACATCAATGCACAACAGTGTAAAATTAGTCACATTGAAATATTGCTTCAGGTTTCGCTGAAATCGGCATTTTAATTGTTAGCCGCGAAAACCACTTCTGTTTTTGTCCCGTGCGAATGCCTTGTTTTTTTACAATTATCTTGAAAACGAAAAATTGCTAAAAGTCAACCTCAGCACCAATTGTAGGGCTAATAAAAAGATATAAGTAAAACATATTGTCATTTTATTTTGACTTTTTTTCACTTTAAAGGTGTACGACGGTCCCGTTCGACATGATGGAAATGCCCATATATTTAAAATTAAAAAAATGAGCTTTCAAATTCAATAAACAGAATTATTATTAAAAAAAAATTCTATTTAGGGCAAGTTTTTGTTTTTTGATATCCGTTGAATTTGGTTTAGTTAAACCGAAAACAAATTTTATCAGCCATTACCAAGTTTACCAACAAAATTTCTCGTACATCGGAAAAAATTTGTTCTTTAAAATGATAACCTTTGTTCAAATAAAGCAATATATACAACATTTCAACACCTGTAATCAATTCTAAATACCGCCAAAAAATTCGGCATTAAAATTAAAAAGTTTTAGTAGTTCTGCATTAAAAAATTTCTATTAAAAAAATAACAATTAAAGTTAAAAAAACTATTTAATAATATTTTAGTGTCTACTTTTATAAAAAGATTTAGGCGAATTTGCCTAAAAATTTGTGTGACTTTTAAATATTTTTAATAAAATACAATAGTTCTAGACGAATACTTCTAAAAATCTACATAGAAACAAAGTATCTAGAAATATAAATTTTTTGCTTCCATATTTAAATAATATTTAAGCAAAAATCGATCTTAGTTCTGACTATAAAACTGGCCTTAAATATCGACTAAAAATATTTTTTTAAATCTCTCTAAAAATTAATTTTAATAAATTTGTTATTTCACCGTCTGACACAAGTTTGCACCCAATTCCAATATATCGTGAAAGAAGGGATGAAAAAAATACCCATGTTTTGTACTTTTCCTAAATCAATTCGTTTCTCGTTTGAAAAGAGATATATAGTTAATATATTTCAGAGTATTTTAAAATTAAGACGTCCTTCAATACAAATATATTACCTAATATTAAACCGCGGCATAAACTGTTAAACGAATTGATCTAGAAAAAGTAGAAGATATGGATATTTTATATCTAGCCCTTCTTTCAGAATATATTAAGTCGATTTTCTCATGGGTACAACCAAAAAATGGGCTTTGTCGAATGGTATTTTAATAGAAATTGAGTTTTTCAAGTACAACATAGGTCGGATTCATTTATTTTCTAACCAGCGGGAATTTCCGGGATCCCGAGAAATTCTAAAAAAATCCCGCTGCCCCGGGAATTGAAAAATTTCGGGAAAATAAAAATCCTAGTGGCAACCCCTGTCAACTTTAATTAACTTATCGTGCTCAGTACATGAAATTAATTAAAATAAATCCATTAAATTGTAAAAAATTTAAGAAATTGTACAAAATATTGATTTAATGTTAAAACGCGTAAACGAGTTGGTCTAGCAAAATGGGAGATGGGTATTTTTTAGCTATACTTTATGAATCTATTCTCTATCATGGGCGGAAAGTTGTGTCGTAGATTATTATATAATAAAAATAAAACTCGTTGTCATCAATTATGAAAAAATAGTAAAAACTTTTGCTAATTTTAGCAACTCCATTGTAAAGAGGCATATTCTTAAGGAAATCGACACACCAATTGTATTTACGTCTTGCAATTTACACAACATTTCTCCTGGACCTTATTAACATTTTAATACTTAGTTCTCCCCAAATTCATTGTACTTCGCGTTTTATCGCAGTTTAAATTTGGCACGTTTTTGTGTTCAAAATATCATATCTCTGAACGCGTCATCCAATTGTTATGAGTTTAATCTCATATTAAAGCTTATTTATGTAACCTTCTCGAAACGGGTTTGCGGAAAAATAAATCTCTTAAAAAAAAGGATGAAAAAAGTAAAAATGTCCTTGATTAGCAAATATCTCAGAATACGCATCTTGAATTTTTTGTCAAGAGTTTACTTGCCATGTAATCTACAACATACAAGTATAACAATTTCAGGATGAGTTCGAAATATATTCCGTGGAAATCTTTATTTTTGTAAACATTCTTTTTATAAAATATTTTATTTTAAAATAATACTATTTAACAAATTAAATGTTTTTCAGAATTTCCTCTTGCAATTCCCCTTCATATACAGATGCAACTACAATTTAGTTATACCCCTAGTTGACATACAGTTGTTGGTAAATGTTTTAAATATTTAGGATTTTAATTTTGCATATTGACTGGTCTAAGATGGCTAGTGTAGGATTGAAAAATACGTTTTGGTTTATTGGTAAAAAGGGGGTTACATTAATTCACGAATAGTGGAAGTTCAAAATCCAAAAAACCTCAACAGAAACTTTCAAACACTGGCAGCAACCCACACTTACACTCTTATAATAATATGTGTATGTACAAAGAAGACAGTAACCGCAGACCTAAGCCTTGAGCTGAGTAAATATTTGTGGCTATAAAAGGATACTCGCAATGTGCGTAAATTCAAGAAGGCAATTGGCAACTTCTGCGTCTTCTGGCCGCAAGTGTAAACTGTGGTGTGAGAAGACACATATCCTTTGGCATTACATCAAAATGTAAATACAAATACAGACAGAACAAAATCATCACGCATATGTACATAAAAATGTATGTGTAATTTTAAAGTATAGTACCTATCGGCTGATCCAATATACAATGAAACTCGTCTACGTAAGACCATAGGCGTACCTAGACCATTTTTCTGGGGTGGGCAAGGGCCACATTTATGGTCGGCTATTTATTTGCCCATTCTGAGATCCTTAATCTTAACAAACACTTCGACATTATGCTTACAATTTTTTCATACATTGTCTCATATTTTCTTCCACCTCTGACGAACCCATTCTTACCCCATATTTTGACCCCTTAAATTACCGAGGTGATAAAAAACTGACATGTCCATCGTAGAATTTTTGCTTCTACAACATATGGAAAAAACCTCAAAATAGTACACTCATAGAAATAAATCTGTGAAAATAGCTGAAAAAGTAACTAAAAATTAGTTGAAAATGATGCTGCAGAAGAAACTGTTAAATTAGCAGTTTTTTTTTTACTAAATACAAGTAAAATAAAACAGCAAAAATAAACCTATTGAATTTACAGTTTTACATTTTTTTTTAAATATTTCTCCTAATTTCACATTATAGACTGCTATTTGCATTCAACTAAATTTAGCTTAAAAATAACAAAAAAATTATAGATACAACAGTTTGTTTTTGCTGTTTTTAGTATACTAATATTTATCAAAATTTTCTGCAGATTTTACTGTAAATTTTTCATTTTCAGTTAACTAAAAGTTATCTTAAATATAACTAAAATTCTGCAAATTTAACAGCTTTACTTTTGCTGTTCTTATTTTACTAGTATTTAGCAAAGAAAAACTGTTTTTTCTGGAGCATAATTTTTAACTAATTTTTAGTTGCATTTTCTGCTATTTTTACAGATTTATTTCTATGAGTGTAATATTAACTAATTATTCCTTTAAAAACTATTAAATCCAAGAAATTTTTCTTTTACAGCCAGAACTTAGATCGATTTGTTTCTTAAATATTTCTTAAGTAAGAATTTTTAAACATTTCTTATTTATGACAATCGATATTAGTTCTGGCTGTAAAACTAACCAACAAATTATCCTCCTAGAAAACTAGTAGACATTTTCCCAATCAAAAACACAGGATTAACTGATATTTAAAAAAAAATAATCAAAGAACAAGAATTATAGACAGATTTTGTTAAAAGCAAAAAGCAGTCTTGGGTGGGCTTTGCCCACCCCATACCGGCCTAAGTCCGCCAATGCGTAAGATTCGGATAAAGTAAATTATGTGTTAATATCTAAGCCCCGATGCCCACTGTGGCATTTGGCCATGACAGAACGACATTCCTGAACTTTGATGGGTAAGGAACATCTATATTCCTGTTCCATTAACCCCGAATAAACTTGTTGCATACATATGGTAACGCAAAATAAAATTGAAGTTATCAGGCAGAAATTGCCGAAATCAGGCACTAAAATACCTCTGGGTAATCAATGTGTTAAAAATAAATAACTGCAGAGCACTCATTTGGGACACTTTGCCAGCGTTTGCCAAAAACGTTTTACCAGTAATTGTTTTCCAAAAATTTGGGTGGTTTATAAAAAAACAAAACTGGTTATCCAGTACCACCTAGTCAGAAATTACCAGCGGAATAAAAATCAATTTACCGGTAGAGCAATGCTTTTATAAAAATTATGACGCTTCATTAAAAAAGGTTTGCAGTCAGGAGGTTCCGAGTTCAAATGGAGACTAATAATTAAATAACTAATTTTTTTTAATTAAAATATTGTTTCTTTTATAAAATCAACTTTTTTGTTTGTGGGAAAGCTCTTTTAAGACCAACGTTTTTTGTTTTCCCAACGCTGGCATATTAGTTCCAAAAAACTTTTTGCCAGTGCTAGCATTTAAGCGCAGCCAGCAGTTATCTAGGTGTTATAATTCATTTATATTTTTAGCCACCAAGTACTATATGTCTCGTTAGCTCAGTGGTATATTTTGTTTCCCCACCTACGAAAGTGCTTTGCCATCGCTTTCCCGTTTGAATTTTTCTGACTTGGTAGTTTCATTTTAAGCAACGTAGAGACCACAGTTTTTAAAAAATAAAAAAATAGAAACGATTCTAGGTTTCCTACACTCATAAAAAAGCACGTGCAAATGGTTAAAAATTCTGCTGAAATAACAGAAAACAGTACTGTATTTGCGCCAGCAGAATTTTCAACTAAGCTACTGTTCAACTGTTTAATACACAGACATTTTTATTTAACTAAGAAGTTTGAGCTAAATTCAACAGGTCCATATTTATTAATGGAAGTATAGGTGGCTTATAAGGATTAATAACAGAGTAACGCATTTTTGTTCATTTTGCTCTAGCTCGCTTAGTTTCCGAGATATAAGCCATTTTATGATTACACAATAAAAAATATGAAAATAAAGCCCCATCTCCATGTGGTATTGATAACAGAGACACAAAAATATAATCTTTTGCACTTATGTTAGCTGAAAAGTTTGTAAAATTAAGAAACACTGTGAACTAAGTCGTCCCCTCGTTTTATACCACACAATATTAAATATAATTAAGTTTATTCTAAATCGTTCGTTATAATATACATTTGAATACGTGTTGTCCGTTAATATTTGAATTTGTGAGGCCATCTACAAGATCATAGTATAACTAATAACATATAGTGTGTAGTCAAACAACTTGTATGTCATTTTGAGTCTTGACGAGACATTGATTTGTTTGCCCAAAAACTAATCGTCGGCAGAATAACGGGAAAAAATTGTCCATTTGTTTTGGGTGGAGAATACGAATTGTCAGACAATTCATTATTTTTTGTTTTTTGTTGGAGTAGGCCACAAACGAAACTTTATTTTCACGTTTTCAATGTATTTTGCACAAATTTTTTTCAAAAAATAAAAAGCAGAGACCCAAAATAACTCTTATATTTATTAAAAAGTCACAACCCAAATTTGATTAATTATAATATTTCAATAATGCACTATATTTTATAAATCATTATTGCCCAAAAAAATCACAAAGTTTGGCAAACATTTTAGTTTTTAAATTTTTATATTTTACTCTATAAATTTCTGTTGTTTTTTGATTTTTATTTTAAACTTTTTATAAAAGTTATAGAATGATTTTTTTGAAAAAATTAAGCACTAACTTTTTTATTTGATAATAAAATAAAAATTAAAAATTTACCAATATTGAATGCCGGAAGTTGCTGGAATATACATATTTACTCACTTTAAATCACTGTCAAGATATCATCAAGATATTATAATTGTTGAAGTCATTGGTTCTATGGCTTTTGATTTATATTCTTAATTGTTAATTTTTGATAAAAAAAAATCACAAAATAACTTTTATTATTTTTGAAAAAATAAAAATCATGTTTGGATTGTTTTTGTTTGAATTAAAAATAAAAATCAAACAGAGCAAATAAACAGAAAATTAAAAATATTCAAACAAGAAATAATTGTAAAACAATAAGGGTTTTCACAAGGGGTATACTAGTTGTTGTATCGTTGTATCGTCCTAACAAAAAACAGGGTTGTTAAAAATTAAATTGAAAAAATACAACATTTGAGAATAGCAGGATACAAAATTTTTACGTATGTTTAGTGTCCTATGTTTGCGTGTGCTAACAGATAGAAAACTGAATAGAAAATCGTTGTTAACAACAAATAAAAATTTTAACAACTCTGGTTTTTGTTAGGCCTATACAACGATACAATAGATAGCACACCCCTTATGAACAACCTAATTCAGTTTTTTAAATAAAAGTTATAACGGTTACGTCCCTGATAAAAAGTAAATTGCATTAAATTCAATAATAATGCAAATTATTTACTTTTCTTAACATTTTATTAATTTTGTTTTATTTTCTTTAGTTTTTAGTAATGCCACTAAGTAAAAATTAGATCTGGCATCGTTGTTGATGTTGCACATAGTTGTGAGAACAATTGTGCTGACAACGTTGTCTGAACAAGAACAAAACATGAACAAGAGTGGTCCACACGAGACAAATTCGTGGGTGAACAAGAAATTGTTCGTTGGTTAAACAAATGGATGTCTCGTCAAGACACCAAGTCGTAGCGACGAACGAATGTATGTACCACAGATTAATACCAGATGTGAAACCAATGACAGGTGTCAAAAAAGTATTCTCAAACCTTATGGTTTTGATTAGAAGATGATAACAATATAAAATCTCCATACATTTTGTATTGCGCTTCTTTATATGTATGTCTTTTTTTAGATTATAGTGCTTTATCTTTTGTGTTTTTCTTAAATTTTTGCGTTTTGTTTTGCTCATTTTCTGTCGGCCATATTGCCCAAATCAGCTGATTCATATCCAAGGTTGCCAACACTTGAACTGAAAAAATGGCTAGATTACGGAGAAAAAATGGCTAGAAATGGCTAAAATTGGAAAATAATGCTAAAACCGAATAATTTTAATATAAATCAGTGATAATGAAGAGTTTTAACACGAATTTTATGAAAGTAGCCTTTAAATTTTAATGTTTTCCAAATTTCTAAAGCCGAGCACACACGGTCAATATAATTTATTTAAATTTTATTGATCTTTTCACACACACTTCCAATGTTATAGAAAAATATGAGTTAAAATTAAATTGATCAATATTTTCCATCCTATGAAAAATTGCAAAATTTTGCAGATTTTAAAATAAATCCACGTTTAAAGTGATTACGTTTTTATTTTACAATAATTTATATGCTTTTTTAATTTTATTTATTTAATTTTCAACAACAAAAAACAAATTTAAAAAAACTTTTCAATATTGGCCACACACTTTTCAATAATATGAAATTGAAAAATAAAAATCCAAAACATTCTGAATTTTTCAATTTAATTGATAAACATTCAATATAGGGTATAGATCTTCAATTAATTTGTAAACAATCAAAAACTGATCCATAATATTGAACGTGTATGCCCTACTTAAAATATTTTCATTAAAATTTTACAAAAAACATGTTATTAAATCGAATATAAAAAGTATATGTGTCTGTGAACCCAAATAAAAGTTACAAAAATTGAAAATTTTGTACTAAGATTTGGAAAATCATAAAAATTCAAGCACTTATTAGAAATTAACTGGAAAACATTAAACGAAAAATGGCTAGGGCAAATTAAATTGCCAAATCTTACGGCTAGATCCAATCTAGCCATATTTTTATGGCTAGATGAAATCAAAATGGCTAGATCTAGCCGGAAAATGGCAAAATTGGCAACATTGTTCATATCTGGTATAATCTGTGGTATGTACGAATGTGATGTATCATTGTAGCATCAAATTGTGTATAAAAGGAGAACAAACACGGCTGTGGCTTTCGAGCAAGTAGGTCGAAGCTCATAAGCAAGCAGTGTTGCCAACTTTTGAAGTGTAAAAAGCGCAAATTTTTTGCAAAAAAGCGCAAAAAGCGTTTTTTTTTCGCTTAAAAAAAAAGCTTGTTAAAAAGCATGACTATAATAAAAAAAAATTAAATAAATTTATACAAAGTAAAAAAGTAGTGTACATGTAAAAAGAATAAAGCCCAAATTACTTGAACGTAAATGTAACGCGACGAATCAGCTGATTCAACCTGCTTAATGAGAAACACATAGTGCTGAGTACTAGACGTAAACGAGTCGTAACGTGCCGTTCATTTCTGTTGAAAACAGAATTTTTTCTCCGTTTTTACGTGAGAGAGCAAAACAGCTGTTTTTAGTTGCATACAAGTGATGGAATTTGTGGCACAATTGTACAATGTTTGACACAATCAAAGTTTGATTAGTACACTGACACATTTTTGTTATTTCCAAATATTCTATAGAAATCCAGTTTATTTAAAAAAGAAATTATTTGGCAAAAACAATAAAAAATTTTTTTTTAATTTTCATACAAAAACTTTTGTTTAAAACGAACACTTAAAATATTATATTTGAAAAGTAAACAAATTAAGTAAAAACTAATTTAATGATTGAATGAATCAAATGAGCTAAATCGACTACAAATTATTTTCGATTTAAAATGAAATTGAATCCGATTTTCAGGGATAAAATATAATCCACAATGAATTTTTATGAAAGTTCTTGCTTGTTATTTTATAAAAAAGTGCAAGTTTTGGTACTATTCTGAAAATCAAATTTATCAATCCTTAATAACACGTTACATATTTGGAGTAACTTAGCAAAAATAAAATACCACGTTACGACTCGTTCTCGTTACATTTACGATCTAGTAACGAGACCTTTAACAAGAAAGTTCAACAACTATAGACAGAGACAGTGAAGCATTACAAATGAACAACGATTATAACCCAATAAATAAACATTTAAGAGAAGTCTTGCAAACTTCTATGATTGAGAGTGTATCAAAAGTACCTCGTTTTTCTAACACTGAATCCCCTTTTAAATTAATAACAACCATGGACAAACGTTTTGATAAATTAACCGAAGATCTTACTGAAAAATTGCAAACAATCATGCAAACTATGTTTCGTGAATGTGAAGATAGCTGAAATAGACAACCCGAGTAAAAAAAATTGATCTCGCGCAATATCTAATTATATCCAATTTGATATTGTTTAAGATCTGCTGTAATATCTAGCTGATCCAATTAGATCTCAAAATTGGGTTTATCCAATCATATCGTATTTGATCCCATTGTATATATGGGGATAAACTAAGATCAAGTTATATCTCAAAATTGGGAGGTCCAGTGATATCTTTGGGGATAAACCTAGATCTATTTTGATCCGAAAATTGGCGAATCCAGCTATATATTTTCGGATATTTTTAGATCTAATTTGATCCGAAAAATGGCGGATCCAATTAGATCCAGCTATATATTTGGGGATAAACTTAGATCTAATTTGATCTAAATTTTGGCAGATCAAATTAGATCCCGCAATATATTTGTGGATAAACGTATATCTAATTTGATCCGAAAAAGTGGCAGATCGAATTAGATCTAGCTATATATTTGGGGATAAACTTAGATCTAATTTGATCCGAAAAATGGCATATCGAATTAGATCCAGCAATATATTTGTGGATAAACTTAGATATAAATCGATTTGAAAAATGGCAGATCAAATTAGATCCAGCAATATATTTGTGGATTAACTTAGATCTAAATTTATCCGAAAAATGGCAGATCGAATTAGATTCAGCAATATATTTGTGGATAAACTTGGATATAAATTGAATAGAAAATTGGCAGATCAAATTAGATCCAGCAATATATTTCGGGATTTAGTAAGACCTAATTTGATCCGAAAAATGGCAGATCGAATTAGATCCAGCTATATATTTGTGGATAAACTTAGATCTAATTTGATCCGAAAAAGTGGCAGATCGAATTAGATCCAGCAATATATTTAGGGATAAACTTGGATGTAAATTTATCCGAAAAATGCCAGATCGAATTAGATCCAGCAATATATATGTGGATAAACTTAGATCTAAATTTAACCGAAAAATGGCAGATCAAATTAGATCCAGCAATATATTTGGGGATAAACTTGGATCTAAATTTATCAGAAAAATGGCAGATCGAATTAGATCCAGCAATTTATTTCGGTATTAAAATGGCAGATCGAATTAGAAACAGTAATATATTTGGGGATTGACATCTAAAAGTATCCATAAAAATGACAGATAAAATTAGATGCCGCATTATATTTGGGTACTGCGTAAGATCTCCATTTATTTGGGATTAAATAAGATCCCAGACATATATTGCCAACTGTTCAAAAAATAATACACTGGCAGAGCACTGATTGTATAAAAATTATAATATTTTGTTAAAATAAGGTTTAAACTCAGAAGGTAACGAGTTCAATATGCATTTCTTTTACAAAATGAATTTCTTTTTATAAAATTAAAATTTTTTTTTCTATAAATTTTTTTATAAAATTATATATTTTTTTATTAAATTGAAATCTTTAAATAAAATAATTTTATTTACATCTTTTTGACGCTCTACAGCATTTCCAATTGTATTAATTGTTTTAAGATTTATCAATTGTATTTCAGAAATAATCAATTGAATTTCAGTTTTATTAATTGTGTTTCAGAACTCATCAATTATTTTTCACATTTATGAATTGTATTTCAGAACTAGTCAATTGAAGTTCAGTTTTATCAATTGTGTTTCAGAAATTATTAATTGTATTTCCGAAATTCACAACTGTATTTCAGAAATTATCAAACTGTATTTCAGAAATTATCAATCGTATTTCCGAAATTATGAAATGTATTTGAGAAATTTTTCTCTATTAGCTATGAAATTCTGAAATAGATTTCATTATTTCTGGACACAACTAAATAAATAAATAATTAAATTTGCGTAATATTGTAGTTTCTGAAGTGCAAATAATATTTTGTGATATACAATTAAAATTTTATAAAATACATTTAATAATTTCTGGAATACCTTTTTTCGATGCTTATAAGTTAGCTCGAAATGCTTTTATCATTCATTTAATTTGTAGCTATCACACATCTATGTATAACAAGTCTCGTTAGATTAGAGTGTAGAGGTCTTGGCTGACAATCTGGTGGACTGGGTTAAATTTCATGTTTTTAAAAGCAAATATTAAAAAAAGTTTTCTCAATTTTTTCAAAAATGTTTTTTGAAATCTATTTTTTCCCAAGATAGTTAATGCAACGTTCTGACCATCGCCAACGGTTTGCCAGCATTGTGCCGATTATATTTTTTGTCTGGGATGTTAAACTTAAACCTATTGTATATTAACATTAATTAACACTATATTTTTATTTTTCGGAAATACATTTTTATTTTATTATAACCCTATTAAAAAAAATTAATATGGAGCTTTATATGGTAATATATAACTTAATGTGATCCATATACCATTTCATCCGAAAAATGGCCCGATATAATTGTATCAGTTGGTTATCACTTTTTATCTAATTGTATCAGTTTAGATCTTAACTGATTAGATTATATATTAAGCATATGAAATTTTATCCGATTTTTGACCTGATACAATTTTATGGGTTTATGTCGCATGGTATTAGTTTAGATCCAAATTGATACATTACTATACAAACTTATATAGTTATATCTGAATTTTGACCTGATGCAATTAGATCTGCTTTAAAACTTTGATACAATTATATAAGGCAAATGTCGTATACAAATATATTTTATTTATATAAAATTGTACCAACATCGATCTAACCAGATACCATTAGATATAAACCGCTAAAATTGTATCAGGTCAAAAATTGGATATAATTTCATCTGAATAATGTATAATTTTATTAGTTGAGATCTAAACTAATACAATTAGATAAAAACTGATAAACAACTAATACAATTACACCGGGCCATTTTTCGGATGAAACAGTATATTTATACAGATATAACTTAATCGCATTTTATACGACTATATGTAACTGTTTTTACTCGGGAAGTTAACATTAATTAAATTTTAGATAATGGCACCAATTTCTAGTTGTAATTATTATATATTAAATCGTATATTCATAAACATTCTATACAGTTAGACGAGGTTTATGGAACTATTTAACTTTATAAAGTGTTTATAAATTATAACTTAAATGTACATATATATATGTTAAATGTACGTGAACAAATTGTTGATATGGACCCACAAATTGTATCTCAACTGATATTGGAATTATTGTACCATTAGCATACATCAATATATATTAAATGATATATATCAATATATATGGGACTATATATGGTAGCATATATTATCATATCTGCATCTGTATTAAAAATGTCTTTCATTAGGTACTATATATGAGCATATATTGTTGAAATGGCACCATATATGACAATATATGGTTTAAATGGCACCATATATGGTAATATATTGCTTAAATAACACCATATATAAATATATATGGCACTATATAACGTAGCATATATTATCATATGTGGAACTGTATTAAAAATATTGTTCATGAGGTACCATATATGGGCATATATTATTGAAATTGCACCATATATGATAATATATGGTTTAAATGGTACCATATATGATAATATATGGTTTGAATGGCACCATATATGATAATATATAACTTAAATAACACCATATATAAATATATATCGCACTATATATAGTACCATATATTATCATATCTGGAACTGAATTAAAGATTTGGTTTATGAGGTACCATATATGACCATATATTGTTTAAATGGCACCATATATGATAATATCTAGTTTAACTGTCACCATATATAATTATATATTGCTAAAATGCCACCAGATATATTAAGATATAGTTCTATATATAACTATATATGCAATAAGATCAACCATGTTATGTAATATATAATTATATATGCCATATCTAATATTATGAAGGCCGATATCTAATTAGATGAAATTATATATGGCATAATATAAGGAAAATTTTTCTGAAAAAACGTCATATATAATTATATATGGATATACATAACCACATGTCTAATTATATATTGTAATATATGCCACATATGATTATATATAATTTTTTTTACTCGGGAAGAGATTAAACATAACAAAGAGTGATTTGAATAAAATAACAGAAAGAGTGACGAGTTTAGACACTGTTGTAGAAATTAAAAATACAGCTATGGATGAAATAATATCACTAAAAAATTAAACTCAAGATTTAAAAAATGAAATAGTGTCTTTAAAAAGCTTTGCCAAAAAACATGACAATTTAATAGTGGCATACGACATTCGAATAACTAATGTGCCTACGGAAAAAAATGAAGACCTCTACGATACATATTTTCGGTTATGTGAAGCTGTGAATATTTCTCCTCCAAATATTAAATCAATTTATCGAGTTAAAATTAACAGAAATGACCAAAAAAATAGTAAAAATAACACTATGCGACATTCAAAATCGGGATGGGATGAAACCAACGGCAAATGTTATATCGGTCAAAAACAAGTTATACGTGTCCCGGCGTTTCGCTGGGTCACCCCTAGGAATCGAGATATATCTTTTTTTTGACATAACTCGAGAACCACTAGTCCGATTTTGCTCAAACAATTTCAAAAAAATTTAAAATTACAATTCCTTTAATCTTGTCATATAACGTTTTTCTATATACTCAACAGTTTTGCCGGTAAAAATAAATGTTTGTTACCGCTACCATAAAAATCAATAACCTTTTGTTTATTACTTTTTTTTTAATATTTTAGGCAAAAAATATTTTTTTCTTCATACATTTATTTTTACCGGCAAAACTGTTGAGTATATAGAAAAACGTTATATGAACAGATTAAAGGAATTGTAATTTTTAATTTTTTTAAAATTGTTTGAGCAAAATCGGACTAGTGGTTCTCGAGTTATGTCAAAAAAAAGACCACCAAAGGTCAAATCGATATATCTCGATTCCTAGGGGTGACCCAGCGAAACGCCAGGATACGTATAACTCCTTTTTTACATATATAACTTTCCCCGGTAGTTTGAACCCTTCCCGATCACTGACCCCTACCATTTGTCTCACAGTGTAATCAAAGAAACTCAAAACCTCATGATTATTGTTAAATTTAAATGCCCGTATGATAGAAACTTTGTTTTAAAATCAATATCAAGTTTTATTAAAAATCAAAAACAACCTCTTCGTTTGCATATTTTGGGTTTTAAAAGTTCGGTTCCTTTCTATGTCAACGAAAACCTGACACCTGAAAATCATCATATTTTCTTGAAAGCTTATAAATTAAAAAAAGAAGGACAAATATCAGCTGCTTTTACAAACAGAGGTCTTGTTTAAATTAGACAACTTAATTGTAATGAACCTATTTGCATCTTCGATTTTGATCAGTTAATTCAGTTATTTCCTTATCAGCGCAATAAAGATGGAAATACCACTGAATGCCAAGAATCTTTATAATCTAATAAAATTTTATACTTTTATGAATAATTTGTTTTACATTTTAAATTTTTTACATTTTAACTATACCCGAGTAAAAAAAATTGATCTCGCGCAATATCTAATCATATCCAATTTGATATTGTTTAATATCTGCTGTAATATCTAGCTGATCCAATTAGATCTCAAAATTGGGTGTATCCAATCATATCGTATTAGATCCCATTTTATATATGGGGATAAACTAAGATCAAGTTATATCTCAAAATTGGGAGGTCCAATGATATCTTTGGGGATAAACCTAGATCTAATTTGATCCGAAAAATGGCGGATCGAATTAGATCCAGTTATATATTTGTGGATAAACTTAGATCTAATTTGATCCGAAAAATGGCGGATCGAATTAGATAGAGCTATATATTTGTGGATAAACTTAGATCTAATTTGATCCGAAAAAGTGGCAGATCGAATTAGATCTAGCAATATATTTGTGGATAAACTTAGATCTAATTTGATCCGAAAAAGTGGCAGATCGAATTAGATCCAGCAATATATTTGGGGATAAACTTAGATCTAAATTGATCCGAAAAGGGCAGATGGAATTAGATCAAGCAATAAATTTGTGGATAAACTTAGATCTAATTTGATCCGAAAAATGGCAGATCGAATTAGATCCAGCAATATATTTGGGGATTAAGTAAGATCTAAATATATCCAAAAAATGACAGATCAAAAATTAGATCCAGTAATATATTTCGGGATTGCGTAAGATCTTAACTTTTTCGATAAATTGCAGATCGAATTAAATCCAGTTATATATTTGGGGATTTGGTAAGATCTTAATTTATCCCATAAATTGCAGATCGAATTAGATCTAGCAATTTATTTCAGTATTAAAATGGCAGATCGAATTAGATCCAGAAATATATTTGGGGATTAAGTAAGATCTAAAACTATACAGAAAAATGACAGATAAAATTAGATCCCGCATTATATTTGGGTACTACGTAAGATCTCCATTTATTTGGGATTAAATAAAATCCCAGACAGATATTGACAACAGTTCAAAAAATAATACACTGGCGGAGCATTGATTTTATAAAAATTACAATATTTTGTTAAAATAAGGTTTAAACTCAGAAGGTCTCGAGTTCGATACCGTTCACGGCTATGCATTTTTTTATAAAAAGATTTTCTTTTTCTAAAATTATAATTTTATTTTCTATAAATGTTTTTATAAAACTATATTTTTTTTATTAAATTGAATTTTTTAAAAAAAATAATTTTATTTGCATCTTTTTGATGCTCTACACCATTTCCAATTGTATCAATTGTTTTTAAGATTTATCAATTGTATTTCAGAAATAATCAATTGAATTTCAGTTTTATCAATTGTATTTCAGAATTTATTAATTGTATTTCCGAAATTCACAACTGTATTTCAGAAATTATCAAACTGTATTCCAGAAATTATTAATTTTATTTCAGAAATTACAATTAATTTCTGAAATACAATTAATAGCTTCTGAAATACAGTTAATATTGTAGTTGCTGATGAGTTACCATATATGACCATTAGGGTGGGTCGATTTAGCAATCGATATTGTGCCATCGATTTTTCGATAGCTTTTGGCATGAGGAAAAAAAATTCCACTCGACATATCAAAAAAATCATTTTCGAGGCGCCCAAATTTCAATATTTTGCAATTTTTAAATAAATGCTAGATTAGCGCCATCTTGCGTTGGCTTTTTGAAACAACTAATGAAGTTGTAAACAATATAACATTACAACCTTTCCAGAAAAGTATTACTTCTGAAAATCGGATAAAAAATGTGGCAACTAGCGAAAAGCTATAGAAAAATCAATGGCACAATATCAAAAAGATTTTGTCCATACAAATCGCCCCACTCTAATGACCATATATTGTTTAAATTGCACCATGTATGGTATGTTCCCTATTAAAGAAAACAATATGGAGCTTTATATGGTAATATATAACTTAGAGTCATCCATGTACCATGTGATCCGAAAAATGGACCGATAAAATTGTATCAGTTGTTTATCTGCTTTTATCTACCCAGCAAAATATTGGTAATGACACCTCATTACTACCTGCATTACCAAAAATGATATATCATTATCTTTTGCATTATTTTATAATATAAAATAATGACTTCCTAATAAAGGCCTATTGTATTCATTGTTTCTAAATATAAAATAATGACTTACTCGTTATAGTTTAAATAAGTACTTTTTACACAGTTGAATTTTATGCAGTTTTATTTATTATATGTAAATATGTTTTATGTTTAATTTTTTATGACGAGTCCTAAAATTACACACTAGAGAAAACTTAAATTTTTCTGAATGTATTTCCTTAAGCTAATAGTATTTGCTTAACTCTTTATTTTTAAGAATCAAGTAAGCAATCGGATAACCACTTATAATTCAACTTTTTGTAAGCATGTGTGTAACCACTTATTATTCAAAATTTCGTAACTACTTATTTCTCAATTTTTCGTAAGCGAGCAGGTAAGCGTGACTACTTATAAAAACGACCACGCCAAACAAAAATAATGAGTTTAGACGCCAAAAAATAAGTTGTGTGGAGCTATGAATTTCTATTATATAACCACTTATTTGGTAATGAAAGATTTGCTGGGTAATTGCATCATTTTAGATCTGACCTGATTAAATTATGTGTTAATCAGATGAAATTGTATCAGATTTTTCACCTGATATAATTTTATTGGTTTATATCACATGGTATCAGTTTAGGTCCAAATAGATATATTTGTATACAAAATTATATAGTTATATCCCAATTTTGACCTGATATCAGTTTAAAACTTTGATACAATTGTATAAGGTAAATGTCGGATACAATTATATTTTATTTATATAAAATTGAACCAATTACGATCAAACCTGACACCATTACATATAAACCGATAAAATTGTATCAGGTCAAAAATAAGATATAATTTCATCTGATTAACACATTATTTAATCAGGTCAGATCTAAACTGATACAATTAGATAAAAATTGATAAACAATTGATAAAAATATATCGGGCCATTCTTCGGATGAAACTGTATATTTATACAGATATAACTTAATCACATATATATCAAAGTATATGGTACTATATATGGTAGCATATATTATCATATCTGGAACTGTATTAAAAATGTTGTTCATAAGGTACCATATATGAGCATATATTGTTGAAATGGCACCATATATGATAATATATGGTTTAAATGGCACCATATATAGTAATATATTACTTAAATAACACCATAGATAAATATATATGGCACTATATATAGAATCATATATTATCATATCTGGAACTGTATTAAAAATTTTGATCATGAGGTACCATATATGACCATATATTGTTTAAATGGCACCATATATAACAATATATGGTTTAAATGGCACCATATATGCTAATATATTGCTTAAATAACACCATATATAAATATATATGGCACTAGAGATAATATGGCACTTAGTGGCATATATTATCATATGTGCAACTGTATTAAAGATTTTGTTCATGAGGTACCATATATGACCATATATTGTTTAAATGCCACCATATATGATAATATATAGTTTAACTGGCACCATATATAGTTATATATTGTTTAAATGATACCATATATAATTATATATTCTTAAAATGGCGCCATATATATTAAGATATAGCTCTATATACAACTATATATGCAATAAGATCAGCCATGCTATGTAATATATAATCATATATACCACATCTAAAGGTCGATATCTAATTAGATGAAATTATATATGGCATAATATAAGGAACAATTTTGGAAAAAGACGTCATATATAATTATATATGGATATACATAACGACATGTCTAATTATATATTGTAATATATGCCACATATGATTATATATAATTTTTTTTACTCGGGTATACATTATAATCCAACGGTTAATAAAATTATCTACGTGTATACTTCTGTCTGCATTGCTAGTAAAAACTTTTTTTACAATAATGATCTTACCATATAATACTCGGGGGCTGGTTCCAAAGAGAATCTCTTCAATATGATCAGAATATTATCTAAAAGAACTTTTGGTCTAAATGTCTGCCATATGAACGCTCAAAGTCTCAACAACAAAATGGATGAATTTCGTTATATATTTGAACATTCTGGTATTGATATTTTATGTGTTTCGGAATCCTGGTTTAATCCAAAAGTGCAAGATTGTGTTTATAGCCTGAATGGCTACCGTCTTTTCAGAGTCGATAGATCTTCGAATGCTGGTGGTGTAGCTATTTATATTAAATCACCAATACGCTGTAATTTTAAATGTAAATCCCCTGCAGGTGAAAAATCGAGTACCTCTTTCTTGAAGTTCTTAACAACAACGGCGAAAAGCATTTAATCGGTTCCATTTATAGACCTAATAAAATCCCAGCAAAAACATGGTAATGACAGGTCATTACCATACGTATTACCAAGTAATGATAGGTCATTACCTTTTGCATTACTTTAAAATACAAAATAATGACTTACCGATAATAAGTTATAGAAGTACTTATATGTACGTGCAAAGTAATCACTTACTGGTAATTGATTAAATAAGTACTGATTAAGTATTTTTTTATATTAAAATTTTATTTATAAATTTGTTTTGAACTAAATAGGAAATTTTCCAAGGTAAAAAGTTTTTTTGCCAATATGACCAACTATTTTACAATGTAGGGTAACCACTTATTTCCTAACTTCTGAGTAACCAATTATTCTATCTTTGTGAGTAACTACTTATTCTTTCACTATGGGTAACTCATTATTCGCACTTTTTTTATAAGCGAGAGGGTAATGACCACCCATGAATTTTTGGACATCGCGAACAAAAGTAATGTTGCGAGTAAATAGCCTGGTAAGTAGTGAAACCCTTTGCGTGCTACTTACTCTGTTAATTACTCGGTAATGTCTGTTTTTGCTGGGATAATTGATCTCAACCCACTATTAAGTGAATTGGCTACACTAACTCTTGGTTATACGGATGTTATCATTACCGGAGACTTCAACGAAAATATAAGTGCTGACAAAATATTAATGGAAGATATGAATGCTCTTGGGCTAATTCTTGTCAATTTCTCCATACCCACTCATTTTACAAATAATTCATCTACTCTGCTAGATCTTTTTTTCGTTAACAATCACAATCAATTGTTACTATTTGATCAGATTTCTGCGTCCTTGTTTTCTAAACATGATTTGATTTTCATGTCTTATGAGTATGACACAATGGTTATTGAACAAACACAGACCATACAATTTCGTGACTTTAGAAATATAGATAGTCATTCATTAGAAATAGAACTTTCAAATATTCCATGGAACCAAATCTTCTTCATGCCAAATGCAGATGAACAACTTGATTTCCTGCACCATAATATACAATACCTATATGAGAAATATATTCCTATTAAAACTAAAAAAATACGTAACGAAAAACCATGGTTTTCAAATGAAATTAAAGGTTCGATAGAAGAGAGAAATTTTTCTTATGAGAGGTAGAAACGATTTAAAACTACAGAACTGCATAATACCTTTAAGGAGGCAAGGAGAAAAGTAAATTCTAGAATTAGAGCTGCAAAATTAATATTCTTTGAGGAAAAGTTTAAATCAGCAGTCTGCTCAAAAAAGAAATGGAGGGAGATTCGCAACATGGGTGTAGTTAATAGTGACGTTAAATCCGATAATACTATTGATATTAATAAATTGAATCATGATTTTGCAAACATACCAATGCCTGTATCAAATATTAACTTCTACGATGATAATTCTACGAATAACACAAGTAATAACAACGCTAATGCTTACTTGACTAATAATCATACAATACCTTCAACACGCTATGTTAACAACAGTGCGACTCAACCAAATTCGTTTTGTTTTGATTTTATTCATTTTACCCAGGAAGACGTTCTAGAATCAGTTCTCGGCATCAGATCTAACTCTATTGGACATGATGGAATCCATCCCAAGTTCATAAAACTGATTTTGACTTATACCCTATCACATATAACATATTTGTTTAATACGATTATAATAACATCGACTTTCCCATCAGCGTGGAAACACGCTAAGATTATTCCTATACCCAAAAAGAACAACACCTACCGACCAATAGCAATATTACCCTATTTATCAAAAGTTTTTGAGCGTCTTATTCATAAACAAATGAGCAAGTTTTTGTATGATAATTGCCTACTTTCAGATAGACAATCTGGTTTCAGACCAAAGCAAGCATAGCTGTATAACTGCTCTAATAGATGTTACTGAAGAGTTAAGAATGAATATTGATAAAAATATGGTATCTTTTCTAATTTTGCTTGATCACTTAAAAGCGTTTGACACAGTTGAACACGCTATTCTCTGCTTCAAACTGGAACGCATGTTCCGTTTCTCCGCCGCTGCTGTAAAGTTAATTTCTTCTTATCTGAGCGATAGGAGTCAAGCAGTATACCAAGGATCCGATAGGTCTAACAGTTGCTCAATTTTGAGAGGTGTGCCTCAGGGCTCTATACTTGGCCCACTTTTGTATACAATATATTCTAATGATCTACACTCCAGGCGAAGTTATTGTGGCATTCAAATGTATGCAGATGATGTGCAACTCTATATAAGTTGCAGGCCGTCGAATGTCGATGATTGCATTAGAAAAATCAATTATGATCTAAGTTGTATTGGAGAATGGGCGTTAGCAAACGGTCTGAATTTGAACGCAAGAAAATCTAAAGCCATAATAATTGGTAAAATGGAATCTGATATCTTACCACCAATCCTAATTGATAACTCGGAAATTGAGCTAGCAGGTACTGCCAAAACCTGGGTGTTATTTTCAATAAAAAACTTGACTTGTCGGATCATATTAATGCATTATGTGGTAAAACATACGGAATGTTAAGAAATTTATTTATGACGCAATATTATACACCTTTTAATGTTAGAATGTTACTTGCAAAGACATATCTATTGCCAACACTTATGTACGGGTGTGAGCTTTTCACTAACTGTGATTCGTTAAGTATGAAAAGGCTTAATGTTACTTATAACAATGTTGCTAGATACGTTTATGGCCGCAATAGACGGAGCCGGATTTCAGAGTACTCGAAACAGATGTGTGGTATGCCGTTTGAAAATTTATTAAAATGCCGAACACTTTTGTTTTTTCATAAAGTCATATATACAAAGGAGCCAGACTACCTATATAAGAGGATACACTTTTCAGTGTCGTACAGAGGCAATAGAATAAACTCAATCTTTCACCGTAAACTTATATCGGAAAGACACTTTTTCTTAAATGCAATTCGTCTTTGGAACACTCTTCCCCCAAATATTCAAAATATTTGCAATGCAAAACATTTTAAATCTGCAATTATTAACCGTTTAGGATAACAAAATCTTCATATGTACATCACACACATCATATTATTTATTATTGTTAGTTTTTGCCAATTTGTTAAAATTAATTAATTTATTTAATGATTTTAAAATTATATGTTGTATTATTAAGTATTGTTAAAACACGTTCGTTTAGTTTGAATAATTTTTTAACAATTTTTCAATAATAATATTAACAAGAAAATCAAATAATATTAACAAGAAAATCAAATACAGAAAATATTTACAATATTGGTTTCCCCAGTTTTTCCCAGAACAAGTGTCTCCGCAACACTCTTCCCTCCTTAAATATATGTCCTTTATGTTACGGAATCGTCGTTATTGCAATTATATTTAGCTAGACGGTCAATATGAACAACTTTCATTTTCGAGCGCGAAGTTCTTCTTATTCTATAAACTACATCGTTTATTCTCTTGATTATCATGTAGGGTCCTTCCCATTTTGGTGTGAATTTGGGACAAATGCCAACCGATCTCTGAGGGTTATACAGCCATACTAAATCTCCTTCGTTATAAAAAACGGGGAATGCTTTAACATCGTAGTTGGTTTACATCTTATCGCAACTTTTCCTCAGAGTAACACGAGCCTCTTCATGTATTTCATTTAAATGTTCCTTTAACGCTTTACCATACTCTGTGGAGTTCATTTTTTCCGCTGGTACAGATCCAAATAATAATTCACTTGGAAGTCTTACATTTGATCCGAAAAGCAATTCGCATGGTGATTTTCCCGTCGCTTCGTGCACAGAACAGCGATACGCTAGTAAAAACATCGGAATATGATTATCCCAAGTGGACTGATCACTACTAAGCACTTTGGCCAAGAAATTTTCAATGGTTCGGTTAAACCGCTCAACCATGCCATCCGATTGTGGATGCAAAGGTGTTGTACGTGTTTTCTTAATTGACATTGTTTTACACATTTCCCGGAATACAGCTGACTCAAAATTTCTTCCCTGATCCGAATGCAATTCCAGAGGTACGCCAAATCGAGAAATCCAATTTTTCACTATAACTTCTGCTACCGTAACCGCTTCTTGATTTGGAATTGGATATACCTCTACCCATTTTGTGAAGTAATCAATAACCACTAGTATGTAGTTGTTGCCTGATTTTGATACTGGGAATGGACCAGCCACATCGACGGCAATGCATTCATGAGGAGATCCAACCACATACTTTTGCATCAACGCTTTATTCCTTCTGTTAGGACCTATAACTGAGCCACATTGCGTACAAGTTTTAACAAAATCTTCCACATCTCGACGAAGCTCCAACCAGTAATAGTGTTCACGAATTTTAGCAACGGTTCAGTTAATTCCAAAATGGCCGCCAGACGAACCGTTGTGAAGTTCCTTCAAAACATCTTTTCGCAGAGCGAGAGGTATTATGGTTTGAATAGTAGTGGATTTTCCATTTTCTGATTCCCAATTGCGTTTTAGCACACTACCAGTTATCAGTAATGAATCCCATTGGAGCCAATAAGCCTTTGTTGCTTTACTGTATGCAGATATCTCATTTGCTGAAGGTTTATAATTTTGGCTTTTCCATTGCAATATCGGCGCCAAATCTGGATCATTTTCTTGGGCTTTGCGGACATTTTCGTCTGACCAGGACTCACAACTTAAAATGACAAGTCTGTTAACAACATTCTCATGTTTTTCACTTCTTGTACACTGCTTACAATTTGATGCACATGGCCTTCTCGACAAGGCATTGGCATTACTATGTGCAGATCCCGAACGATGATTTATTACAAAATTATAACCTTGGAGTCTTTCGATCCATCTAGCAACTTGCCCTTCAGGTTGTTTAAAATTCAACAGCCAACGCAGCGCAGCATGATCTGTCCGCACTGTGAACTTCTGTCCATAGAGATACTTGTGGAAATATTTCATTGCATCAACAACGGCTAACAATTCCTTTCTGGTTACACAGTAATTTATTTCTGGCTTTGACAGTTTTCTGCTAAAATAACCAATAACACATTCTTTACCGGCAATCTCTTGAGAAAGAACGGCGCCTATACCGTCCTTAGAAGCATCAGTGTCCAGTATAAATTCGCTCTCCATAACTGGAAATGGCAATACTACGGTTGTTGCTAAATGGCCCTTCAATGTTTCAAAAGCTTCTTGACACTCTGGTTTCCACTCAAAAATACCCGATTTTGATGCCAGAGTATGTAATGGAGATGCGATTGTAGCAAAATTGTTAACAAATTTTCTATAATAGGTGTAAAGACCCAAAAATGATCTTAATTCGTCTCTATTCTTAGGAACTGGCCAGTTTTTTTATTTTTTCCACTTTTTCCTGATCAACACAAATACCATTTCTAGAAACAATGTGGCCTAAATACTTTACCTTATCCTGAAAGACATGACATTTTTTTGGAGAAAGTTTTAAATTTGCTTGACGTAATCTGTTAAAAACTTCCTCTAATCGGGCTATATGTTCTTGAAAATTGTTTCCAAAAACGATGATGTCATCCAGATATACAAGACATTTTTTCCAATTTAGACCTCTCAAAACACTTTCCATTAACCTCTCAAACGTGGCAGGCGCGTTAGAAAGGCCAAATGGCATTACATTAAAATGCCATAACCCATTTCCAATGCTAAAGGCAGTTTTCTCTTTTGAACGCTCATCTAATTCTACCTGCCAATATCCACTTTTCAGATCCAATGTTGAAAACAATGAAGAACCGGAAAGTGCATAAAACGTGTCATCAATACGGGTTAAGGGATAACTATCTTTCTTTGTGACATCATTCAAACCTCTGTAGTCTACGCAAAACTTTGTTGTACCATCCTTCTTTTTAACAAGAACCACAGGTGAACACCATGGACTATCAGATTCTTCAATAACACCGTCATTTCTCATTGACTCTACAATTTTGTGTGCTTCTTCCCTTTTCATAAATTTCAACCTTCGAGGAGATTTGCGAATAGGCCTAGCATCTTCTGTATCTATAGAATGTCTAACAACCTTTGAACGACCAAAATCTCTATTACTCATTGAGAAAATTTCCTGGTATTTCAGTACTAGATCCGTAACTATTGATTTCTGACAGCTAGTTAAGCTCTTATCGACATTTTCAACAATCTTTTCAAGATTTTCAAGAGGCATCTCTAATTTATGTACGGACTCTTCTACAGCTTGATAAATTGATGCACATGGAAATGCAGTTGCTACAACTGTACCTTTATTTAATTTGAATTCATGTGGAGAATAGTTAGCCATTCTTAAAAAAGACGAACCATCATCGGCAAATTTAGACAATGACTTAGCGACCATTTAACCATTAGATAATTTTTTTTCCATCTGGATCAATTAAAAGTACCGCACTGCCTTCCCCTTCAGAATAAACTTTCAAAATTCTTTCAGTGTATGGTGACATAATGACATTATTCAACAACTTCACTTCACAATAATCTTGCTTTAACTCTCCAACAGACAATAAAAAATTCCAAGTTCTATATTTCATTATATTTTGTTCTAAATCAATTGTAATTTTATAGTGTTTAAGAAAGTCCAAGCCAAGAATACATTCATCTGTTATATAAGCTACTACAAATGTGTGCCAAAATCTACAATTATCAACAACAAAGCATATACGTACTTCGCCAATAACTTACAGTATATCATCGTTTGCTGTTCTAAGAATTAAATTCCTGGGTTTAATATTAGCTGTTCTTGAAAGTATATCAGGTCTTAAAACTGAACGTGACGCCCCTGTGTCAACCATGACTTGACAGTGACGTTTGTTAATTTTTGCCTCAATGAGCAAACTGTTTCCGCATTTGTTTAATTTGTCTGATGTTATTCTGCATTCTTGAGCCTGAACATTTTGAACTAACGGGTGGCTCCTACCGGAAGTTCTTCTGCATTTCCCGAAGGCTTTGGTTTGGTGCATTTGTTTCTTAAATGTCCATACTCACCACAACCCCAGCATCGGAATGAATTTTTTCCTTCGCTTACTCTACAGACCACATCTTCTTAAAATACTTCTCGGATTCTATACTCTGGCCTTGATACTTTCCTAGACGATTCTACTGCTAAAGAATACGCTAACACTTCTTTAGATTTTTTCTTCTCGCTTAAAATGACGGCTTGCTTTACATCTTGATCACGTATACCTCTGGCAAATGTATCAGTTTTCATGCAATCCAAAATCTCTATAGGAAATTATTTATACACTAACATACACAAACGTTCAAGATCAGCATAAAATTCTTGCAATGTTTCTCCTTGACGTTGTTGACGACTTGCGAGCTGGCTTTTATGCATAATCTTAAGGTTTTTATCACCAAATCTAGATTCTAGTTCACCACAGATATAAGCATAATCAGGATCCTTACCACTCGGAAAAAGTTGTACCAAGTCGGCAGCCTTTCCACGTAAAGAAACAACCATCTGAACAGCTCTAATGTTATCTGACCAACCATTTAATGCCGCTGCAGCCTCAAACTGCGTGTAGAAAACACTCCATGAAGATTCCCCATCGTAAGTTGGCGGTTTTGTGAAACCGGTACTAGAATGTGATACCGCGTTTACAGATGTAGATTTTATTTGCACGATCTCAGTTACCAAATTATTTATTTGTAATTGCAGACGTTCCTCTCTTGAGAATGTTTGATGTTGCAATTCACACAAATTTCCATGGAACTGTTGTTCAACAGCATGCATTTTGTTCTCAAAATTTTGGTTAGCAATTTGTATAGATGCTAATTGTTTTGCAACCTCTCTATTCTGTACCAACAACTGTTCCATCATAACCTGCAGATTTTGAACAGAGGTAGCTTCAGGACATGCCAAGACAGTTCCAAAATTAAAATTATCCGGATTTTCACCCTTTTCCAACAAAAAATTACGAATTCGCAATATTTTGTCAGCCTTACGTCCAGCCACTGATAAGCTCCAATCCGCTAGAACTTGGCGGGTTTCTGAATCATTCAAATCATCAATGCGTTTCATTGTAATAATTTGATTTTTTTTTTTCTTCTGACACCAAATGTTACGGAATGAAATTAAAACACGTTCGTTTAGTTTGAATAATTTTTAACAATTTTTCAATAATAATATTAACAAGAAAATCAAATAATATTAACAAGAAAATCAAATACAGAAAATATTTACAATATTGGTTTCCCCAGTTTTTCCCAGAACAAGTGTCTCCGCAACAGTATTATAATATTTTTATTTTAACAAACGCATACTGTAACTTTATCTTCCCAGTACTTTAATATAAGACCAGCGCTTGTTGTACTGCAGTGTTCAAATAAATAAATAAATATTTTAATTTAAAAACTAAAAACAGAAATAAACAGCTCATATACCAAGTTATTGCCAGCATCATATTGCCAGAAAGAAAACATTTATTGCCGGCAATATCAATTTCGTATTGCGGAACTTTCTTCCGTCGGGAACAACTGTTACCCGAAAGCACTACTTCTAGGCAATACTAAAGCAATACCCCTGGAAAATAAAAAGGTGATATCGCCAAATAAACTCCCCGGTACAAAATAAACGATATATTTTTTATTTTTTCGTTATTAAATTTAAGTCTGAAAAAGAATATCTGCTTACATAACCCATTGACATTAATTATCTTAATTTCATCGTAGCCAATTTTTCCGCGCATTAGATCTTGATTTTTTGAGGAATTTGTTTTCTATCTGTTGGTTGTTTTTGTACAAATTTTGTTTTAATTTTTTCCAAAATGGCAAAAAATTTCAAACAAATTTTCTTTATCTTCCCGATGATAAAAAGTTAATATTGCCGCAATATTATCATAAAAAATTATGACAAAAAATTTTATTTTTTAATTATTTTTTCCAAATATCACCGAATTATCTTCCAAATGATAAAAGGAAGACAATTTCAAAATACTACTTGATTACTTTTATTCAAATGAAAAATAGAAGATGTCGCTAGCTACCCAGCAAAAAATTTTTAGTATTTTGGAAACAGTAAAAATACGAAGCGCTTAAAAACGCGCTACAAATTCTGCTTTATAGAGTTTCGCCACTTTATGCCTATACAATACACAAAAAATTTTGCAATTTGATTGTATACCCTGCAAAACTGCTTAAAACGAAGCAAATCGTAAGCAAGTTATTTAAAAAATTATAGTGCTACGCTATTGCCTTACGACGAAGCAGGTTGTAAGGGAGTAAAATAAAATGTAAGTTATCCAAAGATTAATGCGCACGAAATCTGAGTCATCTCAATCATGTTTTAGCCTTCTTTAGTAGAGTTTAATGTATAGACGCCACATAAACATGAGTCAGTCTGCATTTTGAAGTCGGCAAATGAATGCATTTATTTTCATAAGAAGTCGCGCTTAAATGCGCTCAATGAAAATAATGAATTTACTGCATCTTTTCAGCAGCAAAAAAAAGCACTTTTTCCAAAAGAAGTGCATGAATTTATTTGCGGTTAAATCCACTTACGAAAAACATGAATTTACTGCAATTTTTCAGCAGCGAATAATGCGCTTTTTCTCACAAAACAACGTGCTTCCAAGTGGGCCCTTTGTATGGAAAAATCATGCCTTCCGTAAGCAGCTTTGTAAGGGATTAATTTTATTTATTCCCTTACAAAGCTGCATCCAGCGAAGCAGGTTTTTTGCTGGGTATCTTCTTGGAAGATATCTTCCAAATGCTTACAGGGTATACCATCTAATTCACAAAACTATTAAAAAAGCGTTTAAAAAACCGCAAATTATTCTTTCCGAATCGCGTTTTTGTGACTCGCAATTAGGGTTTATGTCCCAACGAAAATTCTAACGAAATTGAATATGACTTTCAGGGACTTCATTCAATCAAAAATCTGAATCAAATGTCAGCACAAAGTTATTACATTCCATACCAAATAATTCTATAGAAACGCATTTAACAAGTTCAAATATCGATTTTTCCGATAGTGGAAGGGATCGTATTTCCGGGCTTATGTTATCTATTACGTCTAATATTCTAGTTTCCGAGTTGTAAATATGGGCTCGACAGTTAGCGAGATAAAGCCAAAACGATTATCTTAATTTTTTTGGGTTTTTAATTTTTTTTAAAAAAACCATGAAAAGAAATAAAATATTTGTATTTTTCGGACTTTTCCGAGCACAAAACGCTTTAAAAAAGAGCCGGGAGGAACTAAGCCAAATTTGAGCCTTGGTCTTTGCCCGGAATGATCACTAACGAATAAAATTAAATAGGTCCGGTGAAAGAAATTAAATAAAATTGTTTTGATTGGGTTATACCATTAAATACCAATACATTCAATATCAGATAGGACCTCTTCATGATTACTAAGTCAAAACTTGGACCGATTCTAACCATTCTCAATAGCGTAGTAATCGATACAGTAGAAACTTATGTACCAAATTTCGTCAAATTATCTTTTAAAATGCGACCTGCAGTTTGATTATAGGGATCGATCGTTCATTTTGTACCGCCAGACGAACCGACATCATAAGCACCAACTCAATACACCCAAGGAGTGGCGTAGAATACAAAAAATATTTTTTGGTACTATGGAGGTCGAAAAAGTACTATTTTTTAAGCAAGTTGGTACTATTTTGAAAATCCCATTTATCATCCCTGGTGTGAGCGCATAGCAAGACATAATACTTGCATGAAGCGACACATGTCGCTGTGTTGTATAGTTCAACATTTGCAGGTCTTTATTATTTATTACACAATTTTAGTCCTGCTTTATATTTTATGGTATCCTTCAAGCCTATGGATAAATTTGGTGGTACGTTATAAACCGCCTAAACCAAAATAATTATTTCGAAGAATTGGCTAACTTTTATTAATATGACCCAATATTCAATTTAAGAATAAAAGAGTCTGTTGTTTCGATGTAAATTTAAATGAAAATGAATTTGAATTTACTAAGGTATTAAGAGTTCATTTGAAACAAGACTATAACCTAAATTATATAGGGAAAATAAATGTTTCTTTTTATACCCTACACCACTATGTGGTCAGGGTATTATAAGTTTGTGCTGATGTTTGTAACACCAAAAAATATTGGTCCTAGACCCACCTTATAGTATACCGATCGGCTCAGATTTTTTTTTATTTCGATTTAACGATGTCCGTCTGTCGGTCCGTCCGTCCGTCTCCACTGTCCATGCATTCTTGTGCGCATTCTACAGGTCCCAAATATTAAGATATTTTGATGAAATTTGGTACACAGACCTACGTTGGTCCAAGAACGAAGCCTATTGATTTTGGTGAACATCGGTCCATGTTTAGACCTAGTGCCCATATAAGGGTCCTACCAAAATTATATTGTTTATACGCTGCAGGTCGCAAATATTAAGATATTTTGATGAAATTTGGACCTATGTTGGCCCAAGGACGAAGCCTATTGATTTTGGTTAACACCGGTCCATGTTTAGACCTAGTGCCCATATAAGGGTCCCCCCAAAATTGGCTTGGTTACAAACTGCAGGTCGCAAATATTAAGATATTTTAATGAAATTTGGTTCGCTGACTCACATTATAGAAAATTTTGACACAAGTCCCATTTTAACCCATTCGAATTTCGGATCCAAACATTAGTTGGCTTTTAACCGACTGTATAGTCGGCATGCCCGACTTTAACCTTTTTACTCGTTTAAATTAATAGCCTTGCTTGGTTGCTATACATACATATGTGGTACGAAATCCCATATAAAGTCTGACTGCGTATGTTAAGTGTTAACTATTTTTACATAATATTTTCAACGTCGATAATGTATGGGTAACTCTCAGATAATTTCATTCATATTTTATACAAAAATATTTTGCCGGTTTTTCGTATACATGTTATTTTTTAAATCACTTGAACTTTATATCAAAATTTGTTTTTGTAAACAATATTTTCCAATTAAAAATGGATTGTATTTGATTTCGATAAAATCTTAAATTAAATTTAAATTAAACATGAAACTGGGCTATTTTTGATCTTTCAATTTCAATTCCATGGGCGAGATATTATTAAATATGACAACATATGCAAAAAGATATAGTTAGATATTGGGTCATATAAAATTTGTTCGAAATACGAAATTTATGTCTTATTATATATAGTGCCATACAAAGCAATATATAACGACCCGAGTAAAAAAAATTGATCTCGCGCAATATCTAATCATATCCAATTTGATATTGTTTAAGATCTGCTGTAATATCTAGCTGATCCAATTAGATCTGAAAATTGGGTGTATCCAATCATATCGTATTAGATCCCATTGTATATATGGGGATAAACTAAGATCAAGTTATATCTCAAAATTGGGAGGTCCAATGATATCTTTGGGGATAAACCTAGATCTATTTTGATCCGAAAATTGGCGGATCCAGCTATATATTTGGGGATATTTTTAGATCTAATTTGATCCGAAAAATGGCGGATCCAATTAGATCCAGCTATATATTTGTGGATAAACTTATATCTAATTTGATCTCAATTTTGACAGATCGAATTAGATCCAGCAATATATTTGTGGATAAACTTAGATCTAATTTGATCCGAAAAAGTGGCAGATCGAATTAGTTCTAGCAATATATTTGGGGATAAACTTAGATCTAATTTGATCCGAAAAATGGAACATCGAATTAGATCCAGCAAAATAATTGTGGATAAACTTAGATATAAATTGATCTGAAAAATGGCAGATCAAATTAGATCCAGCAATATATCTGTGCATTAACTTAGATCTAAATTTATCCGAAAAATGGCAGATCCAATTAGATCCAGCAATATATTTGTGGATAAACCTGGATATAAATTGAATAGAAAATTGGTAGATCAAAATAGATCCAGCAATATATTTTGGGATTTAGTAAGACTTAATTTGATCCGAAAAATGGCAGATCGAATTAGATCCAGCAATATATATGGGGATAAACTTAGATCTAAATTTATACGAAACAGTAGATCTAGGTATATGTGACCTTCTCCGAAAAAAGGGACCTAGTGTGTCAAAAAACGGGTTTGGACTTAAGAGTGGATTCTGGTACCTAAAAGGGTGTAGAATAAGATGAAATGAGTTGAGGCACCTAACCATACCAAATCGCATCTCCCAACTGAAGGTGTGTTTAAAGTGATAATGCGTTATGAAACTTTAAATGCGTTCTTCTCAAAACTTAATTTTCACACACTAGGTCCCTTTTCTCGGAGAAGGTCACATATATATTTTAGGATTAAGTTGTATCTAACTTTATCTGGAAAACGGCAGATCGCATAAGATCGAGGATTATATTTGGGGATTACGTAAGATCTAAATTTATGAAAAAAATAACAGATGAAATTAGATCCAGTAATATTTTTCGGGATTGCGTAAGATCTTAACTTTTTCAATAAGTTGCAGATCGAATTGAATCCAGTGATATATTTAGTGATTTGGTAAAATCTTAATTTTTCCTATAAATTGCAGATCGAATTAGATCCAGCAATTTATTTAGGTATTAAAATGGCAGATAGAATTAGAAACAGCAATATATTTGGGGATTGACATCTAAAACTATGCATAATAAAAATGACAGATAAAATTATATGCCGCATTAAATTTGGTACTACGTAAGATCTCCATTTATTTGGGATTAAATAAGATCCCAGACATATATTGCCAACTGTTCAAAAAATAATACACTGGCAGAGCACTGATTTTATAAAAATTACAATATTTTGTTAAAATAAGGTTTAAACTCTGAAGGTCTCGAGTTCGATATGCATTTTTTTTACAAAATGAATTTCTTTTTATAAAATTAAAATTTTTTTTTCTATAAATTTTTTTATAAAATTATATATTTATTTTTTTATTAAATTGAAATCTTTGTATAAAATAATTTTACTTACATCTTTTTAACGCTCTACACCATTTCAATTGTATTAATTGTTTTCTAGATTTATTAATTGTATTTCAGAAATAATCAATTGAATTTCAGTTTTATCAATTGTATTTCAAAACTTATCAATTATTTTTCAGATTTATGAATTGTATTTCAGAACTAGTCAATTGAAGTTCAGTTTTATCAATTCTGTTTCAGAAATTATTAATTGTATTTCCGAAATTATCAAACTGTATTTCAGAAATTATCAATTGTATTTCAGAAATTATGAAATGTAATTTAGAAATTTTTCTCTATTAACTATGATAAACAATCAAAAAGTTTTGAAATAGATTTGATTATTTCTGAAATACAATTAATAATTTCTGAAATACATTCCATAATTTCTGAAATACATTTAAAATTTGTGAAATGCAATTAATAGCTTCTGAAATACAGTTAATATTGTAGTTGAGTTACCATTTATGACCATATATTGTTTAAATGGCACCATATGTGACAATATACTGTTTAAATGGCACCATATATTGTATGTTCCCTATTAAAAAAAATAATATGGAGCTTTATATGGTAATATATAACTTAGAGTCATCCATGTACCATTTGATCCGAAAAATGGCCCGATAAAATTGTATCAGTTGTTTATCAGTTTTTAACTTATTGTATCAGTTTAGATCTGACCTGATTAAATTATGTGTTAATCAGATGAAATTGTATCTGATTTTTGACCTGATACAATTTTATTGGTTTATATCGCATGGTATCAGTTTAGGTCCAAATAGATATATTTGTATACAAAATTATATAGTTATATCCCAATTTTGACCTGATATCAGTTTAAAACTTTAATACAATTGTATAAGGTAAATGTCGGATACAATTATATTTTATTTATATAAAATTGAACCAATTACGATCAAACCTGACACCATTACATATAAACCGATAAAATTGCATCAAGTCAAAAATCGGATACAATTTCATCTGATTAACACATAATTTAATCAGGTCTGATCTAAACTGATACAATTAGATAAAAATTTATAAACAATTGATAAAAATATATCGGGCCATTCTTCGGATGAAACTGTATATTTATACAGATATAACTTAATCACATATATGACTATATGTAACTATTTTTATTCGGGTTGTTTAAATGATACGATATATCAAAGTATATGGTACTATATATGGTAGCATATATTATCATATCTGGAACTGTATTAAAAATGTTGTTGAAATGGCACCATATATCATAATGTATGGTTTAAATGTCACCACATATGGTAATATATTGTTTAAATGATACCATATATCAATATATATTGCACCATTATAGTAGCATATATTATTATATCTGAAACTGTATTAAAAATGTTGTTCATGAGGTCCCATATATGAGCATATATTGTTGAAATGGCACCATATATGATAATATATGGTTTAAATGGCACCATATATAGTAATATATTACTTAAATAACACCATGTATAAATATCTATGGCACTATATATAGTATCATATATTATCATATCTGGAACTGTATTAAAATTTTCATCATGAGGTACCATATATGGCCATATATTGTTTAAATGGCACCATATATAATAATATATGGTTTAAATGGTACCATATATGATAATATATGGTTTGAATGCCACCATATATGATAATATATGGTTTGTATGTCACCGTCTGTGATAATATATTGCTTAAATAGCACCATATATAAATATATATCGCACTATATATAGTACCATATATTATCATATCTGGAACTGAATTAAAGATTTTGTTAATGAGGTACCATATATGACCATATATTGTTTAAATGGCACCATATATGATAATATCTAGTTTAACTGTCACCATATATAATTATATATTTTTTTAAATGATACCATGTATAATTATATATTGCTAAAATGCCACCATATATATTAAGATATAGTTCTATATATAACTATATATGCAATAAGATAAACCATGTCATGTAATATATAATTATATATGCCATATCTAATATTATGAAGGCCGATATCTAATTAGATAAAATAATATATGGCATAATATAATGAAAAATTTTGTGAAAAAACGTCATATATAATTATATATGGATATACATAACGACATGTATAATTATATATTGTAATATACGCCATATATGATTATATATAATTTTTTTTACTCGGGATGTATAATTATATATTGCTAAAATGCCAACATATATATTAAGATATAGTTCTATATATAACTATATATGCAATAAGATCAACCATGTCATGTAATATATAATTATATATGCCATATCTAATATTATGAAGGCCGATATCTAATTAGATGAAATAATATATGGCATAATACAAGGAAAAATTTTGTGAAAAAACATCATATATAATTATATATGGATATACATAACGACATGTATAATTATATATTGTAATATATGCCATATATGATTATATATAATTTTTTTTACTCGGGGAGTCATAATTGTATTAAATAATATAAAATAATGTATAACCCGTTTTACTCGGGTAATAAAATGAATCTCAAAAAAATTTAATATGATGTCATATTTAGTTGCATCTTACTACATATCGATCAATATGTAATTGTATACTGCATTTATAATTAGATAAGATTAATCCAATTATATATGAGGTTATATATACCTATTTAGTACATAATCCAAAAGAATATATATATTTTTATATGATACCATATTAAAAAAAAAACGCTTTTCGTTTTGGATAAAATTATAAATTATCCCATTCAGAGTCACACTAGAAAATTTGTCAATTGGCTTTTGGATATAATTATATATTACAATACATCAAACACAGAACAAATTTTCAATCTCATTTTGAATATAATCATATCTTGGGGCTTTTGACTAAATATTTTAAGTCGACTTAAGAATATTTTACAAGATTTTTGTAAAGAATTGCTGTGTTTTCGACTTAACTATATGTGTTAACTCAGAAAAAAACTCGAAGTACACAAAAACACGTTTGAGACGTTTTTCGTATGCACATTAACTTGCAACGTGGATAATTATCAACGTTGAAAACTCAACATTTTTAGATTTTCACATCTAAAATAACTTCTTCGCATTATATCCTAAAATGTTTTGCTGGCATGCGTTCGATTATACCGCAACTATTATAGACATTAGGTATGAGCTAAAATACAGCTAATATATTGTAACTTTTATTCACATATTTCTGTGTGTTCCTCATATTTTCTACATTTTATACACTAAAAAAATTGTGAAACCTCTAAAATCAACTTTTTTCGAAATTCTATTAATTTCCTTTTAATAAAGGAGCTTATTTCATTTCCAGCATTACACGCTGAAAAAAACGGCCTGTCCCAAACATATTTTTGCTGGTAATATATATATATTTGGAGAAATTGTTAAACATATCCGCCGTGTTTTTACTAGAAACAATATATATTTGCATGCAAATATATTATGTTTGCAAGCAAATATATTATGTTTGCCTGTAAATATATAATGTTTGGATGAAATGAAATGACGCTTTCGACAAATATTATATGTTTGGCAGCAAACATATAATATGTGTGTCATAAACAAATTATGTTTCCATGCAAATACTATATATAAATAATATATTTAGTTATAAAGAAATTATTAATATATGCCAAACAATAGGCGCATTTATTCTACTCTCCAAATTTCTCTATATTTTAATGGAAAAACATAAAAAGTAAAATTAATACATCTACTATTTGGCGATTATTTACTAACTAAATATATTATAAATCACATTGAATTTTATATCTAATACAAATCTTTCATTGAAAAACAATAACTACAATATCTTCATTTATTTTTTATTTATTTTTATTAACAAATATTAATTAAAAACTCTTATGATAAGTTAATACTTTAATATACACAATTAAATAATTTTTTTTTCTTTTTAACACAATTTTATGTTTTATTATACTAATTTATTTTATTTTTTCACATCTTTCACAATAAAATTAATAAATAAAGGAAAACTATCACTAAATTTTCTGACTAGATGCAGTCTAGCTAAACTAAACGATTATTACCAACTACAAAAGTTATAATGGCTACATACAACTTTATATGTATCAAGAATAGAAATTCGCCGTTTTTCCAAATATTATTACCGGGAAATATATGTATAGTAACTATAAAAACAATATAATTGGAAGCATACTGCAAATACATATATGGTAGTTTGTAAACATACATTGATTACCTCCAAACATATACAAAAACGTCTTTTTCCTCCGTGTAGGAGTTTACAATATAGGGATGTTTTCGTGCACCATTTTAAAAAGAAAGTAATAAATTTTAACATTTCTTTTCTGTATTTGTTATATCAGTGTTGTAAGGATTGTTTCTAAGCATTTTTCAAATTTTCTTTAGCCAGAACAACTTATTTTCTTGGAGGTAATTTTTCCAGAGACTTTCAAAAATAAAATTTTAATTTTTTATAACACCAGCTTTTCAACTTTGTTAAAAAATTTATATAACACAGATATTAATTACAAATGGTAGCGGTCAGTGATCGGGAAGGGTTCAAACTACCGGGGAAAGTTATATCGGTAAAAAAGAAGTTATACGTGTCCCGGCGTTTCGCTGGGTCACCCCTAGGAATCGAGATATATCGATTTGACCTTTGGTGATTTTTTTTTTGACATAACTCGAGAACCACTAGTCCGATTTTGCTCAAACAATTTTAAAAAATTTAAAAATTACAATTCCTTTAATCTGTTCATATAACATTTCTATATACTCAACAGTTTTGCCGGTAAAAATAAATGTATGAAGAAAAAAATATTTTTTGCCTAAAATATTAAAAAAAAGTAATAAACAAAAGGTTATTGATTTTTATGGTAGCGGTAACAAACATTTATTTTTACCGGCAAAACTGTTGAGTATATAGAAAAATGTTATATGAACAGATTAAAGGAATTGTAATTGTTTTAATTTTTTTAAAATTGTTTGAGCAAAATCGGACTAGTGGTTCTCGAGTTATGTCAAAAAAAAGATATATCTCGATTCCTAGGGGTGACCCAGCGAAACGCCGGGACACATATAACTTGTTTTTGACCGATATAACATTTCCCGTTGGTTTCATCCCATCCCGATTTGGCTGTCGCATAGTGTTATCTTTCAGATAATAAAATAACTAAAAAAGTTTAACAATTTTCATGAAGATTAACGTTAAAGCTAAAAAGACATGAACTATTTGCAAGAGATTTAGGTCTGGCAAAATCCCGTACTCTCAGGTGATAAGTTCTGCAAATACTTAGGATTTCAGTGAAATTTGTAGTGAAAAAACCGGGCAGTTATGCTTTTTATATGTTTGTATTAATAGTTCAGCTACAATTCTATACCAATATATAAAACCTGTTCAAATTGTATCACGCCATTATTCGGATACATTTGTATCTGATATTATCAAATTTTAACTGAATTAATGCAAACTTATTTAATATATGGGCACATTTCTCGGATAAAATTATATAAAGACACATGTTAAATTACATATGACTGTATAAAGCCCCATATAATTTTTTTTTAAGCGGGTCCATATATGACAAGCCTTATAAAACTACCCGAGTAAAAAAGTTCATATATAACAATATATTTTTTAATACAAAAATACACATTAACATATATTAATATAAAATGGCTTTGCATCCATATGTATTCATATATTATAATATCTTTCAAATATTTCCCAAAATTTTCTTATGTGTAACCATATAAAAGCATATACCAAAAAATGTGTTAATGTTAATGACACCCATAACTATATATAACCAGATATGGTTGATCCCATAAATTGAGGTTTAATATATAATAAGATATAACCCAATACATAATCACATATAAACCCAAATCGAAGAAATTTTGTAAGTCGTTTTAGATATAATTTAATATAAACCTTTATCGAAAAAAATTCTAAGTTATTTTATATATAACTTTATATGATAAATTATCAAAAATATTTTCTAAGTCTTATTTTTTTGTTATTTTTTTAAGTCATTTTAGATAAAATGGATCATAATCTAGATTCCAAAACATTTTCTATGTCATTTTATATATAAATTTAGATAAATCTTAATTTAAAATATTTTCTGAAGCAATTGTTGACAAAAATTTATATTATTTAAAATCAGAAAAAATTTCGAATGGAAAATATTTTTTATGTCATTTTTACAATTCAAACATATTTCAAAACCCAACATATTTTGGGTATAAATCTTGAAATAGTATATAACTATATCAGATTAGATATAATACGATTCAATTAGATGTGCCCAATTTTGGGATGCAATTGCATCAGAGTACATGCAATTGTATAATGTTAGATTGAATTGTGTCTAAAATAATACAATCTGATATAATTTTATAGACCCATTTTGCGGATCAGATTATATAAACACCCAGTGTAGAAAATCATTACCAGATATGTGGTTATGTAACTACATACTTGGTAATGGTAACTAGTTACTTTTGTTATTACATTTCTTATTACCTTTATATGGCGATGTCGCCAAAAATAATGAGTTATGGTTACAAACAAGCATACGAAAAATCTAAAAATATATCCTTACCTATGTGCTTACTAGTACTGACAAAAATAATGAGTCTAAAAATAGATTTTCAAAAAAATAAATTATATTAAAAAAAATTTTTTTATTGAATTTTTCTTTTTAAATAAAATTTGCTGGTGCGGGAATCGAACATGGGTCTACAGATTGCCAGTCAACAGCTCTACCATCTGAGCTATATCGACATGTAATATTTAATAGATAAAAACACAATTGACCTGCTGCACACAAGTAAGATTACTCGCCAACATACAAAAAATCAAAAAATATGTGGTTACATATATCCTTACCAGTGTTTAAAAAATATTGAGTCAAAAATAGATTTCAAAAAATTTTCAAAAAAATCTATAAAATTATTTTCTATTTGAAATAATGATAAAAATAAGTCATTATCAGTAACTCATTATTATATGTTTTAAAATAATGCAGAAGGTAAGTGGGTGTCATTACTGGTAGTCCAAAAAATAATGGGCACTTATATAATTATTTTATATTCTTACATATAAGATATATAAACTTTTTTACTCGGGTAATCAAAATATACGTATGTAGTGACCGATATGATTATATATGGTTCGATACTAAGTTTTATGTGTCGTCGTAATAAAAATATATTCTTGTAATTTTATATAACTTTCTATATAATCCCATACAAATTAATATATAGTTCAACATCAAATTTAGTTATCTGCAAATTAAGAGTTAATTACTCCATAACCAAATAATTTTCACGTGATGTTTTTGCATATAAAACCATATTAAAAAATTATGCGTACGTTTTAGAAGACAAAAGTATTCAAATATATTTTTATTTTATGTTTTAAAATTTGGGCATTTAAAATTGTTCAAACCATAGACATTTCAATGTCAATTTAATAGCTGGTATGCATGAAAAGTATACCTACTATCAGACAAAATTTTATAAATTCAGATATTTTTATATCGAATTAGGTATAATTTGATGTCCTGGATAGATTACAATATATAACCATACATGTCGTTATGTATGCACAGCGCATGCTACGGGGACAGTTTTTCGATCAAGTGTTTAGTATGGAGGCATTTGGTTAGTTTGAGGACTGTCCTCAAACTCTTCCTAGGTCTAGTGCAGAGTATGAAGACATTTTTGACTCATATACAGCATAGTTTGGGCACATTTTTGGCTATGTCTCCGAACTATGCCACATACTTATATATTTATATCCATATATAATTATATATGAAGTTTTTTCCTGAATTTTTACTTATATTATGCCATTAAAACTGCATTTAATTATAAATCGGCCTTTATAATATTACATACTAGCGGGCGCAGCCCGCTACGTTGTTAGCGTGCCTTAAATTTTTTTTTAAATTCGCTTTTTATTTAAAGTACAGTTTTTATAATAAAAGCCACCCAGCCACCACAACTAAATAATTCTGCACAACAATGGTTTTAAAATAAATAAATATTTGATCACTTTTTCTCATGAAAGTGGATTGTTAGTAATGAATCCATAATAAATTACAATATACGTGTGTATGTTAAGATAATTTGGTAAAGTGCGAACTTAGGTAGATAGACCCGTAAGTAGTTTTGTTCCTAGGGGTGACCCAGCGAAACGCCGGGACACGTATAACTTGTTTTTGACCGATATAACATTTCCGGTTGGTTTCATCCCATCCCGATTTGGACTGTCGCATAGTGTAATTAGAAAATAATCGTGGTTTAAATTAGCTGAAAATTTTGTAAAGTTAAGAAACACAAATTACTAAAAATTAGCATGCAGAGTTAGTTCAAATACGACTGAAAGTAGTTGTAATGCTAAATTAGATTTACAAAAAATATTAGTTCAACGCTAAATTTTAAGACAAAATAGCAGGAAAATTAGTTCAGTAGAATCAGAACGCGTTTAACAGACTTTTGTACAAATTTTTTTTCATGAGTGCAACAACGCGTTAAAATATACAAATAAAAATTTATTTTATAAATAAAACAATTTTTATTCCCACTAAAAAATTCACAAAAAACAAAAAATCATTCTGAACTTTAACCCTTAAATGCATTGTGTAGCCAATTGGCAACATACCAGTTTTTTAATAATAAAACCCACTTGATGCACAAAACTGCATTTTTGTGCATTGGGGCCGCTTCTGTACAAAGCTTCCTTATAGTTTAGCTCAGATTTTTTGAACAGTTATAGGAAAAATCTTGGTTTTGCTTCATATGTTTGTGAAAAATTTAAAACACGCGTATTCACAAAAAGTATAATATTAAAAAATGTTTGTTTAAATATTTAAAGTTGTATTCTCGCAATAAAATTAATTTTGGCGACAATAAATGTATAATTCATAGTTTATATATTTTTTTTATGCACGTTAAAATAATCACAATTTAGCGATTTGGCAAAAAAACATCTTTTTCAATAAAAATCACTTTTTTTTTAAATAAAATTTTTTGGTGATTTTCTTGAAATGTACACGCCTTTAGAAATCATATATATAAAAATGGTATACATTTTCAGGAATGTACATTTCTATAATTTCTTGATACGATTTGTAAAGGTTTTCATGAATGTTTTTCAATGCTTCCAATTTGAATTAGTATAGTACTGACGCATTTCTTCAAATATTCAAAAAACTCGTGAAAATTCATATCAAAATTTTATTTGACTCGAATAATATCAGAAATAGAACTAGAAATAGTTCTGGATTAAATTTTTTTCTGGTCCAATGCGCCTTGATTAAAAAAAAAAACTTCACAAAAAATATAAAAAATCATTCTGAACTTAAAATTAGTAGTACCTGAATAAACAAAAAAAAGCGCAATGGACGCCAAAAAGAAATAAATTGAATCCAGAAACTATTTCTGATATTAGAATCAAATTTAATTTCGATATGAATTATCAAGAATTTCATTAATATTTTTCAACGCTTCCAGTTTGAATCAATATATTACTGTCGCATTTCTCCAAATATTCATAAAATTCCTGACAATTCATCTCAAAATTATATTTGACTCTAATAATATCAGAAATAGTTTCTGGATTCAATTTATTTCTTTTTGGCGTCCACTGCGTTGGCATTATGTGCTGGTAACAAAAAATAAAACCTTAAAAGTTTTTTCATTTCATAGCAAATATTATTTTTAATAAAAAAAAATCATACCAAAACTTGTTATCGGTCATGTTAATTGAATTCAAATTTTTTGCATAATTTTTCAGGATAAGGAATTGGTTAAAAAAAATTTCATCATTAAAAGCAATGTTAATTTTATTTTAATACAACTGTTGGCTCACTGCTGATAAGCTTCAAATTTGAGAATTAAAGTAAGTGAAATAACATTGGCGAAACAGCGTTGCCACCAATTTAAAAAAAGTTTTGGATAAAAGCGCAAAAAGTAGGACAACCTCGGACACTTACTGAAAAAGAAGGAGGACTGCCCTGACGCCCTAAAAAAGAGGACGGTGTCCGGGGAAAAGAGGACGGATGGCAACCCTACCCGTATGATACTTGCTTAATTTTGTATTGAATTGATATAGGATTGATGAAATTAAACAACAAATATTAGAGAGAGTAAAAAATATAATTTATAAACAAAGTTTGTTCGAACGGAAAATCGCTAAAAATTATTAAAAATCGTTACAAACACGGAGAAAACGCTAGAAACAGAGAAAAACTTAGGAAATTTACAATATTATTACAAAAAAACGAATTTACTAATATAATTGGCGTTAGATCTTTACATAAAATAATGTAAATTGTACTACACCAATGTATAAAATGATTTTTAGTAATCTTTTTAATTTAAGGTTATTTTTAATGGTACTTGGTTTACAAAAAAAAATGCGGTTGTCAAATAGAAATCTCGCTACTGTCATAAAGTGTAAATGTAAACGGTCAAGATTTAAAAATAGAAATGAACGCAGCGTTAGTGGTAAAATTTTTGAATTTTTTTACCATTTATCATTGATTTCCCTGATATGCAAGTATGGTTGTACTTTTTGCACTTGTGTAATTTTCCTATAATAGATTTGCACTGTTCTCTAATATTTGTGGAGAACACCCAATTAAAAACTTTACCACACGTCCCTGTTGTATATATTGTTATATGTATGCATAGCGCATGCTACGGGGACATTTTTCGATATATAGTTTAGTATGGAGACATTTGGTTAATTTGGGATTATCCTCAAACTCTTCCTAGACATTTTTGACTAATATACAGCATAGTTGGGCACATTTTTGGCTATGTCTCCGAACTATGCGCACCACATCTATATATATAAAAATAAGTTGGTATATGTTCGTCATTTTATAACTCGAGAACCACTCAACCGATCTACAAACCAATACAAGCGTTGGAAAGATCTACTTTTACTGATGGTTCTTAAAAAATACGAAAAATGTCTACGCATACGTGTTATAGGCCCACTTTTGTGATGGTGTGTTTTTCCCTACCCGAGTAAAAAAAATTGATCTCGCGCAATATCTAATTATATCCAATTTGATATTGTTTAAGATCTGCTGTAATATCTAGCTGATCCAATTAGATCTCAAAATTGGGTGTATCCAATCATATCGTATTAGATCCCATTGTATATATGGGGATAAACTAAGATCAAGTTATATCTCAAAATTGGGAGGTCCAGTGATATCTTTGGGGATAAACCTAGATCTATTTTGATCCGAAAATTGGCGGATCCAGCTATATATTTGCGGATATTTTTAGATCTAATTTGATCCGAAAAATGGCGGATCCAATTAGATCCAGCTATATATTTAGGGATAAACTTAGATCTAATTTGATCTCAATTTTGGCAGATCAAATTAGATCCGGCAATATATTTGTGGATAAACGTATATCTAATTTGATCCGAAAAAGTGGCAGATCGAATTAGATCTAGCTATATATTTGGGGATAAACTTAGATCTAATTTGATCCGAAAAATGGCACATCGAATTAGATCCAGCAATATATTTGTGGATAAACTTAGATATAAATTGATCTGAAAAATGGCAGATCAAATTAGATCCAGCAATATATTTGGGGATAAACTTGGATCTAAATTTATCAGAAAAATGGCAGATCGAATTAGATCCAGCAATTTATTTCGGTATTAAAATGGCAGATCGAATTAGAAACAGCAATATATTTGGGGATTGACATTTAAAAGTATCTATAAAAATGACAGATAAAATTAGATGCCGCATTATATTTGGGTACTACGTAAGATCTCCATTTATTTGGGATTAAATAAGATCCCAGACATATATTGCCGACTGTTCAAAAAATAATAGACTGGCAGAGCACTGATTGTATAAAAATTACAATATTTTGTTAAAATAAGGTTTAAACTCAGAAGGTAACGAGTTCAATATGCATTTCTTTTACAAAATGAATTTCTTTTTATAAAATTAAAATTTTTTTTTCTATAAATTTTTTTATAAAATTATATATTTATTTTTTTATTAAATTGAAATCTTTGAATAAAATAATTTTATTTACATCTTTTTGACGCTCTACACCATTTCCAATTGTATTAATTGTTTTAAGATTTATCAATTGTATTTCAGAAATAATCAATTGAATTTCAGTTTTATCAATTGTGTTTCAGAACTCATCAATTATTTTTCACATTTATGAATTGTATTTCAGAACTACTAGTCAATTGAAGTTCAGTTTTATCAATTGTGTTTCAGAAATTATTAATTGTATTTCCGAAATTCACAACTGTATTTCAGAAATTATCAAACTGTATTTCAGAAATTATCAATCGTATTTCCGAAATTATGAAATGTATTTGAGAAATTTTTCTCTATTAGCTATGAAATTCTGAAATAGATTTCATTATTTCTGGACACAACTAAATAAATAAATAATTAAATTTGCGTAATATTGTAGTTTCTGAAGTGCAAATAATATTTTGTGATATACAATTAAAATTTTCTAAAATACATTTAATAATTTCTGGAATACCTTTTTTCCATGCTTATAAGTTAGCTCGAAATGCTTTTATCATTCATTTAATTTGTAGCTATCACACATCTATAACAAGTCTCGTTAGATTAGAGTGTAGAGGTCTTGGCTGACAAGCTGGTGGACTGGGTTAAATTTCATGTTTTTAAAAGCAAATATTAAAAAAAGTTTTCTCAATTTTTTCAAAAATGTTTTTTGAAATCTATTTTTTTGCCAAGATAGTTAATGCAACGTTCTGCCAACGCATAACCGACCATCGCCAACGGTTTGCCAGCACTGTGCAGATTATATTTTTCTGTCTGGGATGTTAAACTTAAACCTATTGTATATTAACATTAATTAACACTATATTTTTATTTTTAGGAAATACATTTTTATTTTATTATAAGTTAACATTAAATTAAATTTTAGATAATGGCACCAATTTGTAGTTGTAATTATTATATATTAAATCGTATATTCATAAACATTCTATACAGTTAGACGAGGTTTATGGAACTATTTAACTTTATAAAGTGTTTATAAATTATAACTTAAATGTACATATAATGTACGTATAATGTACGTGAACAAATTGTTGATATGGACCCACAAATTGTATCTCAACTGATATTGGAATTATTGTACCATTACCATACATCAATATATATTGAATGATATACATATATTACAATATATGACACTGTATTATAAATATTGTTAATGAAGTAACATATCTGATAATATTTTTTATAGCGCCATAGTTTTACATTATTCAAATTAAACCATATATGGATTTGTATTCCAAATGTTGTTGATGTGGTACCAAATTTGACCATATATTGTTTAAATTGTGCCATATATGACAATATATTGTTTAAATGATACCATATATGTCTATATATTAATATTGTTTAAATGACACCATATATCAATATATATGGGACTATATATGGTAGCATATATTATCATATCTGCATCTGTATTAAAAATGTCGTTCATTAGGTACCATATATGAGCATATATTGTTGAAATGGCACCATATATGACAATATATGGTTTAAATGGCACCATATATGGTAATATATTGCTTAAATAACACCATATATAAATATATATGGCACTATATATGGTAGCATATATTATCATATGTGGAACTGTATTAAAAATATTGTTCATGAGGTACCATATATGGGCATATATTGTTGAAAATGCACCATATATGATAATATATGGTTTAAATGGTACCATATATGATAATATATGGTTTGAATGGCACCTTATATGATAATATATGGTTTGAATGGCACCATATATGATAATATATAGCTTAAATAACACCATATATAAATATATATCGCACCATATATAGTACCATATATTATCATATCTGGAACTGAATTAAATATTTGGTTTATGAGGTACCATATATGACCATATATTGTTTAAATGGCACCATATATGATAATATCTAGTTTAACTGTCACCATATATAATTATATATTGTTTAAATGATACCATATATAATTATATATTGCTAAAATGCCACCATATATATTAAGATATAGTTCTATATATAACTATATATGCAATAAGATCAACCATGTTATGTAATATATAATTATATATGCCATATCTAATATTATGAAGGCCGATGTCTAATTAGATGAAATTATATATGGCATAATATAAGGAAAATTTTTCGGAAAAAACCTCATATATAATTATATATGGATATACATAACCACATGTCTAATTATATATTGTAATATATGCCACATATGATTATATATAATTTTTTTTACTCGGGTACATATAAAATTTTCGTGTTGCTATGACAACCAGGCCTTGGCGTTACTATGACAACCAGGCAGCACTTATAGCATTAACCTAATCACAGCTCATCCTATCTCATTTATCTCATCTCAATTTTTTTTTGTGGAAACTTTTTTTTTGTGGAAAAAGTTTTTTTTTTTTGGAAACACTTTTTTTTGTGTAAACTTTTTTTTTGTAAACTTTTTTTTTATGTAAACTTTTTTTTTGTGAAATATTTTTTTTGTGGAAACTTTTTTTGTAGAATTTTTTTTTTGTGTAAATTTTTTTTTTTGTGATATAGTTTTTTTTTATGGAAACCCGAGTAAAAAAAAATTATATATAATCATATGTGGCATATATTACAATATATAATTAGACATGTCGTTATGTATATCCATATATAATTATATATGACGTCTTTTTCCAAAATTGTTCCTTATATTCTGCCATATATAATTTCATCTAATTAGATATCGGCCTTTATAATATTAGATATGGTATATATGATTATATATTATATAGCATGGCTGATCTTATTGCATATATAGTTGTATATAGAGCTATATCTTAATATATATGGCGGCATTTTAGGATTATATAATTATATATGGTATCATTTAAACAATATATAACTATATATGGTGCCAGTTAAACTATATATTATTATATATAGTGGGATTTAAACAATATATGGTCATATATGGTACCTCATGAACAAAATCTTTAATACAGTTGCAGATATGATAATATATGCTACCAAATATAGTGCCATATATATTTATATATGGTGTTATTTAAGCAATATATTAGCATATATGGTGCCATTTAAACCATATATTATTATATATGGTGCCATTTAAACAATATATGGCCATATATGGTTCCCCGAGTAAAAAAAATAGATCTCGCGCAATATCTAATCATATCCAATTTGATATTATTTAAGATCTGCTGTAATATCTAGCTGATCCAATTAGATCTCAAAATTGGGTGTATCCAATCATATCGTATTAGATCCCATTTTATATATGGGGATAAACTAAGATCAAGTTATATCTCAAAATTGGGAGGTCCAATGTAATCTTTGGGGATAAACCTAGATCTAATTTGATCCGAAAAATGGCGGATCGAATTAGATCCAGTTATATATTTGTGGATAAACTTAGATCTAATTTGATCCGAAAAATGGCGGATCGAATTAGATAGAGCTATATATTTGTGGATAAACTTAGATCTAATTTGATCTCAATTTTGGCAGATCGAATTAGATCTAGCAATATATTTGTGGATAAACTTATATCTAATTTGATCCGAAAAAGTGGCAGATCGAATTAGATCCAGCAATATATTTGGGGATAAACTTAGATCTAAATTGATCCGAAAAATGGTAGATGGAATTAGATCCAGCAATATATTTGTGGATAAACTTAGATCTAATTTGATCCGAAAAAGTGGCAGATCGAATTAGATCCAGCAATATATTTGGGGATTAAGTAAGATCTAATTTGATCCGAACAATGGCAGATCGAATTAGATCCAGCAATATATTTGTGGATAAACTTAGATCTAATTTGATCCGAAAAAGTGGCATATCGAATTAGATCCAGCAATATATTTGGGGATAAACTTAGATCTAAATTGATCCGAAAAATGGCAGATGGAATTAGATCCAGCAATATATTTGGGGATTAAGTAAGATCTAAATATATCCACAAAATGACAGATCAAAAATTAGATCCAGTAATATATTTCGGGATTGCGTAAGATCTTAACTTTTCCGATAAATTGCAGATCGAATTAAATCCAATTATATATTTGGGGATTTGGTATGATCTTAATTTATCCCATAAATTGCAGCTCGAATTAGATCTAGTAATTTATTTCAGTATTAAAATGGCAGATCGAATTAGAAACAGCAATATATTTGGGGATTGACATCTAAAACTATCCAGAAAAATGACAGATAAAATTAGATCCCGGATTATATTTGGGTACTACGTAAGATCTCCATTTATTTGGGATTAAATAAAATCCCAGACAGATATTGACAACAGTTCAAAAAATAATACACTGGCAGAGCACTGATTTTATAAAAATTACAATATTTTGTTAAAATAAGGTTTAAACTCAGAAGGTCTCGAGTTCGATACCGTTCACGGCTATGCATTTTTTTTTGTTTTTATAAAATTATAATTTTATTTTCTATAAATGTTTTTATAAAATTATATTTTTTTTATTAAATTGAATTTAAAAAAAAAAAATAATTTTATTAGCATCTTTTTAACGCTCTACACCATTTCCAATTGTATCAATTGTTTTTAAGATTTATCAATTGTATTTCAGAAATAATCAATTGAATTTCAGTTTTATCAATTGTATTTCAGAACTTATCAATTATTTTTCAGATTTATGAATTGTATTTCAGAACTACCCGAGTAAAAACAGTTACATATAGTCGTATAAAATGCGATTAAATTATATCTGTATAAATATACTGTTTCATCCGAAAAATGGCCCGATGTAATTGTATCAGTTGTTTATCAGTTTTTATCTAATTGTATTAGTTTAGATCTCAACTAATAAAATTATACATTATTCAGATGAAATTATATCCAATTTTTGACCTGATACAATTTTAGCGGTTTATATCTAATGGTATCTGTTTAGCTCGTGGTTGGTACAATTTTATATAAATAAAATATATTTGTATACGACATTTGCCTTAAATAATTGTATCAAAGTTTTAAAGCAGATCTAATTGCATCAGATCAAAATTCATATATAACTATAAAAGTTTGTATAGTAATGTATCAATTTGTATCTAACCAACTTATCATTTAAACAACCCGAGTAAAAATAGTTACATATAGTCATATATGTGATTAAGTTATATCTGTATAAATATACAGTTTCATCCGAAGAATGCCCCGATATATTTTTATCAATTGTTTATCAATTTTTATCTAAATGTATCAGTTTAGATCTGACCTGATTAAATTATGTGTTTAATAAATTACGTGTTTTTGACCTGATACAGTTTTATCGGTTTGATCGTAATTGGTTCAATTTTATATAAATAAAATATAATTGTATCCGACATTTACCTTATACAATTGTATCAAAGTTTTAAATTGATATCAGGTCAAAATTGGGACATAACTGTATAATTTTGTACACAAATATATCTATTTGGACCTAAACAGATACCATGTGATATAAACCAATAAAATTGTATCAGGTCAAAAATCTGATATAATTTCATCTGATTAACACTTAATTTAATCAGGTCAGATCTAAAATGATGCAATTAGATAAAAACTGATAAACAACTGATACAATTTTATCGGGCCATTTTTCGGATCAAATGGTACATGGATGACTCTAAGTTATATATTACCATATAAAGCTCCATATTGTTTTTTTTAATAGGGAACATACCATATATGGTGCCATTTAAACAATATATGGTCATATATGGTAACTCATCAGCAACTACAATATTAACTGTATTTCAGAAGCTATTAATTGTATTTCAGAAATTTTAAATGTATTTCAGAAATGTATTAATTGTATTTCAGAAATAATCAAATCTATTTCAGAACTTGTTGATTGTTTATCATAGTTAATAGAGAAAAATTTCCAAATTACATTTCATAATTTCTGAAATACAATTGATAGTTTCTGGAATACAGTTTGATAATTTTTAAAATACAGTTGTGAATTTCGGAAATACAATTAATAATTTCTGAAATATAATTGATAAAACTGAAATTCAATTGACTAGTTCTGAAATACAATTCATAAATCTGAAAAATAATTGATAAGTTCTAAAACACAATTGATAAAAATGAAATTCAATTGATTATTTCTGAAATACAATTGATAAATCTTAAAAACAATTGATACAATTGGAAATGGTGTAGAGCGTTAAAAAGATGCAAATAAAATTATTTTTTTAAAAAATTCAATATAATAAAAAAAAATATAATTTTATAAAAACATTTATAGAAAATAAAATTATAATTTTATAAAAAGAAAATCTTTTTATAAAAAAAATGCATAGCCGCGAACGGTATCGAACTCGAGACCTTCTGAGTTTAAACCTTATTTTAACAAAATATTGTAATTTTTATAAAATCAGTGCTCTGCCAGTGTATTATTTTTTGAACTGTTGTCAATATCTGTCTGGGATTTTATTTAATCCCAAATAAATGGAGATCTTACGTAGTACCCAAATATATTGCGGGATCTAATTTTATCTGTCATTTTTCTGGATAGTTTTAGATATCAATCCCCAAATATATTGCTGTTTCTAATTCGATCTGCCATTTTAATACGGAAATAAATTGCTAGATCTAATTCGATCTGCAATTTATGGGATAAATTAAGATCTTACCAAATCCCCAAATATAATTAATTCGATCTGCAATTTATCGGAAAAGTTAAGATCTTACGCAATCCCGAAATATATTACTGGATCTTATTTTTGATCTGTCATTTTTTGGATATATTTAGATCTTACTTAATCCCCAAATATATTGCTGGATCTAATTCGATCTGCCATTTTTCGGATCAAATTAGATCTAAGTTTATCCACAAATATATTGCTGGATCTAATTCCATCTGCCATTTTTCGGATCAATTTAGATCTAAGTTTGTCCCCAAATATATTGCTGGATCTAATTCGATCTGCCACTTTTTCGGATCAAATTAGATCTAAGTTTATCCACAAATATATTGCTAGATCTAATTCGATCTGCCAAAATTGAGATCAAATTAGATCTAAGTTTATCCACAAATATATAACTGGATCTAATTCGATCGGCCATTTTTCGGATCAAATTAGATCTAGGTTTATCCCCAAACATATCATTGGACCTCCCAATTTTGAGATATAACTTGATCTTAGTTTATCCCCATACAATGGGATCTAATACGATATCATTGGATACACCCAATTTTGAGATCTAATTGGATCAGCTAGATATTACAGCAGATCTTAAACAATGTGAAATTGGATATGATTAGATATTGCGCGATATCAATTTGTTTTACTCGGGAGGTTTTTTTTTTTGGAAAGACTTTTTTTGTGGAAACTTTTTTTTGTGGAAACATTTCTTTTTGTGGAAACTTTTTTACTTTTTTTTTTGTGGAAAGTTTTTTTTTTTTTGGAAACATTTTTTTTTTTTTTGTGGAAACTTTTTTTTTAGGAAACTTTTTTTTGTGGAAACTTTTTTTTGTTGTGCAAACACTTTTTTTTTGTGGAAACTTTTTTATTTGTTGACACAAATATTTTTTTTTGTGCAAACACTTTTTTTGTGGAAACACCTTTTTTTGTGGAAGCATTTGTTTTTTTTTTTGGAAATTTTGTTTTTTTTTGTGGAAACTTTTTTTGTGGAAACTTTTTTTTGTGGAAATACTTTTCTTTGGAAACAGTTTATTTTGAAGAAACACTTTTTTTGTGGAAACACTTTTTTTTGTGAAACTTTTTGACGAACAATACCAACTTATTTTTATATATATAGATGTTTTTTGAAGAGAGCAAAAATATGCAATGTAAAAATTTCAATATTGAAAGTTAAACCTGGAAATCTTTTAAGGAAAAAACATTTATTTTATTTCAACAAAGTCGCAATAGCTTTTGAGCAATTTGAAATTTGGACTTCATATTCGAATTTTTTAATTTTTTTAGAGAAGCAACACTCATTAAATTCTTTCTATTAATTAACGTGTTGCTTTTTTTGGAAAGGGGGTAAAGAAGAGATAGGAGGTGGTGAAAGATGAGAGGCTTCATATATGGCAACACTATAATTGCGCGAGATGTTGACTTTTAGAACAGTTGTTGCGCGCCACTTGATGGTGAGTAGGCGAACTTTTGTTGAGGCTGTTTATTTCATAGCCCTGTTATATTATTTTTCTTCGGTGGGGTTAAGTGCTATAGGAATAGTGAAGGAGGACAATGTATTAGGGATAAAAAAATCATACACATTATTTTTCCAAATTGATGTTGCGGTCGCTGGGGATCGAACCCGCAACCACATGTATAACAGTTCAACGCGCTAACCATTACACCACAGCTCTCACATCGTCATCGTTATTTATTGTTAATTATTAAGTGTGTCTATTTGATTTTATTTTTGCTTAAAAAGTATAAAATTTGTTTTAACCTAAGCTTCCTTTGAATAATAATTTTTGAAATTTTTTATTTTCTATATAAGCTCCTAATAAGCATTCTCATCGAAGGGGGCTTTTATTTTGAAGATTTTTACATTAATAAAAAACATTGTATTTTATTTTCATAAAAATATATAATTCCTATACAAAACAAATTACATTTTAAACTTTAAGGTACGCTAACAACGTAGCGGGCTTGCCCGATGCGACAAAATTTGTTTTCGGTTTAACTGATATCCCAAAAACTAGGCATAAGGCACGCCGCTAAATCTAGTACATATATATATATATATATATAGATCTATATCTTAATATATATGGTCGCATTTTAGCAAAATATAATTTGTGTTGCTTAAATTAGCAAAAAATGCCGCTGGGCAAAATTTTCAGTAGCCATTACAGACTTTTTTGGTTGAGTGTAAGTTTATCTCCAAATATATTGCTGGATCTAATTCGATCTGCCATTTTTCGGCTCAATTTAGATCTAAGTTTATCCCCAAATATATTGCTGGACCTAATTCGATCTGCCATTTTTCGGATAAATTTATATGTAAGTTTATCCTTAAATTTATTGCTGGATCTAATTTGATCTGCCATTTTTCGGATCAATTTGGATCTTATTAAGTCCCCAAATATATTGTTGGATCTAATTCGATCTGCCATTTTTCGGGTCAAATTATATCTAAGTTTATCCCCAAGGATATCATTGGACCTCCCAATTTTAAGATATATGTAGATCTTAGTTTATCCCATGTATACATTGGGATCTAATACGATATCATTGGATACACCCAATTTTGTGATCTAATTGGATCAGCTAGATATTACAGCAGATCTTAAAGAATATCAAATTAGATATGATTAGATATTGCGCCAGATAAATTTTTTTAGTCGGGAATGTACTTATCAACAAGATTTTGGTGCCAAAAAAAAACATTAGTTCAAAAATAGTTTAGTGCTGAACAATTTCAGGTAAAAAATTTATAAAAACTAATACACTTCATACACAAGAAGTTTTACTAATTGTTCCACTAACTTCCTTTTTTGAGCGTAAGCAAAGTCAACAAAAAGAAGAGAATGAACTTCGCAAAACTCTAAAAAACAAGCCAACAAATTTTGGAAACCAAATCCTGTTTGCTGATGAAACCAAATTCAACATTTCCAATCTGATAGGCGAATTAGGATCTGACGAAAGCCCAACACAGAATTAGAATAAAAGAATTTAGTAACTATAGTGAAACATGGTGGCGAAGGGGTCACGGTTTGGGGTTGCATGTCGTCTGCCGGTGTTGGGAGTCTTGTTTTCGTTGATGGTATTACTCGTATGGACTCTTGTGATGTTTTCAAAGTTACTTAATGGTAAATCTAAAGAACAGTGCATCAAAGCTGAGAATGGAAAATGGTTATTATTTTCAAAACAACGACCACAAGCACAGGGCAGGCGACGTGAAAATGTGGATAATTTGCAACGTTTCACATACTCTAGAGACCCCTCGCAATCGCCAGACCTTAATTCGATTGAACACTTGTGGGAGAGTTAGAAAGAATACTTCGAAAACATCACATTACCTATAAAAATCAATTGAAGGAACATATTTACCAACTCGATACTAACGAAGCTGTGACATGAAAAGTGCGTTCCCGTACGTTCCCAATGTTACCGAAATTTACCCAAAGTTACCGAAATTTACCCAAAAGCGTTCCCGTACTCGAAAATTGGGTAAATGAGAGCGCTAATGAGAGTGTATTAGTAGGTGTGTTTCTTTACTTTTTGGGTAAAGTTCGGTAAAATGAGAGTAAGCACAAAATCCTCTCACAAAATGACAAAATTACCCAATAGTACAGGAACGCAAAAAACCACTTTTCTAGCCCAAAAACTTATTTCAAAGAATAATGTTAAACAGTGATGGGACTTGAAAAATTTTGTTTTGTGCCAAGTGTGTGACTAAAATGTGCCAAATGGGCCTTTATTGTGCCAAAACTCAATTTTCACTTAGAAACCGTGTTTTCAACTTTCATTTTGTAAATGCATTCTTATGGAATTAATTCTATTTTGAATTCTTATGGAATTAATTATATTTGAATGAATTAAAATTTTCTTTCAATTAAAAGGTGAATGATAAATTAAATTCATCCGATACTTATTAAAGATTTGGGAATGCAGCCAATGAATGAATTCTTTAGGAATGGTTGCACGGAATGATATACATATAAACATTTTCTAAAACTGAATTAATTTTTTTATGAATTAAACTTCAATTAATTCTTTCGAAGCTCTGAGATAAATATATAGCATTTGAATTTTTAAAATTCTATAGATTAATCACCTGTTATACTCCATATAAAAAAAAAATATTTTTTACGACAATGAGTTTCACGTGAAAATTGTGTAAACTTAGTTTTCACGCAAATTTAATGTACAAGACTATTATTTTTCTGGTGAAAAAGTGACATTTTGTGTTAATTGTGATTGTGGCTTTGTTATAAAATTAAAATATTGTTAATTTTTTTTAACTTAAATTGCAATTTAAAGCATTTAAAATCTGAAGGAAATTTTTTCACGTAAAAAACAACTTACGGTGCTTTATTCGGTGATATCTTCGATGCCATTTTTTTAGTTTTGCTTTATTCGTAAAGGTATTTTAATACCAATAAATGCTTAGAAACTAAAAATTAAAGAATTGTTATTTTTTAAATTCATTTTATATTAAATTTTGTAGATAACCAAAATGTGCCAAAATAGTATCGGTTGTGCCATTGTACCAATCAATCTTAGATTGTGCCAAAAATCCCATCACTGATGTGAAAATACGCATAATTTCAGTTTGCAAATCGGCACAAATAGACATATTTATTCTCATTTAAAAGTTGTTTTTGATTTTATTCAATTAATTTTAACAAAAAACAAGTTTCTTTTGCTTATTGCTTTATTTATTTACAATTTTTAATTTAAATTAACAATTGTTTTTTGTTTATATTTGCATCAGCTGTTTTACCAAAGTTTACCCGAAGAAAAAGTCTGGGTAAATTTTGGTAAAAAGAGAAGCACTAATACACTCTCATTATGGCTCTCATTTACCCAATTCTCGAGTACGGGAACGCGTTTGGGTAAATTTCGGTAACTTTGGGTAAATTTCGGTAACATTGGGAACGTACGGGAACACACTGAGTGTGTCTCTTTTTACCAAAATTTACCCAGACTTTTTCTTCGGGTAAACTTTGGTAAAACAGCTGATGTAAATATAAACAAAAAATAATCGTGAAAATAGATTTAAAATTTTAATTAAATAAAGAAATAAGCAAAAGAAACTTGTTTTTTATAAGAATTAATTGAATAACATCAAAAACAACTTTCAAATGCGAATAAATATTTGTGCCAATTTGCAAACTGAAATTATACGCATTTTCACATTAGTGATGGGATTTGTGGCACAATCTAAGATTGATTGGTACAATGGCACAACCGATACAATTTTGGCACATTTTGGTTATCTACAAAATTTAATAGAAAATGGATATAAAAAATAACAATTCTATAAAAATTCCTTAATTTTTAGTTTCTAACGGTGGGTCTCATACTGCAGGTTTAAACTTAGGTTAATAATTAACCCAAAAATTTGTTGTTGTTCTGTGTACATTTTTTTGACATTTTATTTTGTTTTTAGTTAAGTTAAAGTTAAACCTACAGTATGAGACCCACCGTAAGCATTAATGGTATTAAGCATACTTGGGATTTTTTCATTGGCATTGAAATTTCATTATCATTAGTTGACTAATGTTAATGGCAAAAAAATTTCAATACCATTTAATGGTACTGAAATTTTCTGGCATTAGAATTTGTAATACTAATGCTAATGAAATCGCACTAATGCCTTAAGAACTATGAACAATTGAGTAAAAAAAAGCATTTGTTTACAAAAAAAAGGGGATGAATAGATTGCTTTGTTTTCAACTAGCCACCGAACTTTGTTCTATGAAATGGGTGTTATAGTCCCTAGATTATAAATTTTAAAAAACCGCACTTAAAAAATTGCAAAATAATCGCGGAACGCGAAAAAAGATTTTATGGTACAACAATTAAATTAAAAAACTTATTCAGCGATTTTCATTCTGCAAACAAACATACTGATGTAAAAAATTTCCTTTTTGTAAATTTTTTTTCCGCGACTTTTTTTTCCGCGACTTTTTTTCGCGATTTCTTCTTTTAATTAATCACCGAAATTTGTTCTATGAATTGGGTATTATAGTCCCTAGATTATAAATTTTTGAAACTCACACTTAACAAATTGCAAAATAATCGCGGAACGCGAAAAAAGACTTTATAGTACAAAAGTTGAATTAAAAAACTTAATCAGCGATTTTTATTCTGCAAACAAACATACTGATGTAAGAATCTTCCTTTTTGTAAATTTTTTTCCGCAACTTTTTTCAATTAATCACAGAATTGGATATTATTGTCCCTAGATTATATATTTAAAAAAATCACACTTAAAAAATCGTGAAACGCGAAAAAAGATTTTATGCGATTTAAATTTACAAAAAGGAAAATTCTTACATCAGTATGTTTGTTTACCGAATAAAAATCGCTGATTTAGCTTTTTAATTCAACTTTTTTACCATAAAGTCTTTTTTCACGTTCCGCGGATATTTAGCAATTTTTTAAGTGCGGTTTTTTAAAATTTATAATCTAGGGACTATAATACCCAACTCATAGAACAAAGTTCTGTGATTAATTGAAAAAGGAAATCGCGAAAAAAGTCGCGGAAAAAAATTTACAAAAAGGAAAATTCTTACATCAGTATGTTTGTTTGCAGAATAAAAATCGCTGATTTAGTTTTTTAATTCAACTTTTGTACCATAAAGTCTTTTTTCGCGTTCCGCGGTTATTTTGCAATTCTTTAAGTGTGGTTTTTTAAAATTTATAATCTAGGGACTATAATACCTAATTCATAGAACAAAGTTCTGTGATTAATTGAAAAAGAAATCGCGAATAAAGTCGCGTAAAAAAATTTACAAAATGGAAAATTCTTACATCAGTATGTTTTCTTGCAGAATAAAAATCGCTGATTTAGTTTTTTAATTCAACTTTTGTACCATAAAGTCTTTTTTCGCGTTCCGCGGTTATTTTGCAATTCTTTGAGTGTGGTTTTTTAAAATTTATAATCTAGGGACTATAATACCTAATTCATAGAACAAAGTTCTGTGATTAATTGAAAAAAGAAATCGCGAAAAAAGTCGCGTAAAAAAATTTACAAAAAGGAAAATTCTTACATCTGTATGTTTGTTTGCAGAATAAAAATCGCTGATTTAGTTTTTCAATTCAACTTTTTTTTAATTCTTTTTCCGCGTTCCGCGATTATTTTGCAATTTTTTAAGTGCGGTTTTTTTAAATTTATAATCTAGGGACTATAATACCCAATTCATAGAACAAATTTCGGTGATTAATTAAAAGAAGAAATCGCGAAAAAAAAGTCGCGGAAAAAAAAGTCGGGGAAAAAAAATTTACAAAAAGGAAAATTCTTACATCAGTATATTTATTTGCAGAATGAAAATCGCTAATTAAGTTTTTGTACCATAAAGCTTTCTTTCGCGTTCCGCCATTATTTTGCAATTTTTTAAGTGTAGTTTTTGTAAAATTAGAATCTGGTAACTAAAGGGTTCTTCAATAAGAACGCTACAAAAACGGTTTTGGATATCAATGAAATTCTTTATTCCTGTGAAAGTACGTTCTATGCCATTATGTATGGAAATCGATCTCTTTCGCATGGCCACCACGGGCAGGCTTGTAGAAGTCCATACGCTGAAGCCAATTTTCGACGGTTTTCAAGCATAAATCGGCCGATATTCGTACGAAGTTCATCAATCGTCGCTGGCTTGTTGCCATAGACCATAGATTTGACGTATCCCCACAGGAAATAGTCCAACGGCGTCAAATCGCACGACCGAGGCGGCCAATCGACTGGACCATTTCGTGAGATAACACGTTCTCCAAACTTGGTTTGCAATAAATTGATTGTGACATTCGCTGTGCGGCTTGTGGCGCCGTCCTGTTGGAACCACATGTCCTCCAAGTCCATATCATCCAATTTGGGCCAAAAATATTCGGTTATCATTGAACGGTAGCGAATCCCATTCACAGTAACGTGCCGGTCTTGGTCATCACGGAAGAAGTACGGCCCAATGACGCCGCCGGCCCATAAACCGCACCAAACCGTAATTTTTTCGGGATGCAATGATGACTCATGGAGCACGTGTGGATTGCTCTCTGACCAATAACGCATATTTTGTTTATTGACGAAGCCATTCATTATGACGACCATAAATTGGACGTGGCGCTCTTAACGTTGAGGCCACTGACTCCGAATTTCGGTAGTAAATTTTAATAATTTCGACTCGTTGTTGCCTCATATATCTTTCCATCATGAAATGGTAAATCTTACTGAAGAGAAATGTCAAAAGAGCGGCAAGAAATATGGCGTCGTTTGCTGTTCCTGTCTTTCTACTTTTGTAGCGTCCCTGTTGAAGAACCCTTTATAATACCCATAACTCGTACCAAAGACTCGTGGTTAGTTTGAAAAAAAAAGTTTGGGAAAATAATTTTGCAAAAAGTAAAATTCTTGCATCAATATATTTCTTTGCACAATGTAAATCGCTGATTAAGTATTTTAATTAATTTTTTATAACACAAAACCCTTTTCGCATTCCGCATTTGCAAGCTCAGAAATGAATTTGAAATCTATAAAATGACGTTTACAAATGCCAATTCTTTCTTATAATTGAGGCATTAGTAATCGTAATGAATTTACCATACAATTGGCATTAGTAATGAAATCGATGTATTTCAAAGCATTAGCATTAGTCCAAGTAATAATAATGCCAAAAATTTCATTAGCATTAGTTTCAATTTAATGGTAATGAAATCACCAAGACCCTGTGCGAGGTGGGTCTTTGAAATAAGATTTTGTGCTAGAAAAGTGGTTTTTTGTGTACCCGTACTATTGGGTAATTTTGTCATTTTGCGAGAGGATTTTGTGCTTACTCTCATTTTACCAAACTTTACCCAAAAAGGAAAGAAACACACCTAAAAGTTACTACCCTACGGGGAAAGAGAGCGGTCCCAGATGACACGCAGGATAGGTCCCAAGGGGGCGGAGACCGGTCGCTGATCGGTCTTTTTGTTTGAAAGAGACATATCACTTTAACATGGCGTTGTCATTGGAAATGACCAATTGCCACAGTTTAGACACATTGTGACAGTAAGGTGGTGTGTCTAAAAATAGCTTTTCAAATAAACTAATAAAAAATTAAGAATTAAAAATAATCTGCTTGGCGTCGAAGTAGGGCTCGATAACACAACCTTCTGCTTGTAAGGCAAACGCTCTACCGTTTGAGCTAACGTTGCTTATGCGTGATGGCTAGCTGATGGTTAAGTTATGTTTTTCGTTTCTGTTCAAATAAAAAAGAGAATGAAAAACAAACACACACACAGCAAATAAAAAAAACATGGCAAAGAAAAAAATAGAAAAGAAAACAACATTAACACACACACAAATATGGTGGAAGTGCCTTGAATATGCCCCCGATTGACCGGTCATGGGATAGGTCCCTTAATGGCAGTTGACTTGTTTTTTTCGTTGGCCAAAATTAAATTAAAAAATCAATTAAAAATTAGAAAATTACCTCAAAACCTCTGATAATATAAATAAAAATTTAAAAAATTCCCCTTAAGTTACAAAGAAAAGTTAAATGAAATACCAATTGTTAAAACTAAAACAGCTTTAACATTAAAAAAACGTTGAAAATACAAAACTTAAAATTTCTTAGCAAAACATTATAGAAATTTAAAATAAGAGCTAAAATAAGCAAATCGTGAAAAAATAAAGTTAAAAATAAATAAAAGAGTAAAATAAATAAAAAATATTTTTAAAAATATGCCGCGAATTTTGTTTTTATTTCGGTATCGGTCAAATTTTTTTTAAAAGCAACAGTGAAAATAACGGATCAGAAAATACTTGGAAAATTAATTAATTTTCTTTTGTTCATATTTGTACTAATTTAGTAATATGCCTTCGGTTGACAGGTCACGGGATAGGTCCTTGGAGGGCAATTGACTCCTCATTCCCCGTAGGGTAATGATGTGCCTATACTTTTTTCTGGCACTTTATTTATATTTTCTGAATTGTGAGTTTATGAATCACTCTTTTAAATAAATTGACATAATTCTTTTTGAATCAATTCTTCAAAACGCATATTCAATTTAGTTTTTTTTTTTATCCGAAACTGTTATGTAAACACAAAATGTTCCACTGTAATACTACACATAAACAACACATTTAAATAAGTACTTAAGTATGTAAATGCATACATACTAGGGATGCCAAACGGGAAATCCCGAATCCCGAAATCCCGGGATTTTCGGGATTGGCAAAATCCCGAATCCCGGGATTATTTCTCAAAAATCCCGGGATTTTCTTATTTTCTAATATTAATATAAACGCAAATAAACAAAGTGAGAAATTTTTCTACGTTTTTTCTTGAATTTTCTCATATTGACAAGAAATTGATGCCAAGATATTGGTAAAATTATAAATAAAGTAGATTATTCGAGAAAAATATGCAAAGACTTTGCAGAAAAATTTGAAATTTTGGTAAACAATATTAGGTTTTTGAGTAATACATGCGAAAAATCAAGTTAGCTTGTTATTTTACCGATTTCTTTTTCCACACCCAAAAAAGTACGTGGTGGCATAGTCAACAAAATCCGTAGTCATTTAAAATTTTTTATAAATCAACTATTATAATCAATAACTACTATTGATATAGGCATTAGCAACTACTGTTTACATAGTGGATTTCGAGAATACTACAAAAATATTAAGTATAAATTGTCAAATAAAAAATACTGACATTTAGAAAACAAACCTAAAAATTCATACATGAAAATACAAAAGTAACGAATAAAGATACAAAAAATTTCCAAAACCTCTTTTGAAAAAAATCTTTTTAAAAAATTGGATGCAAGGATCGGAAAAGCAGAATTGTGGTGTGGACCAATAATTCAAATTAAATTGTTATTAAATAGGAACAAAATCAAGCACTCAAAAACTAATAATAATTTAGCATTTTTTTTTTTGCATAAATAAAGGAAAGATAGGAAGATCCGTGGTTTATATTGACCATTTTTAATTTGAACATAATTAACATATACTATTTTTAAACTTTTTTTAATTTCCACTAGCAAATTGTCAACAATAACCTCCTTCATAGTTAATTTGTAAATTCGAGATAAACATAGTTGCCTTCCACTACTTCATATCAACTATGCCATAGTGAGGGTTATTTCACCTATGACATAGTTGAAGAAGTAGTGATCAACAACTATGTAAGCGAAATTTGATTTCTGAAACTGGGGCTGTAAGTTTTGGCTGGGACTGTAAGTTTGAATTCTTCCATGAAAACATTTGATAACGATAACCAAATAACTTTGTTGCTGTAATTACACGATTTAGTGGGCAAGTTTATCGCAACGAATCTGTTTTAAAATCTGCTTACAAAATACTGGGCGGAAGTGTACTTAATGACAGGCCTTTATATATTATCCCAGCCAGAAAAATACAAACGGAAAAGCGATGGCAAGGTATTTTAACAGGTGGTACAAGTACTGACAAAAATTGCTTTCCCATTTCCAATATGATAACGTCAATAGACAAAAGGACCGGCAGTTCAAAAAGCGCGGGAAAAGTACTGGAGAAACAAAATTTTTAACTTTGGCAAAACGCTGCCAAAACCAATAAATAGGTGGTTTGGAATTATATTTTCCAAAATAAAATTTAAAAAAAGTTCATATGTATCTTTTTTTTGCCCTGCCGTGATGTTTTGTAGAACAAATACTGGCAAAACGATTTTTGCAAACGCTGGCAAAGCGTCCCAAATGAGTGTTCTGCCAGTCATTTATTTTTATCATCGCGGTTACCCAGTGGTATGCAAGTACTTGATTTTTTGTACTACTGTCAATTTCTGACTGAGATGTTTCAATATTGATAAAATGTACTACATTATTAATTAACAACTATTAAATAATTATAAAACGATTTATTCTATAAAAAAATTAGTTACATAACATAAAAATTTTTACAAATAAAGGAAAATTTAAATCCCGAAAAATCCCGAAATCCCGTAAAATCCCGGGATCCCGAAAAATTCCGTAGTCCCGAAAATCACGGGATCCCGAGATCGGGATCCCGGGATTTCATACAAAATCCCGAATCCCGGGATTTTCAAATATCAATCCCGATTGGCATCCCTAATACATACATATGTGTAATTTTACAATGCTCTAGAATATTGAATTTTTTGTCCCTTCTCACACTTTTACCATTTGTAGCCAAATTAATTAATTAACGAACGAACAAACTAAAGGGCATCAAATCAATTTCTTCCAAGATAAACTATAGTCATTTACTTATTACACAGTACAACACTTAAAATGTACCGGAAATGCGACACATCAATTCTGATAGATTTTTAGATGAACAACACGAATGTGAATATCAAATTTTAAAACTAGCTCCACTTTTTGCAGTAATTGCAAATTTTACTTTTAGCAAAAGGATAGTTTTTTCTTCAAAATTTCTTATTCATTCATATATTTTCTTATTCATTCATATATTTGAATGAATAAGAAATTTTATTAAAATTTTATGCAGGCTATGAAATTTCAAAATAACATGAGATCAGTATAGTGCGTTTTGCCTTGTGATCGTCAACGCTGCAGAGAATGTGTTGGAAGTTAGGAGTTAAAAAAGGCTAAATTTTAGTCTCAAAATTGTGTGATGAATCAAATTCAAAAACTCAAAGGATTTTATGTAGAGATTAGTAATAGAAAAAATATAAAATTAAAATTTAAAAAAAATTTTAACCCGCTCGGGGCCGGCAGTATGTTAATGTTTGAACTTTAATTTCAAATATCTCCGCTAGGGGGTGCTGCAAAGCCATAAAAGTAATAAACAATATTTCTTGGGCATAGATCTACATTTCCACGAAATACTCAAATAAAAAAGTCTGTAAAAAATACAGAAAAAACTGTAATTTTACAGAAAAATTAACTAATATTACGCCAGCATACCGTTTGGCAAATTTTAGCAAAACGTGTCTGTAATTATTAGTGAAGTGAAAGTAGTAGAAAAACATTTGTAAAAGTTACTAAAATTTGGTAAAATTTAGTAAATACATAATGGAAATTGATCTGCTAAAATCAGCCAAACTTGTTACTAAATATTAGTAAAATTAATTTTATAGAAAAATTTTGTAAATTTTACTAAATATTAGTAACATTTATGCAAAATGAAAATAAAACTATTGAAATTAGCAAAAAGCTTTTTTATATATTAGTAAATTTAATGAAAAGTTTTCCCAAAATCAAATAAATTTTTATTTTAAAGAAGATTAACTGTTTTATTTATTATTAAAGGTATAAACTCAGATAATTCTTAGACAATATCATTTTTATAAATCTGATACATAAGCAGAACTAGGGACATCGTCCTCTTTTTTAGGGCGTACGGGCAGTCCTCCTTTTTCATTAAGTTACCGGGGTTGGCCCTGCAACTCTCTCAATATTTTTTATTTGAAAAAATATTATGCGGCTTGGAACAGGAACGAACTCCGACTGGTTAATCAGGGATGGAAAAGGCTCACTTAATCGGGCTCTTATACCAAAAAATGTTAGATCGCTCTTACATATTTAAAAATGTAAGTAACTAAAAAATAGCTTCCTCTTTGGCTAGTTAAAAAAAATTTAAATTAAATATTTAGATATTAGCAAATATTAGCACAAATTGCGAAAAAAAAACATTTGCAAAAAGCGAAATTTTTGCAACAATATATTCGTTTGCAGAATGTCGATCGCTGATTACCTCTTTTAATTCATTTTCTGTACCATATAGCCTTTTTCGAATTCCGCCGTTATTTTGCAACTTTTTAATTGCGGTTTTTTTAAATATATGTATAACCTAGGGATTAAATTTTTGTACCATAAAGTCTTTTTTCAAATTCCGCTATTATTTTGCAATTCTTTACGTGCGTTTTTTTTTTTAATTTATAATCTAGGGGCTATAATACACATTTCATACAACAAAGTTTGGTGGCTAGTTGCAAAAAAAATCGCGAAATATAAAATTTGCAAAAAGGAAAATTTTTCCATCAATATATTTGTTTGCAGAATCTAAATCGCTGATTACGTTTCCTAATTAATTTTTTGTACCACAAAGTCTTTTTTCGCGTTCCGCATTTATTTTGCAATTTTTTAAGTACGTTTCTTTTTACCCAGCAAAAACATGGTAATGACAGGTCATTACCATACGGATTACCAAGTAATGATAGGTCATTACCTTTTGCATTACTTGAAAATACAAAATAAAGACTTACTGATAATAAATTATAGAAGTACTTATATATACTCGCAAAGTAATCACTTACTGGTAATTGATTAAATAAGTACTGATTTAGTTTTTTAATTTAATATTTTATTTATTAAATTATTTCGAATATTTTCCTAACTGAATAGAAAATTTCCGAGGTAAAAAGTTATATTTCCAATATTACCTATTAACTATTACCTATAACTATTTCACAATGTAGGGTAACCACTTATTTCCTAACTTCTGAGTAACCACTTATTCTATCTTGGTGAGTAACTACTTATTCTTTCACTATGGGCAACTCGTTATTCGCACTTTTTTTGTAAGCGAGAGGGTAATGACCACCCATGAATTTTTGGACATCGCGAACAAAAGTAATGTTGCGAGTAAATAGCCTGGTAAGTAGTGAAACCTTTTGAGTGCTACTTACTCGCTTAATTATTTGGTAATGTCTGTTTTTGCTGGGTTAATTTATAATCTAGGGACTATAATACACATTTCATACAACAAAGTTTGGCGGCTAGTTGCAAAAAAAAATCGCGAAAAATAAAATTTGCAAAAAGGAAAAATTTTTTCATCAATATATTTGTTTGCAGAATGTAAATCGCTGATTAAGTTTTTTAATTAATTTTTTGTACCATAAAGCCTTTTTTCGCTTTCCGCGATTATTTTGTAATTTTTTAAGTGTGGTTTTTTTTTAATTTATAATCTAGAGTCTATAGTACCAATTTTATACACAAAAGTTTGGTGCTTAGTTTGCAAAAAAAAAAAAAATAAATAAATCGCGAAAAAAATATTTGCAAAAAGGAAAATTTTTGCGTCATTGTATTCATTTGCAGATTGTTAATCGCTGATTGAGTTTTTTAATTATTTTTTTCTACCACAAAGTCTTTTTTCGCGTTCCTCTATTATTTTGCAATTTTGTAACTGCGGTTTTTTAAATTTATAATCTGCAGAGTATAATGCCCATTTCATAAAACAAAGTTTGGTGGTTAGTTGCAAAAAAAGAAAATTTTGGGATCGTTTGTAGAATGTAAATTCCGATATTATTTTGCAATTTTTTAAGTATGGTTTTTTAAAATTCATAATCTAGGGCTATAATACTGTTGGAATAGTATAATTCCATAGTATAGTTCCATTCTTGATTTTTATAACTAAATTATTATTTTCCATCCCTGGTTACAATCGATGTTTTGAGTCATACAAAGAGCGCACATAATGACCCTGCAAACATTTAAAAGACACCTTCCAAGAAGATATTAAAGCGATATCTTCTATTTGTCATTTGAATGAAAATAATCAAGTAGTATTTACTTTGAAATTGTCTTCCTTTTATCACTTGGAAGAAAATTCGACGATATTTGGAAAAAAATAATTCAAAAATTTTAGGAAATAAACTCGTGAAAAGTTAAGATTAATTGCGCGGGAAAAATCGGCTAAGATGAAATCAAAATAATTTATAAGTTGGTCAATGGATTATGTATGCAGATATTGTTTTTCAGGATTAAATTTAATAACGAAAAAATTAAATCGTTTTTTTATTGTACTGGGAGTTTATTTATCTTCCATATGAGTTATTGCTTTCATATTGCCGGGAAGTATTGTTTTAGTGTAACAGTTAATTCCGACGGAGGAAACTTCCGGAATACGAAATTGATATTGCCGGCAATAAATGTTTTCTTCCTGGTGATATGTTCGGAGAATCTTCTTCGTATTGCCATGTTTGCTGGGTGATATTGGTTTGAGTATGTTCCTGTTCCAAAGCACATAATAGAACAAATGCTTTCTCAGTGATAGAGAGTCCCCCAATCTCCTTATTATGTATACTCTTTGCTACTATTAATTATCGGCTGTTAAAATGTATAAAGAATAATTAGTGTTTGTTATTTCTTTTTGGTCATAATAATAAAAATAATAAAATAATACATGCTTTGGTATTGTTAACCGAAAGCAATTAGATTGAACCAACGAGCATAGAATCTCAAGAGGTTGCAAGCGTCTCTTTCTCTGTTAACTGGCTCTGGCCAACATTTGAAGAAATTTTAATATGGGGTTAGGGGTTCAGTTTTATTGCGAAATTTTAATAAATATTAAAAATTGTTTCAATAAAAATGTATAATATTAAAAAATATATGCAAAAAACTACACCCATTAGCTGCATTTTAAATTCTTCAAATCTCAGCCAGAGCCAGTGAGAGAGCGCGTAACAGTACGTGAACATCTTGCATAGAGCCTGATTGAACCAAATGCTTGTTGTACATATAAAAAAAATTATAGTAATGTTAACCAAACCAATTTTTTGTCATCTTAGAAAAAAATCTGTGGCAGATGTGAAAAAATATATTCAAAAAAGATTTAAAAAATGGAAACTATTTTTTAATTATTCTTTTAAATAATTCAAATAAGAAAAGAGTGTGTAACCAAAAATCTAGCTTTTTTCATTTCAAATCTGCAAAAGAACGACAGTTAACATTGGGTGAGGAACATTTAACTTTTTTTTGTTAAGACCGAAATATAATGTATTTCGTGTGCTCCATTGGAATAAATTCTTCAAGATTTGGCTCTTACTCGTAAACTGGTGTAATTTAAAATAATTCTAATATTGAAAATGAAACTATAATATAGTGTTTCATTGCGAAGTTTTCCACCATTTGTTCGATTAAAAAACCATTTCTTATAAAGAATTATAATTTGAGCAACACTGCCAGAATAAAGAGTTCAACCGAGAAGGGACATCGGGCAAAACAAGTGCGTAAATGACGGTATGATGAATATAAGGAAATCTTCGCAGAATATAAAGAAATCTTCAGAGAAAAAATTTAAAAATATGAATAAAGAGGCGAACAAAATCTCTAAATTATTATAAAAAATAAGGAAATATTGATAATCTCAGAAATTAAAAAAGTGCTATATTTTATGTAATATGTGAAATTAAAAATTTTTGAGATTGAAATTTGGACATTAGCTTTTGTTTATTATTTATTTCTGATATTTTCTTGTTTTTTATTTTTTCTTAATTCCAATATATTTTTTTAATTTTTATTGTAAGTTTTAATTTCTGCTAATTTCTTTCAATTTTTCGATCGACTGCCTGACAACGCCATAATGTTCTATACCAGGGCTGGCAAAATTATGACACGCATGTCAGTAGTGACACGCGAGTGAATTTTAGGTGGCACGCGACGTTTTGTTGGATATTTTCAAAAAATTTTAACTATTAGAAGACCAGCAAAAAATTCAGTTAAATGTTAAGTTTCGCTACAAAAATATATGATTTAACTCCATAATGCTGGAGTTTTTCATAGAGCTTGTAAATCGTCTTTTAAAGTAAATCAAACTCAATATTGCCACCATTTTTTGTTTAAAGAAATATGTTTAATACAGAATACGCAAATTCGATTATCAGCAAATTCTGGGAAAATTTCTAAAAATTCTATATTGAAAGAAGTTTAAATGTTTGGATGAGAAAATGCCTCATAATCGGAGAAGTAAAAAGTACCAGAAAATTGCATGAAAATGGAAAACAACTTGTAATAGAATTGGATCTAAAAAATTAAGTGTTTTTTTAAAGGGAAAATAGGTGTTACGAAATAACCCTCAATTAAATAAGGGCTGAAAATAAGTTTCATAATGAAATAACCCCCTTTGTTGGAAATTGAAATTGGGTTTTGATCGTGTTTCGCAGAGCCATTTCATCTGAAATAGATTTTTTTTTCTTGGGTTATTTTACAAAATTTATTATAATTCAAGTTTTAAGTTGTCTCGCGCCTCAAATGGCTTAAAGAGACGAGTTGGCGTAAATAACAATTTATTATAAATTAAATACTTTTAGTTTCAAAAAAGAAAAGAAAAAAAAAGAAAAAAATAAGTATATATTATCTATAAATATAAACATATTTACATTAAAATAGCTATTAAAGAAGCATTTCAATATTTTCTAAAAGATAATCCTTCACATTTCTTTTAAACACTGATATTCGATTACATTCTTTTATGTTATTTGATAAACTCTTAAATTGCAAGCTACCTGCATATTGAATTCTCTGCTTGGTTTTCTCCAATCTACATCTCGCTTTTCTAAGGTTCGATGAATTCCTTGTATTATGATGATCCTGGTTGATACTTAATTTCACAGTACGATGACCAATATTATGAATGGATTTATATACATACAGTAAAAGTTGTTTTTTGTACAAACCCCAAATCCATAATATTTGCTTTTTATTCATTATTATGATTTATTTTAACAAAATCAAATTTTTACGTACTTAAATATTTAATGGCGCCTAATAATTTAACAATATGAAATAACCACCAAAAATGGAATAATCCCCCTAAAAATGAAAAGGGAATAATGTCTAAACTGTTTTAATTTTATTTCATTGGAGAGTTTCTCATAATGAAATAATCTCAATATTTGAAGATTAAATAAACCCAGATCGAAATTGGCAAAAAGCTTGACATTCAGAGGAACAAGCTTGATTTTTCTTGACATTAAAAAAAAAAGCCTTGATTTTTCTTGACAATTTAAAATTTAGGAAAAAAATTGTAAAATTGACTTGAAAATTTAAATGGTATTTATTTATACAGATTTTTTAAATTCTTTGTACCACATTTTTTAAAGATATATGTTGTCAATGGATATTTCTCGTGGCAATTCTTCAAAAACTTCCCGAAGGCAGCAGTAATCTGCATACAAAATATCAGTATTAATTGAATTTGATATTTTTAAAATAAATGGCAGCTCTGCTTAATTATTCCTTAACAACAACGAGTTTTTTTATATTTAAAACAGCAAATTGCTAAAAAAAAAACTGATTCTTCTCCAAAATCATATCTTTTTTCTAAGTATTTTACAGCATTTTGTAAAAATTGGTTAACTTCCCAGCAAAAAATACTGCTTGTTTGGAAGCAGGTTCGTCAGTGAAAGAAAATAGTGTAGCGCTTGCATTATTGCTGATATAAGGCATGATTTTTGTTCGAGATAGCTCGCGTGAAAGCACTTGTTTCGATATCCGATATGCGCTTCTATCATAGCTCCAAATAATGGCATGAAATCACAGCTCTTAGCTAGTAAATTCGGTTATCATTGTCATTCTTTAGTGTTTTGTTAGAGCGATAAAGTGTGGTAAACAAAACTCTATTGCCTTTTAAGCTATAAATTCTCAGAAGCAGTAAACGAAGCAGAAAAGAAGCACTTATCATTTTTACTCAATTTTACCGCTTCCGAATTTCTGCTGGGTTCTAACTCAAACGTTTGCTTTTCATTCAAAGAAAAACTTTTTATGCTTTACTACCATGGAAACAGTCATTTATTCGTAAAAATTAGTCATGGTACATTTAAAAACAATTAATTTTTTTTTTTTACTAATGGTTAATTTTTCTTGATTTTTCTTATCAATTTGATGGAACATTTTCTAAAATTCCGTTTTAGCTTGACAAATGACATTTTTTCTTTATTATTGACACGCATTGAAAAAGCTTGGCAATCAGGCCAAATCAAGCCCTTTTGGTAACCCTAATCAGCAATGATATTTCTAAGAGAAATTTTCTAAATTTTAAAAATTTTTAAAAAAGGACTTTTAAAAGACAACTAAAATTAAGGTGGCACGCGAGAAATTTTTACAAAAAAAAAATTGACCGTTTCTGGCACGCAGCGAAAAAAGTCTTGCCACCCCTGTTCTATACGATGTCTCCGACGTGCGATCAGGTAGCGATTGTATCTTCTAATATACATATTATTTTTCTTTTAAAAAATTATAATTTTTGATATGTAAATAATTTGATTATAACCATAATTTTTTGAAATGCAAGAAATTAACATCTAATAACAACAATTTCGACTTATAAAGAACCATGTAGCAAAGAAAAATGTCGATATTTCAGTTGATTTTTTATTATCAAAATAATGTAATATTTTTAAAAATTATAATTCTTAAACATTCGCGGATCCTAAAAACTAAAGGTAAGTTTTAAATTCAGAACTACGAACGAAATTTAAAAAAAAATTTATTTAAATAAGAAATTTTCGAAAAAAGTTTCTTATTTGAGTTTCTTATTTTTTCTGTAAGTCTAAAATTATTATAAAAACCATTATGTGGTTATAATTTCCAGTAGCACTGATATATTAAAAATTCAGTTCTTACAACCAACAACATTGGCAGTTGTTACAACTAAATACGTTACTAAATATCAGTAACTTTTACCAAAATTCGGTAGTAAAGACCGAAATTACAATTAAATTATATGCGACCGCATAAATTCAATTGGCAACAAATTCGGTTGGGACAACGAATCTGTTTTCTGGGTGTACACGTACCTATTGAACATATTATCGCAGCTGTCAAAACGAGCAATATATATCATATTAGAGGGCATATATTCATCATATTAAAATGTTATAAAAAACAGCGCTCTTACTTTCAATTATGTATTTTTAAAAGTTTATTACAAAATTTTTGCAAATATTTCTTAAACTAAAGCTAAATTTTAAAATTCTATTGCCGCATTCGTGAGCTTAATCACAAAGTCTATCAGAAATGATGCGCCGCAATCCCGATGCATAACATTTTTCTTATTTTGTTATACTGTGTTATGTTTATTTTTGTTAAGGACAAAATTGTATTAAACGCATATACAAATGTCTAGAAAATTAACCCCTACAGCATCACTTACAGTCACCACCTATGTGCCATACAGGCAAAAACATATGTATGTACATAAAATGTACATCTTACTGATGATAGCCCGCAAAATTAGTGTTCTCGTTTTAAATAAAATAAACCTGAATTTCCACATATATTTTATTAAAAATTAATGCGCTAAATTGAGATAAACCCCGTAATTTAAAGTGTTTTTTTTTTCACCAAAAATGATGCTGTGAACTTTCCTGACACATTTGTTGACTTTTGAACGTAATGCATTGAATTAAGAGGTCAAAGTTGCAACTTAAAAAGGATAATAATAATTTGAATACCGTGTATAATTCGAAGCGGATAATGACAATAGTAAGTTTTGTCTTCATGACTGCCTATAATGGGCTAAAATTATGCCAGTCAAATTCAATAAATGAAAATAGTTTTTCCAATATTACGAAATGGCACTTTAAATCTGAAGAGGCTTTTAAAAGATTTTAGTTATTTATGAATTTACCTTTATTTTTTCCTTGACTGAAAAAAATAGCGACCAATACCCTCCAACCAGAAAACTTCGACAGTTACAGGGTTCTTCAATAAGAGCGCTACAAAAGTTTTTTTAAATAAAACAAAAACAGTTTTGGATATCAATGAAATTCTTTATTCCTGTGAAAGTACGTTCGATGCCATTATGTATGGAAATCGATCTCTTTTGCATGGCCACCACGGGCACGCTTGCAGAAGTCCAGACGCTGAACCCAATTTTCGACGGTTTTCAAGCATACATCGGCCGATACTGCTGCAATTTCACGTTCGATATTCGTACGAAGTTCATCAATCGTCGCTGGCTTGTTGGCATAGACCATAGATTTGAATCGATTGGACTATTTCGTGAGATAACACGTTCTCCAAACTTGGTTTGCAATAAATTGATTGTGACATTCGCTGTGTGGCTTGTGGCGCCGTTCTGTTGGAACCACATGTCCTCCAAGTCCATATCATCCAATTGGGGCCAAAAATATTCGGTTATCATTGAACGGTAGCGATTCCCATTCACAGTCACGTGCCGGTCTTGATAATCACAGAAGAAGTACGGCCCAATGACGCCGCCGGCACATAAACCGCACCAAACCATAATTTTTTCGGGATGCAATGATGACTCATGGAGTACGTGTGGATTGCTGTCTGACCAATAACGCATATTTTGTTTATTGACGAAGCCATTCATTATGACGACCATAAATTGGACGTAGCGCTCTTAACGTTGAGGCCACTGACTTCGAATTTCGGTAGTAAATTTTAATAATTTCGACTCGTTGTTGGCTCGTATATCTTTCCATCATGAAATGGCAAACCTTACTGAAGAGAAATGTCAAAAGAGCGGCAAGAAATATGGCGTCGTTTGCTGTCCCTGTCTTTTTAATTTTATAGCGTCCCTGTTAAAGAACCCTTTATATGACAGTTGTTTGTGTACACCGAAAAAATTCCTCAGTTGCTCAGTTAAAGATATCCTCAGTTAATTTAAAATAAATAAAAATTAACTGAGCAACTACACTCAGATAAAAAAGTTAGTATAAAAATTTGTAAACACCCTACGGGGAATGAGGAGTCAATTGCCCTCCAAGGACCCATCCCGTGACCGGTCAACCGAAGGCATATTACTAAATTAGTACAAATATGAACAAAAGAAAATGAATTAATTTTCTAAGTATTTTCTGATCCGTTATTTTCACTGTTGCTTTTAAAAAAACTTGACCGATACCGAAATAAAAAACAAAATTCGCGGCATATTTTTAAAAATATATTTTATTTATTTTAGTCTCTTATTTATTTTTAACTTTGTTTTTTCACGATTTGCTTATTTTAGCTCTTATTTTAAATTTCTATAATGTTTTGCTAAGAAATTTTAAGTTTTGTATTTTCAACGTTTTTTTAATGTTAAAGATGTTTTAGTTTTAACAATTGGTATTTCATTTAACTTTTCTCTTTAACTTAAGGGGAATTTTTTAAATTTTTATTTATATTATCAGAGGTTTTGAGGTAATTTTATAATTTTTAATTGATTTTTTAATTTAATTATGGCCAACTCAAAAAACAAGTCAACTGCCATTAAGGGACCTATCCCATGACCGGTCAATCGGGGGCATATTCAAGGCACTTCCACCATATTTGTGTGTGTGTTAATGTTGTTTTCTTTTCTATTTTTTTCTTTGCCATGTTTTTTTTATTTTCTGTGTGTGTGTTTGCTTTTTCTTTCTCTTTTTTATTTGAACAGAAACGAAAAACATAACTTAACCATCAGCCAGCCATCACGCATAAGCAACGTTAGCTCAGACGGTAGAGCGTTTGCCTTACAAGCAGAAGGTTGTGTTATCGAGCCCTACTTCAACGCCAAGTAGATTATTTTTAATTCTTAGTTTTTTATTAGTTTATTTGAAAAGCTATTTTTAGACACACCACCTTACTGCCACAATGTGTCTAAAATGTGGCAATTGGTCATTTCCAATGACAACGCCATGTTAAAGTGATATGTCTGTTTCAAACAAAAAGACCGATCAGCGACCGGTCTCCGCCCCCTTGGGACCTATCCTGCGTGTCATCTGGGACCGGTCCCTTTCCCCGTAGGGCAGTTTCCAATCGCACTATACTATTTTTATACTGATTTTTAGTACAATTTTTATTTTTAGTAATCGTTTTTGCTATTCTCTTGTTACAAATTACGGATTTTTTTTACTAATTTTCGCTGCTGATTTCATCAAAACATTTTACTAATTTTTCAAAACCGAGTGCTAAATTTAGCAGAAAAATATACTAATCTAAAAAATTATTTTTTTTTAATTTTTTACAATTCTTGTTTAGTTTACATTTGTTACTATTGATTTATTCTTAGTTTGGAAATAACACCCAAAGAATTTTATTGTATCTCCAATGCATCAAAAGGTAATAACTGAAGAACCATTTGCAATTTTGACTCCAAATTTCATGTACGATGAAGCAATTATACATTTGTTACAATCGAAAGAAAAAAAAGTTTTTTTTATTATAATTTTTTTTTAGATTTTACAGTTTATTTATTTTTTATTACAATTTTGTGCTAATTTCAGCAGATTGATTTTAAATTACAGTGTACAACAATTTACTGAAATTTAGTAAGTCCCGTTTTACACAGAGCAACTTTTGTTGCGGCAATTCTTGTCAATTTTCTTTTAAAGTTGACTTCATATTCACGCAGAGAAATTTTTTTCAGCAATTTTCGTTTTCCGTTAATTTAAAAACTGCAGCCCAAGGATGGAGAAGATGGTACAATTGTACTTTTCTTGGTACATTCTAACTTTCGTTGATATCGTGGTACTACCACGATTCGTTTGATACAATTTCAAAATATTCCAAATTTAATATTTTGGTATTGATATTAGCTTGATGTTCTTTAAAGCTTGAACAAATATTCGAATTGCCGACGTAGACGAAAATAATTCTACCAAAACTTATAAATATTTTCTTATATTGGCTTTAAATGACAACTTTTGTCCCAAAGCTGCAAAATAATTGATTCAAGACTTGTTTCAACCAATTCCAAAACTGTAGCTGTCCAAAAATATACTCCAATACACATAATTTCAGTGCTATTATCAATACACATAGTTCTAGTGCTATTAGTACTACATGAAACTTAAGAATTTTCAGATATATAGTGAGTATCATTCAAAAAAGACATGTTTAAACCCGCCTTGTTAGCATCTACGTATTTTGAAAAATTAATAATATGTTACATTGTTCTTTTAGAGATGGTAACTTAACTAAAAAATATAAATATATATCATTTTGGTACCGTAAGGGTCAAAAAAGTACAATTTGTTTGTCTGTTTGGTACAAAATCTAAAATCTCATTTTCCATCACTGCTGCAGCCAACTTTGTGTAGAATGTAAAACAAAACGAATTGCTGAGAACAAGCAATTCCGTACCAATTACCACTCTTCTTTCCCCTCTCTCCCACAAACTCAAGAATTGCGCAACAAAATTTGCTGTGTGTGAAATGGGACTAACTGCAACTAATTATTTATACTAATTTCATTGTACTAAAATTATGATAATTAGTAAGTTTTTTAACTGATTTTAGCAAATCGATTTTGAATTGCAGTTTACTAACTTCTACTAATTTTATTGTACTACAGATCAGCAGACATTTGTAGCAAAAAATACCGCTGGGCTCAAAATAGTTAAATTTTCCGTAATAACAGCAAAATTTTCAGTAGCCATTACAGGCTTTTTTGGTTGAGTGCAATGAAGATATTTCCCATTCAAGACATACTTGATCACATAATTCTTTAAACCGTGGATATGCCATTCAATTTTGTGCTGCAATTTTGAGGGAAATTTATATGGGCACTAGGTCCAAACATAGACCGATTTAAACCAAAATCAATAGACTTCGTTCTTAGGCCCATATAAGTTCGTCTACCAAATTTCATCAAAATATTTTAATATTTGCGACGTGTAGCATGCACACAAGATTACATGGATAGACAGACGAACGGACGGAAAAATTAAAAAAAAACAACATTACTTGAAATCAATAATGGAAATAGCGCGACTATGCGTTTTTGAAAATTTTAAAATTTGTGTCATATTTTTTCATTAACTCGAGGTAAAAGTGTGTAAAAACCACTCAAAAACAGCCAAAAAAGGTTTTTATTAACTTTGATCTCAAATTGGAAACCAAATTCGGACTCAGCACGGAAATGTTACTTGGTCACATGCCCCAAAAATCCAAAAATTTAAAAATACTTATTAGCGAAAATATGTGCGTTTTTTTATAACTTCTTTAGCACTCAAAAAAATTGATTCACGCGAACAGATTACTTCTTTTTAATGCATTTTAAATAAGTTAATTAGGAAAAAAATGTGTGCCACTTTATTTGCTAATTTCTTTGTTTTACTTTTTAAATTGCTTTTTAAAAAACTTCTGGATATGATATTAAATATTTTTTCTTGTTTTCTTTTAAATAGGATTTTGTAAAGCTTTATCAGAAGTTCTATAGCATTGAACATTATTTTTTAATGCTTTTGTTTTATGTAAACATTTATAAAATCTTGGAAAAATTATTTAAAAATGATTTACATGTAAAGAGATGTCACGACATAGCTAGATCTGTCATAACAACAGAGTAGTATTTTGGAAGATGGCAAAGCAAATTGTGACAGTTTTTTTGTTTCTTTGATATTTAAGACATATATTTAATAACGCTCCAAGATGAAAACAAGAAATTCTCATTGAGTTTGTAGTTTAACGTAACAAATATTCCTAAAAACTCTAAAAAGTTGTCCCCTGATGACAAGAATGAAATCTTAATAGCGACAAGCCTGCAACAAACTATTTTTTACAGTTTCTTAAATAAGTTTTGGATTTTAGCACATTTAAAATGTCCCAATTTCGAATAACGAATAATTCGAATAATAAAAAATATACATATTTTTTAAATATTTTTGTAATGATTTACCAATTTTGATTAATCGTATTAAATTATTCGAATTACAGTGCACTCGGGAAAACGTCAACTAATTCAAACCGCGGGTGTTGACGTTTAACAAATTGTTGACGTTTACGAATGTAAAATTTTTAAATAAAAAACATATCTGCTTTTAAAAGTTTTTATTAATTATAAACTAAAACCAAACATAAACAAATTCAAAAAGGAAACAAAAAAGGCATTCAACCTGACTAGAAACATAGAAGACAACTAGAACTAAAAGAATACATTTTAAATAAGAACATATTTTTAATTGTACATGCACTCATATGCATTTAAAAAAAATCGGTTATTTTTTTCTGCTGTTTTTTTCTTTCCAACACTTGGAAGAGAGCCTTCTCTCTTAAACGTCTTAATACATTTAAGTCATTTTGCTCAACATTCTCGCATTGAGCCCAATCCAAAGCCCTGTTTAATATTTCGACGGCTTCGCTTGGTTTTATTGTCTGCACATTTGTATCTAAATCGTTCTCCTCATCATCGAGCACTTCTAACTCCTCAATTTCACACGAATTAGAAACATTATCCAGCAAAATATCTTCATTCCACTCCTGAATGTATGAAACTGTATAGTCAACCTAAAGAAAAAAATCAAAAATTACCTGTCGTGTTGTTGAAACAATTGTAAAAATCGACAAACCTGAGGGTTTAGTTCATTAAGCAGATCAACTGCAAGCTCCATTTGTTGCTGAACGTCTGAGTTCATATTTTCTTTCAGTATGCTTAACGGAATATCTTCCTCCGGATCTGTCTCATTTTCCGTGAAACGTAAAACATTTTGCCAGCATTTTACCATTGTATCTTTGCTTACTTTATTCCATGCGGATTCTAGAATTGTAACAGCATCCCTTAATGTAATCTAAATTTTTTGCCGCTACCATGGCTAAGAGGCTGTTTCTGTAGTACAGCTTCGTTATTTTGATTGCGTTCTGATCCATTGGTTGGATAAGTGGGGTAATATTTGGAGGAAAAAACATCGCAATTATGTTTCCATCTTCGGTTTTAAGCTCCATTTCACTTGGATGAGACGGAGCATTGTCGATTAGGAGGAGCGCTTTAACTGGCAAGTTCTTTTTTAAAAGAAAATCTGTTACCTAAAATTAGAAAATCTTAGCTACTGAAAAGAAAAAGAAAAGACTCTACTAGATCTAAATTTTTTGCCGCTACCATGGCTAAGAGGCTGTTTCTGTAGTACAGCTTCGTTATTTTGATTGCGTTCTGATCCATTGGTTGGATAAGTGGGGTAATATTTGGAGGAAAAAACATCGCAATTATGTTTCCATCTTCGGTTTTAAGCTCCATTTCACTTGGATGAGGCGGAGCATTGTCGATTAGGAGGAGCGCTTTAACTGGCAAGTTCTTTTTTAAAAGAAAATCTGTTACCTAAAATTAGAAAATCTTAGCTACTGAAAATGATATTTTCTCTGCAGCACAAAAAATATTAACCTGCGGCACAAATGTTTTGTGAAACCAATCGCTAAAAATGGCTGATGTCATCCATGAGGACTTGGAACTTTTGTACTCAGTAGGGCAGTTGAAATTTTTGAAAACTCGTGGATTTTTTGCCTTCCCAATCACCAACAATTTAAGTTTATGACTTCCGGAAGCATTAGCACAACATAAAAAAGTGACTCGTTGTTTTTCAGTTTTTACGCCCGGAGCAGTCTTTTCGGCACTTGATACGTAAGACTTTACTGGCAAAATTTTCCAAAACAATCCCGATTCATCAGCATTGTATAGCTGATCATGGGATAGACCTATTTCTTCAATTTTTTGCTTCAGCTTGACTTTAAATGGTTCGACAAGCGAAGGTTGCGAAGATAGCTTTTCCTCAGTTATTTTAAGCAGACGAACTCCAAATCTTTTTTTAAATCCCTGCAACCATCCATCACTTGCGTTGAACGAGCATTCTTTTTCTTTCAGTTTAAGATGGATCTCTTTGGCTTTTTCTTTGAGCGCTAATGCATTTACCGGATAATTCCTTTCTCTCTGCTTAACAAACCACTTGTACAGACGTTTCTCCATTTTCGGCAACTCGGATGCTCTTAATGTCTTTCTTTTTCCTGGACCGGAAAATGTGTTATTAACACAGTCCAAAATCTTCTTTTTTTTCATTTTTATCTTGCTAATTGTTGACTTTGATACAGCATATTGCTTCGCTAAAGCTACCGCACTTGTACCCTTTTCTAATAAGTCCAAAATAATTGCCTTTTCTTGTAATTTTAGCACTTTCGGTTGTTTTGAGCTCATTTTGGTAATGTGATACTTACGAGAACAAAAAAGCAACTGAACATAAATAAAAATATAATATGTATGTACGTGCAGTTGCAACTACTTTTCTACTCTACTTATAAGGGGAATCCCCAATTTCAGATGTGATTTCATAAAATAAATGTGTGTGTGTACAAATTTGTGTATTTTAACTGCTGCTAAATTCAAACTTTTGTTTTATTCAGAGTTGACGTTTTAGAGCTTTGTGGTTGGGTTGACGTTTTAGAGTAGGCAATGTAAAAAAAAAAGCGTTGACGTTTTGGGATGTTGACGTAAACGAGCGTTGACGTTTTCCCGAGTGCACTGTATTCGAATCGAATAACGATTAAACGATTGAATACCCTACAATTAACTGAAAATGGATTGTATAGCCCACACAGAGGGAATTTTGCTGTGCCGTTTTAATGACATTTTTCACTAAACTAATGCAGTTTTGATGGAAAATTTTAATATATTTTATGAATCTAGTTTTAATGAACATTTTAAAACAAGTGTATGAAATTTTTAATAAATAAAATAAAATGTTCACAACATTTTATGAAATATTTTGTTAGTACTATGAAAAGATTCATTGGACGATTCCAGTGAAACTTCATCGGGTTTAAGCAAAAAAAATCATTGATATCACGCAGACAATTCTGTCAGTGCATTAATTCGTTACTTTCCTACATTATACATATTCATATAAACCAACAAAATTTAATACAATTGAATAAGACCAAAACCTAGATAAAATTGGATGAAATTTTGTTGGTTTATATTAATATCAATTCAAATATGTTTTTTATTCGTTTGTATACAATTTGATTAGTCCATTTTCCGGATTAAATTTTATATACTAAATTATTATGATGTCAAATAAAAAAGATATGCTACCGAATAAATTGTTTTTTCACGGGTATGCTAAAATTTTGTAAATTATTAAGTTTGTATAAAAATTTTGGTTTTTAATTTAATTTTTAAAAATTAAAATTTCTAATTTATCAATTGAACTTTTTAATTGATAAATTAGAAATTTATTAAATCTAGTTCGAGGCCAAATTTCTTATTCTGAATGAACATAATAAGTAATTTTTTCCAAAAACTGCTATTTTTCTTCATCAAGATATTCTCCTGAAAAATACTTCACAGAGTTCTTGCTTTCAAAAACCTCTACACTTTCAGGAATGAAAAATAAGAATTAATAATTATCTATTTATCAATTAAAAAGGTTGAAAAATCAATTTTTGTTTTTAAATAAAAGTTAAAAACCAACATTTTGACAACACTCATAGTACGGAGAACAATTTTTTGCTTCTTCTTGTATTAACAAAGAAGTAGGCAAAAACAAAGAGTATATATTATAGAGAGAAATTATGCTACTCTTAACTCTCTCGAAAAAAAATCGAACTCGGGCCAACTCGATATACAACATTTTTCTCATAAAATTAAGTTGAGTTGCAACATTTTTAAGTTGAGTTGCAACATTTTGTGTATTTAGTTATGGTGGAAGAATGCCATATTTACAAAAAAAGTAAAAAGTATAAATTTGCCGGTTTTTGGTAAAATTTGCCTGTTTTGGGTTTAATTATGCCGAGTTTTTATTATAAGTGTTATAAGGCCAATAAGGCATAGGAATATCTTTATTTCCAACATAATCAAGGTAAAACGTTAACCACAGATATTTCCATATAAATTTGACATGGATAACTATGGGTAAGCATTGAACTTAGTTTATTTTAAAATAAGTTAACAGTTAAAGAAAAGTAAATTTTTGCTAAAATGCAGTTTACGGGCATATCTCTGATGAGTTCAAAATTTTTATCGTAGCTAGATATTTTTATTGTGAGTTCAAAAATATAAATATTTTTTGTCGGAAACGCCTACTTTCGAGTGGGAAGGGCTGTAAAATTGAAAACTGATATTCGAATAAGTCTGAAGATACTTATCCGATCACGGCAAAACGCATACAACATAAGCCAACTTTGATAGTTTGCCACGCAATCACAGCTAATATATTAATAAGGATGGGTGCGAAATGGCTAAATCTAAACTAAATTCAAGTTGCCAAATTTCTATGAAATTGTAAAAAAATTAAAAAATTTTTTAAAGAAGTTTGAAACCCTTTTGTCAAATTGTATTTAGTTTAGAATTTATTTAACCATCTCGCACAGGGCCTAATTACAAATTATTTTTGAATACACAATCTTCTGAACTAAAACCTTTTTTTCGAAAAAAAAACTTATAAAAGTTAAAATTTTTAAATTGAGCCGTAATGGGTTAATTAACACAAAAATCGTTAATGTCACATGAAAGATATTTTAAATACCTTTCCAATAGTATGCGTACTATCCAAATCTGACCAAAAATCGCGCAGTTATAGGCAAGTCCAACTTCAAACTTTGAACCGAAATAACTCCCGAGATAGGCCTAACCGACAAAAAAACAAAGTTGTTTTGCAAGCCCAATTAAAAGTTTTATTTGTGGTAAAAATTTTGACCCGATCGGACCAATTTTTTTTTTTTATTTATTTGTGGAGATTTTTTCATTTCCATCTGAACCTGGCATTGTTAACACAAAAAAATGGGTAAAATTTATATGGCAGCACATATTTCTGAGATTTCTGCACATTAAACCAATTTCTGTACTTTCAAACCAAATTTCTGCAATTTCATACCAAAAATTCCCTTAAATAAGGGAATATTTACTCTTTGGTTGTAAATTGAGTTGGGGACAGCTTGTGAACAAAAAACGTTGAGTACGTAAGAATAAAAAAAAAAAAAAAAATTTGCATTTATTTATACCAATGGTATAAAATACAAAAATCAAAAATTGTCAGAATATTTCTATTGCTTGCGGAAGACCTCGAAACTATATTTTATTGTTTGCTTCATTCGCATTTTGTTGAGGTATCAGACTACATTTAATATGAGATTTTGATGCTTTAATTTGCAGTTTGCCAACCACTTTCTTAAGAAAATTAATGAAGGAGACCTGGAAAATCTCCGAAACGATCGTCTGTAGAGGTTTTTGAAAGCAAAAACTCTGTGAAGCAGGGATGATAAAGTTAGTACTATAGTACTTTTTGTGGTACTATTGGAACCTCAAAAGTACTATGGTACTCCTCTGCCTCACTTAGTACTATTCACACATTTTTCGATTTTTAAATTTTCAGAGATATTATTGTGTTTTCAAATATCGGAGTTTTACATAAAAAATACTTATGTTGAAAATATTTAAAATATTCGCTAAAAACAATTTCACTGGAATTCAAGTTGAAAACAAGTCCAATTCCAGCCCTTTTTTCCAGTTTCAAGGCCTGAATAAAACTTTAATTACATTTTATTTCAATAGCATACTCCAGCAAAAGGGAAACAAAAATTCAAGTTTGATATATTTTTTTTAAATATACAAATGCTAGAATTTGAAATATCCCTATAAACAATTTCACTGGAATTCAAGTTGAAAACAAGTTCAATTCCAGCCCTGTTTTCCAGTTTCAAGGCTTGAATACAACTTTTATTACATTTTATTTCAATAGCATACTCCAGCAAAAGGGAACAAAAATTCAAGTTTGAAATATTTTTGTTAAATATACAAATGCTAGCATTTGAAATATGCTTTACTTCAAGCAAAATTTAAAGCACTTGAATTTTTAAAACCTATGTGCTTATTGGGATACTTTACTTAAGGCAAAATTTAAAGAACTTGCATTTTTAAAACCTATGTGCTTATTGGGATTAGATGTTACTATTGAAAACTCAAGTTAAACACATAAAAAATGTTCTTTCGCTTTTTTTTATTAAAATACGTATGTATACTAGACAACCCAAATTTCAAAAAGTATTTTTTTGTTTGCTCCACCGGCAATTTCCGATAGATTGGACATAAAAAATAATAGGTGTAAAAAACTTGGATCTCTCGGGCTCATACTGGCCAGTCAGTTTGAACTTTTGACCCTAAAAATGAACTAAAAACACTCCAAAGATATTTTGCGCTATAACTTCTAAATTTGACGTTTTTCGCAAAAATATATAAAATATATATAAAAATATAAGTGCTGTTATGCAGAATAAAAGGACAAACACTTTCTTCATACTAATTATTGGCCTAAGTGTTACTTATCGTGGTGTTTTAAGCGGATAAAGTAAACAGTGAGGATCGGTTTTAATTTTTTTGTAGAGCAAGATATGTTGTTTTTATAAACCAATTACAATTGGAACATATATCTGTTATTCCACGAAAGAGAGACCAAAATCGGGCTGAAGTACCGATTTATTATATGTTGTACACTAGACCGACTCACGAAAAAAAGTAAAAAAAAAACAATGCCCCCTCAAAATAGACTTTGGTTTGTTATAAGATGATTCCTAAAATATTTAGGGTCTAGCAATGAGATCTCACGAGCTGGACAATTTTTAAAAAAGGTATTTTTTTTTAGTTTTCGTAAGAAATTTGCATCTTAGCTGAAGACAACATACTCAATATGGGTATCAGTATGAAAGGTTTTTTATAGGCGCGTCCAGCGGTATATACATATAACATATTCAAGCATATCCTGACATATCCTATTTTCAAGGATATTCTATAAGAAAACAAATTTTTGACTCTTTTGTACGGAGAATATGTGATGGAAGTGTCAAATTTACCTATCATAATCTATAGACGATTTAAGTGAACACATGTTTCAGATTTTTATGTGGCATATATTACAATATATAATTAGATATGTCGTTATGTATATCCATATATAATTATATATGACGTCTTTTTCCAAAAATTTTCCTTATATTATGCCATATATAATTTCATCTAATTACCCGTGTAAAAAGTTTAGATCTGATCAGATCTTTTTGGATCTAAATAGATTTGATTGAATCTAATTAGATCCTCTACCAGATCTCATCAAATATGATCAGATATGGCATATGTGATAATACCTTATGGCAAGATCTGATCAGATCTAGTGCCAAATCTGTTCAAATCTAAAGTGATCTGGACAATTGCGCCAGATATGCCTAGATCTGATCAGATCTAATTAGATCTCAAATTTGTCCCCAATTTTAAAATCTAATTAGATCTGGTAAGATCTACAAAGATCTGGCCAGATATGCATAGATCTGATCAGATCTAATTAGATCTCAAATTTGTCCCCAATTTAGAGATCTAATTAGATCTGGTAAGATCTACTGAGATTTGGCCAGATCTGATCTTTTTTACACGGGTAGATATCGCCCTTTATAATATTAGATATGGTATATATGATTATATATTACGTAGCATGGCTGATCTTATTGCATATATAGTTGTATATAGAGCTGTATCTTAATATATATGGTGGCATTTTAGCATATATAATTATATATGGTATCGTTTAAACAATATAACACTACCCGAGTAAAAAAGAGTATATATAACATATATTTTTTAATATTAAAATATATGATAATATAAAATATTGTGTGCGACCTTATATGTTTTTATATGGTGATATATTAGAAATTTTTTTAGAAATTTTGCTTTATTGCAAATTGTATATATAGGAATATATTATTGATAAAACCGTTCAAAATTTTATATATAAATAGATACGAAAAATATTTTTAATTTTATTTTTTATATAACAATATCGTCGGCTTGCCTGCAAGTAGTGTTATGTGTTCTTTAACAGGTTTTCAGGAGGGCGAAAAAACTGATTTATATTATCCTTTTAATATATTTCATTGACATCATATGCCTTAATAATGATTGTAATAAATAAGGTCGTGAATCATTAGGGCATATGATGTCAATAAAATATCTTAAAAGGATAAAATAAATCAGTTTTTTCGCTCTCCTGAAAACCTGTTAAAACCAAAAACATAGCACTTCTTGCAGGCAAGCCGACGATATATTAGTTAATATCAGACCCATATTCGAGATTAACTAATATATTCGAGATTAATGTAATATTTGATCAATAACAATTTTTTATATGCTTTACTCAATTTTTTCATTAAATTAATATTTTCTGAGCTTTTTTACTTCTAAAAGTTTTTTTTTTTTTAATTTTAAAAATCCAATTTAAAAAAATTAACATTTTAAATCATGGCCCGGCTCGTAATGGGTTAATAAGTCTAGGCATGTTGCATATCATTGGAAAGGTATTTCAAGTACCTCCCCAACAATATATATATTTTGTTCTGGTCCGATAAGTTTTGGGTGGTATTTCTCCACTTAAAGTCCAAAGAAAATTCCCATATTTGATAAAATATTATCTAGTATTTAAAGAATAACAGATTTATACATTAACGTCATTATCAACAGTAGCCCTCGGCTGACAGTCAGGCATTTGATGAATATCGAAAACGATCTGATTTTCAATGGTAAATATTTTAGGATCTGTACAATACCAATTTATATTTTATTTCCTAATTTAGATGTCCGGCGTCAAAAAAAACGATAAATAATAATTTGAAGCCAATTTGATTTTCGCGAAACAAATTATTCTAGATTGAAAAACTGTTCGTTTTCGATTTTCATCACACACCTGAGTATGTAGGACCCGAAATCCTGCTGCCCTCCAATTCAAAGTTTTTTTTATCATTTAAATTTAATCATATCGTATTGGATTAACTTATATCCAATTTGATCGGGACAAAATTCGGATATAAGTTTATCATTTGATATAACTTTGTATCCTTGTAAATACAATTATATCCAATATGATACAATTTAATATAACCATTTTTCGGATAAAATTATATCCAGTTTCATATTGCAAATATATCCATTCACATATAATTTTATATACACTTTTTTACTCGGGTATATATGGTGCCAGTTAAACAAGATATTATCATATATGGTGCCATTTAAACCATATATTATCATATATGGTGGCATTTAAACAATATGTGGTTATATCACCTCATGAACAAAACCTTTAATACAGTTCCAGGTATGATAATATATGCTACTATATATAGTGCCATCTATATTGATATATGGTATCATTTATGCAATATATTACCATATATGGTGCCATTTAAACCATATATTATTATATATGGTGCCATATAAGCAATATATGGTCATATATGGTACCTCATGGTCCAAATTTTTAATACAGTTCCAGATATGATAATATATGCTACTATATAGAGTGCCATATATATTTATATATGGTGGTATTTAAGCAATATATTACCATATATGGTGTCATTTTAACCGTATATTATGATATATGGTGCCATTTCAACAATATATGGTTATATATGGTACCTCATGAACAACATTTTTAATATAGTTCCAGATATGATAATATATGCTACTATATATAGTACCATATACTTTGATATATCGTATCATTTAAACAGCATATACCATATATGGTGCCATTTAAACAATATATTGTCATATATGGTAACTCATCAGCAACTAATAAAATGTTAACTGTATTTCAGAAGCTATTAATTGTATTTCAGAAATTATCGAATGTATTTCAGAAATTATTAATTGTATTTTAGAAATAATCACATCTATTTCAGAATTTGTTGATTGTATTTCGTGGTTAATAGAGAAGAACTTCTGAAATACAATTAATAATTTCTGAAATACAATTCATAAAACTGAAATTCAATTCACTACCCTATCAAAAAAAAAAATTATATATGCCCGGTGAAAAATGTCCATATATGAACAGTTATGGTTCAACCATTTATGTATGGATCCGAAAAATGAGGTAACACCTAAGTATATGTTCATATATGGACATATATGAACATATACATTTATTAAATATATGCGAATACATGCGAACGTTGCTGTCCTTTATTATAAGGTTGTACGATAGATATAAATTTATGTATGACATTCAAATTAGGCGCTACATATGTTCCTTTTTTTATTCATGGCATTAAATATAATTCCATATTTATCCAAATATGAGTTCCTTTTACATATATGGAAAAATGTATTCTTCGAAATATGTATGCATAAATTGAATAACATATACTTTCATATTTGTCCATATATGAGTGCCATTTCCATATATGAAATAACAGATGCTTCCATATATGTCTGTATATGAAATTTTTTCCATATATGGAATAACATATACTTCCATATATGTTCATATAAAATCCATATATGTTTATAAAAAATCCATATTTGTTCATATGTGTCCATACATAAACCATATATGAACATGTTTGAGCGTATATGAACATTTTTCACCGGGTAGTCATATAAAGTAATATCTTGTTTTATCTTATAATATGTGAGTATATATATTGTCATGAATAGCAATATATAATTATATGTTTATTCTGTGGTGGCTTATACCCCTTCAAAAAACATTTTTTTATCTTATTCAGTAAAAAAATTCCGTTAGTGGAAAACATTTAAGATTTTTAATTTTTGTTTTTGAGCACAGTAAGTTGTTCCGATTTCACGTGAAAAAACTATTATACTCCATATAAAAAAAATGATTTTTCACGACAATGAGTTTCACGTGAAAACAGTCTAGAATTTGTTTACACGCAAATATAATGTACAATTATTTTTCTTGGGAAAAAGTGACATTTTGTGTTTATTATGATTGTGTCTTTGTTATAAAACTAAAAAATTTTACATTTTTATAATCTAAATTGCAATTTGAGACCTTTGAGGTTCGAGCGAAAATTTTCCACATGAAAAATAACCTACGGTGCTTTTGCAATAATGTTATTAATTTATTTTTTCCAAGACATCTATATACATAAATTTATATAATTATATGTACAGTTGCGCTTACCTTTTGTTAATATATTCGTTGATGTGTATTTTCATATTTTAAGTCGTTGGATTTGCATTTATTTGTGTGAATTAATTTTTACGAACTTTTTTTGAAACTACCCAGGAAAAAATTACCCATTACCTTAACAAGGCATTGCCATATAACCGCTTACAAATCTCATTGCCAAATTTCTTTACTGCATTACCAAACACATTCTAACAAGATCGTAAAAAAAGCAAGAGGTATTGTAATCAATTCTAAAAATCAAAACAAACAAGGCATGAAAGTCATTCAAATATAATCATTTACCAACAAAAGTTTTCAAAAATTAATAATTTACTTTTTAAATTATTTGATCTTAGAAAGTAACCGTTTACATTTTGGTAGTAAAACAACAAATTAAGAAATAGTTCCACATTTTGAAAAGAGAAGTTATTTAGTTTTAAAAATAACAGTGAAAAAATTATTTTAAAAATTTTGTGCTAATACGGCATTTTAATATTTAAAGGACTATTTCCCATTTCTTCCCAATAAATTTGCGCTTTATCACAAATATTATTTTTGATATACACAATCACTGCATGAAGAGTAAATAAATGTTCAATGGTTATTAAAAAAGTAAACCAGAAAAGTTGTTTTCGATTAAATAAATAGTAACATTACAAAGAAATATATTTTTTAATTTTTCTTAGCAGTTATTCAAAACAAAATATAAAAAATTACTAAAATTTCTTTTAAGTTATTATATTGAGAATTAAAATAAAAGGAAAATCTATTGTCTTTTGCAATTTTGTCAGTTAATCGATTAATTTTAATTTATTGCTTTGTATTTTGCAAAACGTCCAAAACAAATCTTTTGGCAAAGTAGTTTAAAAAGGCCAACAAAACCCCATATTTTTTCATTTGATACATACCATTTTTTTCTGACTTGAAATCAGTACAAATTTTTTAAAATATAACCAAAAAAAAACAATTATAATGCCAATATAATGGTTCAGTTGCTGCAACAAATTTTTTCGGATAATACTACCGAATTTTTGTTTAGGACAGCGAATTTCCGTTCTCGGAAATAACCCTATTGGAAATTTTAACAAACTGTCACCGAACTGGCCCCTTTATATGAAGTAGACTGGTCACTTTTACATGGCGTTGTCATAGGAGGGGGAAATTGGCCCCTTGTGACATGTCACTAGACAAATCCTAGGACAGGTTACTGAACTCTCATAAAAAACAAAGTTCAGGGACCTGTCCTGGGATTTGTCTTGTGACATGTCACAAGGGGTCCTATGACAACGCCATGTAAAAGTGACCAGTCTATTCCATATAAAGGGGCCAGTTCGGTGACAGTTTGTTAAAATTTCCCGTAGGGAAATTACATTCTAAAAACTAATTTTCTGATAGATACAAACGAAATATTCCACTAGTACACCGAACCAATCCATTGGCTACACTCAAAAAAGTTTGACAGTTGTTTGTATAGTAATCAGTAGTTGTTATATTTAACGGAAATTACAGTTGTTTTTCTACAGAAAAATTCAAAACAACTTTTATGACGGTTATTTAAGATAACAACTAACGAAAAGTACTGTAATTTTGTAACAGTTGTTTAAAGTAGTTATTTTTAATATCATAATAAACAACTACCAAAACTGTAATTTTACAGCAAACAGTTATTTTTGGTAGTTAATTAAAAAATAAAAAATGTCGTTGATTTTTTTGTTTAAAAATTCTTGTTTAGTTTATATTTGTTATTATTGATATATTTCTAGTTTGCAAATAAAAATCAGAAACTTGTATTGTATCTCCAATGCATAAAGCATAAAAACTGGAGAACGGTTTGGAATTTTTACTTCGAGTTTTTGTAATATTTTTTTGTGATATTTTTGTAATCGAAAGAAAAAAAATAGTTTTTTTATTAAAATATAACTTTTATAAACAAAAACATTTGACTATAAAAAACAGCAGTTTTTACCGATTTCGTCAGTTGTTTTGAAATTTTTTTAGTAAAAATTTCTCAGTTAATTTTACGGCATTAGTAGTTATTTTTAATGCATTTGTTAGTTATTTTTCAGGAGGTAAAAATAACACAATTTTTAGTTATTTTAAATGTAAATACCTTTGTCGCCTTTTTAACTGCATATATCTTTGTTTTAACTGACATTTTCAGTAGATTCTACCGACAAACGTTAGTGAGTGTAATATGTTTTCTCTTTGCTAATATCTGATTTATTTCTGCCATAGAAAAACGTTCACATTCTGACTACTTTTTCCATTAAAAATGGTTTATATACAATTTTAAGGTTTTGGGAACCTTTTCTATCGAAAAACCCTCTGATTCTGGGAACTTTTCCTTTTGAAATTTCCACATAAAAACATTCAGATATTGTTGTTAGGACAATTGAAATTTTTAATTTATTTATTTAATTTATTAACTTATTTAATCTATTTATTTAATGTATTTAATTTATTCAATAATTTATTTAATAATTTATTTAATAATTTATTTAATAAATTATTTAATAATTTATTTAATAATTTATTTAATAAATTATTTAATAATAATTATTTAATTTATTTAATTTATTAACTTATTTAATTTATTTAATTTATTTAATTTGTTTAATTTATTTAATTTATTTAATTTATATAATTCATTTAATTTATTTTATTTATTTAGTTTATTTAATTTAATTTTTTCATTTAATTTATTTAATTTATCTAATTTATTTAATTTATTGAATTTATTTGATTTATTTAATTTATTTAATTCATTAAAATTTATTTAATTTATTTATTTTATTTGATTTATTTAATTTATTTATTTAATTTATTTATTTAATTTATTTCATTTTATATAGTTTAATTTATTTTATTTTATTATATTTTATTTTATTTATTTAATGTTGATAAGTAAGAGTGGAAGTACAGCTAATATAATAAATATACACTAAACCTGATATGCTGTTTAGTATTTGTCTAATTTAGTATAAGTCGAATTCTATTAGTTTAACCATAACCATAAAGCGATTTTAATATTCGCTTCTCTTTTCTGTAATTTGCAAGGTGTATTGTAAGGCCTTATATATAAATTCTAAAGAACTACCTCTTTTATCAAAAAAACAAGCTTGTGCTAAAAAGTATAAAGTAATTATAAAAAAATAAAATCTGATTTAAGCTATAAATTATCATGCAAGACGGTGGCTCAGTGGAAGAGTATCCGCCTGACACGCAGGAAGCCAGGGATCAAATCCCAACGAAACACATGTGTAAGTTTTTTCTATTTATTTTAAAATTTAATTCGTAAATTCTTTTTTGAGAATATCTATTTTTAGAAACTCGCTTATTCTTTTTATTATTAGAACACCTTCTTTTACTAAAAATCAAAGGTGTTCTGTAAGAAAAATAGTAACTAGCTACCATTGCGATTCCAAAGAATCGATTGCATTTAGTCTCACGCCTTGTTAAAAGAAACAAGTTGGTAATCCAATTGGGAAGGCGTTCTACCAAAAATACCTGATTCCCAACTCGATTCCCTATTTTGAAAATTTTTTGCTGGGTAGTTCCTCTTTTGTAGGAGCAAAAAAAATGCAACTTTTATTTATTTTCATTTAATCGATTTTATTTATTAAAAAATTTCAGCATATTAATTAGATTTTTATTATTTAGTGGAACAGCCATTATTTCTATTTACTTCTTTCATTCGTGAAGGCATGGAATCCACGAGCGCAACCAATTTTGTGAAGGTATGGCTTACTACACCTACACCTGTTTGGCACCAATTTCGAAATCCCTTAAATTTTAAAGCTTTTGCTTTCATATTTCGCTGTCTACCAGCTCCCAGAGATTCTCTATGGGTTTTAAATTGGGTGACTGTGCTGGCCACTGTAAAACTTCCACACCGTTGTTACTTAGAAATTGCCTAGCTAAGCGACTGTGTGCTTAAGATCGTTGTCGTATTGGAATATGCTTCCAGCAGCCATTTTTTCCTGCATGTGAGGAAGCATGTGCTCTTCTAGTAACACTCTGCGTTTACTCTGTCATCAATTTTGACTACCGGTCCAACACCATCACGGGAGAATGCACCTTAAAATAAAAATTTAAACAAGTGTGTTATATTTAAGAAAACGATTTCATACCCCAGAGCATAAGGGATCCTCCGCCGTGTTTAACGCATTGCTTCTAGTATCTAGGAGAGTACTGTTTATTTGGTTGTCTGCGGATGAACTTCAATCCATCGATCCCAATTAATTTGATTTTGTTTCGTCACTAAATGAAAGCTTTGCCCATTGTTCTTTTGCCCAGTGCTTATGCCGCTTTCTAAAATCGAGTCTTCTTTGTATTCACTTTACTTATGAAGGGTTTCTTTATGGACGTCTTGCTATCAAGTTTGCTTCCTTTAAGCGTCTATGTGCGGTATGAACTGCGACGGTTGCGCCCAAATGTTCTGAAGCATACTGCATAACATCTACGGCGGTCTTTTTGGAGTCGCTTTAACAATAGAGATTATATTTCTGTCCTGTCTTTAAATTGTTTTTCGGGGTCTTTCACTTCCTATTTTCCTATGAATATAAGCGCGAGCCTAATACCGAGTTCTAATTCGTGACACAGTGGACTTGTTTCCTTGAAACATAGTTCCGATTTCAAGTAAAGGTTTGCCTTCCCAAAGCGCTGTAATAATAGCAGCACAGCTATCACTTGCTAGTTGTTTTTTGTAAATAATAAGCAATTTAGTTAATATTGGTTAATTCAGTTCAAATTTCGTTAATAAATATAATTTTTATACTTACCTGATATACATTATTCTTTCGTTGCATTTTATTTTGCTCGCACAAAATAGGCACTAGTTTCAAAAAAAAGTTCGTAAAAACTAATTCACATAAATAAATGCAAATCAAACGACTTAAAATATGAAAATACACATCAACAAATAGATTAACAAAAGATAAGCGCAAATAAAAAACCATTAGAAAAAATCAAAGCATACTTAGATGATTTAGTGTAGCGTTGCATTTTTTGTGCTCGCAATGTACATACATAAATATATACATAACTCATTAACACGTTTTTTTAAATGAAATAAATATTTTTTAAATAATAATAATATCAGGATCTTAATTGAATATTATTGGATCTCCCAATTTTGAGATCTATTTGGATCTGATTTAACCCTGTAATATATTTGATGGATCTGGTTGGATATTACTGGATACCCCAATTTTGAGATGAACTTGGATAACATTAAATATCGATTTATATCAAAGGATATATGACTTCATATGCTTGATATGATGTTTTTTGATCGGGTAGTTCTGAAATACAATTTATAAATCTGAAAACTAATTGATAAGTTCTGAAATACAATCGATAAAACTGAATTTTAATTGATTATATTATATTTATATTTATTTATTTATTTTATTTTCCATTTCCTGTACAACAAGATTTAATCTTATATTTAAAGTACAGGAATGCAATATCCAAAAAATTACATTAAAATTAACATATTTATATTAGAACAATTATTCAAGAACATAAATTATATTTAACCAAAAAACTTAAATAAAAACTGTTTAAAACTATTTGCGTTGCTATTAAGTTGTTGGGTATGTGGAAGAATATTCCAAAGACGTGAAGCATGCAGGTAAAACTGCCATTCAGATACAAGGCAACGGTGTGGAGGGATTTTTTTTTTTTTTTTTTTACCTTCCTTTATTTATTGAATCTTCACTTATATAATGTGAACTAACAATAAGTATTCAAATCTTAAACTAAAATTAAGAATTAAGTCCAGCCAGTGCCAGACAAAAATTTCATTTGTTCATACATATATTAAAAAATATGATAAAAATATATTAAATAATAATAATCGATTTATGGTTTTAGTTAACCAGGTCCGCCGTGGCTCTCCTTCTAAGTCGCTGATGGCCGCGATTGTCTAGCAGGTTACGCGCCAAATTATTGGGATGTACTTCCAGTCTTCTTAAATAGCTTTGAGTGTGCTTTGCGATTTCATCTTTGACAAAATTTACATTCAGATCGGAGTGTATATTGGAATTTCTCATATACCATGGTGCGCCGGTTATCATCCATAAAATATTATTCTGCTTTCTTTGAATTTTCTCTACATTGGAAGCAGAGGCAGTGCCCCAGAGTTGAGCTCCATAGGACCATATTGGCTTTATAATTGAATTATATAACAATAGCTTACTATCTAGGCTAAGTCTAGAGTTTCTCCCAATTAACCAATTGAGTTAATAGTCTTCAATTTCATCTGGGTTACCTTCGCATCTATATGGTTTTTCCACGTGAGACGACGGTCAAGATGTATTCCGAGATACTTAACGTTTTCTTGTTGGGGTACGTTATGATTATTTATTTGAATTAATGGACACGTTTCTCTTCTTAGCGTGAAAGTAACATGTATGCATTTTTTCTCATTCACCTTAATCTTCCACTTTTTTAACCAGGTCTCTAATTCATTGATATGATTGTGCAATATTCTGGATGCATCATGTGGGTTGTTATGAATGCTTAATATTGCTGTGTCATCAGCAAATGTTGATGTATGTGTATTGATATTAGTTGGCATATCTGATGTGAATAAGATATACAAAAGAGGCCCCAGGATGCTACCTTGAGGTACTCCAGCTTTTATAGTTTGCAGTGTGCTTATAAAATCATTTTCTTTAATTTTAAATTTTCGATTTGTAATATAGCTCTCAAGCAACTTGTGTGTATTGGCGGGTAACATAGTTTTAATCTTAAAGAGTAAACCTTCATGCCAAACTTTATCGAAGGCTTGTGACACATCAATAAAAAGTGCAGAACAATACTTCTTCTCTTCGTAGGCCCTTTGAATTTCACTTGCCAGTCTGTGAACTTGTTCAATAGTGCCATGTTTTTTTCTAAATCCAAATTGATGAGCTGGAATAGTGTTGCTTAGTGTTACAGCCATGTTTAATTTATGTAGGAGTAATTTTTCGAAAAGTTTTGACAAATTGGATAACAGGCTGATAGGCCTATACGATTCGACTTTCGTGTGATCTTTTCCTGGCTTAGGTATCATTTTAACAAGAGAAACTTTCCATTCTGGGGGATAATATTCCAGGCGTAATATAGCATTGAAAATAGAAAGAATAATTCTTAATGCTACACGGGGTAACTCTAAAAGCATTTTGTTACTGATTTTATCAATTCCAAATGCTTTTTTAGGGTTTAGTTCATAAATTGCCTTTTCGACCTCACGAATCTCAAACCGAATGGGTACTGCTGTGCAATGTGGTAATAAAGGTGGCAATTCAATTCTAACACTTGGGTCGTTTGGAGTGAAAACATTTTTCAGGTGTTCGACAAACAGCTCTCCTTTTTCAGTATCGTTTCTTGCCCAACCTCCGTTTGGTTTTCGTAAAGGGGGCTTACATACAACAGGTCTTTTTAAATTCTTGGTTGCACGCCATAGAGAGTAATCTGTTTTTGCAGAGTGTTCAAGATTTTCTAAAAATCTGTTTAATGAGTTTGTTCTCTGTTCTTTGAGTAATCTTCGTAAATTATTTGTGCATTCTTTCAATCGAGCGTTGAGATGTGGAGATCTGTGCTGTTGCCACTCTCTACGAGTTCTTCGTTTTTCATTGAGGAGTCGTTCAACGTCCACAGAAAAAACGGGATTATTTCTGGACTGTCGGGTGGGTTTAGTAGCAAGTTGAGCAGCTAGTTTGAGATTAGATTCAAAGTTTTTGAGTGAGAGGTTAATATCATCTGGCGTTCTTAACGATATGTTTTCTGAGCAATGTGTACTGATAAACTTCTTATACTTCAACCAATCAGTTCCCTTGCCTGTAAGTGCTAAGTTACCAGTCTGGGGTAAAATTTCCCGAGGGGTAAAAAGGGTAACAATAGTAGGTGTGTGATCAGATGATAGCTCCAGGGAGGATTCGACACGTACAATATTTCTTGCAATATTTTTTGTCACTCCAAAATCAATAAGATCTGGTATTTTAGTACGATCTGATGGCCAATATGTCGGTTCTCCGCTTGATATCACATCCATATTCATTTTAGCAATTGTATCATACAAAACACGGCCTCTTGGGGTGATAAGGCGTGACCCCCAGAATGTGTGCTTAGCATTATAATCGCCAGCTGCCAGGAAACGCATACCTAGTGATTCAAAGTAAGTTCTGAATTGATTATTTGTAATTGTAAATCTTGGGGGAGCATAAATTGATGAAATCACTAGATTAGTATCAAACTCTTCTACACAAATTGTACTGGCTTGGAGATGATCCTCACAGAGACCACTCATAAGATGATGTTTTATCCGAGTTCTAATAAGAATGCCTGAGCCTCCGCATGATCTGCCTCTAGGATCCTTCGTATCATATAATGTGTATCCACGGATTGAAAAAGAGCTGCGAGAGGTTAAATGGGTTTCCGAAACAAGCATGATATCAATTTGCTTGTTTCTGAGAAAGTATTCGAGTTCGTTTTTATGTTGGCGTATGCCGTTAGCGTTCCAGAAACATATTTTCAGACTGTTCATGGCTTAGATAATACGGCTTGCAATAATGTGGACTGCATTCGGATCATTTCTTGCATCATATTATTCATTGAGTTAGTAAAGTTATTTATCGTTTGTACTAGGGTATCAATTGTTGCCTCGAGTCTACTAAAATTTTGTACTGGGGGTATATTCTCTGTTTGTTTACCATACAAATTGGGATTTGATGCTGGTAATTTTTCGTTGTGGTTTGTTACCAGATTTTAGCATACCAGAGTAGGAGGGCATGTTATTAAAATGAGAGTTTGGAGCCAGATTTGGGGTTTGAATAATCCGTGGATATACGGGGGGAACGGCAGCTTTATTTTGGGTTGTTCGCTTTACGAATGAATAGACAGGGCAGCCCCTGTAGTTTGCCGTGTGATTTCCACCGCAATTGCTGCATTTTTTTGAATTGGAATCATTTTTACTTTTGTCACATAGGCTTGAGTTATGCAGTTCACCGCAGACTACGCAAACGGGTGGTAGTTTGCAATAGGCCCTAGTATGACCATACTCCTGGCAATTTAAACACTGTGTAGGCCCATTACGTTTATGGGGTTCCTCTACTGTAATTCTTCGATGTAAAAGATATCTAATCTGGTAAATTGGGTGAGTTTCATTTTTTTTAAGGGAAATATCACCAGGTTCAAGCTCAACTCTAAATAGTGGTTGTGGAATTTTATTTCGATTATATATATTTGAAACGCTCTTTACTTTGAAACCATCATTTTCTAATGCATTTTTAACTTCTGAGGGCTCTACGCATGAATCAATACCTTTCAATACAACTTTAAGACCTTTACTGCTCTTAAGCTGATAGGTATAGAAGCTTTTACCTTTTTTTTCAAGGTCAGATGAAACCAAACGATAATCTGATTCACTATTGACCTGGATTTTGGTCTCATTTATCTGTCCCCTTTTGAGCGGGACAACGTAAAACGATTTTTCACCAATAAGTGATATTAAATCATTGACAATTTTACCAGAATTCTGTTCTCTCAAATATAGGGGTGGGGGTCTTAAAGGTTTACCTTCTTTGGGGGGTTCATCTTTATCGTTTGCCAAAATAGCAAAACGATTTTGGGTTTCAGAAGAAACTTCATCTTCTCGATTCATCTTAGCATTTGATGCAATTTTCGATGAGTTAGGGCTACGTTTTCTTTTAACTACAGTAAAGTACCTGTTAATGCCAGTTTGTGTTGATGATTTGGGTGGGGTACAATTATCTACGGTTTGTAGAGTGTTAATTACACATTCATTATCATCGTGAAATTTAGTTGGTTCTGCTCCCGTTTTCGTTATGGTAGTGGTTGAATGAGTTGGAGAGTTTACTTCTTGTGTGTACATCTCGTTGTTACTGAGTATGGTGGTTTTGGATCTTGTTAAATTCATGGAGTTGGTTTTATTTGTTGTTTGTAGGAATTGTTCTTGAGTATTATTATTATTATATATTTTTGGCGCACTATTGTGTTTATCTAGTGTTTGAAGAGAAGGTGAACAACTTCTTGCTCTTACAGTCGGTTTAAGAGATAAGTAATGCTTATTAATTTGGGGATCAAATATGAATTTCTGAGCATTATCATTTTCACTATTAACAACTAAGTAAACATTACGGCCGTTAACACTGAGGCGTCTCTCATCAATTTGAGAGTTACACTGACTCATACACTCTGTATTATATGTATACAAGGGAAAGGGGAGAAAGTTCAATGCACTAAAATTAATGTTCGTGCATATTTTTTGTTTTCAGTTTTGGTTTATTATAATAAATAAGATATATTTAACATCATTAATATCGGGTTTGTTATAAGCGTCCACGCGCAAGTTATTTTTGTAATTTAATACACTTTTTATACGAAAAATATTAAAATATTCCGCAGCAAAATAAAAAAACGTCTGCATTTGGCCACGTAAAGTACATTTGAAATTTAGTAGCTGCAACTAATTATTTATACTAATTTCATTGTACTGTGGAGGGATAATGATCTTTTTCCCTCTTTGCGATCTGGCGAAGCGAAGATTTTCGAAAAGATATTGTGGGGTTTGTGTGTAGATAATTTTATGAAGATAGAGAAGTACACGTATCTTAAGAAAATTATCGAACGAAACGCCATAAAGATTTTTGGAAAAATTAGAGACTTCCGCATCCCTTCTTAATCCATAGACATATCTGACAATATTGTTAAATAAAACGTTAAGCCTTCTTTTGCTAATAGAGTCGCAGCTTGCGAAAATTTCACACCCATAAATTATTCCGGGAATTAGATATGTCTTAGCAAGAAGAATTCTTATTCTTAAAGGGGTGAAGTATTGTGATGACCAGAGGGACCTTAACTTATTGTAAGTCAGACCAACGAGTAGGTTTACATGATTTGTCCATGTTAAATTTTTGTTAAAAATCAACCCAAGGTTTTTGGCAGAATTTACAATCGGTATTTTTTCCCCATTAATTAAAATATTATTATCTATAGCAGGATTGATTGATTTTTTATGAATTATCATGCACTTAAGGTACGGTCACATTAGGCAAATATTTGACGTAAAACGTCAAATATTTCTTTGCCGTAGTCTGACCACAAAATATTTTTGAGAGGCAAACAACAAAACAGCTGATTTTGGGAAAATAAAATTATTTGCCTACAAACAAAAATTTGCCTAATGTGAACATAATGTGACCACTAAAGGCCAAATATTTTCCTTCTTTTTAGGCAAACAATTATTTGATCTTACAAAATGTTTGTAAGAGCAAACAATGGCAAATAACAGCTGTCTCAAGAAGTGTTGTCAGCTATTAACACTTAAATGATTAAAATCTAAAAAAAATCGCTAAATATATAAAATCATTGAAATTTAATGATTTTATTTGTTTGAAACTCATTAAATTTTTTAAAATTTATCTAAACTAAAAAAAAAAAAATATTTTGATTTAAAATCTACTAGTAGACTAAAAATAGCAAAAACAAACTGTTAAAACATTTTTGCTATTTTTATGCTAAATTTAGTTGAATGCAAATAGCAATCTATCCTGCTAAAATCAACAGAAATATTTGCTAAAAAAAATTGTAAACTGCTGTTTTCCAAATGTTTGATTTTTATTTGCATTAAAAAAAATCGTAAAAAATACTTCGAAAATTTTAAATAAATGAAAAAATCTCAATACCGATGATAGCTTAAAAAATTTTCAAAAAATTAAAAATCATTTTCAAGGGGTTAATTCTTCAGTATAATGGCTTATAAGTAGGGTTTTTCTTTTCCCGGACTTTTTCATTTCCCGGGACAGCGGGATTTTTTTCAGAATTTCCCGGGATCCCAGGAATTCCCGCTCCGTGGAAAATATATAAATTGGACATATGTTGTACTTTAAAAACTCGATTTCTGTTAAAACACCGACCGACAAAGTTCATCTTTTGGTTGTACCCATGAGAAAATGTACTTATTTAATATATTCTAAAAGGGTGGCTAAATATAAAGTATCCATGTCTTCATGCGCGGTTAAAGCAATTAATATAAGGGCGCGTATGATTTTTTTTTAATTGCTGGAACCGCGCATGCATGTCTTCCACTTTTTCTAGATCAATTCGTTTAACAATTTAAATCGTGAATTAATATTTAGGTTATTTTTCCTGCAGACAAGCACTTGGCTTCGCGAGACTAATTAAATTAATTTGTACAAACAAGAAAATTTTTAAATAAATGAATGAATGAAAAAAAAAAAAAAAAAAAAAAAGGTAATATATTTATATGGAAGACCGTCTTAATTTTAAAAAAAGTCTTAGAAATATATTAACTAAATATTAATTGGCGGTTTATACGGTTAAAAGAATTGATATAGAAAAAGTGAAATACACGGGTATTTTATTTTCATCCATTTTTTCAGGATATATTGGAATAGTTAATGGGTGCAAACTTGTGTCCGACCAGTTTTATAGTCAGAACTAAGATCGATTTCTTGCTTAAATATTTCTCAAATATGAAATCCAAAAATTTCTGTTTCTAGATATTTTGTTTCTTTCTACTCAGATTTTCAAAAGTATCCGTCTAGAATTATTTTTATAAAATAGTTTGAAAGTGAGTATTTTAAACACAAATTTTTAGGCAAATTCGCCTAAATCGTTTTATAAAAATAGACATTAACGGTGGGTCTCATACTGCAGGTTTAAACTTTAGTTAATAGTTAACCCAAAAATTTGTTGTTGTTTTGTGTAAAATTTTTTGACATTTTCTTTTGTTTATAGTTAAGTTAAAGTTAAATCTACAGTATGAGACCCGCCGTAAAACATTAAATAGTTTCTTAACTTTAATTGGTTTTCTTGAATAGACATTTTTTATGCCACAGCTACTTAAAAAGAAATTATAGAATTTTCATATTGAGTGGCATTTTAAATTAACATATAAAAAAAATCCAAAATAATTTGAAAAAGCATCTGATGGATTATTTTGAAAACAAATAATATTTAAAAATACAATTGCAATAATGGAATAGCAATTGAACTTTAAATGAAATTAGTTTAAGTTAAAGAAACTCAAAATACTTATATCAATTGAAAATACGAAAATATTACCAATTTTCTAATTTGGATTCCTAGTTTTTTGGAGGTATTTGGAACTGAAATAATGATGTTGGGATGTTGTATAAGGCTGGTTAACACTGTACGATTTTGGGTACGATTTTAATTCAGTATACATGCAAAACCTATAGGCAAGGTTGCAAAATCTTTCCGAAAATCTTATAGTGTAAATCAGCCTATACAAATATTGCTTTATTTGAACAAAGATCATCATTTTAAAGAAAAAAGTTTTTCCGAAATATGTAAAAGTATTTTTGGTGGTAAACTTGGTAATAGCTGATAAAAAAAATTTTTCGGTTTAACTAAATTCAACTGACATCCGAAAACAATTTGGCCTAATTCAGATTATTAAATTTTAAATCGTATTTTTTTAATTTTGAATATTTTTTGTTTAAATTAGTTAAAAAAAACCAATGCTTTAAATTTAAATAAAGCTTCCAAAATTGCATTAATACTAGCTAAAACTTCTGTAAAAGAATATAAAAAATCCCAGGAAATCCCGCACAAAATTCCCGGGATTGCGGGATCCGAAAAAGGGCGGGATTCCCTACTTATAAGTCAGGCTGTTTTTCACGTAACATATAAAAGAGTTAAGTTTGGCCCCAAATATCTTTGGTATTTGAAGTGATAAAAACTTGATATGTATCTCAAATGAAAGCTTTAAGTCTTAACAATATATATATAAGTACAAATTTTATTCTTATATAGGCTTTTTTATGAAATAAAAACGTTTCTTAAAAAAACAAAATAAAATTTCTTCGAAGGGTCGTAATGGGTTAATAATAATAATAAAAAAAAATGTCGTCGAAAGACATTTCTATTACCTTTCCAAGGGTATATATATTGTCCCAATCCGACCATAAACGACTAAGATATAGCCAAGTACATTTTCAAACTTTGCACCGAAATAACTCCCGAGATAGGCGTTTCCGCGTAAAAAAAGAAAATATATCGTAGGAATCTCAAAAAAGAGATCAATCAGTGGTAAAAATTTGGGGCCAATCGGTGAGGTGCCCCTAAACTCGACTTGAGCCGTTTTAACTAAATTTTTTACAGAATTTTTTCTATTAGTGTAAGAAAACTTCTACGGTTGATATACTTCCTAGTACTAGGTAAAGAGTTTTTATGTGTACAATAATTTTAGACATATAATATTACACGATTTTGCAATGTAGGAAAGAATTAAGCAATATGATTTACCTTTCAAAATAAATCGTTAAAAGTAAAATGTTTGCGCGTTTGTCGTTAAAAATAACACGCAGTTGTCTATACCTTAATAATATCAACAAATAAACAGCTGTTTCGTCACTTGACGCACAAAAAATATAAAATAAAATAATAATTTTAAATAATATTAAATAAAAACAAGTAAGTAAAATTATTGTATTAACATAAACCGAAAATAATGTGTATATTTTATTGTTATAGATGATTTTCTAGTTCCAGGTTTTAAAAAAGCAAGAACTAAACTTAAGTAGCAAATGATGGGGATGATGAAGATGTGTTCAGATTAATTTTGTTTGTAGAAGACTGGCCGTATTTGTGTAATGCAAGCGATGAAGGATACCACAATAAAATATTACGTGAAAGCGCCTGGCAGGACATTAGCGAAAATTGTGGGTCAAAATATGCCACAGCTGGCCTTAATGCAAAATGGACCAATCTTCGAATCCAATTTCAGGGCTACGCTGGCAGAGTCAAAACAAAATCAGGTCAGGGAGCTGTGGAAGCTCCAAAGTGGAAATATTTTAATGCCATGGGTTTCGTAGAACGAGCTGATCAGCAAATAAAACCAACTACTTCCAATATTGATTTTGAAATTGAATCAGACAGTAATTGTGAGTTTACCATAATTGCATGAATACAAATTAAGAGCTAAACTTCAGTGTACGGGCATTAATCCGATCATTCTAAAATTTGTCTCATAGCTTTACAATTTTTTTGTGAGTTGGATGTGGCCAATAAGAAAAATCTACACAAAAAGTATTACATTAAGAAAAAATATTAAAAAATGGGAGCTATGTCCTTAAACTGCACCCTAAATTAATTATTATAATAAAAACTCTTCTATATATTCCCTTCTAGCTCTAGATATCTCTACTTCCTCTTCCAAACGTACCGCAGATTCTGCTCCACAGCACAAAAAAAAAACTTTCGTCGTCCTCCATCATTATTTTAATTTACAAATTTTTTATAGCTTTTAATTTTTTGGAAAATAAATTTATGTTTTATGCCAGTTTGATCAAACAAATTTTATTGTCAAATATTTGTTCAAGTGTGACCATAGGGCAAACATGTTTTCCCTCATTTATGTTTTCGACTATTTGAAAGTTGTTTGAACAAACAAAAAGAGTCAAATAAATGTGTGTAGTGTGACCACAAAATAAATTCTTTATTGATTTGACAAAATTTTGAGCAAATATGTGCAAACATATTTGCGGCAAATATTTGCCTAATGTGACCGTAGCTTTAGACTTATGTGGATTAAGACAAAGTTTATTATTATATATTATATATTATTATTTCTAAAATACAATTCATAAATCTTAAAAACAATTGATACAATTGGAAATGGTGTAGAGCGTGATGAAGATGTAAATAAAATTATTTTATTAAAAAATTCAATAATAATATAATAATCAATTAAAAAATATAATTTTATAAAAAAATTTATAGAAAAATAAAATTATAATTTTATAAAAAGAAATTAATTTTATAAAAAAATGCATAGCCGTGAACGGTATCGAACTCGAAATCTTCTAAATTTAAAACTTATTTTAACAAAATATTGTAATTTTTATAAAATCAGTGCTCTGCCAGTGTATTATTTTTTGAACAGATGGCAATATCTGTCTGGGATCTTGTTTAATCCAAAAAAAATGGAGATCCTACGCAGTAACCAAATATAATGCGGGATCTAATTTTATCTGTCATTTTTGTCGATAGTTTTAGATATCAATACCCAAATATATTGCTGTTTCTAATACGATCTGCCATTTTAATACCGAAATAAATTGCGCAACATTACGAATATGAACTGCAAACTGAAATCGGAGTCGCAGATTTCGCGTAATTTGAAAACTTTACACAAAAATTTTCCAGTTTGAGCAACAAGTTTTCGTATATTTACTGTTATGAAAATTTCTTTTTTCGCATTAATATATATCTATGGAATGTCCCCTTATGGGAGGTAGGATTTTTGTTAACAATAAAATAATAGCACGCTAAATAATAGCGAAATATTAAAAGAAGTCTAATTTTAAGTTAATTTGCAAGGATATCTATTATCCTTTTTTAAATTAAAATCAGTGTCGTATATAATAAAAGCCCTTGGTAAGTAAACTGCAAAAGTATGACTAATTGGATATTTCGATGACACCGTTTACAGGTAGTTAGCAAAATATCGCAAAAAACTTGAGTTTTTATTATATTCAAAAATTGCGAATAATTTATAAACCACACATTTTCTTAAAATTTCGATTGCTGATTCATAATCTCCATTAAAATAAAGATCAGATTTTAGAAGTTTGCTCAAATAAAGCATGAGCAAATTGGATTTTTACTTACATTTTTTCAGCAAATTTGGAAATTTTAACTAAGATATGTACTTTTTGTGTAATAAAAAAAAACCCGAACTACTTAAAAGATAATAAATTTATTTTAAGTGTTGATTTTGTATTCCTCTTCTATACATTTATTAAGACTAGATTAAAAAATGTGTCAAGTTAAAACATATATATTAAGAAATAATTAAATTTAATGTGAACCCTACTTTTTGTGTTAATTACTCTAGAGACAAATTACTAATTACTTAAAGATAATTTTTTCTGCTACCTCTAAATAAAAGCGGACTTATTGTTAGCTGAAACTTGACACAGAGAGTTCTTAGACACTAAGGAATAGGGGCACATTGTGGAGACCGCAACTTCCTACTTTAATGTTTTTTTAGGCCACTCTAATGTAGATACAAATATTTATTTGCAAAACTTTTTCGCTTTTCCTGTATCTTCTTGAGCCATGTGATTTAACAGCCATATGTGCGTACGTACTTATATAAATGTATGAAAGCTTGTATATGGTAAATACACATGGGTAGGTTGAAAATTCTTAGCAATACTCGTATAATGGAGTGTACTAAGAGTTCGCCATCTTGAAATTCACATTTATACACACACATCCACACCCACTGGTCAGAATAGTGTTTTTAGTTGTATAGTACTGTACATAATAATGGTCAATGTGGCCTTTGTCCTCCTTAGATTGTAAATTGCAGAACGTGGATGCATGTCAGTCAAAAAAGACCTCTGTCTATACCTAAATATAAACAAATCAAATTTATAGGGTTGAAATTATCAACCCTTTTCAAGATCAACTTTACATTTATTTTCTGTTAGAAATGTTTTTGCATGTAGTAAATAAAAAATACCCTTATAGCAGCGTGTATGTTTTTATATTGCGAGACATTAATAGATTTGTATAAAAATATTTATTTCCATAATTAAAGTAGTTTATTAAAGGTAATCATTGGATATTAGGTACTCAATCGGTTAACCGTTACTCTATTTACCAAACAATATTGGTCAAACAATTATTTTAATTTTATTTTTAATTTTAATTTATTTTCAATTCATTGGACTTAGAGTCTCTTAAAGCACCTCAAACATTGTAAGCCACAGTGATTAAATGAAATTTGAGTAATTTAAAAATAGGAATTTCGAATTAGCAATCTGTTTTTGTGGGAAATATAAAATTTTTGATAAACTTTTTGCAAGAAAATTCAGATTTGGAAATCGGAAAGATATTTAATGCAACATTCAATTAGGACAAACTATTGCCTTTGAGTTAATGAATTACCATAGGCGTACCTAGACCATTTTTCTGGGGTGGGCAAAGGCCCCATTATGGCTCCAAGTTTTTATAGAAAACTCTGAAAAATTCATCAATTTTTCTCACGAAAACCTCGTGCAGGAAATTTTATACGTTCAGAATAGTATGAAATTTGGATATTTGATAGAGAAAAGAAATCTAAGATTAACCTGTCTCATATTTTCTTACACCCCTGACGAACCCATATTTTGACCACTAAAATTACCGAGGTGATCAAAAACTGTGGGATGTTCATCTTAGCATTTTTGTTTCTACAACGTATTGAAATTTCATCATTTCATTAGATATTAACAAATTATTCCTTAAAAAAAACTATTATATCTAAGATATTTATCTCAGCAAAAAAGATTCTGCTATATTTTCCTATTAAAAATGCTTTTCCATTTTCGAATCAATTTTCGAATTAGAGCCAGCTTTATAATCTGAACTAAGATCGATTTGTTTCTTAAATATTTCTTAAGTAAGAAGTTATCAAATAATATTTTTTATTTTAGAAATATTTAATACAAAAGTCGATCTTAGTTCTGACTATAAAACTTGCCCTTTGATTCCAACAAATTATTTTCCTAGACATATTAAAAAAAACGAATAAAAAGCCGGGCATGCCAACTGTATAATACCCAACACCAGTCTGGTTAGCAACCAACTAATGTTTATATCCCAAATTGGAATGGGTTAAAATGCACTTGCGTCCAAATTTTCTATAAAATGATAAAAAAAGAGAAAATCGGAAATAGATCCCATATGGGCGATAGGTCCAAATATGGACCGATCCTACCTAGAATAAATAGGCTTTGTTCTTGGGACCATGTCAGTTTGTGAACCAAATTTCATTGAAATATCTTTGTATTTGCGACCTGCAGCCTGTTAACAAGCCAACTTTAGAGGGGACCTTTATATGGGCACTAGGTCAAAACATCGACCGATTTTGAGCAAAATCAACAAGCTTCCTCCTTGAGCCGACATAGGTCGGTGTACAAAATTTCATCAAAATATAATATTTGCGACCTGGAGAGTGCGCACAAAAATGCATAGACGGACAGATGGACGGACGGACAGACGAACATCGTTAAATGGAAACAAACAGATTCTGAGTCGATCGGTATACTAAAAGGTGGATCTAGGTCCAATATTTTTTGGTGTTTCAAACATCAGCACAAACGTATAATAATATTGTGATACTTTTTCCCATCAAAATCATAGATGCAAGACTTATAGGTAAATTTTTTAAAATTCTGGGGTGGGCAATACGCAGTCTATGGTGGGCTTGGCCCACCCCGGACCGGTCTAAGTCCGCCAATCTGTATTACACGTTTCGACAGGTGCAATAATATCCCATACCCTATCAAAAAAAATTTATGTGGAGCTTTATAAAGTTTTACCTAATTCAATATGACTGCATATATGAAGATATAAAACTTCATCCGAAAAATAGTCCGACTAAATTCTATCAAATCACAACTAACTTTTTTTCTCATAATTTCATCTATCAAATCTTCACAACAGTGAACTAACAATAAGTTTGGGCGCTGTGGTGTAATGGTTAACGCGTTGGACTGTTACACGGGAGGTTGCGGGTTCGAGCCCCAACCAAGGCAACATCAATTTATGAAAAATAGTAATATGTATGAGTTTTTTCTATCCCTCATACATATCGCAGCGTCCTCCTTCGGTGTTCCCATAGCACTTAACCCCACCGAAGTAAAATAATATAACAGGGCTATGAACTAAAAAGCTTCAACACAGTTCGCCAACTTACCATCAGATGGCGCGCAACAACTGTTCTAAAATTCAACATCTCGCGCAATTACAGAGTTGCCATATTTGAAGCCCTTCATCTTTCACCACCTTACACTTCTTCTCTATCCCCTTTCCAAAGGAAGCAACACGTTAATTAATAGGAAGAATTTCCTGTGTGTTGCTTCTCTTTAAAAAAAAAAAAAAAAAAAAAAAAAAAAAGTTTATCAAATCTTAAGGAATAAAGCTAAAACATTAAGCCCAGCCAGTGCCAGACAAAATTTAAATTTTAAACATTAAATATTTTTTAATGTGATCAATAGTATTTATGTATATATATAAAAAGTTAAAAATTATTTGAATTTATTCTACAGAGCCAAATCAGCGGTGGTCCTCCTTATAACGCATCGGTGTCCTTGATCCTCAAGCATATTACGAGCCATTGAATTTGGGTGAAGTTGCAGCCTTTTTAAATAGTTTTGGGTATAACTCACGGTTTCATCATTAACCGTGGAAACATTCAAATCCGAGTGTATGTTCACATTTCTTATATACCAAAGTGCGCAAACAATGGCCCTGCAACTCTCTCAATATTTTTTATTTGAAAAAATATTATGCGGCTTGGAACAGGAACGAACTCCGACTGGTTAATGAGGGATGGAAAAGGCTCACTTAATCGGGCTCTTATACCAAAAAATGTTAGATCGCTGTTACATATTTAAAAATGTAAGTAACTAAAAAATAGCTTCCTCTTTGGCTAGTTAAAAAAAATTTTAATTAAATATTTAGATATTAGCAAATATTAGCACAAATTGCGAAAAAAAACATTTGCAAAAAGCGAAATTTTTGCAACAATATATTCGTTTGAAGAAAGTCGATCGCTGATTACCTCTTTTAATTCATTTTCTGTACCATAAAGCCTTTTTCGAATTCCGCCGTTATTTTACAACTTTTTAATTGCGGTTTTTTTAAATATATAACCTAGGGATTAAATTTTTGTACCATAAAGTCTTTTTTCAAATTCCGCTATTATTTTGCAATTCTTTACGTGCGTTTTTTTTTAATTTATAATCTAGGGGCTATAATACACATTTCATACAACAAAGTTTGGTGGCTAGTTGCATAAAAAATCGCGAAATATAAAATTTGCAAAAAGAAAAATTTTTCCATCAATATATTTGTTTGCAGAATCTAAATCGCTGATTACGTTTCCTAATTAATTTTTTGTACCACAAAGTCTTTTTTCGCGTTCCGCTTTTATTTTGCAATTCTTTAAGTACGTTTCTTTTTAATTTATAATCTAGGGGCTATAATACACATTTCATACAACAAAGTTTGGTGGCTAGTTGCATAAAAAATCGCGAAATATAAAATTTGCAAAAAAAAAAATTTTTCCATCAATATATTTGTTTGCAGAATCTAAATCGCTGATTACGTTTCCTAATTAATTTTTTGTACCACAAAGTCTTTTTTCGCGTTCGGCTTTTATTTTGCAATTCTTTAAGTACGTTTCTTTTTAATTTATAATCTAGGGACTATAATACACATTTCATACAACAAAGTTTGGTGGCTAGTTGCAAAAAAAAATCGCGAAAAATAAAATTTGCAAAAAGTAAAAATTTTTTCATCAATATATTTGTTTGCAGAATGTAAATCGCTGATTAAGTTTTTTAATTAATTTTTTGTACCATAAAGCCTTTTTTCGCTTTCCGCGATTATTTTTTAATTTTTTAAGTGTGAGTTTTTTTAATTTATAATCTAGAGTCTATAGTACCAATTTTATACACAAAAGTTTGGTGCTTAGTTTGCAAAAAAAAATAAATAAATCGCGAAAAAAATATTTGCAAAAAGGAAAATTTTTGCGTCATTGTATTCATTTGCAGATTGTTAATCGCTGATTGAGTTTTTTAATTATTTTTTTCTACCACAAAGTCTTTTTTCGCGTTCCTCTATTATTTTGCAATTTTGTAAGTGCGGTTTTTTAAATTTATTATCTACGGAGTATAATGCCCATTTCATAAAACAAAGTTTGGTGGTTAGTCGCAAAAAAAGAAAATTTTGGCATCGTTTGCAGAATGTAAATCTTTTAATTAATTTTTTGAACCCCAAAGCCTTTTTTCGCATTCCGATATTATTTTGCAATTTTTTACGTATGGTTTTTTAAAAATCATAATCTAGGGCTATAATACTGTTGGAATAGTATAATTCCATAGTATAGTTCCATTCTTGATTTTTATAACTAAATTATTATTTTCCATCCCTGGTTACAATCGATGTTTTGAGTCATACAAAGAGCGCACATAATGACCCTGCAAACATTTATAAGATAGCTTCCAAGAAGATATTAAAGCGATATCTTCTATTTGTCATTTGAATGAAAATAATCAAGTAGTATTTACTTTGAAATTGTCTTCCTTTTATCACTTTAAAGAAAATTCGACAATATTTGGAAAAAAATAATTCAAAAATTTTAGGAAATAAAATCGTGAAAAGTTAAGATTAATTGCGCGGGAAAAATCGGCTAAGATGAAATCAAAATAATTTATAAGTTGGTCAATGGATTATGTATGCAGATATTGTTTTTCAGGATTAAATTTAATAATGAAATTGTACTGGGAGTTTATTTATCTTCCATATGAGTTATTGCTTTCATATTGCCGGGAAGTATTGTTTTAGTGTAACAGTTATTTCCGACGGAGGAAACTTCCGGAATACGAAATTGATATTGCCGGCAATAAATGTTTTCTTCCTGGTGATATGTTCGGAGAATCTTCTACGTATTGCCATGTTTGCTGGGTGATATTGGTTTGAGTATGTTCCTGTTCCAAAGCACATAATAGAACAAATGCTTTCTCAGTGATAGAGAGTCCCCCAATCTCTTTATTATGTATACTCTTTGGCGCAAACAATGGTTCGCAAAATCTTGTTCTGCTTCCTTTGAATTTTTTGAACATTTGATGCAGACGCAGTGCCCCAGAGTTGGATGCCGTAGCACCATATAGGTTTTAAAATCGAAGTATACAACAACTTGCAATCAAGGCCAAGTCTCGAATTTCTTGCAATTAGCCAATTAAGTTCTATTGCTTTAAGTTTCATTTGGGTTAGTTTAGCGTCGATATGGTTTTCCCACGTGAGACGACGATCAAGATGTATGTATGTATACCAAGATATTTGACATTTGAGTGTTGGGGCACATTGTGATTGTTAATTTTGATAAAAGAGCATGTTTCTTTTCGTAAAGTGAAAGTCAAATGAATAAATTTCTGTTCATTCACCTTTATCTTGCATTTTTTCGATTCCAGTTCAAGTACTTGTTCCTGCAATGTTCGAGAAGCTTCATATGGGTGTTTGTTAGAACTCAAGATAGCCGTATTGTCAGCAAACGTAGAAGTATGAGTATTACTATCAGTTGGCATGTCAGAAGTATAAAAAATATACAAGAGTGGGCCCAAAATGCTACCTTGAGGGACACCGGCCCGAATATCTTGAGGAGAACTGAAGAAATCTCTTCCCGTGACAACAAATTTACGATTACTTATATAGCTTTCAAGTATCTTATGTGTATTAGGTGGCAGTATATTTTTAATTTTAAATAACAAACCTTCGTGCCAAACTTTATCAAAAGCTTGCGATACGTCAATAAAGAGTGCAGAACAGTAATTCTTATCCTCAAAGGCCTTTCGTATTTCACTAACAAGTCTGTGAACTTGCTCAATGGTGCCATGCTTTTTACGAAAACCGAACTGATGAGCAGGAATTAGGTTATGTTGAGTTATACTTATGGTTATTCTGTTAGCCAATAGTTTGGATAAATAAGATAAAAGACTTATAGGCCTATAAGATTCAACTTTTGTGTGATATTTTCCTGGCTTACACTCATAAAAAAAGCCCGTACAAATTGTTCAAAATTCTGCTAAAATAACAGGAAATAGTACCTGTATTTGCGCCAGCAGAATTTTGAATGAATTATGGTCTGCTAAATTTTACACACTGCTAAATACACAGACAATTCTAGTTAACTTAGCTAAGAAATTTGAGCTAAATTCAACAGAAACATTACCTGATGTAACTGAAAGTTTCTGCTAAAATGTCGCTTTCTGTCTTGGTTTTTGGGCTCAACGGATCTGTCCCGAGACAGGCCCATATTTATTTTTGGGAGTATAGGTGGGTTATAAAGATTGATATGTTCATAGTATCGAATTTTTGTCCATTTTGCTCTATCTAGCTTAGTTTCCGAGATATAAGTCATTTTGTGATTATATAATAAAAAATTATGAAAATATAGCGCCATCTCCATGTGATAGCAGAGACACAAAAATATAAACTTTGGGAAATAATTGGGGTTTAAATTAGCTGAAAAATTTGCAAACTTAAGAAACATAAATTACTAAAAATTAGGATGCAATTAGTAATTAGATTAGTTCAAATACGGATGAAAGTAATTGTTATGCTAAATGGGATTTACAAAAATATTAGTACAATCCTAAATTTTGAGACAAAATAACAGAACACATCAGTTCATCTGCGCCAGAACGCATTTAACAGACTTTTGTACTAACTTTTTTATGAGTGTAGTTATCATTCTAATGAGGGTTGCCTTCCATACTGGTGGATAATATTCAAGGTGTAATATTGTATTAAAAATAAAAAGAATTATGTTGGTCTTTAGTTCCCAGTGTAGAAAATCATTACCAGATATGTGGTTATGTAACTACATACTTGGTAATGGTAACTAGTTACTTATGTTATTACATTTCTTATTACCTTTATATGGCGATGTCGCGAAAAATAATGAGTTGTCGTTACACACCATCATACGAAAAATCAAAAAATATATCGTTACCTATGTGCTTACCAGTACTGACAAAAATAATGAGTCTAAAAATAGATTTTCTAAAAAATAAATTATATAAAAAAAAATATTTTTTATTGTATTTTTTTTTTAAATAAAATTTACTGGTGCGGGAATCGAACCTGGGTCTACAGATTCCCAGTCAACAGCTCTACCATCTGAGCTATATCGACATGTAATATTTAATAGACCTGCTGCACACAAGTAAGCTTAGTCGCCAACATACAAAAAATCAAAAAATATGTGGTTACATATATCCTTACCAGTGTTTAAAAAATATTGAGTCTAAAAATAGATTTCAAAAAATTTTCAAAAAAATCTAAAAAATTATTTTCTATTTGAAATAATGATAAAAATAAGTCATTATCAGTAACTCATTATTATATGTTTTAAAATAATACAGAAGGTAAGTGGGTGTCATTACTGGTAGTCCAAAAAATAATGATATGTCATTACCGTTTCTACACTGGGTTTTTATTTAAAAATAAAAATTCTTTTTTTCGACCTTTTTAATTGATTAATTAGAAATTTATTAATTTAGTTCGAGGCCAATTTCCTTATTATGAATTAACATAATAAGTACTTTTTTCAAAAACTGCTATTGTTCTTCATCAGAATACCGGTCGTCAGTTCAGTAGTGACTATTGTCTGAACAAGTCATGTTTTTTCTTTCGTCTTTTGTAATGCATTCTAACACTAGTGCTAGTTGCTTAAGAGCCATCGGTAGTGCTTTTGTTAGATGCATTATTACATCTCTATCTTTCTATATATAAAAGAATAACGTTACTGACTGATTGACTGACTGACTGACTCAACATCGCCCAGCCCAAACCGCTGAAGCTAGGAAGTTGAAATTTGGTATGCAGGTTCCTCTTTCGGCGTAGACGTCCGCTAAGACGCGATTTTGGAAATTTCTACCAGAACGGGCAAAAAGGGGGAAAGTCTCCCCCTTAACGGCCTGCCAAAACCCCTTTGGCTAGAAAGCTGAAATTTAAGATATGTGTTCCTTGGAGTAGGGGCTAACTTTTATGGGAAGTAGTTTTTAGAATTTTGGACAGGGACGTTGTAAAAATGGGGGTTAAAAAGGGAAAAAGAGCCCCCCTTGACGGCCTGCCCAAACCTTTGGTATAAAGGTTCCTCCACTATCGTAGACATCCCCCAAGACGGGATTTTAGGAAATTTTTACAGGGAGTGGCAAAAAGGGGAAAAAGTCTCCCCCTTGACGGCCCGCTCAAACTGCTGGAGCTATGAAGTTGAAATTTGGTATGTAGGTTCCTCGACCGGTGTAGACGTCCGTTGAGACGGCATTTTTTGAAATTCTTATCGGGACGGGCAAAAAGGGGACAAAAAAGTACCTTTTTCTAAAAAAAATACCTTATTCCAAAAAAGTACCTTTTTCAGAAAAAAGTACCTGTTTCAAAAAAAGACTTTTTTCCAAAAAAAGTACCTTTTCCCAAAAAAGTACCTTTTTCCAAAAAAAGTACTATTTTCCAAAAATAGTACCTTTTTCCAAAAAAGTACCTTTTCCAAAAAAAGAACCTTTTCCCAAAAAAAAAAAATTTTTACAAAAAAATACCTTTTTTAAAAAAAGTACCTTCTTCCAATAAAATACTTTGTAAAAAAAAGTTTCTTTTTCCAAAAAATTTAGCTTTTTCCAAAAAGTACCATTTAAAAACAATATAATTTCACAAAAAGTACTTTTTTTTTCACCCACGGATATCTCCACTAAAACAAGGTTTCTCCATATTCGGCATAGACGTCCGCTAAGAGGGGATTTTTGGAAATTCCTACCGGAACGGGCAAAAAGGGGAAAAGTCTCTCCATCGACGTTCTCACAAATTGGAAAAGTGCCCCCCTTAACTGCTTGCCCAAACCACTGGAGGTAAGAAGTTGAAATTTGGTATAAAGGTTCCTCCACTGTCGTAGACATCGACTAAGTTTGGATTTTTGGAAATCCTTACAGGCTATCCCAAAAGGGGGATGTTTCTCCCTTGACGGCCTGCCCAACTGCTGAAATTATGTAGCTGAAATTCGGTATGTGAGTTCCTCCTTCTGTGTAGGCGCCCGCTTAGACGGAATTTTTGAAATTCCTATCGGGAGGGGAAATAAGGGGAAAAGTCTCCTCCTTGACGGCTTGCCCAATCCCTTTTGGCCAACCTAAAATTTTAAATATGTATTCCCTGGAGTAGGACTAACGCACCGGCAATGTAATTTTTCTATTTTAGAACAGGAACATAGTAAAAATGGTGGTTAAAAGGGAAAAGTGTCCCCAATAACGGCCTGCCGAAACCGCTGAGGCAATGAAGTTAAAATTTGGTAAAAAGCCTCCCCTTGGTGGCCTGTAAAAACCCCTTCGACTAGGAACCTGAAATTTAAAATGTGGGTCCCTGTAGTATGGGCTAACTTATTAGAAAGATACTTTTTTGAAATTTGGACAGGGTTTTTGTAAACTGGGGACTCAAAAAGGGAAAGTGGCCCCTTAACGACCTGTCCACACTGCACGAACTAGGAAACTGAAATTCGGTACATAGGTTCCTCTTCCAGCCTAATTCCAACCGGGAGGGACAAAAAAAGAAAAATTGTCCTCCTTGACAACCTGATCAAAATGCTGGAACTAGGAAGCTGAAATTCCCTGTTGATGGATTTTCGGAAATTCCTACCGAGAGGGGCACAAATAGTAAAATTTGGTTAGAAACCTGAAATGTAAAATATGTGTTCTTTGGAGTATGGGCTCACTTATCGGGAATGTGCTTTTTGGAATTTTGGACAGGAACAGTGCAAAAATGGGGATTAATGAAGCGAAAAGTGCCCCTTAAAGGCCTGCCTGGAGGTAGGAAGTTGAAATTTGGAATTAAAGTTCCTCCTCTATTGTAGACATCCGCTAAGATGACATATTTGTAAATTTCCGCAGGTAGGGTCAGTCAAAACAGGAAAAGTCTCCCCCTTAACCGCCTGGCCAAACTGCTGGAAATGGGAGCTTAAATTCGATATTTGGGTTCCTTTTCTAACGTAGCCGTCCACTAAGACGGTATTTTTGGAAATTCATACCGGGAGGGGTAAAAAGGGAAAAAACTTCCCCCTTGACGGGCTGGCCAAACTGCTGGATATAGAGACCTAAAATTCTGTATGTAGTAGGTTCCTCCTGCAACGCAGACGTCCTCTAAGACAGAATTTTTGGAAATTCCTACCGGGAGGGGTAAAAACAGAATAAATATCTCCCCCTTGATGGCCTAACCGAACCCTTCGGCTAGAAACCTGTAATCTATAATATGTTTTCCTTGGAGTATGGGCTAACTTATCGGCAAGGTATTTTTAAGACTTTGGACAGGAATGTGGTAAAAATGGTCGTTCAAAAATAGAAATTGCCCCCCCCCCCCTTAAACGTCTGCGTCTTTAGCTAGAAACCTAAAATTTAAAGAACGAGTGTATATGGAACTCTAAAATTAAGAAACTAAATAGGAAACGAGTGGAATTGAAACACTACACAAGTGGAACGAAATGGGCATAAACGTTGAACGAGTGCCATTGAAATTATAGACAATGGAAATGGATTGGAAGAGGGATCGAAATGGAATGGACTATAAAACGAAGTGGAATGAGGAGCGAGATGGCATAGAATGGGGAACGAGTTGAATTGAAACACTGCAGTTAAAAGAGGAATGGAACGGAGCACATGCAAAGAAATGGAATGGAAAGAGAAGCGACTGATATCAATATCGATACACAAGACAGTAGGAACGAAATGGAATGAAACGGGAAACGAGTGGAATTGGAATAACAGATAATGGGAACGAAATGCAATGGAATGGTGAACGAAATGGAATCTTGGAAGGAGTTGCATTGGAACACTAAAATTGTTAAACAAAATGGAATGGGGAATGAGTGAAATTGAAACATTAGATAACTGGGGCCAATGGAATTTGAATGACTCAAACTGCCGGAGTTTGGTACTTAAAATTTCGCATGGAAGATGAAACTTATGTAGCATTGAAACTAGGGCATTCAATCGATTAATTGTTATTCGATTAATCGAACAATTTTGCTCAAAAATTGTTCGAATAATTTAAAATGGCCAATTTTCGAATAACGAATAATTCGAATAATTTAATACGATTAATCGAAACTTGCAAAGATTTACAAAAATGTTTAATAAATATATATATAAATGTATGAAAGTAAATATGCAAAATCCCAAAACTTGTTTAAGAAATTGTGAAAAATAATTTGGTGTAGACTTGTACCAATCCGGACTTCATTCTGGCCCGAAAAAATCATCAGTGGACAATTTTTAGGATTTCTAGAAATATTTATTATCTAATCTATCTACCTAGTAGTAATCTAACACTCTTGAGAACCAATAAAGCTTGGTCTGATAATATTAAATATTTAGGAATATGTCTTTTCAGTGTCAATAGCTCACACTATAGAGAAAATTGATAAATATAGGAGAATACTATTTCCTTTGATAAACAGGAATTCATTTCTCAATAACGTTAATACAATGCTTATTGTTAAAGTAATTTTTCAGGCAATAATTCTTTATGGTTATCCAGTCTGGGGGAATTGCGCCAAAAGTCACTTAAAGCGCCTCCAAATTGCTCAAAATAAAATTTTAAAAATGGTACTAAAGTTACCCTGGGATTTCTCAACCACAAGGCTTCATAGCATCAGTGATACGAATACTGTTTGTCAAAGTATTGAGCAAATCACAACACGTTTTATTTTTAATTGCAATTTATCTGAAAATCCATTGATCTCAAATCTTTATCTCTAGCAGACGTTCTTATTATATGTATATAATTTTCATATTTATACTCATTTGTTTTTGCATCTTGTCATTCTTATAAATATTAGTTTATCTCTTTATTTATTTTACGCCTATATTTTTAGTATTCCTTGTTTATTTATAACTATCTCTACTACTCAATTTTATTACTGCTCTGTGCCGAGGTTTGGTTGACATTCATATACTACCTTTACATAAACTAGAATTAGAAACACTTTAAGGCACGCTAAAATCACTTGCCAACCCTGCTTTACGTTATTTATTTTCATTCAAAACACAAATGAAAAAAACTACTTACGGGTCTATCTACCTAAGTTCGCACTTTACCAAATTATCTTGACATACACACGTATCTTGCAATTTGTAATCGATTCATTACTACCATGTTGGCCATGTCTGCAAGACATCCTCTAAGACGCGTGCACGACAATAGTAAATCGTAAACGACACTTTGGCGACCGTCCATGTAAATCGTCGACGACTTTTTCATACAAATGTCCGCGAAATCGTACACGACAATCTGGGCGACATTATCGCTCACAATGTCGTTGACGATCACATGGGCGACAATATGCATTACGCTGTCTTCGATTAATATATAGGCGACTTTTTTGTTGTATTATCGTTGACGACAATATACCCTACATTGTCGTCGACCAGAGTGTGAACGACAATGTTCTGTATTATATCGTCAGCGAGCACCCAAGATATAGTCGATTTATAATACAAAGATTCTACTCCTGAATAGAAAAAATACAATTTTTTGAATTTTTTCTGTAAAATAAAATTTGTAGATGTATTTTTTGAGATTAGTTTTATGTTTTAAATTAATTTAATTAGTTTTTACTAAAATTATATTAAAAAATAAAATTGAAATTAAAAATTTATCGCATTATTTTGAAAATTACATATTAAAACAATTATTTTAGTAACAAACATTTATTTGATTTCTTCGTTTTGTTCGTTTTCTTTGATTGCCCAACATCGCTGTTTTTTCTTACTTTCATTTCTGCCATTTACTCTATTAATAGTAGTTTTGAAACGATGGAATACTGAGTGAAATTCTCTTATATAAGCTTCATAAGTTACTCTTTCTTTTGGTGGATTCTGTTATTAAGGCACGATATTAGATTAAGTTTTGAATAAATAAAAATTGAATTTTTTATAGTTACTAATTTAATTTTTTATATATACCGTAAAGAGCATTTAATATGACAGATATTAATTATAAAATGTTTACGTACACGCACATTGAAATACGATAAGAAATATGACTTTTCACCCGCACTTTCGAGAATCAACTGAATATTTTTACATTGTTTCTTACGCTTTTTGGTTCTTGTGTTGTTTTTGTCCCGTTATTTTGCATTTTTTCTTAATACAGCAAGTTAAAGACATTGTCGCTCATCAAATCGCCTATGTTATAAAATACGCGACAAAATAGATGGAATCTTGTCTTTAATAAAATCTTATTACAGACAAGTTATAGACATTGTCACTCAGTTGGTCGTCAATTTGGTATGAAACACGACAAAATGCATATAATGGTCGCTCATTTTGTCCTCAATAAAATCTTATTTAAGACAAGTTTGTGAATTTGTCGCTCATCTAGACGTTAATAAGGCTGAAAACACGACAAAATATACGATCTTGTCGACTAACTTGTCCTCAATAGTGTAATATACACGACAAATTCTAAAATGTCTTAAAGATATCCTTGACGACAATTTCATGTCAGACTATTTGGCCAACGGGGTAACAATCCACTTTCATGAGAAAAAGTGATCAAATATTTATTTATTTTAAACCCATTGTTGTGTCAGAATTATTTATTTGTGGTGGCTGGGTAAAGGGTTTTATTATAAAAATTGTAATAAAAAAAGCGAATTTAAAAAAAATTGTGGGGGGGGGGAAGGGCGCAGCTAGTACGACCTATCTACCCCGATGGCTTGAACAACAGACAATTAGTTGTTACATGCCCACGTGTTGGTATACTAAATGATTTATTTATATAAAAATGAACAGGCAAAAAATAGTGTTTGTACTTAAATATTACAATAAATTTAAATTAAAAACAAATATTGTGTTTTATTTTACCTAAAAGAAATTTAATTCTAAACTTTAAGGCACTCTAACAACGTAGAGGGCTTTGCCCGCTAGTAATTCATACTCAATTATGTCGCTGCAGCTGTTCGTCGTTATTTCGGTCGCGATTTTACTCAGAGCGACAATCGCTAGCCTCTGCGCTCTTATTCTAGGCCTACACTAATCCAGAAATTCTGGTCCAAATTTTAAAATTTATTGGAATAATCTACTACAGAAACATTTTTTTATTCTATAAGTTCCAAGAAACTCAGATAAGATGTACTTTTTCTATTGTGTTTTTTGCTAACTCGTTTTAAATTAATGCCAAAAAGTTAAAACTCTTAAACACTGTTTTCAAATCTGCAATTTTAAATTTAAAAAATTTTTTTAAATAAATTTAAAAAAATTAACGATTTGACTATAAGGTTTTATTAAGAACATATTAGAGATTAAAAACTACAAAATTTGTAGTTTAGCTTTGGCAGAGATTTTATTTCAGCGAATTTCGAGAAAACAGCGATTTTTGGCATTTATTTAGCTTTTAGGCAAATTTTTCTTTTTTGTTCTTTTAATTCCAAATAATTTTGGCTAGAACTAATAACGCAAGTTTAAATTCTTCAATCCTGAAAATTAGGGCAAAATAGAGAAACATTAAATTGCCCCTGTGTAAGGTCAGAGGTCAAATTTTAGGAGATTTTAATTTTTTTTAAACATATTAATATAACAGATATTTCTGAGCGGATACATATTAATGAAATTGCTGGATATTATTTTTTTAAGTCTGAAAATAATATTAGCTGTGTTTTCGACTTAACTATATCTGTTAACTTATAAAAAAAAACTTAAAGTGCATAAAAACGCGTTTAATAGGAAAATTACACATTACTTTTCGTATCGACGTTAACTTTCAACACGGATAATTATCAATGTTGAAAACTCAACGTTTATACATTTTCACATCTAACGTAACTTATTAGCATTACTTCCTAAAAATTTTTGCCGATTATAACGGAACAATTATAAACATTACCTTTATAAAATTTTTTTACCACAATCGGTTTAACGTATATTTACTTTAAATACTTAACATTGATAGGCATGAGACAAAATACAGCTATTCTTGAGATAATTTTAGAAAATTAACCCTTAAGTGCTCCTGGAGCTTTTCTAACCCTATGATGAAAATATACTAATATTTTTTCAGTTGGTGAGTTAGCAAAACACAGTAGAAAAAATACTTCTTATCTGAGATTTTTGGAACTTATAGAATATAAAAAATTTCTGAAGCACACTTTAAAAATTACATGTAAACATACTGCTTTAAGTGTGTAAATTTTTATTTAAAAATAAGCAAAATGCCTAAATTTATGCACAAAATGTGTATTAAATCTATTTAGGCATTTTTGTTAGAATATTACACACAAAATATAGTATTTTGTATGTTGATAAACATTTTTTCATATTGTACGCATTTGTATAAAAAAAATTACACATTTATAGTAGCAACCAAAATATTGTATACATTTTTTGTGTAATATGAATTTGTCATTCACTTTTTTTCTCAAATGATGAATAAAGAACACTTTTTAGAGGATTTAGGTGCGGTAGGTAATTTTATTTTTGGGATATTGCAAGTATATTTAAGAACTTGATTTCTTATAGAATTTAATTCAAAAGGGATGCAAGAAAGGAGTAAATGAGGTCAGGAAGAACTTTTGATGGAAGAACACCAGGAATTTTTTGTTAAGTTAGTGATACCTTACTTAAAATTTAGAGCCGTGCACTACCCGGATATAAATATGTTAATGTAATCTAATGATATTTGCTAATCCTATATTACCAATTGTTTAAAACTAAGTGAATACCACTATTAGCTGCTGCTAAGAGCACCCTTCTCTGATTTCAAAATAGAGCCGTCTACCTCCCGGGATTAGATGAACAAAGTATTTTCCATATCTACCACTAAAAAGTTATGTGTCAAAATTCGAAATAGTTTTTCAGATATTTGCAACATCTGCAAAATTGTTGGGATAATGTTAAACTGAGTTCGTATTTCAAAATGGCGCAACTTCGTTCTTGTGAGACCGCTGACGTAGGAAATTTTGGGAGAAAATTATAATTGGTTATGGTATGGGTGTTAGCTCACCCGAATTTTCTCCATATTTTTTTCGCATTTATTTAAAATATTAATGTGCTAATTCATAAAAAAAAATTATTTGGTATTTGAAGCTTGCTATAGTTAAAGTAGATATTTCGCTTAATAAAGAGTTATTAGAAATCTTGATTCATAATCGTATTTTAACTATAAATTAATTTTTCGATTTGATACTGGCAACACTATTGTTTATTTTCTCTCTTCTCCCATAAAAGTCGTAAGTGATTTACAAATTTAGTAAACGATTGACTCGGTAATCGGAAGTGAAAATGTATTTCCTTAAATTAGAGAACTAATGATGTGCTAAGATAAATTTAAAAGCCATTCAAAATATTTTTTTTTATTTATAAAGCAAATCAATGGAAATCTGTGTAAAAAAGTAATTTTTTAAAACATATTATTCAAAGCATACAAAAGTAATCGAATTTCGAATAATATTTTGACAGTCTGTATATCACTATTGTTTTGTTTTTCTTTTTAATTTAATTTTTACATTTTTTTTGAAATTTTTTCGAAAATGGTCATTGGCTACGCAATTGTTGTAGTTTTTTTTCAGTTTGATGGATGCAAGTTGTTGGAAGCCACACATTCTAGGGATGGGATGGCTTTAATAAATCATTTCATGCCTGAAAATGAAATAATTAACAAATAAATGGTGGCTTCCTCACTCCAAACTTCATAAAAAGTTTAAAGTTAGTGAGTACCAACTATAAACCTTTATTATTTTCTTCATTATTAAGCAAATATGAATACTGTTTTTCACAAATTAGCTTAAAATCCTGCAATAAGACTGTTGTAAAAGTTTATGAATTAGACCATAAAACTACAATATTTTCTTACATATAGTTTGGAGTGATACTATAGAAAAACTTTCAAATTCTGAAAACTTATTCCCATAGAAATATCCTCAGATTCTGTGGATAGCTCTAAGATTCTAAAAAATTGTTTCTTATAAAAAATTGAGTATCTAAATGTTTTTAAAAGAATAATTTCTGGAAGTCTGAGTGTTTTTCTATAGGTAAAATTCTTCAGCATCTAAGGGCTTTTTCTACAGTGCGGACTTCTCAGATTCTGAAGGTTTATTATAAGAAAAATTTCTCAATATAATATAATTTTATTAGAGCACAAATTCCTAAGATCTAAGGTTCTATTTCGTAAGAGAAAAACCTCAGAATCTGAGGAATTTTCAGTAGAAAACCCTAATAAGTTAAGCGTTTTTCTACATTAATATATCCTCAGAAACTAAGGGGTTTTCGTTAGAAAAAGTTCTTCAGTGATTTTTTTTTATAATTAAAAAGTCTGAATTTTAGGACTTTTTCCTATAAAAAAAGTATTCGAATTCCTTTTTATAGTCAAATCTTCAGATTCTAACGACTTTTTGCTGTAGAAATCTACCAGATTTTCCTAGAAATTCTGAAATTTTCTTAATATAAGTCAGAGTCCCTAAGGTTTTAAGAACTTGTTCATATAGAAAACTACACAGAAACTTAATGCTGATTTTCTATATGAAAAAAATTTCAGATTTGTTCCTTTTCGGCTGACGTTTAAGTAATATTTATAATTCAATATTAATAATTATTGTTGTTATTTAAATTTTTATATTAACTTCATTGCCTTTCATTTATTATGATAATAATAATGATACTAATAAAACCTTGTTAATAAAGCCTTCATATTCGAAAATTGCACTTTGTTTTCTTTAGAAAGTATAAGGCGCATTACTTAATAAAAAACATTTTAATTGTATAGCATTTTTTACAGCTTTCTTAGACACAAAAAATTTAAATTTAAACAAACCTCAAATGTTGCTAAACCCTTTGTTACAATTATAAACATATTTTTAGACACATTGTGTTTATTAATTTTAAACACAATGTGTCTATATATTTTTATTTTACACATTGTGCCTATTTTTGACCAATTTATAGTAGGTATCAAGTTAAAATTTATTCGAGTGCAGATTATTTCAATCAATTTTAAAATTTGGACCCGAATTTCTTGATTAAGTGGTCTGCGACACATCATTTGCCTGGGGAAATTGTAATAACTCGGCTGTTTTTATCCTATTAAAGTTCTTTTTTGCTTTATTACAAAGAGAATTATTCCGTATCACGATTTTTAATGTTTTTAATTCGAATTCAAAATATCAATTTTTTCGGGAAAATGCACAAAAAGACATATTTTCCCCCATGTAATTCGTGTTCCAAACTTCAGGGCCGATGCGTCACGCCTTCCCGATGACCGATTATCCTAATTTTTTGGAGGACGTGGTTTTACACCCAAAATATAAATAAATATTTCCACCGCAGTCAAAAACTCAAAAACACAAACCATATGGATATTTTAGTTTATATTTTACTCTCGAGTTTTCGCCTTATATGTAAAATTTTGTTCATATATATATGTATGACTTGCTTCACATCTGTGTATAATCTGAAATGTTATCAATTTAGCATATTTAATGATAGATTTAGCATTTTTTTAAATCATTTAGCATGAAAAAAATGCATCTAGCATATATCACTTTTTTATAATTTTTCCAAAAAAAATTTTCATATTTTTAGCATTTTTACATTTCTTTTTGTTTTTCAAGAATATTTTGAATTAATATGAATTTTTGCTATAAAAATATTACTTTTGACTATTTTTATTAATAAATACCCAGTCAGAAATCGCCAGTGGTACACAAAATCAAGCACTGGCATACCACTGGGTAACCACGGTGTTAAAAATAAATGACTGGCAGAACACTCATTTGGGACGCTTTGCCAGCGTTTGAAAAAAGCGTTTTACCAGTATTTGTTTTACAAAAATTTCGGTGGTTTATAAAAAAACCACTGGCAAAGAATTGGCTTAGAGTGATATGCCAAGGTTTGCAACCAGTGGTTATCCAGTGCTACCTAGCCAATGCTACCAGGCGTACAAAAATCAATTCACTGGTAGACCAATGATTTTATAAAAATGCTGACGCTTCGTTAAAAAATGTTTGAGCAGAAGGCAAAAAAATGTATGGATAATAATTTTAGTAATTAAAACTGACAGCATTGAATTTAAAGCTTGTAATCTGTATTGCTGTTTCGATAACGGTATACCGTTACCGAAACAGTCTTAAACACGGTTACCCTTACCCCTACCGAATTAAACGAAATTCGATACCGTTACCCTTATCGTTATTCGTTTCGGTAACCAACCTTGGTTAAAATGAAAAAAAAAATATATGAAAAAATAGGTACGCTTTAATATTCTGAAAATTGCTTGAGTAATGTTTTTAAAAAAATTAATTACATTACATATAACTTACATATAACTTTTAGGCCCAGTTTTTTGGATGTAGATTATCTATAAAGTTAGTTTAAAGCAGTTTATAATTGGAATACTGCTTCTAAAATCTATTTTATTTTCTTTCAATGAAGACATAAATTCTAAACGAGAAAAAGTTGTTCAGACAAATTTTTGTTAATAAACTTAAGATGGTTAATAAAGAGTGGTGCAACCGTAATGCACGATATTAATTGTGAGTCACACCTTAACCTCAAGCTTTTTGCCCAACTTAATTTGACATTTCTTTGTTTCAGTGTTTGACAAATTCAACCAAGGAGAGGTACACAATTGAGCAGCGCGTTAAGATTGTTTAAGCCTTTTACGAAAATGGGCGTTCAAATCAAAATGCATTTCGTCCACTTTACTGGTCAGCATAATCGACCAAATGTGTCCACAATCGGGAGAATTGTGCGTAAATTTCAGCAAACAGGGTCTTTAGGAAATGTGAAAACACCTCTGAAAACATTGCTGTTGTTCGCGATAGTGTGGCAGAAGAGGATTTGGACTTGGACGATATGTGCTTCCAACAGGATGGTGCCACTTGCCACACAGCCAACAAACAATGGCTCTTTTCGCGAGAAATTCAATGGCCGTGTAGTGGCGATGTTAATTGGCCGCCACGATCATGTGATTTGACACCGCACACTGGTTTAAGAGCGGCATTAATTAATTTTTCTTATGTCTTCTGATCTACCTGATTTTTCTACAGTTCTACAGTCTAATTATCATGTACCAAAAATACTAGGCTTATATCTCGTCCAGAGACATTCAAAGTTGACCTAAGTGAATGCGTTTGAATTGACCGTATTATATATACTACCATCTATCGCTTCATGCTTTTAAAATACTTTTGTAATGACACTATTATGATTTTTTTATACAATTGGATGTTATAAATAATATATTTGCAAAAAAAAATTCTTTTCAAAATTAACAAAAAAAAATTTTTTACTGCTATAAATTGTCCAAAAATATTTATTTTCTACAATTTCTATGGCTTGTATCTATTGATCTCCAACGACCTCTAGCCCGAGACTTATATCAAATTAAAGATTGAAGTCTCAGCTAACGATCTATTAAACATTCAGCTGCCCATTTTCGCCCCTAAGCAATTCCGGTATAAAAAACGAAAAAAAATGAGGAAACATTTCCTTCACAAGCTTCTTATTGGGCATGCTAATAATTTGGGTAATATCATTAATTTTTATTTTTTTAGCTAGCTCTAACATAATCTCTTTTAATTTTTTACTAATTCAGTTAAAGGATATTGTTTTCTGAAAAATTTGTGAAACTTCGACAACGTTAACCCTTTCTATGTCAAGGTCAAAAGTGAAATTTTCAAATTTTTGAAAATTGAACTTGGTATAGAAAGGGTTAACGTTGTCTAGGTTTCACAAAATTTTCAGAAAACAATATCCTTTAACTGAATTAGTAAAAAATTTAAAGAGATTATGTAAGAGCTAGCTAAAAAACAAAAATTAATGATATTACCCAAATTATTAAAATTATATGTCATTTTAACCCTACAATGGTCTGGGCGAATTACAATTACTTCAATGTTTTCCAACCGATTTTGGATTTTTATGCCTTTTAAGGAAAATAATTCAGTGTAGATTACGATTCTATTAACATTTTCCAGATATATAGTTATTTAAGAGCCAGTATTTTCAAAATAAGTCAAAAAAGCTATTTTCCCCCTTGTAAATCGCATCACAACTTTGAAAGGCCAGGGATAGCTTAAAAATTCGATTAAGCTGAAATTTTTTCTGGAATAGTTTTTCTAGTAACCTCAAAAAATAAGCCTCTTTTAGCGGGATTTGGAACAACGTTACAAATAAAAGCCAGTCTACTAAGCATGAAAAAAATTATCGAATAATAAATTTTGACCTGAGATGTCTCTTTTGAGTGCATTTGTTTGACTCGATGGAATAAATTATATATTTTATATATCGTTGAATAGGTAAATAAGTCTTATTTGTTAATATATAAAAAATATTAAAAACTATTTCAAATATTAAACACCCCGGTAAAAAACCGAAAAAAAATTACAATCCATTTTATTTCAAAATATTACATAGAAATTTAACTTTCTATGTAAAAAAAAACTATTAACAATAACGAAACGATTTTTTTAGTGTATGATAATTGTTTACCATTTAATAAAAAAAAATCAAATTTTACAAATTTTTTTTTTTAAGTAATTTTCATATATTTTTTTTACAAATAAAAAAATGGTTTTGAAAATATGACCTTTTCCACCAAATTTGCTCCCCTATCGATGTTCTTGAGCGGGCGGCGGGAAATTTGGGGCAAATCCTTTAGAACATGTTTGCTTATGGTTCAAAATTAAAAAAATTGATCTAAGTGGCGTGACTTTTTTTGTTCAAAAATTCATCATTTTCGACCAATGCTGGGCGTAGGGTGCATACTCAAAAATGTTCTGAATTGGACTATTAAGAATTTCTGAAGCTCATTCTTTTACAAAATGTCCAAAAATATTAAAAAGCTGTCAAAAACTTGGTTATAAAAGTGAATGAAATAACACCCTTTTTGCAAAAAAATGCCATTTTCAGGACAGGCTTAAAAGTTTGGACTTTAAAAAACTATCACTGCTAAACGGCTCGACATAATTGAAAATAGTTTTCATTCTGAAATTTAGAAAGGTCATAACAATGACATTATCGAATATATTGTTCTGATAATGAAAAACTTATTGGGAAAAAAACAGAAAAAGTCAAGGTAAAAAATTAAAATTTTGAAATTCAAAGTTAAATATTTTTTAAACTTTTATCTTATAACCTAGATTACAAAAAGTCTGAAATCAGCAAAATCGGTTCACATTTGTAAAAGTTGCACGACCATAAAGCTTTGGTCAACTTTGACACCCTGTAGCACACCCTGTGATAAAACAGGCTGACTACGATACTAATTTTCTAAAAGCCTGGATCTTTCTCTTCAGTTCTTGTGAATATATTTTTTCGAATGGATCAGTAGTTTAGAAGATCCATAATTATTACCATTTTTTTTTGGTTTGGAACCACTGAGCACCGTTGGACTTCCTTCTTCTTCCATCCCAAAAATTCGGTCTTAGTGTATTAATCTTATTTAATTCAATATCGTATCTTTTTTGAATTTAAAGACTGAAGTAAACATGTTACAAACTTATTTAAAAAAACTGTTTAACAAAAATTAAAAACAAAAATTGGTTTTGTCTGATTTTGACTTAATCGAATAGAATCAGATACAAAGGAAGTGTTTCCTTAATATTGCCCTACAAATAATAATAAATTGAAGCTTTTGTTACACAATAGGTTCAGAAATGGGTTCTGTAAAGGCTAAACATTAAAATTGCTTCTAAAATATGCTATTTCATACATTATAAAAAGCACATTTAAATCACTTTTAAAAATGTATTATATTACACAGGTCAACAGCAAAAAATGCTTGAATAACCACTATATAGATTTGATGCATCATGGATACCTAAGTACGAAAATGGTAAAATTTTTCAATTCTAGGGATAAATTTTTTTAAAATAATTTTTTAGTAAAATTGTCAATATTTTGAGACAATTGCTGCACTTATGTTGTCATAACTCAAAAATAACTTGTCCGATTTTGTTTAACTAAATTTACAAAAATTTTGGTTCACAATATCTTTAAATAATGTATACAATTGTTTTCAATGCGATCAATGGTTTCAAAGTTATGAAACAAATTGTTAGGCAAAAAATAAAAAACTGGTAAAAAAATTAAAAATTAAAAAAAAAAAAATCTGAAAAAATCGAAAACTGCAAAAAGTATTAAATTTTATTTATTTGTAGTGAAGCTATATATCATGTGAATTAAACTAAATATGGATGATAAAAATCGATGCATGCTTTACGTTTTTATTTACAATTAATTGAAGGTATTGCATGTTGACAAGCACTGTAGAAAATGGTGTAATGAAAATGCAGAACATAGAAACACAGGTGCATTTAACGACACGGGTTTTGGCAAACCCCCTTTACATGTAGCAAATTGTTTGGAAAATTCCCAGAATTAAAAAAAATAAGTAATAAACATTACGATTGCGGTAGCAAAGTAATAAACGCTCATAAAAGTGCGTGCACGCTGAATTGCTCTTTTTTCCCTTTGCTACCTGTAACTGATGATTTTTTTTCATAAAATTCCTTAATGTTTTTTATGATTCTTGGGAATAAGAAAAAAATTTGCATAACACACAAACTGTACCCACAAAAAGGTTATTCCAAATTATAGTATCAGTATTTAGAGGAGCTCCTTGAGCCATTTTATTTTATTCAAGAAGTGTTTGCGATAAGGGAAACATCATTTTATCCCTATAAAAGAGTCATTCAGCTTACAAGTTAAAAACAATTTACAAGTGTTAATAAAAATGAGCAAGAAAGCCAGAACATTCTTATGTGAAAACAATCCGGATTCATTTTGTTATGTGTGCGGCCAATATATCACCGAGAAAAAACGGAACTGCTTCTTAACTTCAATGCAAATGTCATATGAAGATTGCTATAATATATATTTGCACAATTTGGACCAGCATTGGACACCGAGTACTATATGCATTTCATGTCGATTGAATTTATCTATGAGTTCTTCTAATGTAAAGTAAGTATAGGTTAATACATTTGGATTTTTTATACTTAAAGTATTTCTTAATTAAATTTTGAATTCTTCATATTCGTTTTTTCAATATTTTTAATTTTACAGAGCGAGCCACGAATCCGATTGTTATTTTTGTTTAAGTACAAACACCGGCTTCGGAAAACATATGCGATGGTCTTACCCTACGAGGTCTGCTGATGGGTTTACACTTGCAGTTCTACATTCACCGGAAATTAAATATGCTCAAGGTCGGGGCCCGAGCTGTAGTCAAGTGCTTTCATCTTCACCAGGACACTCAACCTCAAGTATCTGTTACCAATCCGATAGTTCACATCCAGCACTACCATATACATCTGAAAATGACGAGTTCATCCCACACAAAAATTTCTCGCCGAGACCATGGCATCAAGACCTGCTTACTGATGTAATTAGAGACCTTGGATTGTCGAAAAGATCTTCGGAATTACTTGCGTCCCGGATGAAAGAAACAGATCTCATAACTAAAGAAACTAAAGTTTCGTATTACCGTACTCGAGAAGAAGGATTACTTCATTATTTTGTTGAAGAGGATGATTTTGTGTTCTGCACAGATATTTCTGGTTTGATGACTGCCATGGGCTTACAGAGATACGATTCAAACGAATGGCGTTTTTTTATCGACTCATCAAAACGCAGCTTGTAGTGTGTCCTTTTGTATAACGGAAATAAATTTCACTCTTTGCCGATCGCACATTTAACCAAAGTGAAAGAAGAATACTCTGTAATTGCATTGGTCATGAAGAAGATAAAGTATGCTGAACATAACTGGGTAATTTGTGTTGATCTTAAGATGGTAAATTTCCTCTTAGGTCAACAAAGTGGCTTTACAAAATATCCTTGCTTTTTATGTTTATGGGACAGCAGAGCTGAAGCAGAACATTGGAAGAGAAGACAATGGCCTTCTAGGGAAACACTGGTTCCAGGTATGCCAAATGTTATAAATGTGGCTCTAGTGCCCCGAGATCGCATCATATTACCCCCTCTTCACATTAAACTTGGTCTGATGAAACAATATGTTAAAGCACTTAACAAAGATAGTGAATGTTTCCAGTATATTTCAAGGAAGTTTCCTAATCTGAGTATGGAAAAGCTGAAAGTAGGCATATTTAACGGCCCACAAATTCGCAAATTGGTGAAAGATACTGATTTTGGAAATTCAGTGTGAGAAATTGAGAAGAATGCATGGGATTCGTTTGTATGGGTTATTCAAAATTTCTTAGGAAATAACAGGGGTGATGATTACGTTGTGCACGTTGAAGAGATGTTAACTCACTTCCAGAATCTTGGATGCAACATGAGCATCAAAGTACACTACCTGCACAGTCACTTAGATGGTTTTCCTGAAATTCTAGGAGACTTGAGTGAGGAACAGGGCGAACGATTCCACCAAGATATCCGGACAATGGAGGAACGATACCAGGGTCGCTGGGATGTACACATGATGGCTGATTTTTGCTGGAGTATTCAGAGTAACACTTCGTTATTCAACAATAGAAAATCGAATAAAAGAAAATTCCAGAGTTTGTAGTTTATAGTAATTATTTATTTATTTTCTTATTTTATTTCTTATAATAAATTTAAATAATAAAATATAAATTTTCTACTGTTTAATCCAATTCAAATATTTTTCCGAAGAATAGAATCAGTATTGTAGGTAGCGGTTTGCCAAAAATACAGAAATAAATTTTCGATGTGAACATTTTTATATAGCATATGGAAAATGTTTTCAAAATTAAATAAATCGCAAGAAGAACATTAACTACTCAATTTTATGTATATCAAACAATAAACTAAATTTTTGTGAAAATGAGGGAATTCACTTAATTGTGAATAAATTCGAAAAGAATCAATAGATTTTTATGATCGATATTAAAGACGTGCACTTGTATATCTTAAAGTATTTCCAAAACAAAAATACCATATACATAACTGTTACTATTGGTATAAATAAGAGAAGAAGTGTAACTGATATTGTTATGTTTTGTTTCAACGCACTCACTTTATTCAAAAACACAATACCAGTTATTTCTTGTTTTGCACTGAGTGAAGCATTTATTTGTTTCTTGTTCTCAAATAAATTATCGAATAATAAATTTTTGAGTGCTTTAGTTTAACTTCATTTAATAAATTATACAAACATTCTGTATATCGTTGAATACATAAATAAGTCTTATTTATTAATATACAAAAAAATGTTAAAAACTATTTAAAATATTAAACACCCCGGGTAAAAACCAAAAACCAAAAAAAATTTAATCCATTTTATTTCAAAATATTACATAGAACTTTGACTTTTTATGTAAAAATAATTATTAACAGTAACGAAACGATTTTTGTAGCGAATGACAATTATTTATCATTTAATTAAAAAAAATCAAATTTTACCAAAATATATAATTTTATCGTAGATTTTAGTTGATCTGAAGATTGTTACAATGAAAATTATTTTTGTTCGGCTTTAACGATCATATGTTTTTAACAAAGCTATTATTTTGATCTTAAAACCGAAAAAAATAACACTCATTGTAAAATATATAATTTTCATATATTTTTTTACAAATAAAGAAAATGCTTTTGAAAATCTGGCTTTTTCCACAAAATTTGCTCCTCTTTCGATGTTGAGCGGGTGGCGGGAAATTTAAAGGCAAATCCTTTACAACATGTTTGCTTATGGTATAAAATTAAAAAAATTTATCTAAGTGATTTGTTTTTTGCCACATTCAAAAACATTAAAGTTTGTTCAAAAATTCATCATTTGCGGCCAATGCTGGACGTAGGGTGCATGCCGCTGGAGGTAGGTGGTAGAAAATTCGCACGAAGTTTTCGCCTCCATTGTAGACATCCGCTAAGACGAGATTTTTAGAAGTTTCTACAGGTAGGCCTGGCCAAATTGCTGGAACTAGGTAGCTCAAATTCGGTCCTCCTCCAACGTAGACGTCCGCTAAGACGGAATTTTTGGAACTTTCCATCGGAAGCGGTAAAAACGATAAGGTCTTCCCTTTGACGGCTTGGCCAAACTGCTGGAACTAGAGAGCTAAAATTCTGTATGTAGATTCCTCCTCCAAAGCAAACGTCCGCTAAGATGGAATTTTTGGAAATCCCCCCGGGGGGAAGGTAAAAAGGGAATAATATTCCCCTTGATGGCCTGTCCGAACCCCTTTGTCTAGAAACCTGAAATTTATAATGTGTGTTCCTTGGAGTATGGACTAATTCATTTTTTGGGACTTTGGACAGGATTGTGTTAAAAATGGGCGTTCCAAAGGGGAATATTGCCCCCCTTAATGCCTGCCTCATTGGCTGAAAACCTAAAATGTAAAGAACGAGTGTATTTGGAATGCCAAGGGATAAAAACGGTAAAGTTTTCCCCTTAACGGCTTGGCCAAACTGCTGTAACTAGGGAGCTGAAATTCTGTATGTACATTCCTCCTCCAACGCAAACGTCCGCTAAGACGGATATAGGATCCCGTAGAATCCTATTTGAAATTTACAATAATTTATTTCGAATACATTTTTAATGTGTTTGATTCTAGAGAAAAAAAGATTAATTTTTGTTGGGCAGGGTGACTCCCTTTCCAAACAAATGTTGATTAGTAAAAAACTCCAAGTTTTTTTTTCCTAATAAAATTAATGCTCCTTGCTTTATTGAGTACTATTCTTAGACTAACTTAATTATATTATTTACAAAAAGTATTTACAAAAAAAGGCGCTATTCAAGTAGCGGATTAAATTCAGTTCAAAGAGAATATTTAGAGAATATTAAGATAATTAAATGAGAGAAAAAGCAAATACTGGTTTTTTAAGAGAAAAAATATAAATTGTATATATACAAAACCATAAGGTTGAACACGGTTCAAGATCCTCCCGCGCGAATATGTTGGTGACAACAGTAGACGTTTCATACTCCAGATTGTACTCATTCAAAATTGATCGTTGCATCTTCGGGAGGGTTTCCTTGGGATGAATCATCGAATTCTTAATAAGAGAAGCAAGCATCGGACTACTTCATCGATTGTACGGCAAGTGGCAATGCCAGGGTATGCGTGGGGCAGCATCGTTTCAAAATGTTGAACTGATTGCATTTTTGATAGGTGGTGGGACTGTGATTGCGTCATCCAGCAATGGAAGTCGCCATAGTAGCGGTGCTGCTCACACGTGGGGGCGACTTAGAAAAACGTTCCATTTCTTCACCCTGATAATAAATAAATGCGCAAATTGCATCGTGGCATGATGATGGCTAGAGAGGATGTAAAGAAAATATATATGTATATACTGTGTTGTTAGAGATTTTGTTTAGCGACTTTTTCTCTTGTTTTAACATGTCTTTCGATTTTTAATTGGGTGGATTAATTTGGGGATTTTCGTGGGGTTTGTTCGGGTGTGGTATTAGCTATGCGCAAAAGACACAGTTTGGCAATCGAGCCCATTATGGTTCTATTTTGTGTTTTAATCTCTGCCACTCGTACTTTGCCGTCTTTTCCATATACTACTTTGGTAATCATCTTTCACGATGACGAAGTCGTTTGTTTTTATGTTGTGTTGTTCAATTTTCCATTTGACTCTTCGTTGAAGTTCTGTAATATATTCGTATTTTCAACGACGGGCAAAGATATGTTGAACAGCCTTTAGACGGTTCCAGCGCTTAATGAAACTCAAACTTTCTAACGGCGGTTCTTCAGGGGCTTCAGGCGGAGCGATAAGTGGAGCACCTCTCAAGAGATGACCTGGAGTCAAAGGAAGTAGTTCAGATGGGTTTTCAGTCAATGAGGACATTGATCGGGAATTCAATACAGCTTCAATTCTGATTAACATTGTTGAAAATTCTTCAAAAGTAAAGTTGAGATTACCAGCTGCCTTTTTTAGATGACATTTCATGCTCTTTACAGTAGCCTCCCAGAGGCCGCCCATGTGGGGTGCATAAGGTGGGATAAACGACCATGTGAATCCGTGGGCACTATATTTTTCTACTAAGGCCCTTTCCGTTGTTTTCAAAAATTCGTTATGAGTTTTAAGTAAGGCGAGACTAGCTCCAAGAAAGTTTCGACCATTATCAGAAAACATAGTTTTTGGGAAACCCCTACGCCCGGTAAATCTGTCAAAGCAAGTTACAAATGCGTCCGTAGAAAGACCTGAGCAGGCTTCCAAATGAACTGCTCTTGTGGAGAAGCATACGAATACGGCTGCATACCCTTTAATCAATTTTGCGTTTCTTAGATTCGATGATTTTATGTTGAACGGGCCAGCGAAATCGACACCGGTGTATGTAAAGGGCAGCGAAAAATTTACTCTTTCAGGGGGAGTGCGGCCATTATTTGATTTTGAACTTTATGCTTGTAAATAGTGCAAGTTTTACAATTTCGAATACATTTTCGTACTAGATTTTTAAGTCGAGGGATATAAAACCCTTGTCTTATAGCCCGCAGCATGATGTGATGTTCAGCATGAAGTAGAATTGTATGAGTGTATTCGGCAAAAAGAGTAGCAATGCGGGATTTTTCCGGAATTATTATAGGATGGCGTTCTTAAAAACTTAATCCAGAGTTGTTAAGTCGCCCTCCAACACGTAATAGATTACTTTCGTCGAAAAAAGGACTCAAAGTAAGAAGTCTGCTCTTTTTGCTTACATGGCGTTTTTCCTGCAAGCATTTATACTCCCTATAAAAGTGGATTTTCTGAGCGATTGAAATAGGCGATTTTTGGTGTATCGAATTTCTACGGTAGTTACAAACTGCTCAGTTTTAAAAGGACGTTTTCGAATGCTATTGATGAAACGAAAACAATAACTTACGACCCTTACGGCTCGAGCGAAAGACGAAAAGTTTTCCAATATGTCGCAAACCTCATCTGCCTGAAAATGTGTATTTTTGCCGGTTGCATCCACTGGGGTAATTTCCAGATGAAAAGCTGATACCCTTTTGGTTTCTAAATCGGTTGGATCGAAAGTTCGTGGTTTCGGCCAAATTTCGGCAGGCTGGGTTAGCCAGGTGAGTCCATGCCACCATAGTTGACTCTCTATGAGTTCCTGAGGGGTGTAACCACGGGTACCTAAATGCGCTGGGTTGTCGTCCGTTTTTCATGTTTCCAGTGATTATTGCTGGCAATATTAATAATTTTTGTTACGCGGTTTGCAACAAAAGTTTTTAAAGTTTGTGGTGGTTTTTGTAGCCAACCAAGGACTATAGAGGAGTGCGTCTACAAATAAAGTTCATAGGAGAACTTTGCATTTTCCATCAGACTATTTACTAATTTTGAGAGTAAAACCGCTCCACACAATTTAAGTTTCGGGATTGTAATCTTTTTTATCGGTGCAACCTTGGTTTTTGCCACTAGCAAATTACAGTTGATTTGTCCATCAGATATAGAAGTTCGCATGTAGACTGCACCAGAGATACAAGCCGGTCCATTCTGTCGGCTGGCGGGGGCTAATGGCTAAAATGGTCGGCCGCGATTGATTTTTAGAGTTGAGCCGCAAACGCAGCGGCGGCGGCTGGCTTAAAAAAATAGTGTCGACTGGCGGTGGCTAACCGGCTAACGTCGGCTAAAAGGTACATTTTCCAAGAATTTCAACAGATACATACACGCAAAAAAAGCAACTGCAAAAATATCGAAGTCAATTTTGTAATTTTTTTTTTAGGTACACTTAAAATAATACGTCAGTAGAAAAATCTGTCAAACCGGTTTCAAATCGAATCACTTTTGTTTCGATTGTCTGTCTGCCCATGTATTCTTGTGCGCGCGCTACAGGTCGCAAATATTAAGATATCTTAATGAAATTTGGTACACCTACTTATACCGGCCCACGAACCTGTTGATTTTGGTTTGAATCGGTCCATGGTTGGATATAGTGCTCATATAAAGGTCTTTCAGATTGGATTTCCCCACGCTGCAGGTCACAAATAGGAAGATATTTCAATGGAATTTGGTTCGCTGACTGACATGTGCTTAAGGACAAAGCCTATTGATTCTAGATAAATTCTATTGAACCTATCGCCCATATAGACTATATTTCCGAATTTCTCTTAAATGCACCTTAAATTAGGTAAAACTAAAATTTCTTACAGTTACCCTATTTTTTTATTATTTTATAGACACATTTTGAAACAAGTTCATTTCAACCCATTCGAATTTCGAATCAAAACATTCATTCCTTTACCATACCATAGCTTTCAACCACACTGGAGTAGGGTATCATAATTTTCGTTTTAAGTTGTGAAAGTTTGTAATTTTGGGAATATTTTTTAGAATTGGTCATTCTAGTTCTTATTGGTGACCGCTGTTTCTAGTTCAATTGAATAAAAAATAGATATTACTAATAGGGGGAGATACAGGGTTTTTTAAGCAATTACTTTACAAATCTAGTCTGCTTGGGAGTAGACTAGAAATTAAATTTTTAAATTTTCGTTTACATTTCAGGCTTTTCTACCAGCCAATTGCTAAATTTGGAGTTAAAAGCCATTCCTAAGCCCAAAGTAATTACTTCGAAGTAATTGCTAAGTTTTATTCATATGACCCAATATCGGAAATTTCAGTACGAAAAGAAAAATTAGGAAATTTCTGATTGTTGAATTCTATAAATCAACTCTACGATTTAATTAGGACATTTCAGATTTGACTAAAATTTTTTTCATAAAATAACATATTTTGACAGCCAATTTTGAGTTATTTATTTGTTGCACATGTTTACTCATTAAATTTCCTGAAATATAAATATTTAAAAAGTTCTATGACGTCAGTTTAATGCCATTTCCATTAATTTTTATGAACCCGTTTACAAAATCCAATCTATTTCCAAATAGGATAAATCACATTCCGTTTGCAATTGAATTCCGGTACGGATTTCATAAAGACCACATTCATCAGTAATTTAAGTGCTTTTTGATGAATTAAAACGCTAACTTTTCACACAGTTCTAACTTTACTATCATTATTATTATAGTCGGAACTAATTGCGAGTTGTTACTAAAACTCAAATTTTGTGTCAAATTAGATCTAATATGATCATAATACGATCTAATTTGATACATCTAATTGTTCTCATTTTCGGATATAATTATATATAATGTCATATAATTGTTTTTAGTAGGGTATGTATATTTAAACAAATTTTATAAATTTAAAAAAAAATTAATATTTTTGCATTTTTCTATCGGCTTTAGCCGAAAATTGGCTTACCCGATTATTGTCGGCGGCTGAATCGGCTTCGCAAAGGTATCGGCTGGCGGCAGCTAACAGGCTAAAGTCGGCTGGCTTGTACCTCTGGACTGCACCACAATAGGCATTTTTTGATGAATCGCAGAAACCGTGAATTTGTATTTGATGAGTCGGTGTAAAATGTACCCATCTAGGAATTTTCAACGATGAAATTTGTGGTAAATTTTTTAAAAATTTGATCCAATTTTGGAGTATATGCGGTGGGATACCCTCATCCCAGTCCGTCTTAAGTTCCCATAACTCTTGCATCAATAGTTTTGCTATTATCACAACTGGACCCAGCCAGCCTAGAGGGCCAAACAATTTCGCTATAACCGATAAAATCTGCCTTTTTGTAGAGAAGGGCAAAACTTTTTTCGGTTCTACAACGTAATAAAAAAAGTCTGATTTCGCATTCCAGCGAATCCCCAAGGTTTTGATGGTGCTCGAATCGTCAAACTTCAAAAAATCTTCGTCAAGAAGATCCTCCCGCGCCAAGTGTTCCAGTAGAAAACTGTCATTGGCTGTCATTTTCTTCATGGGGAAGCCTGCATAATTTATTTTATTTATTTGACTTTGTTTCATTTTATAAATAATATATATAAATATATATATAAATGTTTGCAGTCATCACTTAACTGCAGTAGAGTTCGTATAACCAAAAAAGTTCACCCCAAATGTGAATGTTTTCATTTGGAAAGATTTTGCAAAACTATCCGTTTCATTACGGAACAAAATTTGCTGATATGGTCGATCAGCTTCGTGAATTATTATTTGGCGAAACATTTTTTCAATGTCGCCTGTGAAGACGTATTTATAATAGCGCCAACTAAGCACTATTTGCATTAAATCGTTCTGAAGAGTCGGTCCTTGATGACGAACGTTGTTCAATGAAAATCCACTATTCGTTTTCTTAGAGGCATTGAAGACCACCCTAACTTTCGTCGATTTACTTTCGGGTCGAATAACCACGTGGTGTGGTAGAAAAAACGAAAATTGTTTTTCAGCATTATTTCCATTGTGAATCACTGGTTCCATTTGATCCACGTCGATGTATTCTTGAAGAACTTGCCGATATAATTCTTTTAAATCTGGAGTCTTTTCGAGAGTTTTTTCCATTCGAAAATATTGACCCAGAGCGCTATTTTTTTAATGACCCAAAAATATTTCACTTGGATACTCTTCTTTAAAAGGTAAACGTACCACATAACGCCCATCGGACTGTCTAATAGTATATGTTTGGTAAAGGTGTTCGCAAAAGTTATCAGCTTCAGTTGTTGTACGGTTTTTTTTCGACCTCTTCAAGTTCCCAGAACTTTTTTATTTGATCGTGAAGAAGATCATCCGAAGTAGAAACGGTAGTAGAAAACGCATTTATTTCACTTATATTATCTGGGCCTGACAAGTACCAACCAAAATGTGACTCTCGGGCGTCCAAGTTTTCTGATATATTTTGTCGCACTCCCTTAAGATTGATAAAAAGTAGAAAGTAGCTTCCTATTATCATGTCAATAGCGGCCGATTGATAGAAATGTGGGTCGGCTAGTGTTAAATTTTTAATTTCCGCATAATTTCGAAGTTTAATGGGACGGGAGGGCAAAACATTGTCTATTTTGGGTGCTACAACGGCTAAGATTTTTATTCTGAAATCAGAAATTCTCGATGTTACGGTAACATAGCCTTTACCTTTAGAACTACCCACGACCACTCCACTAAAACCTGATATTTGATGACAATATTTCTCTAGGGGTATTGCAAGCTTTTGCTGAATACGTGTAGTAATAAAACTTCTTTCTGCTGCTGCATCTAACAGAGCCCGAATAGTATATAATTCTCCAGAATTTTATATATGAATCAGCGCTGTAGGTAAAACTGTAGTTCCTTCTCGTTGAACAAAATAAGCCTGAATATTATCTCCTGGTACATTTACAGAAGTAGATAAATTTTCGACTTGAGTATTAAAAGTGTGGGTTTCGTTTTGAATACCTGATGTTGAAGCCCTGTCGTTATCTTGGGGATTTGACTGTGAATGCCCCCTTGGCAGACTACCCGCTTTTGAATTTTCAGGGTTTTCAATATGTAACATTGTGTGATGTTTTTTGTGACATTTAATACACGAACCAGTACGCAGACATTTTGATTTGAAATGTGTAGGCGATAGACAATTAACACAATATTAATTTGCAAAAACAAATTTCAGACGTTCATTTGGCGATATGGCCTTAAAAGATTTGCAATTTCTTAAAGGGTGATTTTGTTTAAATTTTTTGCAGCTATAATTTTGCTCTGCCCGAGCGTGAAATGCCTGGGTCCTTGTAGACTGGTTTTCTTTAAGCGGAGGCGTTTTCCTATCAGTCATCGTTTCCAGACTTTCAATTCTCTCCGAGAGAAATTCATTTAATTGTGTCCATGTGTGCAGCTCACGATGATTTTTCAAAGACATTTCCCATTCTTTCATAGTTTCATCAGAAAGTTTTGAAACAACTACATGAATCATGATTGGATTATAATCAGGCAATTCGATTTTATGATTTATTAAAATCGATAAACAATCGTTAACCGCAATTTGAATGATTCTGAGCGACATGCCGTTTTCGTTTTGAGCTGGAGAGACCGCATGAATTTTTCATCTGATTCTGCACCAAACTTTTGCCAGGCCAGTTCAAAATTATCATCTAGTCAAAATCTTTTATAGCTTGGTAGGCTTCCCCCTCACTTTGCTACGCAAATAATATAATTTTTGGGCTGGAGCCACTGATGGATCTCTTCCAATGATCTCTTCCAATGACCCTGGCCACTTGGAGTAACCGTCGTCAAAAGTTTATATTTGGAACGCTGGCAATTTTAATGAAGATCTGTTACTCATTTTGTTTAAACAGTAACCGATTTGGTTTTTTCCAAAATCGGTTATTTCAAGGCCTGATATAAATCACTAGCCTCCTCATATGCTAAAGAGATTTCATCTTTTTGATCCTGTTGTGCCCCTTTATCTTCTATTATATATTCTTCGTACGACGCTACTAATTTGGCCCATATTCTTTCTAACTCTTGCCTTTTGACATCAAGAAACGCTAACGTACAATCTTCGGGACATGTTCTTTCGAAGTTCGTGCAAAACGCAGCTAATTGTGTCAGATCAAATCTACATCTTCTTTTTTACGCTGTCATTTTTACTATTTTGACCGAAAGCAACCCTGTTGACTAAAATCAAACTTGAGGTATCTTATGTGAATTATCCCTTTATCGCAACCCCTTATTGGTTTCGTGAAGAATAACCAAATGATTCAACTGGAATAACTTTCTCCAAGAAATTATTTTGTATATCGTTAAATCGTACGACCCTATTGTTCAAAAAATCTCACCAAAGATTTTGTTCCAATAAATTTCTTTACGAAAAATTAATAAAAGTAAAATTCTTTCTTCAATATAAAAATTGTTGATAATTCAAAAAAACGCACCACTCTAATTTGCAAAATTTTTATCCAATAAACATTTTTTTATTTCATTAATTATACGTTTAGGCTACTTTAATTTGTGAAAAATTTTCTGCTTGAAAATTTTTTCAGACAATTGTAGATTTCGTGCCACTCTAATTTCCAAAATTTTGCACCATAAATAATTTATTTTCGATAGTCGAGGTTTGTTAGCATTTTCCGTCTCGAAAGTTTTCTACAAGAAAAATTTTTAGGCTAGTTCTAGAATTCGCACCGCCCTATTTTTATTTTCCCAATAAAGTTTCCAAAATTTTCCGGTTTTAATACCCTCTCAATTGTCCACCAATGCCATGAAAATGTGATCATATTAAATTTTTATTTATTTTTTGACTCACCTTTAGTACACAATTTTCCCCGCTAACTTTCAGGTTTTGGGCAACACTTGTTTATTCCTTTCCTCTGAGTTAAAAGTGACGTCACCGTTTTTGTTTGTTCTTTGCTAAACTGAAACACTATTGTTTTACTGTTGATCACTTGATTGTAGAGTTTGCTGTTCGGTTTTATTCGAAACCGAAACCGCGGTTTTTCAAGCCTCAAAACCGAAACCGATAACCGACAAAAATAAGACTCAAAATTATGAGCATTATTGGAAAAGTTAGAATTTTTTGAGCCATTATGAGTCATTTATAATTAATTTTTGAGATATTTATGAGCAATGAAAACATTTTTTTAAAATTTTGAATACACCCAAAGTTTGATATTTTAGAGTCTTTTACGAGTAATAATTTCTGAGCTCTCAGAAAAATGTTAGCTGGTATATTATTGAATTTCGAATATGACTCAGCTCCAATTTTACAAAATTTCTTACCCAGCCAGCAGTTTCGGAGCGCTCATAAATAAAAATTTTAAATGACTCATAAAAATTATTATTGTTTTTTCTTTGTACAAAATATAAACCCTCAAAAAACAATCCAAAAAGTTGTCTCAAAATGGGAACTCATTTTTCAGAGTTAAAAAAGTATCCAAAATTATTCAAATTTATGCAAAAATTTCGATTTTATACGTTCTTTTTTCCGATTCACTTCTGAGTACACAGGGGGCTCCTTTGGACGGACCACTTTCACAAGAAAAAGTGAAAAAATGTTTATATTTTTCGAGCTCATTTCTGAGTCATTAATGATCATCTTTGTTTGCTGGGTATTTAATTATAATGATCATATTCTCCATTAAATATAACTTTAAAGAAACTGAGGCTTATAATTTTAGAAAAAATACACCAAAAAGTCAAGTGGTTTAAGAGAAGTTGAGTTTCAGTTCATTGCCTTTATTCGAGTGAGAAATTCAATCGAATTTTAATAAATATCTTGAACGTGTTAAAATCAGGGACGTAACAGTTATAACTTTTAGTCAAAAAACTTATTGTTTTACAATTATTTCTTGTTTCAGTATTTTTAATTTTCTGTTTATTTGCTCTGTTTGATTTTTATTTTTAATTCAAACAAAAACAATCCAAATACGATTTTTATTTTTTCAAAAATAATAAAAGTTATTTTGTGATTTTTTTTCTTTATCAAAAAATAACAGTTAAGAATATAAATCAAAAGCCATAGAACCAATGACTTCAACAATTATAATATCCTGATGATGTCAACTAGTGTTAATAAAAGATTGAATAGTGATTTAAAGTGAGTAAATATGTATATTCCAGCAACTTCCCGCATTCCATTTAGGTCAATTTTTAATTTTTATTTTATTATCAAATAAAATAGTTAGTGCTTAATTTTTTCAAAAAAATCATTCTGTAACTTTTATAAAAAGTTTTAAAATAAAAATCAAAAAAACAACAGAAATTTATAGAGTAAAATATAAAAATTGAAAAAATTAAAATCTTTGCCAAACTTTGTGATTTTTTTGTGCAATATTATTTATAAAATATAGTGCATTATAGAAATATTATAATTAAATAAATTTGGGTGGTGACTTTTTTAGAATTATAACAGTTATTTTGGGTCTCTGGTTAAAATACATATTTCATTATTTTAAAACAATTCTACTAATGTCACAAGAAAACCGAAAAATAACCGAAACCGCGGTTTTTATAATTTTTAAAAACCGAAACCGCGGTTTTAAAATTTTTCGGTTTTCAGCAAACTCTACTTGATTGGTTTTTTTTTGTTGTTTTTTCTTTCATGTATTTCTAATACATGGAGTAGTATTTCTTTAGTTTCTTCCCAATAAACCAAGAAACGATACTGTATCATTAATGATATCATATTTTATAAACCCAGTGTAGAAACGTTAATGACATATCATTATTTTCTGGACTACCAGTAATGACACCCACTTACCTTCTGCATTATTTTAAAATATATAATAATGAGTTACTAATAATGACTTATTTTTATCATTATTTCAAATAGAAAATAATTTTCTAGATTTTTTTTTTAATTTTTTGAAATCTATTTTAAGACTCACACATATTTTTTAATTTTAATTTAATTTTTTGTATGTTAGCGAGTAAGCTTGTGTGCAGCAGGTCAATTATATTTTTATCTATTAAATATTACATGTCGATGTAGCTCAGATGGTGGAGCTATTGACTGGCAATCTGTAGACCCAAGTTCGATTCCCCACCAGCAAATTTTATTTAAAAAAAAGTACAATAAGAAATATTTTTTTTTATATAATTTATTTTTTGAAAATCTATTTTTAGACTCATTATTTTTCTCAGTAGACGCTCGCAAATTAGAACCGCTTTGTTTTTGAGGCAATTCTAATTTCTGAATTATTCTAATTTCTGGACGTTTTTTTTCGAAAAAAAAATTGAGTAAATTTACTTCCAAAAACTTAAATAAAACTCTTTTTAATATTTTTTAATTCAATTTTATTTGATAAAAACAAGAAAACAAAACACAACAACTCAGTCCAATACATCAAATATATTTTTTTAAATTAAAAATATGAATATAAAAAAAAAACGAATGGCAACAAAACATAGCAATGCAGTCCAATTACATCACATGTATTTTTTTTAATTAAAAACTAAAAAACTATATTTAAAAAAAATTAAACAATTAAAATTAAACAATGGCCAAGTTCACAACTAATCTTTGTTTGACATATAATCAGTTATATTTGTTGGTTTTTTTGGTTTCTTTAAATCCGAAATATCATTACGGAGAGCCAAAAGATTACTTATGTGCTTCGTTGAAAACAATTCACTGTTATTGCACCATTTTATTAAATTATTTACGCTTTCAATGGCTGTAGTATTAGAGACAACTGATGATACTGCAACAACGTCGTCTTCGCTGCTATCTGAAGACTCACCATCGCTACTGAGAACATAAACAGATCCGTCATCAAACATATCTTCATTCCATCTGTCGATGTCTTCTATACCGATGCAATCGTTGGGAGCTATTTCTTTTAAAAGAGCTTGAGTTATCTGAATAACTTCGTTGCAGTCCTGATCTATTTGCAACAATTGTGCTATTGGCACGTCATCGTCGCTGTCGTATTTGGTAGAGTCCCAATTGGACAACTTTGACCAAGATTTCTTCATAACACTTTGTTGGTACCGCATCCCAAGCTTGTTTCAGTAATAATATAGCACTGCGGATCGAATGGGATTTCAAATGATTCTTCAGTTCACCACCTTCAGCAATTAACTGAGAAAGAAACATACTTCTGTAATTGAGCTTTGTTAACTTAATAGGGTTTTGATGCATTGGTTGTAAAGCTGCTGTCACATTTGGTGGAAAGAATAATGCAACTATGTTTCCATCGTCACTTTTAAGTTTCTCAATGGGTGTATGAGCGGAGCAATTATCTATAAGCAAAATGGCTTTCGGAGGCAAATTATTTTCCTGAGAAAAGTGGATCACCTGTGAATTGAAAAAAATTTTAAAATTATGTACTGAACCGAGAAGTCATCCAAGCATTTTTTGAGAAGTTGTAATGCAGAGGATTATTGAAATTTTTAAAACACCTGGGTTTTTTTGCTTTTCCAATTACCAATGGAACTAATTTGTGTGATCCATCAGAGTTTGCACCAAGTAGGACTGAAATTCTGTCTTTTTGAATTTTATGTCCAAGGGCGTTTTTTTCAAAAGCAGAGACATAGGTTCTGTCTGGTAGGCAACGAAAAAATAATCCGGTTTCGTCGACATTATATATTTGTGACTCCATTAAACCCATCTCAGCGATCTTTGCACGATATCGATGAATAAAAGGAGTGACTGAAGCAAAATCACTGGAAAGAATCTCGCCACAAATTTTTAAAAAACGGATACCGTGTCGCTTCTTAAATTTGGTAAACCATCCATCACTTGCCCTGAATGCATTTTCATCTTTATCGGGATATTCCTCTCTAAATATTTGTTTAGCTTTCTATTTTAATATTGGCCCAGTCAATGTACACTTTTTTTCTCGTTGATTTAAAAACCACTCATACAGACGACTTTCCATTTTTGGATATTCAGCGCTGTGCAAAGATTTATTGTTTGCCTCCTGATATGTGTTTGAAACAGCATTTAATATTGCTGTTCTATGTGATTTGATGTAGCTGATTGAAGATGTTGTCACATTAAAATCTAGGGCTAACCGGTTCCCTTGAACGCCTTTGTCAAGCTTTTCTAATATTTTGACTTTAGTTTCCAATGATAAAGTGTTTTTTTTACGTTTATTTAACATTTTAAATGATACACTTTCACTATTTAAAAGAGACTGCCAAATAATATGTACACGCGTATCAAATTTCACAAATAAACTAGCCAAAAATGTACATAAATGCGACAAAAAAAAAACAAATAGGGAAAAACATATATAATTTGGTGATTCCCCTTTTTAGTTTTACTTTATTCAAACAGAATAAAAATAATTTGAGTATTTCCTGTGTATTCAAATAACCAAAAAAAAAAAAACGCTCAGAAATTAGAATTTTAAATTCGAATTTCAGAGCGTTTAATGTATTGCAAACATTGATTCTAATTTCTGGACGTTCGAATTACTGAAAGCTCTAATTTGCGAGCGTCTACTGTACTGGTAAGCACATAGGTAACGATATATTTTTTGATTTTTCGTATGCTGGTGTGTAACCATAACTCATTATTTTTCGCGACATCGCCATATAAAGGTAATAAGAAATGTAATAACAAAAGTAACTAGTTACCATTACCAAGTATGTAGTTACATAACCACATATCTGGTAATGATTTTCTACACTGGGAAGTTAATGATATCGTTAGTGATAGTTCAATAATGTATCGTTACGATGCCATAATTTTCAAAAATAACGATAACATTTTTAAAAATATTTCAAAGTCTTTTAAAATTGCAAATGCCAAAAATAAATTTTTATTAAATTTAATATTTTTTATCAAGCGGACGTTTCTTTTACATATTTTATTATTATTATTGCTTTTGATGAAAAAATAATAGAATGAAGGAAGCTTCAAATTTTGAAAATGCTTGACAAGAGAAGAACGATGGTTTGTACCATGCAGTATTATTGCTTAAGTAATTACAGTTTCCAGGCCTTAATTTGTATAAAATTTCTTTGTAGCCGACAAAAACACACTTAATATACTACAACTATATTGTTTAAGCTGCCCTGAAAATGTACAAATAAAACCTCTCGTCAATGCCAATCGTCCACGAGAAATATAGGTCAGTTTTATCTATAAGCTTAAAAAACGCATTCTAAAAACTAATATGGACATATAATTTTTCTTTTGTTGTTCTATTTCGAAATATCATCCACTTGCAACAATTATTTTAATTTTTGCATTAAAAAATACAAAAATTGTTTTTTCGGACTTTCTATATTTTCATATATTTAGTTAGAATATTCTTCCACCTCAAGTCCAAATTCTAATATGATATTGTCATATTAGATTTTTATTTGTTGTTTCAAAAAGGGGTTGATCATTTTCATGATAGACAATACAATTGTTTTGTAGACATCACTCTACTCTTCAGTTGTCCGCTAAGAAAATGATAACTTTCCTACTCAAAACGAGACATTACATAAGGTACAAAAAACCAACGGGATGAGAATTTTGTACTTTCGTATATGAACTGTCTGATTTGGTAAAACCAGTTATAAATCAACTCCTTTTTGAAAGCAACAATTACATAAAAGTACCCTTTGGGTACTATTTATATGTATGTCTGTTGTCAATACATTTTGTAAAAACAACTAATTTTAAACTCAAAATAAAATATTTGAATGAGATTTTAGCCGTGGTGTGCTTATTTTCAACAATTATTTTAATTTTTGCATTAAAAAATACAAAAATCGTTTTTTCGGACTTTCTATATTTTCATATATTTAGTTAGAATATTCTTCCACCTCAAGTCCAAATTCTAATATGATATTGTCATATTAGATTTTTATTTGTTGTTTCAAAAAGGGTTGATCATTTTCATGATAGACAATACAATTGTTTCGTAGACATCACTCTACTCTTCAGTTGTCCGCTAAGAAAATGATAACTTTCCTACTCAAAACGAGACATTGCATAAGGTACAAAAAACCAACGGGATGAGAATTTTGTACTTTCGTATATGAACTGTCTGATTTGGTAAAACCAGTTATAAATCAACTCCTTTTTGAAAGCAACAATTACATAAAAGTACCCTTTGGGTACTATTTATATGTATGTCTGTTGTCAATACATTTTGTAAAAACAACTAATTTTAAACTCAAAACAAAATAAAATATTTGAATGAGATTTTAGCCGTGGTGTGCTTATTTTCAACAATTATTTAAATTTTTGCATTAAAAAATACAAAAATTGTTTTTTCGGACTTTCTATATTTTCATATATTTAGTTAGAATATTCTTCCACCTCAAGTCCAAATTCTAATATGATATTGTCATATTAGATTTTTATTTGTTGTTTCAAAAAGGGTTGATCATTTTCATGATAGGCAATACAATTGTTTCGTAGACATCACTCTACTCTTCAGTTGTCCGCTAAGAAAATGATAACTTTCCTACTCAAAACGAGACATTACATAAGGTACAAAAAACCAACGGGATGAGAATTTTGTACTTTCGTATATGAACTGTCTGATTTGGTAAAACCAGTTATAAATCAACTCCTTTTTGAAAGCAACAATTACATAAAAGTACCCTTTGGGTACTATTTATATGTATGTCTGTTGTCAATACATTTTGTAAAAACAACTAATTTTAAACTCAAAACAAAATAAAATATTTGAATGAGATTTTAGCCTTGCTGTAACTCTAGGACAAATTCAAGATATCAGGGATAACCACCCAATAAGCACATAGGTTTTAAAAATTCAAGTGCTTTAAATTTTGCTTGAAGTAAAGTATATTTCAATTTCTATCATTTGTATATTTAACAAAAATATTTCAAACTTGAATTTTTGTTTCCCTTTTGCTGGAGTATGCTATTGAAATAAAATGTAATTAAAGTTGTATTCAAGCCTTGAAACTGGAAAACAGGGCTAGAATTGAACTTGTTTTCAACTTGAATTCCAGTGAAATTGTTTATAGGGCACTGACTGCACTGAAAGTTGTTCTATACAATACGATATTTTACATCTTTTCTAAATCTTGTTTGTAATTTTACTTTATAATTCATTATGCAATAGAAACATAAACTAAAATTATGCAATTTTTGATAATTTGAGAGGATTTTTCCAATAATTTTTACTATTATAGGTATCGTTAGAGATATCATATTTTTAGTTTATTTCGGTATCGTTAATGATATCGTATTTTCATGGAATAATGATAAAATAACGAAACATTCCCAAGAATATGACGAAAATATTATCGCGCTGCCTGATATTTTCGATATCATAACGATATCGTTATTTTATAGAAAAAGGATATCATTAACGAATGTGTATTTCTCTCCACAGTACCTATTACTTATGAATCGTTAATGATATCATTCTCGGACAAACTTATCACCGAAATGATATCGTTACGAATTCGAAACGATATCGTCTGGTTTGTTGGGTTTTGTTGTACATTAGCTTATTTCCAAATTCACAAATTTAGTTTCTTATTTTAATTTGTATTTTTCTTTATTTTAATAGTTGATTTTTTGGTGCATGTTCTCACGTTTTTTACATTTATAATATTGCTTAAAAAAATTTATTTATATGAAACCTCTATGTTTTTCACTTCTAATTCTTTTCTGTTTAGTTTTCCACTTGTTGTATTTTCAATTAAACTTTTTCTAGTGATTGTTATACTTTTCCTATATTTTTATTATTTGGCAAATATTTCCTTTAGTTAATATTTTTATAGGTTTTTTATTCCTTTTAATATTTTCACTAATTGTTTTAATTTTTTCACTTTCACTCTATGCACTGGCAAATGTACTTTTAATCATTTCCTCTTCTTTGTTGTGGAATTTTATTAGTGGTGAGTATGTTGTATGTACTATATTGTCGGTGATGGGTATTTCAAGAACAAATTTATCCCGATTCCATTTGAGATGAACCTTTTTTCATTTCAATCGTATTGAGGTTAGAATTTTTTTTTCTTTATAAAATGGCTGCTTCCATTAATTTTTCTTGCAATTATTTCTTTTGCTTTTTGTTTTTTAAAATTTAAGCCTCTTCGTTCTTATGTCGCACAAAATCACTAAAAAACCCAGTACATACATACCTTTTCTGATTTGCTTTGTCGACTCTTTTACCTTGTAGACCATTTGTTGTTGTAGATGTGTGCATTTATGGAGATGTATGGACTTTAAACGTTTTGTTGATGATGACAGCTTCACAGGAGCGTAATGCCCGATGTTGTATCACCTTGATCTTAAGACTTCCCTCTGCCGGAATGCACGATGAAGTACGTTTTTGTTAACACAGACTCCCTTGCCTGTTTTCGTTGTTGATGTTGAAGTTGCCACTAGGGGGGACAACTGCCAATTTTCCAATTAGTAGACTTCAAGTCACTAATTCTTCCTGTCCTAGCCTATTCTAGGACTTTTTCGAAGGACCAATATGTTGGGCAGGGTGACTCCCTTTCCAAACAAATGTTGATTAGTAAAAAACTCCAAGTTTTTTTTTTCTAATAAAATTAAAGCTCCTTGCTTTATTGAGTACTATTCTTAGACTAACTTAATTTTATTATTTACAAAAAGTATTTACAAAAAAAGGCGCTATTCAAGTAGCGGATTAAATTCAGTTCAAGGGGAATATTTAGAGAATATTAAGATAATTAAATGAGAGAAAAAGCAAATACTGGTTTTTTAAGAGAAAAAATATATATATACAAGACCATAAGGTTGAGAAAATAATTAGCGTGTTTAGCGTGGATTTAGAATTTTTCATACAAAAAGTGGATTTATTAAATCCAAAAAAAAGCTGGATTTAATAAATCCATAATAAAAGCACAAATATATGAAACAGCCTATTAATTTAATGTCAGAAAAAAATACGAATAAAAATTAAAAGAGAAACAAAAAAATTTTAAAACTAACAAATAAAAGGTTTTATTACATTTTATTTATCAAATATGTTTAGAAAAAAAACTACACCTCACCACATACATATTTTCAATCTTGGATATGGAGATATAGCTGAAATAGGAATGGCAATTTTTCACTCTACAGTAAGTAATTTAATTAAATCCAATTAGTGAATGTTAAATATTGCAATGGAATTTTTCAATTGTGTAAAAATATAAATTGAAATGATAAAAATGAAAAGGCAGACTGTTTATCGCTGTTTTATATAAAATATAATTAAAAGTTAAAGTAAAATCCTTCATCATCGAATTCGGTATTAAAAATTAGGGTGAAAGAAGTGTCGGACAGAAAATTCTTTTTAAAATAGGGAGAATCTAACGCCATCTGTTGAGCACTTTTAGGAATACTTTTTGGATTTATTAAATCCAAGTGATTAGAAAAAACGGCTAATATGTATTTTAAATACAAAATGAAGTTTAAAACAAGTAACAATAAAATAAAAATTGAAGAGTAAATAGGGATTTAACCACTACAACGGAATTTTTGGAAATCTCTACCGGGGGGGGGGGAAGGTAAATAGGGAATAATTTTCCCCTTGATGGCCTGTCCGAACCCCTTTATCTAGAAACCTGAAATCTATAATCTGTGTTCCTTGGAGTATGGACTAATTTATTATTTGGAACTTTGGACAGGAACGTGTTAAAAATAGGTGTTCCAAAGAGGAAAATTACTCCCTTAACGCCTGCTTCATTGGCTAAAAACACTACAAAAATGGAATGGAAATGAACGGGGAACGAGTGGAATTAAAACAGTGGTCAATGGAATGGAAGAGACAACGAAGTGGAATGGAATATAAAAAAAAAATGCAATATGGAGGGAGATGTCATGAAATGGGGAACGTGTGGAATTGAAACACTACAGTTAGAAAAAGGAATGAAACGGAGCATGTGCAAAGAAATGGAATGGAAAGAGGAACGACTGATATTGAAACACAAGACGAGAGCGAAATGGAATTAAACGGGAAACGATTGGGATTGGAACAATATATAATGGGAACGAAATGCAATGTAATGGAATGAAGAACGAAATGGAATCTGGAAACCTGACTACCTTTAACATAGACATACATCCACTGAGACAGGATTATATATATTTGAACCCGTTTTAATTACCTGTGCTAACACTGTAAGCTAGGAATATGAAACTTAGCATTGAAGCATACTCTACAAAAATTTTTAACAAATTTATTAAAAGAAAACTGCCGGTAATGAAGCATCGGTGGAAGTAACCGACGCAGTAAACTTTCCAACTGAATTTGTAAAATTACTTGAAGAACCCAGGGACCGTAAAGGTTATGACTTTTATCATAAAAGTCAGAAAAAAAAGTTATTTTTTGACTTTTATTTTTTCGAGCAGAAATAAAAGTCATTTTTTGACTTTTATTTTTTCGAGCAAAAAATAACAGTTATTTTTTGATTTTTATTTTTTTTGGAAAACTAGGCCACAAGGATCATTATAATGTACTTGAATCAGTTCTCCGATATATGGTTATATGTGCTTTTTTTGTTTTTTGTATATTTTCGGTCCCTGGAATTACTAGGTCTACTTTTATATAAACTGGAATTAAATAAACTTTAAATTTTAGTTCTTTATATACTTTTAGTTCTTTATATAAAAATAGAAGAAAAAAAATGAGATAAGTAGAAAAAAATCCCACAACTCCACAAACACTGTGAAAATTTTCAAAAAATGAGATCTTTTACTCGAATTCGGAATGGTCTTCAAGAAGAAAAATTTATAAATGGAGAATATATTTTCAATAAGGCCCATTTAAAGAAGAATGCTTTCAGAAAAATATAAATACTATATGTGTTCTAAACGAAACTTTTAATCTGGAGGCAAAAGAGCCTTGCTATGGGCGTGTAAAGTTTCATCTCATACCGACCAGCCAATAACGGCTGAATTATTTCCAAAATATTTTGAAAACACTCCACTGTGTACTGAATGGCAGAAAACAGCTTTTGACTTCAGTGAACGTAATTTTTTCTTTTTCAATTCAGTGAAAGTAATTTTTTGTTTTTCAATTCAGTGAACGTATTTTTTTTCAATTCACTGAACGAAAAAGAAATTTCCACGAATTCAGTAAGGAATTAATTCACTTTTTTGCGTTCGAATTATAAAATTGAACGCGTTCACCAGTTAAAAAATGTCTACTGATTCTTACCAGACCTGAGGGTTAATCATTACATTTCAATTACTATTACATCCCTACGGGAAATTATAACAAACTGTCACCGAACTGGCCCCTTTATATGAAATAGACTGGTCACTTTTACATGGCGTTGTCATAGTAGGTGGAAATTGACCCTTTGTGACATGTCACAAGACAAATCCCAGGACAGGTCCCTGAACTTTGTTTTTTATGAGAGTTCAGTAATTGATTTAATATGATTACATATGAGAAAATTTCTAAAAAAATTTCTAATATATCATCATATAAAAACATATAAAGTCGCATACAATATTTTATATTATCATATATTTTAATATTAAAAAATATATGTTATATATGATCTTTTTTACTCGGGTAAGCAGTAATTAATTACTTCCAATTTAACTGAATTCAATTACATTTAGAAAAAAATTTTTTTTTAACTGAACATTTTTAAAAAAGAATTGTGAAGTGTTTTGGATAGGTTAAGTTAACAGAAATAGCAATCATGAGGGGGTTTTAAATTTTTGTATAGAATACTTCTTAAAAAGGATAACGATTGCATTAAATAATTTCAAAATATTAAATTTAAGAAATTCTTATTTCGAAACATAAACTTAACTGGGAAATGCACATAAAAAAATTACTGTTACTTCATAATTATATTACCTCAGTGTTGACATAAGCTTTCGTTCCAAATATGCTAAATCACCCAAAAAATATGCTAAGTTCTGCTGAATAGTGAAAAAATAAAAATATGCTAAAAATATTTCAAACAAAGCATCACAAAGATGTTGAAATATTCATTGTGATAAAAATCTGCTAAATTACCACACATAAACATATGCTAAAAATCTGCTGCGTAAAAAATATTGCAATATTTACTCTATTAGCCGCGCTTTTGCGATTATAATATACTCTTTCTTCTTTTTTTGACATGCACAAAATAAAGTGCTTTCCCGTACCTACCCAAAGTTACCGAAATTTACTTAAAAGCGTTCCCGTACTTATTCGAAAATTGTGTAAATAAAGTGTTGAGTTTTTTTAATTTTATTTTATCGGGATAAACATTAATTGCATTAAAGGAATTAAATATGCTAAAATCCCAAACGTATTTAACAAATTGTGAAAAATAATCCGTTGTAGGCATGTCCCTATCCGGATTTTACAAATTTTACCGAACTTTACCTAAAGGAACACACTTTTAGTTACGAATTAAAGGGCAGAAATAAATACCTTTTCTTTTTAACCGGCAGGTTTTTAAAATATTTCAAATTATGTTTGCATTTCACTGTTTAAAATATATTGAAATAAAAACTCTTCAGTAGTCCCACACTACATCGATCCCGCTCGCGCTGCAGAAACCTTTCTCTTAGTATTTATAAGTGCGGATTACGAAGGTTCGGTATGGGAAATTTGCCCAATTTACTTTGAAATAGAGAAAATTTGTTTTGAAGTCGAAGAAATACTCTCAGTTTGCAGACAAATTTACCTTGAAATCAGGGAAATTTTGCTCAAAAGACAGGGAAATTCTTTCATTGGGGAGCCAGTTACTGAACCTTTGCAATCTGTATAACATTTTGTTGGGGCCGTGAGGTTAACCGTATCTCTATAGTATTCTCTATGCTTTCACAGAGTGAGTAAGAACATTGTAGACAGGGAGGGATTTGGTTTTTCAATAATGGTACATTCAAATATCAAGGAAAAGTTGTAATTGTTTGATATGGTTTCTTTGATTAAAAGAAACAGAAATGCGCTAAATGAAGTGTTTTTTGCTGTGCCGAAACGCGAAAATTTTCAATTTCGCAAGTAGCACCTTTACATAAATTTAATAAAAACTTTTAATAACAAACACTTTAATTTTTTTAAAAATCAAATTATTTTCTTTAATTTTTTTTATAATCGGATTATCTATACAAATATAATAAAGAGGTAATGTGTGTATATTTGTTTGTTTGTAGGAGGTAATCTCCGTAACTACTCATCTGATTTCAAAAATATTTGTTCCAGTATTTAGTATAGTCCTTAAGGATGGACATAGGCTTCATATCATTCTATTAAAATAATTAATAAAAAAGTTATGAGCAATAATGTAAAAATATCCCAAAAACTAGGCCTAAGGCATGCTAACAACGTAGCGGGCTTTGCCAGCTATATTGAACAAAATTTAAAAATATATATTGCGAAAGTAATTCGATTTTATTTTTTAAATTTATTTCCAATGTAGCGGTAGCGGGTTTCTCTGGTAAACCTGCCCATTGTTGCTTTACAGTAAAGGTGGGTTTACAATGATGGAGTACTCCAATCTGTAGCAAATTTGGTTTTTTTCTCTTTCATATTAACAAATTTTTGTATTTTACTATCTCTTTTTATTCCACTCCAGAGTAAAACTTGTTTGACTCTGGAGTACAGATTTGCCCCACTCTAGAGCTAACATTGTTCTGTTAAGTGTTTAACATGACAAATATACCTAAAAAAGAAACCATCACTAATTTCTTCACATCTCTAATTGTCAACAAATTAAAAACAATTTTTTTAAAATAAACAAAATAAAAGGAAATTTGTTTAATAAACTATATAAAAAGTATAAAAACAAAATTAAATACGAAAATAAATTGCGGTGGTGGCATAATCTATGCGAAAATATAATGTAAGTATTGAAGTGTCATACATTTTGGAAGTAACTCTACTCTGTATTTTGAACAGTTAACATTTCAATATGTGCTGCAGAGTACAGTCACTCTATCATTGTAAACGCTCCTTAAAGTTTACTATTTGCAACAGGGATGGGAAAAAGGTTTTTATATTTTGTACCAAAAAGGGAAAACCCCGTTCATTCTTTTTCGACGCTCAAGGTAAAAAAATGTTTTATTTATGGAAAATATCAGAGCTTCGAAGAATTAATTCCCTAATTCCCTTTTTTTGAACTGAATTTATATTTTGGGAATGAATTCCCTGACCAACCTTAATTTATTGAATGAATTTCTTTTTCTTTTTATTCAATTTATCTTAAAGGAATTCACTAATTTTTTTCTAATTCCTTCATAAAATATAATGAATTCATTCAACAAGGAATTCATTCAATTCTAGTTAATTCAACTTTTGGTCAAGGAATTCATTCAATTCTAGTTGATTCAACTTTTGGACAAGGAATTCATTCAATTCTAGTTAATTAAACTTTTGGTCAAGGAATTCATTCAATTCTAGTTAATTCAACTTTTGGTCAAGGAATTCATTCAATTCTAGTTAATTCAACTTTTAGTCAAGGAATTAAATTTATTTCCCTAAGGAATTAAATTGTTTTCGTTTAATTCCCTGAATTTAAGTTTTCACTCAGTGCCCATCTCTTAATGCTCTATCTTAGTTTTCGAGATACAGGCCATTTTGTAAAATGGCGAGATAGAGCAAAACGTAAATTTTTGCTACTATGGAGTATTAACACACCCCAATAATACAAATAGGCCAGGCCTTGTAACGCTTCCGATTGATCCATTTCTATAAAACAGTCATGTGGGTCACCGTGACTGTTCATAAAAATTGATTCCTGGGAATCGCTCTCGGCCCTACCTCATGTGAATAATAGAAGCGTGAACATTGTTCGTCCGTTTTTTACAAAATGGCCTCTATCTCGAAAACTAAGCGAGATAGAGCAAAACGGACAAAATGTTTGCAAGTTTTGGGTCAATGTACACTAGAGCGTACCACCTTACAGGCAAAAAAAAAAGTGCGCCGGACACCCTCCAATATGAAGTATTTTTGCAAGGAGGTTTCAAAAAAAATGTTTTTATTTTTTTATGCCGAACGTAGGGGACGCCATTTTACATTTTTCGTTATATCTTTGGTATTTACAGTCGGATCTTAAAGAATGATACATCGATGCTCTCGAGGAGACCAGTGTTTTGCTCTCAGGACATTTTGACCTCAAGTATCCCGTTCTAGTAGTTACCCACCAGATCTCAGTTGCTACCACCCTAATGTACCACCCTAATGTCAGAAAATTAAAGCTCGCAAAAAATCATTAAACTTTTGCTAAGGAAGTTTTTCGCTAAACCCAGTAGAATTTTTTTTTATATATGGTTGCCGAACGTAGGGGTCGCCTTTTTAAATTTTTTTTAATTGGATTATTACAAAACACTGGTCTCCTCGAGGCAAAAAAATCAATATATCACACTTTAAAATCCGATTTTAAATGCCAAAGCTATAACAAAAAATTAAAAAAGGCGACCCCTACGGTCGGCAAAAAAAATTTTTTTTTTGAAATCGCCTTCCAAAAATACATCAAATTGGAGGGTGTACGGCGAACTTTTTTTTTGAGGTACGGTCTAATGTACACGCTTCTATTATTCACATAAGTTAAGTCCGAGAGCGATTCCCAGGAATCAATTTTTATGAACAGTCACGGTGACCCACATGATTGTTTTATAGAAATGGATAAATCGGAAGCGTTACAAGACCTGGCCTATTTGTATTATTGGCGTGTGTTAATACTCCTGTCGAGCAAAAATTTCGTCCACTTTGCTCTATCTCGCTTAGTTTTCGAGATACGGACCATTTTAAAAAATCGTCATTTTACAAAATGGCCTATATCTCGAAAACTAAGCGAGATAGAGCAAAACGGACAAAATTTTTGCAAGTTTTGAATGAAAGTACACGCTCCTACTATTCACATGAGGTGCGATTCCCAGGAAACAATTTTTATGAACAGTCACGGTGATCAATCGGAAGCGTTACAAGACCTGGCCTATTTGTATTAATACTTCTATGGAGCAAAATTTTCGTCCGTGTTGCTCTATCTCGCTTAGTTTTCGAGATACGGGCCATTTTAAAAAATCGCTATTTTACAAAATGGCCTATATCTCGAAAACTAAGCGAGATAGAGCAAAACGGACAAAATTTTTGCAAGCTTCGATGCTATGTACATGCTCCTTCTATTCACATAAGGTAGGTTCGAGAGCGATTCCCAGGAATCAATTTTTATGAACAGTCACGGTGACCCACGTGGAATTCGTGTTAACAAAATTTTTTGATATTTTTTGTTCCCTACTCAATTTTCCTTCGTGTATTCTCCGCTTAAGAGATGGGCATTGAGTGAAAACTTAAATTCAGGGAATTAAACGAACAAAATTTAATTCCTAGGGAATTAAACGAAAAAAATTTTATTCCTTAGGGAATTACACGAAATAAATTTAATTCATTGACCACAAGTTGAATTAAGTAGAATTGAATGAATTCCTTGACCAAAAGTTGAATTAACTAGAATTGAATGAATTCCTTGACCAAAAGTTGAATTAACTAGAATTGAATGAATTCCTTGACCAAAAGTTGAATTAGCTAGAATTGAATGAATCCTTTGACTTAAAAATGAATTAACTCGTGTTGAATGAATTCTTTATTCTGATTTAAACAGAGATTTTAGTTGTCTTCATTTAACACACACACACACAGCTTATGTTACTTGTTTCATTGATTTCGTTTTAAAATAAAGCACCTTATTTAATTATATAAATAGGATTGTTGTTATTATTTTGAATTTTGTTATATGTAATTGATAGTTTTTGTAATTAATTACTTCTTTCTCAATAAATACATAAAAAAGACATAATTACTTAGTTTTTTATAATTACCTAATTGAAGAATTTTGTTTTTAATTACATGTAATTGTAATTGGAATTTTTTCAATTACAATTACATGCAATGTCTAATTGCAATTTTTTCAATTACAATTACATGTAATTGTTCTTTTTTAAATTACAATTACAAATAATATGTAATTGTAATTGAGTTTTTTCAATTACAATTACATGTAAGTGTGTAATTGCATGTGTAATTAATTACAAAATCTAATAATTAACCCCCAAGTATAATTCTTACACATGCATATGTCTGTAAATATATAAATATTTGGATAAAATGAAATGGCGCTATCGACAAATATATACATATATGTTCGGCAGCAAATATATAATATGTGTGTAATAAATTATGTTTCCATGCAAATATACAAATAATATGTTTAGTTATATAGTTATATATATATGCCAAACAATAGGCAATTTCCTAAGCAACACTTAGGAAATAATAAGCAACACTTGGGAAATTGCTCCCTTTGGAAAGGGGATAGAGAAGAAGTGAAAGGTGGTGAAAGATGAAGGGGCTTCAAATATGGCAACACTGTAATTATGCGAGTTGATGAATCTTAGAACAGTTTTTGCGCACCATCTGACGACGATTTGGCGAACTTTGTTGAAGCTTTTTAGTTCATAGCCCTGTTATATTATTTTACTTCGGTGGGGTTAAGTGCTATAGGGAACACCGAAGGAGGACGCTGCGATATGTATGAGGGATAGAAAAAACTCATACATATTATTTTTCATAAATTAATGTTCCCTTGGTTGGGGCTCGAACTCGCAACCTTACGTGTAACAGTCCAACGTGCTAACCATTACACCAAGTTTCTCTATACTTTCCAAGTTTCTCTATAATTTAATGGAAAAACATAAAAAGTAAAATTAATACATCTACTGTTTGGCGAATATTTAATAACTAAATAAATTATAAATCACATTGAATTTTACATCTAATACAAATCTTTCCTTAAAAAACAATAACTACAATCTCTTCATTTATTTTTTTTTTATTTTTATTAACAAATATTAATTAAAAACTCTTATAATAAGTTAATACTTTGATATACACAATTAAATATTTTTTTTTTTACTTTTTAACACTATTTTATATTTTATTTGTACTAATTTATTTTATTTTTTCACATTTTTACAATTAAATTAATAAATAGAAGAAAAAATATCACTAAGGGAGTTATTTTGTAATACGCAACGCCGTGCGTTGCGTTGTTTTCCATACAAATTGTTTTTGTAACAATAACAATTTACAAATAAATCAACGCAACGCAAGGCGTTGCGTTTTACAAAATAACCCACTAAATTTTCTGACTAGACGCGGTCTAGCTTAACTTAACCATTATTATTATTATTATTATTATTATTATTATAAAGTATTTTATTGATAAAAATAAAATTATTACCAACTACAAAATAATGGCTACAAACAACTCTATATGTATCAAGAATGAAAATTCGCCGTTTTTCCAAAAATGTGTTCAATAGTATCCCACAAATATAATTATTATAAAGATAAAAATGCAAAACTGTGTATTTTTAGATGACAAGATATGTTTAGGCGCCGCTTTCCCAGCTGGTTTAGCCAAGACTGTTTCAGCGGTAGGTTGAGGTCGAGAGCGTTGGTGCTCTTCAATTAGAGCTGTAGCCCATTGTGCCAATCGGCTTAATGATCGACGGCCTTGAAGGCGGACCGCCTATTCAAAAGGAACTTTTTGATGGTGTTTTCAAATATTTTAGAATATATTCAATGGGCAGGTTACGCTACCGATACAATTGATATGTAGCGCTTTATGTTTACCTTAATCTGGCGAACGATGCTACTTTTATTTTTGTTTTAGAATAAAAATATTTGTAGAGGTTTCTTTGATTTTTTTGAAATTTTTTATTCCTTTATTATTATATTTGTATATCGTCGACCGGCCTGCAAAATGTCACATGTGTTTTTTAATAGATTTTCAGGAGAGCGAAAAAACTTTTAAAAAATCTACTTTTAAGATATTTTATTGGCATCATATGCCTTAATGATTCACGACCTCATTTAGTGAAATCATCATTAAGGCATATGATGCCAATAAAATATTTTCTACACTTCTTTTCTACACTGGGGTAGAAAATCATTACCAGATATGTTACTATAATGGTAATGGTAACTAGTTACTTTTCTTATTACATCTCTTATTACCTTTGTATGGCGATGTCGCGAAAAATAATGAGTTATGCTTACACACCACCATACGAAAAATCTAAAAATATGCTTACCAGTACTGACAAAAAGAATGAGTCTGAAAATAAATTTAAAAAAAAAATAATTTTTATAAAACAAAAAATTTCTTTATTGTAAATTTTTTTTTAATAAAATTTTCTAGTGGGGGAATCGAAACTGGGACTTCCGGTTGCCAGTCAATAGCTCTACCATCTGAGCTATACCGAGCAAAAACAGACATTACCAAGTAATTAAGCGAGTATGTAGCTCGCAAAGGGTTTCACTGGGTACCAGGCTATTTACTCGCAATATTACTTTTGTTCGCGATGTCCAAAAATTCATAGGTGGTCATTACCGTGTCGCTTATAAAAAAGTGAGAATAACCTTCATACCATCCTAAAAAAAACTTACACTTTCCTCCCTCGGGGTCGATATTGACCCCATTTGAAAGTTATCTGTTTTTGGTAAAAAAAACAACTTTTCGAGAAACAAAATTACACATAAGACATAAAAAAATCAGGTAAATAGGATTATGCATATCGTATTACACCTGGTTACCATGTTATAATACATTTTTTACGTGCTGATTCTCAAATGGTTACTGATTCTCAAATGGTTGCGGTTGCCACTTCACTCCATTTTTATCTATAAATGATGGATCAATTTCATCGTCCTCCATATTCGACAATGGTGCTAGGTTATAGGATTAATAATCATCAGAACCAGCGTCACTTAGCTCACGTAACAACTCGTTGCTTACATCAGAAAAATCGCTACTAAAACTTTGATTGTGTCCATTTTTTTAAATGTATAATATAAGTAATCAGAGATGGGAGTAATTAATTACTTTGTAATGACCATTGCGGGTTTTCATTATATAAAATGAAAATTAAAAAAAAATTCATTACCATTACAAAATGTAATTGCAATGAAAAAAAATGTTAATTTCATTTGGTTTCTTTACATGTAATGAAATGTTTTTATAATTTTCATTACAATACGCAATGGTAGTAAAAACAAAAAATCATTTTAATTTTTTCTACACTAGGTAGACAAATGAAATTTCATTACCATTACTTAACATAATGATGTAAAGAACGTTTTGTTCTTTGTTCTAAACTAAAAGATTTTCCTTTATGGAAATTTTTTTTCGAAATTTTTTTTTTTTGGCAACTAGCCACCAAACTTTGATGTATGTATCTAGATTATAAATTTAAAAAAACCGTACTTAAAAAATAGCAAAATTATGGCGGAACGCGCAGAAAGACTTTATGGCAGAAAAATTCAATTAAAATCTTAATCAGCGATTAACATTCTTCAAACAAATATACTGATGCAAAAAGTTTCGTTTTGGCAAATTTTTTTGGCGATTTTTTTTTTTTTGCCACTAACCACCAAAATTTGTTATATGAAATAGGCATTATAGTCCCTAGATTATAAATTTTAAGAAACCGCACTTAAAAAATTCAAAAACAATGGTGGGACGCGAAAAAAGACTTTATGGTAAAAAATTTAATTAAAACACTTAATCAGCGACTTACATTCTGCAAACAAATCTATTGATGTAAGAATTTTCCTTTTTGAAAATTTTTTTCTTCGCGATTTTTTTCGCGGTTTTTTTTAACTAGTTCCCAAACTTTGTTGTATGAAACGGGCATTATAGTCCCTAGATTACAAATTTTAATAAACCGCAATTAAAAAAACTCCAAAATAATGTCGGGACTCGAAAAAAAACTTTATGGTAAAAAAATTTAATTAAAACACTTAATCAGCGACGCACATACTGCAAACAAATCTATTGATGTAAGAATTTTCTTTTTTGTAAATTTTTTTTCGCGGTTTTTTTTAACTAGCTCCCAAACTTTCTTGTATGAAACGGGTATTATAGTCACTAGATTACACAGAGAAAACAGATTCATTGCGACAACCGAATTCTTTGCCAACCGAATGATTTGGTTGGAATCACCGATATATTTGTCTGTGCCAACAGAAATTCGGTAAAGACAACAGAATATCGGTTGGAACATTATATTTAAGTTGTGTCGGGAGAACACTTGGTTGTGACAACCAAATAATTCGGTTGTTGCAACAAAACTATTCAGTTGGCAAGAAATTCGGTTGTCGCAATGAATCTGTTTTCTCTGTGTACAAATTTTAATAAACCGCACTTAAAAAACTCCAAAATAATGGCGGGACTTTATGAAAAAAGACTTTATGGTAAAAAAATATAATTAAAACACTTAATCAGCGACTTACATTCTGCAAACAAATCTATTGATGTAAGAATTTTCCTTTTTGTAATTTTTTTTTTCGCGACTTTTTTTTGCAACTAGCCACCAAAACTTGGTATTAAAGATGGATACCATAGGCCTCGGATTATGAACTAAAAAATGCTTTTAGTAATTTGTAAACCTAATATTTTTAAAATAAAAAACTTCGACAAAAACGGCATATAATGAAAAATAAATGGGTGTTTCATTACTATGTAAACATTAGGTAAAATTAATGAAAATTAAAAAAAGGTTCATTTTAATTTTCAAAACAAATGACAATTAAAAAAATATTCATTACCATTTTTTAACGCAATGGTAATGAAATGCCGTTTTATGCATTGGAGATGCAATACAATTTTCTGGGTGTTATTTATAAACTAAGAATATATCAATAGTAACAAATATAAACTAAACAAGAATTGTAAAAAATCAAAAAAAAAATATTTTTAAGTTAGTATATTTTTCTGCTAAATTTAGCACTCGGTTTTGAAAAATTAGTAAAATGTTTTGCTAAAATCCGCAGCGAAAATTAGTAAAAAAATCCGTAATTTGTAATAAGAGAATAGTAAAAATGATTACTAAAAATAAAAATTATACTAATAACACTGTGAGACAAATGGTAGGGGATCGGGAAGGGTTCAAACTACCGGGGAAAGTTATATCGGTAAAAAAGAAGTTATACGTGTCCCGGCGTTTCGCTGGGTCACCCCTAGGAATCGAGATATATCGATTTGACCTTTGGTGGTCTTTTTTTTGACATAACTCGAGAACCACTAGCCCGATTTTGCTCAAACAATTTTAAAAAAATTAAAAATTACAATTCCTTTATTCTGTTCATATAACGTTTTTCTATATACTCAACAGTTTTGCCGGTAAAAATAAATGTATGAAGAAAAAAATATTTTTTGCCTAAAATATTAAAAAAAAAAGTAATAAACAAAAGGTTATTGATTTTTATGGTAGCGGTAACAAACATTTATTTTTACCGGGAAAACTGTTGAGTATATAGAAAAACGTTATATGAACAGATTAAAGGAATTGTAATTTTTAATTTTTTAAAATTGTTTGAGCAAAATCGGACTAGTGGTTCTCGAGTTATGTCAAAAAAAGATATATCTCGATTCCAGCGAAGCGCAGGGACACGTATAACTTGTTTTTGACCGATATAACATTTCCCGTTGGTTTCATCCCATCCCGATTTTGACTGTCGCATAGTGTAATCAGTATAAAAATAGTATAGTGCGATTGGAAACTGTTTACAAATTTTTTTACTAACTTTTTTATCTGAGTGTACAAGTAATTGAAATGTTATTGTTATAAACAAACTTCACGTTAAACTAACCATAAGTTCCATTAGTAAAAGTTCGTTATACCAAAAAATTTGCTTTAATGTTGTTCGTTATAAGTGAACTTCACTGTAATTAATTCACAATACTTACCATCGGCGTCACTTTCATTTATAATTTCGTCAATTTCTTTATCCATAAAATATTTTGGTACAGAAATCATAAATTGCAATATATTTTCACTACTTACAAGAAAACATGTCTTGTTTATGTCAAAATAGTATGAAAATAACGGTAATTTTCTCATTAATGCTTTATGCACATTCTACTACTGTTTCCAATTATTCGACATAGGCGGTTAACCGGTTATTGCATTATTCGAAAAATCACTGAAACTGATTAACCGGTTATTCGGGTCGGTTATTCGAGAAAATTGGCGATTAATCGATTAATCGTTTAAAGCAAAATTAATGTATTTCCTTAACTTTTTATCAACAAAGTCACTAACAGCTTCCTGTTTTTGTTAAATATCAACATGACGTATGAACACGATGTATTTAAAAAAACAATTCTAATTAAAAAAGTACATCTATACGAGAGATAAAATGCTAGATATAAAACAAAAATCACCTCTAATTAGCTCAATTTTGATGTTAAGCTATTTTGGAGTGTTTTTGCTCCATCTCTAGTAGTTTTCTCTGGCGTGTAAATGTACCTTAAGGTTGAAAAATTTCGGAATCTGAGATTATTTAAATTGAAACATTTCTTATACTTATACTTATATATTAAAATATAGCTGAAGCTATTAAAAATTAGTTAAAAATGGCAAAAAAAAAATGCTGGAACTAGGAGATTTTCTTCTAAATATTAGTAACCCGAGTAAAAATACTTATATATTGTTATATATAATGTGGTTGGGTTATATCTGACAGTGAATGGAGTCACATTAAGACACATATAATTATATACAACTACATCTGATATTATTTTTTCAATGAATTTTTTGTACGGTAATTGATGTTATTACATATCCCCACATCTGACTCCATATATAACTACATAAGCCATATAAAACTAATCAAAATATATGTAGTGACCGATATGATTATATATGGTTCGATACTAAGTTATATAACACTGTATGTATCGTCATACTAAAAATATATTCTTGTAATTTTATATAACTTTCTATATGATCTCATACAAATTAATATAAATTAAGAGTTAATTTCTCCACAGCTAAATAATTTTCACGTGATTTTTTTGCATATAAAATTTATATTAAAAAATGATGGGTACGATTTAGAAGACAAAAGCATTAAAATTTTTATTTTATGATATAAAATTTGGGACTTTAAAATCGTTCAAGCTATAGAAATTTCAATATCAATTTAATAGCCGGTATGCATAAAAATATACTTACTATTAGACAATGTTATATAAAATCAGATATTTTTATATCGAATTAGATGTAATTTGATGTGCTGCATATGGACAAATCTCGGATTAAACTGTATCAAATTATATCTTATTTGATATAATTAGACACAAGTAGATGACCCATTTTTCGGATCAAATTGTATGTCGTTGTATATGGGGACTTATCTAATAAGATATAATTATATATGACACCATATTAAGATTTTTACCCGGGAAGTTAAAAACAACGCAACTCAATGTAGATTTTTTATTTCTTTACAAACATTTTTTTTTTAATCTCTAAAACTTTGGATACAAAATTTCTTTGAATGCAAATTTAATCAATACTACAATAAATATAATATTGCATTTAAAAAAGTTATTATCCAAAGTTCTTCCTCCTTTGTGTAAAATATAAGTTAATTAAAAACACCAATTTACTCTACAAAAATTTGGAAAAAAAATTTATGAACAGTAGAATTAGTAGACTAAAGAATATCATAAACAATCGTTAAATTTCTCAGTATTTTCTCCGTTTTTAAGGGCCATTGACAATAAACAAAATTATCTAAGGTATGAGCTAACATACGCAGATTATTCCAGTTTTAATGAAAATTTCCATTAAACTAATGAAGTTTTTTTAACAAAATGAATGGAAAGCTTCATAGAAATTATGAAGCTTTTTCATAAAATTAGTCAGTTTAATGAAAAAGTTTCAATGGACGAACTTCAGCGAAACTTCATTGAATCAATGTAAAAATTCATAAGTATCATGTAGACATTTCTCTCAGTGTACAGTTACAAATATCAAATTCCATTTAAATTTGATTTTTTTAACTTTCATTTTGTGTTAACTTTAGGTTATTTCGTTATTGTTAATAGCCGCTTTTTCTAATCACTTGGATTTCTTAAATCCAAAAATTTGTTCTCAAAGTGCTCAATAGATGGAGTTAGTTTTCACATATTTTAACAGAATTTTTCTATCCGGCCTTCTTTCAACCTAATTTTTAATAATAAATGCAATGGTGCAGGATTTTATTATAACTTTAAATTCTTTATTATATTTTATATAAAACAGCAAGAAACAGTTTTTCTTTTGAGTTTCATCACTTCAATTTATATTTCTACACAATTAAAATATTCCACTGCAATGTTTAATATTCACCAATTGTATTTAATTAAGGCTGACTTCATAAACGCAGTAATACAAAGCAACACTGCAAACATATGCGTTTACAATACAAAACAATACTGCATGGCAACACTGCTTTGTCAAATAATGCGATGAAATTTTGAAACGTTTATGAACGCTAATACTGCTTTTCGTCTCTTTTCACTATATAAATACATAAAGTCATATAAAATCATTGAAAAAAAGCTAAATGCATTTTATTTGTATAAAAATTATGTTAAATTTTAACTTACGATAATATGTCCGTCATTTCAACCGCCAAAAGTCACAAACCATCACAAATAAAACCACTGCACAAATTTGACAAATGTTGCGCATTAAAAAAGGTAATGATGCATTAATGAACATGCGGCATTGTCAGAAAAAAGGCAATGACGTTTGTGAACACTATGCAATACAATGTTGCTTTGCATTACTGCGTTTATGAAGTCAGCCTAAATTACTTAAAGTAGCGTGAGAAATGTCCATTTCGATTTCAGCTATTTACCCATGTCCAAGATAGAAAATAAGTATCTAGAGCAGTGTAGTTTTTTCCTAAACATATTTAATAAAAAAACTTAAAGAAAATGCTTTTGTTTTCTAGTTTTACAATTTTTTTGTTTCTCTTTTAACTATCATTCATATATTTTTCTGAATTAACAGAGTGTTTCACATATTTGTGCTTTATTGTTAAACTTGTGTTTTTATTGTTATATGTAAACCCAGAGAAATAAATCCAGCTTTTTTTTGGATTTAATAAATCCACTTTTTGTATGAAAAACTATAAATCCAGGTGATTAAAAAAACGATTAATGTCACCAATGCGAATAAAAATTTAAATTCAGTGAAACGGGTACGAGTTCCCTGTATTCTACACCCTTTTCAGTTTTATTTCAGAAAATTCCAAATATATTTCATAATTGTCTAAAAATGTTTTAAAATTATCCAAAAATGTTTTTAAATTGTCCAAAAATGTTTTTCAATTGTCTAAATAAATTTTAAAATTGTCTAAAAAGGTTTCAAAATTGTCTAAAATGTTGCAAAATTATCCAAAAATGTTTTAAATTTGTCCAAAAATCATTCAAAATTGTCCAAAAATGTTTTAAAATTGTTGAAAAATCTTTCAAAATTGTCCAAATACTGTTTAAAATTGTCTAAAAACGTTTCATATTTGTCCAATTGCAATTCGAAATTGTCCAAAATGCATTTTAAAATTTTCAAAATGCATTTCAAAATTATACAAATATATTTCAAAATTATACAAATATATTTCAAAATTATACAAATATATTTTAAAATATTACAAATATATTTTAAAATATTTTTTTTTTGTATTTAAGAAAATTCTATTTGTATTTGAAAATTATCCAAATACATTTCAAAATTATTCATTTGTATTTAAAAATTTTAAATCTGTATTTCAAAATTGTCCAAATGCATTTCAAATAATTCCATAAAATTCTCTAAATGTATCTCAGAAATTTCCAAATATATTTAAAAAGACTCTATTTGTATTCCAAAATTTTACAAATGTATTTAATAAAATTCTAATTGCATTTCAAATTTTTCCAAATGTATTTCAGAAATTTCTATTTTTATTTTAAAAGCATTTTTACAAACATACATGTTTTCTCTTTCTCTTAAGTCTCATAATTCCTATAAAATTTTCGTTATGTATGTTTGTAAAAATGCTTTTAAAATAAAAATAGAAATTTCTGAAATACATTTGGAAATAATTTACATTAGTTTTAATTTTTAAAAGAATTAAAACAGCAATCAAAAATCGCCTACTGTATTGATTAAAGCCTATAGATCACTTCGACGCTGATCCAGCCAGACACGTCGTGTATTTTGGGAAGTTTTAGACACAACTTTATTTTGCATAAAAAATTACTCAATTTTAAAAGAATTTGATGGTATTTTAGTAAGTTTATGTTTATTCTAAGCTTTTCGTGAGAAAATCTACTTAATATATTCTGAAAGAAGGGCTAAATATAAAATAGCCATATCTTCTACTTTTTCTAGATCAATTCGTTTAACAGTTTAAGTCGCGAATTAATATTAGGTAATAAATATATTTCTATGGAAGGCCGTCTTAATTTAAAAAAAACTCTTTTAAATATATTAACTATATGTTAATACTCTTTGCAAACTTGATTTATAAAAAGTGAAAGACATGGGTATTTTTTCATCCCTTCTTTCAGGATATATTGGAATTGTTAATGGGTCCAAGTTTGTATCGGAAGGTGAAATAACAAATTTATTAAAATGAAGTTAGAGAGATTAAAAAAAATATTTTTAGTCGTTTCTTATACAAAATTCTGGACCATTTTCTTTATTTTTTCGTTTTGTGTCTTACACAAATTTAAAATTTCAGCCCTGGTTTATATATTACGATATAAAACGATACTTAGGGCCAGTTGTATAGTTAGAACTAAGATCGATTTTTGCTTAAATATTTTTTAAAAATGGAACCAAAGAATTTATATTTCTAGATATTTTCTTTCTATGTAGATTTTCAGAATTATTTGTCCAGAACTATTTCTATAAAAGAGTTTAAAAATGAGTATTTTTCACACAAATTTTTAGGCAAATTCGCCAAAATCTTTATATAAAAATAGACACTTAAATATTATTAAGGGTGTGTGCGAACTGGCTAAATAAAATCTAAACTAAATTCAAGTTGCCAAAATTTATGTGAAATTTTAAAATATTTTAAAAAAATGGTGAAAGTAATTTAAAACCCTTTTGTTAATTAATATTTAGTTTAGAATTTATTTAGACACCTTGCAAAGGTCTTCAATAGTTTTTTAACTTCAATTGTTATTTTGTGAATAGCAATTTTTTATGACACAACTACTTAAAAAAGCATTTGATACATTATTTTAAAAATAAACAATATTTAAAAAATACATTTAAAATAAAGGTATCAATTTAAATGAAATTATTTGAAGTAAAAAATACTTATGTACATATATCAATTAAAAATGCGAAAATATTACTAATTTTTTAATTTTAATGCCGAATTTTTTGGAGGTATTTAGAACTGAAATACCGATGTTGAAATGTTGTATATATTGCTTTATTTTAAAAGAGATCATAATTTTAAGAAACAAATTTTTTCAGAGGTACGAGAAATTTCGTTGGTAAACTTGGTAATGGCTGAGAATTTGTTTTCGGTTTAACTAAACCAAATTCAACTGATATAAAAAAAAAAACACGGCCTAAATAGTATTTTTTTAATACTAATTCTGTTTATTCAATTCTAAATTGCATTTTTTAATTTTAAATATATATTTTATTTAAATTAATTTAAAAAATTCAATGCTTTAAACTTAAATAAAGCTTCCAAAATTGAAATATACTAGCTAAAACTTCTGTAAAAAAATAAAAAAAATCCCGGGAAATCCCGCACAAAATTCCCGGGATTGAAAAAGGGCGGGATTCCCGGACATAAACCCTAGTGGTTACTCTACATTGCGAAATAGATGGTCATATTGGCAAAATAACTTTTCACCTTGGAAAATTTCCTATTTAGTTCAAAATAAAACAATGAATAAATTACACTGTGAGACAAATGGTAGGGGTAAAAAAGAAGTTATACGTGTCCCGGCGTTTCGCTGGGAATCGAGATATATCGATTTGAAGTAAGTAACTATCATATAGGGGAAATTGTCACCTTTGGTGGTCTTTTTTTTGACATAACTCGAGAACCACTAGTCCGATTTTGCTCAAAAAAATGAAAAAAATTAAAAATTACAATTCCTCTAATCTGTTCATATAACGTTTTTCTATATACTCAACAGTTTTGCTGGTAAAAATAAATGTATGAAGAAAAAATATTTTTTGCCTAAAATATTAAAAAAAAGTAATAAACAAAAGATTATTTGATTTTCATATGTCATATATGTGCGTGGACAATTAAAAAGAAAAAAGGAAAGTGCACTTTTTTAATTATTTGGGTTTTTTCCGTTGGCTACCTGCATGATTTTGTTACACAAATTGCACCCACATTTATGAGTGTTCATGTTTTAGAACGTTTCGAAAAATTTAAAACGCACACGAATCAGGTATATAGCCACCCTTAAAAGATGCGCCAATTCATAAGTACCTCTCAGTAAAATATTGAAACTTACGTAGTTTTTATAGGTGTTCATTGATCGATTTTTGTCATTCAACAAGTGTCTCCGAACGCGAAAAGTACGATTTTTTTAAAGTGACGAAAAAGTAATAAAATTATAAAACCGAAATGAGTGCAAATTGTCCAGAAAATATCAATTTATTTTGTTACGTTTGTGGCAAAAGAGCTTTTTCAACAAATACTGCATTACTCACTGAGCAAGTGGGGCGTGCTTTTAAACTTTATTTTGATTCCGAAATAATTCGCGGCGTTTCGTGGGCCCCAGACAAAATTTGTAAAACGTGCTACAATGCTCTTAACATGTGTACCAATGTGTGGTGTACCAATGATTTGGACTGATCCAGGAGAGCACAATTCCGATAAATGTTACGCTTGCGCAAACAAAATATGTGGAGTAAATCGTAAAGGCCTTAAACGAAGAGTTTACATATCTGTTAGAAGTGCACAAATGCCTCTACCGCATTCGGATGAAATACCAATTCACCGCTTCCAAGTCCTGACAGAGAAACTTCTTTTTCTATTGAAACAATAGATCAATCGGATTTCACCTATAAACCAACACCAGAAGCCGGCCCATCGACCAAAATAATTCCAATATCACAAGCAAGAATGGACAAGATTGTTGCAGAATTAAACCTTTCTCAACGTGAAGCAGAAAAACTTGCCCAGCTTTTGAAAGAAGGCAACAATTTGGAGCCTAATGTCAAAGTCACCGGATATCGAAGACGACAATTGCTATTCCAACGGTACTACACACTCAACGAAGGGAACACATTTGTTTACTGCCACGATAACAAAATTGAAGAAAGGTGTTCTGAATGGGCCGGATATACGAAAGCTCATGAAATCAAAGGAATTTAAAGGTGCTTTAGACGGTAATGATTACTTTGCGTGGAGGGCAGTGAAGAAAGTCATACGATATTTTTTGGGAAGTACGCGAGCACACAATTACCCCGCTCTTGTGACCAAGATGTTGCATTACTTCCAGAAAATTGGAGTGAATATGTCCCTCAAAATTCACTTCTTGCATCACCATCTCGAATACTTCAGCAAGCAGCTAGCCTCAGAGTCGGATGAACATGGCGAGCACTTCCGTCAAGTGGCAATGCCAATGGAAACGCGATATAAAGGCAAAAGGCTCGATTCGCTGCTGGCTGAAATTTGTTGGTGGTCGCAAAAGACGTACGATCCCGACAATGAAGATGAAGAAGAAGAATATAAAATGGGAGTTTCCTCCGAGGGTAAGTCACAAAAATAAAGTTAACTGACTGATTAAAAACAATTGATTTTTTCCAGATGAAGACAGATCCTCATCCGATACAGACTCTGAACAAGTGGGCGAACCACCACGCAAGAAAGTAAAGGGCGCAAACAAACGAAAATAAGTTTTACGTTCATCGATTTTTATAACCTATGTATCTATGTAATAACCTAATAATTACCTGTAATAATTTTTAATTTTACGTGTTAATAATAAATAATATATAATAAATATTATCCAAACTCATTGAAACATAAAATCAATATTCTTGTCAAAATGAGATACCTTCACTTAATTGTGAATAAAAGCGAAACGCGTCCATCGATTTTCATGATCTATGTCTCATTTTGTTTAAAGGTTATGTGACTTTGCGTGAAAGTAATACGACTTGCTTTCCGTTTTGGATTTTTTATGAATTTAAAAAATAAAAAAATTTAATATTTTAGGCAAAAAATATTTTTTTCTTCATACATTTATTTTTACCGCACACAGAAAATAAATTGGTTGGAATTCTATCGGAACCAACGAAATATTTTCATCATTCAATAATTTTAATTGCAGTTATTTAAAATTCATCATCAGGAAAGTTATATTTATTTGTGAACAAAAAATATATATGATGAACCAAAACACTGTCACATTATCCAAAATATTGGCTTTTCTAACCAATATTGAAAAATTACTAACTTCCACACTACCTTCAATACCAACAACCACCAATTTATTGAAGATTTAGTCATTTGAATAAAATATCGGCAGCAACAATTTAGTATCAGTTGTGTTTCAATAAAATCGATCACTCTATCCAAAGTATTAGTTTTTCCAATCAATTTAAAATTTTTTTTTAACTTTAGTAGCTTTAACCACTAATTTCCATTATTTTGGTAATTGTAATAATATATTGAGACAAGGAACAGAAATTTTATTTATCATAATAAAATTTTGGAATCTATCATATTTTTTCGTTTCATACATATGAGTGTTTAAATTCTAAGTTAGACAACAACTAAACATAAGTATCTGTGGCGCAGGAGGTAGAGACACAGCCTTATAGCCTTAGAGATTTGAGTTCAAACCTCAACCAAGGCATTACTTTTTTTTATAATTTTTTTATTGATTTAAATTAAAAGACACAATTGATTTTCTGTTGTGAATATAATTTTATTCAAAAACAAAATATTCAAATTTTCAACCTGAAGAAATTCAAATTTGAAATTTGACAAAAAAAATTTATGTCGAGTTTAGCCTAGAGGAAAAGCATTGGGCTGACAGACGGAAGGTCGCCGGTTCAATCACAGATCCGCGATATAAATTTTTTTTAAATTTTTTTTTATTCAAATTAAAAGATACAACTGATTTTCTGTTGTTGATATAATTTTATTTATAGACAAAATAATCAAACCTGAAGAAATTCAAATTTGAAATTTGATTGAAAAAATTTAAATAGAGCTTAGCTTAGAGGGAAAGCAATGCACTGACAAGCGGAGGGTCGGGGGTTCGATCCCAGTTAGCGACAAAAAAAAATTTTAATTTTTAAATAAATTTTGTGGAACGTGTTTTTCTATTTATAGAATTTATAATCCACAACGATTAAAGTAATCTATTAACACAACAAAAATTCAAAAATTGTAAATAAATTTCGGTAGTAACAATGGTATTAAAAATAAATAAAAGTGATTGTACCTGGAACTACAAAAATTCGGTTGGCGAAAAATTCGGTTGGAACTACGAATCTGTTTTCTGTGTGCGGCAAAATTGTTGAGTATATAGAAAAACGTTATATGAACAGATTAAAGGAATTGTAATTTTTAATTTTTTTAAAATTGGTTGAGCAAAATCAGACTAGTGGTTCTCGAGTTATGTCAAAAAAAAGACCACCAAAGGTGACAATTTCCCCTATATGACAGTTACTAACTTCAAATAGATATATCTCGATTCCTAGGGGTGACCCAGAGAAACGCCGGGACACGTATAACTTGTTTTTGACCGATATAACATTTCCCGTTGGTTTCATCCCATCCCTGTCGCATAGTGTTATTAATAAGGGTTTTCACAAGGGGTGTACTATTTGTTGTATCGTTGTATCGTCCTAACAAAAAACAGAGTTATTAAAAATTAAATTGAAAAAATACAACATTTAAGAATAGCACGATAGAACATTTTTACGTATGTTTAATGTCTTATGTTTGAGTGTGCTAACAGATAGAAAACTGAATAGAAAATCGTTGTTAAACACAAATAAAAATTTTAACAACTCTGTTTTTTGTTAGGACGATACAATGATACAACAGATAGCACACCCCTTATGAACTACCTAATTAATATGAAAAATACTAAATCGGTACTTCCCAGTGTAGAAAATCATTACCAGATATGTGGTTATGTAACTACATACTTGGTAATGGTAACTAGTTACTTTTGTTATTACATTTCTTATTACCTTTATATGGCGATGTCGCGAAAAATAATGAGTTGTCGTTACACACCAGCATACGAAAAATCAAAAAAGATATCGTTACCTATGTGCTTACGAGTACTGACAAAAATAATGAGTCTAAAAATAGGTTTTCAAAAAAATAAATTATATAAAAAAAAAAATATTTTTTATTGTATTTTTTTTTAAATAAAATTTGCTGGTGCGGGAATCGAACCTGGGTCTACAGATTGCCAGTCAACATGTAATATTTAATAGATAAAAACATAATTGACCTGCTGCATACAAGTAAGCTTACTCGCCAACATACAAAAAATCAAAAAATATGTGGTTACATATATCCTTACCAGTGTTTAAAAAATATTGAGTCTAAAAATAGATTTCAAAAAATTTTTAAAAAAATCTAAAAATTTATTTTCTATTTGAAATAATGATAAAAATAAGTCATTATCAGTAACTCATTATTATATGTTTTAAAATAATGCAGAAGGTAAGTGGGTGTCATTACTAGTACTCCAAAAAATAATGATATGTCATTACCGTTTCTACACTGGGTTATTTAATCAATTACCAGTAAGATTACTTTGCAAGACCATATAAGTACTTCTATAACTTATTATCAGTAAGTCATTATTTGGTATTTTAAAGTAATGTACAAGGTAATGCCCTATTATTACTTGGTAATCCGTATGGTAATGACCTGTCATTACCATGTTTTTGCCAGGTAGGTATCGGCATGTAATATTTGATAGATAAAAACATAATTGACCTGCTGCACACAAGTCAGCTTGCTCGCCAACATACAAAAAATCAAAAAATAATGTAACCACATATTTTTTGATTTTTTCCGTGTTGAAAAAATATTGAGTCTACAAATTTGAAAAAATTTTCGAAAAAATAATGATAAAAAGAAGTCATTATCAGTAACTCATTATTTTTTTTTTTAATAATGCAGAAGGTAAGTGGGTGTCATTGCTGGTAGTCTAAAAAATAATGATATGTCGTTACCGTTTCTACACTGGGTATATACATTTTTGAAATTTGTTTAAAAGCACATACTTTCGAAACAGAATAACAACACTTATCGCTCCATTTTAACCAATTTAAAAGTTGCGTATTTTGAATCACTTACACATATTTTTACTGGGTAAATATTACATTGTAAAAAGGCCTTAAACAATTCACAACAAATGACGGCAAAAATCGTCACATAGTTGTTTTTTGACGTTTTCCTTTCTGTTGTCTTCACGGTACTTTGTATAAACAATGCTTTGGAATAAATCGACAAAATTTTTTTTTTATTGGTTTGCATGATCTCGTGGTTGAACGTTATAAGGGATCAAGCACTGATGCCAACTTGGTGTTTTTTAGCTGGAATTATACTGCGTTTATATTTTCCTTGAAATCTTGTCTTGATCTGTATTTCGATCATATAATACTGTTATAAAATCATACACGATGTAAATTTCGAAAAGTAGATCATGGATCAGATTATACCGTAATCATTCGTATGTTCGAAAACCAGCCCAAAATAAGTTTTCTAGACAAATGCAAACGCAGCATAAATCCAATTAGAAAAGCACCAAGTTGGCATCAGTCGGATCAAGCATTCGAATTCTGGTACTTTTTATACAATATTTGTATAAAAAGTACAATTTGGGTTTAAAAAGTATTGTGTTTGGTAACCAATTAGAAATTGTGTTTGTTCTACCAAGCGCTCCATCTACCGTTTGGTAGCTAACCTAAACACAACACCCTTATCGGAAATGCCCAAAAGTATGCTTGTTTTTTATTATAACGATCAATAATGCCAGCAGAAACAGTTTTATAACTACAGTGCAACCTCGCTTAAAGAACTTTCGAAAAGTTTAAGCAGTTCCGAAAACTAAGGTTGTTGCGAAACCGAGTCACAAATGTATTATTTTCACTAATATATAATATGATATAAAATTAATGTACTTTTAAATAAAAAATAAATAAAACTTAAATTATCGTACAAAAAAGTGCAAAAAAATTCCTTTTAAATGTTAATCATATTTTTTGCTTTTGTTATTACGGTTAAAAAAGGAAGACAACATGAAATTGTGTCTTTCTCAATATCATAACTTTAATTTGTTAACTAACAAGGAAAGACTCCCAACGCGGACTCGCAAATCTTAATAAGCTTCGGATATATTGTAGAGGAGAAAAATTTAAAGGGCACATATTTTCTTTTAGCTGCCCAATCTTATAAAAAATTGGGTCAAAATTTTTTTTTCCTTTTCGGTTTATTTAATATTTGTTCCAAAGTACATACGGCAAATTTTAAAGTAAAGGTATTTGAGGGCCTCTTTACTGGTGTGTAAAATATGCCAAAGCATGCTTATTTGTTTATGGGAAAACATAAAACATCAAAATTTAAGGGTGCTTTTTATGGGGATGTATACAGAATTAAGGGCCAAATTCACATATGTTAATCCCTATAATATTTAAGTGAGGGGGTTTTTCGAATTTTTTATTATATTCGGCCTATGTTATGTTTGAGACGAATTTTCCGAATTGCTCAAACCTATTTAAAGCTACGAGCTGTCTGGTCACACAATATTTCACCCCGTTAAGAATTAGGGCATTACTTGCCAAGACGTACTTGATTCCCTCCCTGATGTATGGTTGTGAATTATTTGGAAGCTGTGATTCAGTTAGCAATAGAAAACTAAATGTCTTAGTTAACAATATTATTAGATATGTGTATGGATTGAGAAGGTTTGATCATGTTTCCTCTGTTTCAAATAACCTTTACGGAGTCTCTTTCGAAAATCTGCTAAAATTTCGCACCCTGATGTTCTTGCATAAATTAATAAACAGTCAAACCCCCAGGTATTTATTTGACAAAATACGTTTTTTCCAATCGCCACAAACCGAAATATTGTAATACCTCGACATCAATTCCTAATGTCTGAATGGCAGTTTTATGTACATGCCGCTCGTCTTTGGAATAATCTTCCACTAAGTCAACAAGTAAATAGCAATGCTAATAGTTTCAAAACATTTTTATTTAATTTTTTCAAATAATTATTATTTTTTTTTTCTTTTTGATTATCAATATTGTTATATCTGTAATAAGTTTGTTATGTTAATAATTTATAATTAATTAATAATAATATGAAAATTCTTTTTTGTAACGTAATACGCTCCTGTACTATAGATATAAGACTCAGTCTTGTTGTACAGGAAATGGAATCAATTAAATAAAAAAAAAAAAAAAATAAAGTGTCAAATTAGAACATGCTTTATGCATTTTTAAAAAATTTAAACAATATGTATTTAGAGTTTACTTATACTATTATAAAGTTAATTTAAACTCGAATTTTTGTTTTTCACCAAATTCTATAATTTAAAAAATTAACTCAAAAAAGCCAGCGAAGTAAATATTATTATTTTTTGTTATGAAAACTCATTAAAAAATACAAGTCTCTTATTTAAAAAAAAACAAAAGTTGGAAAATACTTTTTTATTAACCTCACACAGAGAACGTAGTGATAACCGAATATCACATTATTCGGTTGCATCTATCGAAAATTTTTAGTTGTGATATCTATACTAAAAATACAATTGGTAGATCCAACCGATTTTTTTTTTAATTCCTATCAAATTTAATAAAACACCATTTCCAATATTTTTTTATTTGATTTTTTTTATTTAATAATTAGAATATAAAATTACTTTAGGCCCGTTAACTTATCTCAATTTATACCCTTGTTAAGACCTCTACTAGCCTTAACCACTGGTAAACATATTTTTTGAATAACTTATCTAAATTTTAACCAAGCATTTCTTCTACAAATGATAAAATTTAACCATAGATATTTCTGTGGTTAAGAAACTTAACCAAGGCTATTTTAGAACAATTCACCCTACATAAGATATTTTAATACATTAGACTTGTAATGATGATTATTAAAAAAATTTAAAGCGCAGCTTTAACCAAACTTTGACTAAGAATCGCTTATGACACATGTAAGTATTTTCGATGTGCATTTCCCCCACTTTACCAAAACTTATAAAAATTGCATGAGTACTTTTAAAATCGTGCACAAATTTTTGGTATTTAGGATTTAGGTTTCTGTGATAGCTTACAGAAATTGGCCTCATATAAGGAAATAGGAAAAAAATTCTTTTTATTGGTTCAGGGAGCCAAAATCTGTCTTAATAATTAAAACCAAAAATGGTGACCAATATTGCAACAATTTGACACGAATTATACACCTCTACAAAATGAAAAGTCGCTGTTGGTAGAAGCTTGATACATACTTTTAGTATTTTACTTGCTGATTCCAAATCTCTATTCCGAATCCTCTAGCACCTCTCAATTTTGAGAAAATCGTGATTAAAAACGCGAAAAATAGCTTTCTACGAATTTTAAAATACTATACAAAACGCATTCAAATAGCATAAGACTTTTTGTTACGATGGTAGTAAAGAATGAATTTTGTTCTCTAAAATACATAGGACAACATTTTCTTAATGTGTGCACCGTTATAGGAAAAACTTTTTTGGAAACCACTCTCAGAAATTTTGGGCAACTTACATTTAAGAATTTGGAATCAGCGTATCAAATTCAAAATGAATCATGTATCAAAGCTCAAGACTACTGAATGAAGTACAAGACTACTGAATTTAATTATTAAATATAAAAAAGCTCATAGAAATCACTCTCGAATTTATGAAATGTGAACCAATCATGTTTTAAATATTTTAAAAGTATGTGAGGAACCCCTGGACAACCCACAGTTTTGACTCGCAATTACAAAAAGATACAAAATCATGCACAGCGATTATTTTCTACTCACTTTGATGTACTGATCACATAAATTGCCTTAATTTAATAATCTATCACAAAATTTCCATTTTTTTTTTTTTAATTTTATGCGCGAATCTTTCCGCGGTTGTCTCGATTAGCACGAAATACTTATTAATAGTTCAAATAATCCACTTTTATTTTATAGTCTTACCAAATGGATTTAATTAAATCACCTCTCGTAGTATGCAAAAAGACACAATCATTTTATAGCATTTAGCGACCGCGAATCTTAAAAAAAAACGACGTGGTCAAGTGTATTATTTTTTTTACGACCAGAAACACACAAAAAACTGCGAGAAAAACTTTTAATTTTCCCGTATTGAAAAAACTTTTTTTTTTTAATTTTTGTTTTTCTTTTTGTTTTTATTCTGACATTTCATACTAAGGTTAACTACCCAGAGTTAAAATATTGATAAGTTATTATGGTTAAATTTTCATAGGGATAAATATTTAGTATTGGTTAAGTACCCATGGTTAAGGTAAAGTTAACTTCTCGAGAAAAGTTAATGGGCCTTAGAGATACATATTACAAAAATTCTTAAATTATTGAATAAACATTACATTCTTAGAAATATTTTAACTAATTTAGGGAATTTAAACTCATTTTTTATAAGATACTTTCTCTGAGAACATGATGATACTTTCTCTGAGAACTTTTTAGAAAAATAATCAGATTAGTTCTAAGAATCTAAGAAGAATAGTTCTCAGTCCTGTAAAAAATATTTTCCATGCTATTCTGAGGACTCCTTCTACAAAATAACATCAGATTCTGAAACCCTTTTCATTAAAAATTACCATGTTATTTAAAGACTTTTTGTTGAAAAAAGCCTTTTAATTCTGCAAAACTGTTGCTGTAAAATATCTGGCGATATAATCGAAAGAGAACATTTCTTTAGAAGAAGTTCTTAGAATATAGGAGTTTTTCAATTCCGATATTTTAAAATAAAACCAAGTCTATCTAATCTAGAAAAACCTTCATAATAATCAATAAATTTTGCTGTACAAAAGAGGTCGTTTTTTAAAGAATCCAAAAATAAAAATTTTTGAATCCAATGATATTTTGATAGGCGAAAGTCGTCAGTATCTGATTTTTACAGAGATGGGAGTAATTAATTACTTTGTAATGACCATTGCAGGTTTTCATTACCAATAAATCTATAAAATGAAAATTAAAAAAAAAATTCATTACCATTACAAAATGTAATTGCAATGAAAAAAATGTTAATTTCATTTGTTTTCTTTACATGTAATGAAACTTTTTTATAATTTTCATTACAATACGCAATGGTAGTAAAAACAAAAAATCATTTTCATTTTTTCTACACTAGGTAGACAAATGAAATTTCATTACCATTACTTAACATAATGATGTAAAGAACGTTTTGTTCTTTGTTCTACACTAAAAAATTTTCCTTTATGTAAATTTTTTTTCGCAATTTTTTTTTGGCAACTAGCCACCAAACTTTGATGTATGTCTCTAGATTATAAATTTAAAAAAAACCGCACTTAAAAAATAGCAAAATTATGGCGGAACGCGAAAAAAGACTTTATGGCAGAAAAATTCAATTAAAAAACTTAATCAGCGATTAACATTCTTCAAACAAATATACTGATGCAAAAAGTTTCGTTTTGGCAAATTTTTTTCGCGATCTTTTTTTTTTGCAACTAACCACCAAAATTTGTTATATGAAATCGGCATTATAGTCCCTAGATTACAAATTTTAAGAAACCGCACTTAAAAAATTCAAAAATAATGGTGGGACGCGAAAAAAGACTTTATGGTAAAAAAATTTAATTAAAACACTTATTTAGCGATTTACATTCTGCAAACAAATCTATTGATGTAAGAATTTTCCTCTTTGAACATTTTTTTTCGCGATTTTTTTCGCGGTTTTTTTTTTTAACTAGCTCCCAAACTTTCTTGTATGAAACGGGTATTATAGTCACTAGAATATAAATTTTAAGAAACCGCACTTAAAAAACTCCAAAATAACGGCGGGACACGAAAAAAGACTTTATGGTAAACAAATTTAATTGAAGCACTTAATCAGCGAATTACATTCTGCAAACAAATCTATTGATGTAAGAATTTTCCTTTTTGTAAATTTTTTTTTCGCGGTTTTTTTTTTAACTAGCTCCCAAACTTTGTTGTATGAAACGGGCATTATAGTCCCTAGATTACAAATTTTAATAAACTGCACTTAAAAAACTCCAAAATAATGGCGGGACGCGAAAAAAGACTTTATGGTAAACAAATTTAATTAAAACACTTAATCAGCGACTTACATTCTGCAAACAAATCTATTGATGTAAGAATTTTCCTTTTTGTAAATTTTTTTTCGCGATTTTTTTCGCGGTGTTTTTTTTTAACTAGCCCCCAAACTTTGTTGTATGAAACGGGTATTATAGTCACTAGAATATAAATTTTAAGAAACCGCACTTAAAAAACTCCAAAATAATGGCGGGACGCGAAAAAAGACTTTATGGTAAAAGAATTGAAGTTTAAAATTTTCCTTTTTGAATTTTTTTTGTTTGCGATTTTTTTTTTTTTGCAATTTTTTTTTCAACTAGCCACCAAACTTTGTTGTACGAAATGAGTATTATTGTCCTTAGATTATAAATTAAAAAAAAACCGCACTTACAAAATTTCAAAATAATGGCGGATCGCGAGAAAAGACTATGGTACTAGAATTGAATTAAAAAACTTAATCAGCTATTTATGTTCTGCAAAGAAATATATTGATGCCAGAATTTTCCTTTATGCAATTTCTTTTCGCGATTTTTTTTTGCAACTAGCCACCAAAACTTGGTATCAAATATGGATACCATAGGCCTCGGATTTTGAACTAAAAAATGCTTTTAGTAATTTTTAAACCTTATATTTTTAAAATAAAAAACTTCGACAAAAACGGCATGTAATGAAAAACAAATGGGTGTTTCATTACTATGTCAACATTAGGTAAAAGTAATGAAAATTAAAAAAAGGTTCATTTTAATTTTCAAAACAAATGAAAATTAAACAAAATATTCATTACCATTTTTTAACGCAATGGTAATGAAAAAAAAACATTACCATTTCTTCAAAAAATGGTAATGATAAAAAAAGCTCCATTACCATTTCATCAAGTAATGGTAATGAAAATGTAATGGTAATGATTTTAGCCCATCTCTGGATTTTTATGTAATAGGTGAAAAAGATTTAGAATACTGAAAAGGATTTAGAAGTTTTCGACAGGAAAAACTTCATAAAAACTCTCTTGTTTTCTTTATACCTACATGAAAAGCTCCCAGAATCTTAAGGGTTGAAAGCAGTTGGAACAACTGTTGCTGGATGTTGTTGTTTATCTGCCGTGATCATTTTTATGTTCTGAAAAAAAGAAATACGAATGAGTATTAATGCTAATAAAGAATATTAAAAACAGCACTTACATGACATCTAGTCCAGTACAGTAAACGGCAAACATTTGTATTTAATTACATTAATTTTTATTGTTTTTAAAAAGTGTTTATTTTTTCAAAAATCCAATTTAAACTGTCTTACCAAAATATATTTTTGGATTTCGATGTTGCAACTGAAAATCTTTCACAAGTTTTTTTTTTTAATTTGGTCTGTGTTACCATCATTCGATATCAAATGCTTAGTAAACCATTTGTAAAAAATTATTTATAAAATTTGATTGTTCCAACGGACATGAAGTTACAGTTCCTTATTTACTTTTAGTCATGAACACCAATTGTTCACTAAAACAATTGATATTATGTAATAATTATAAAAATGATGTTGTATAAAATTAATGGTTCGACTCGATTTCCAACTGATTTGTTTTCTGTGTGCTGTTAGGCGCTTTTGTCATTTTCGGGAATAAAGAACTTTATTCACAATTTTTGATGTGACTTTGAAACAAAAAGTAATAAATTAATAAACCAAATTGTAAATTAGAGCACACTTAATGTTACTTTAAAAAATTTAAAATATGTACTTATATTAGAACAAATTTAAATTAAATCTCGAATTAAGGCTTTCACCAAAATCCATAATTGTACAAATTTAACAAAAAAAAGTCAGGGAAAAAATATTATTATTTTTTACTGATGAATAATCATGAATACATACAAAACTACTATTTAAAAAAAATTGGGGTCCATTTTTTATTTTTCTGAAAAAAGAACCAAATCACAATTTCCACAATTTGGTAAATATTTAGTTTTGTTTCATCGAAATATACTACCACGCACATTTACAACGACTTTAGTACAGTTTAGAAAAATTATAATTAAAAATATTTAAAATCAACTTTAATTTTATTTTTTAAAGGTTTTTTTTTTGGTTTAAATAATGACCCGAGTAAAAAAAATAATATGATGTCATATGTAATGATATCTAATTTAATATAATTGGAGATATGCTATGATCCGAAAAATGGTGGATAAAATTATGTCGGATAAGATCTAAATATATTAAATCATATAGAATCTTAGATTTGCGCGTCACATATATTGTTGTGTGGATGTGTTTTTGTTTTGCTCTACAAAAATCGTTAAATAAACTTGTATTGTTGTTGAAAAAATAACAAAAAACAATAGAAAAATCGCGAAAAGACGCTTTATAAATGTACGTTAAGATAAATAAAGATTTTAAATATTAATAATAATAAATATTTCTAAAAGATCAAGAACCAATAGTGCAAAAAAAGAAAAATAATAACAAATAATATGCCTGTTAGGCGCTCTCCGCCTACTCCGAATTCCTTGCTAATTCCAGCAATAAATAATAAAAGCTCTCCCGCGCAAAATGCATCCACATCCAGTATAAATTTATACGATCACTCTTCTCTCACTGCGCATGCGCAAAAAAAAGTACTCCCTTGGTCTATATAGTGTTCTACACCAACTACAACATCACCAAATAAAAGTTTTTTACCCCATCCCCTGTCTTTAGCTACTCTTCCTCTAACAAGTGTAACATCAGCATCATTCTCTACAGTAACTACACAATTACCCAATACTACCACAGTCATAACATCCATAAATTCCCCCCTTATATCGATTATTCCCACATGTAATTCGTACATTACCAAAAATCTCCTAAACAAAACCAAAGCATACACAATGAATGAGCAGGAGAGCATAACAAACAATAATTCAATAACAAAGAGTGCAAATCTAACAACTACACACACACAACAATCAAACATACAATCACCAAAGCAGTCGGCAGTGGTCGCATCAAGAGGTGCTATACCTAAAATAATAAAATCTAAAACACCGAGTAATATAACAACGAAAAAAATACCAACTGGCATCGATAGATACATTACGATCACTAAGCGTAAGTTAAGCCCTAAATCCGCAAAAGTAAAGCCTTCCCCGAAGCAAACTAAAAATACCGATCCTGTGAATATGGTAAGTCAAAATCGCTTTTCCATTATAAACACAGATGATAATGAAGAAACCCCAGTGAAATCTGTAAAAGAATTTACACCTCCCCCTATTCATCTCCGTGAACCGAACTCTAACGATCTTGTTAATGATTTAGCCGAGCTTGTAGGAACAAATAATTTTTATGCAGTATCAACACGAGTGGGAAATGTTCAGAAAACTAAAATTAAAACATTCACTGAAAATCATTATAGATCCATTACTCAATATCTTGATACCAAAAAGAAAAACTATTATACTTTTCAATTAAAAAGTGCTAAAGGCCTGATGGTTGTTTTAAAAGGTATAGAAATCAACGTTCCAACCAAAGAAATTCAGGAGGCTCTAGAAAAGGAGGGCTATGAAATTAAGTCTATAAACAACATTATCAATAAGAATAAAATTCCTCAACCCCTGTTCAGAGTAGAATTAAACTTCGATTCTAAAAAACTTAAAAAGAACGAAACACACCCAATCTATAGCCTTCGATATCTTCTGCATAGAAGAATAAGTGTTGAAGAGCCTCGTAAACGCAATGGATTACCCCAATGCGTAAATTGCCAAGAATTTGGCCACACACGGGGGTATTGCCAATTACCACCTGTATGTGTAATATGCGGTGATATTCACAAATCGTCGGAATGTACATCTTCTAGATCTGACCCAAACGTTAAAAAATGTAGCAACTGCGGTGGAAACCACACTGCGAATTACAGAGGCTGTCCAGTATACATAAATATTAGACAAAGGACAATGAAAAGACCTCATAGACCACAATACCAGCCAACAGAATTCCCAAATCTGCCCAATAATTCTCGATCGACTGATCGTACTCCTTCAAATGCCCAACACACTACTTCTCATAGTGCCAGTACAAGCAATTTTTCGTATGCACAAATCGCCACTTCTCAAAGCGTTGGTTCTACGCAAACCAATTCATGCCCACTGCCCTCGCTGGAAACGCCTTCTCCTCCCCAGAAAAGCTCGCTGGAAAACTCAATTGAAACTTTAGTTCAAACCATTAACAACTTCATGGCCAATATGCAAGGAATGATGCAAGAATTACTCCGTAACCAAGGCATGCTTTCTTAGATAAAAAATGAACGTTTTAAAAATATGTTATTGGAACGCAAACGGCTTAAGCTTACACAAAAACGAACTAAATTATTTCCTCGGAAACAAGCAAATTGACGTTATGCTTGTTTCTGAGACGCATTTAACCCCAAGAAGTTCTTTTTCAATACAAGGATACACAATTTATGACACAAAAGACCCCAGAGATAGAGGATGCGGTGGTGCAGCGGTTATCATAAAGTCTCGTTTAAAACACTTTCCAATGCCCGAATTTCGTGAAAACTATCTTCAAGCCAGCACTATATGCCTCGAAGAATTTAACATGAACCTTGTTATTTCATCAATTTACTCCCCTCCTAGATTTCCGATAACGGAAATTCAGTATACGGACTTCTTTAAATCGTTAGGTCCCCGCTTTCTGGCAGCTGGTGACTACAATGCCAAACACACATTCTGGGGGTCACGGCTCATTACTCCCAAGGGCCGTATTTTATTTAATACAATTTCAAAAATGGGTATGGATGTTATATCAAGCGGAGAACCCACTTACTGGCCAACAGATAGGCAAAAAAATACCAGATTTGATAGATTTTGGAGTGACAAAGGCTATTTCAAGGGAATTAGTACAGGTAGAATTGTCATTAGATTTGTCGTCAGATCACACACCCACCACTGTTTGTATCCAGGGCCCCCGAGAAATTGTAAACCCATATGGTGACTCAGCGCTTACGGGAAAAAATACAGATTGGCTAAAATACAGAATGTTTATTAGTTCTCATTGTTCGGAAAATATACGGTTAAGAACAACAGACGATATTGACCTCTCTGTTAAAAATCTAGAATTACAAATCAAACTTGCTGCTCAACTGGCTACAAAGCCCCGCCGACACAAAAGACCAAACAGAATTTTTTCTATAGATGTCGAAAGACTCCTAAATGATAAGAGAATTGCACGAAGAGAATGGCAACAGCACAGATCTCCACAACTAAAGGAACGATTTAAAGAATGCACGAAGAATTTGCGAAGACTTCTTGAAGAAAAAAGAATTGAATCGCTTAGCAGATATCTCGAAAACTTAGATCCATCAGCTAAAACTGATTACTCTTTGTGGCGTGCTACAAAAAATCTTAAAAGACCCGTTACATGTAAGCCTCCTTTGCGAAAACCAAATGGAAATTGGGCCAGAAACGACACGGAAAAAGGAAATCTGTTCGTGGATCATTTGAAGGAAGTTTTTACGCCAAACTTATCTAGTACTATAATAGAGTCGCCTCCTACTACATCCCAGCACATAGTATGTCCCCCGCTTATGTTTGAAATGCGAGAGGTTGAAAAAGCTATTATTGAATTAGACCCAAAAAAGCACCTGGCATCGATAAGATAAGTAATAAAATGCTTGTAGAATTACCCCGTATAGCATTAAGAATTATTCTCTTTATTTTTAATGCTATTTTACGCCTTGAGTACTATCCCGCGGAATGGAAAGTATCACTTGTTAAAATGATACCCAAACCAGGCAAAGACCACACCAAAGTTGAATCCTATAGACCAATCAGTCTTTTACCGAATATATCAAAACTGTTCGAAAAGCTACTCATGAATAAGTTGACCTTGTATGTAGACGAAAACAATACTATTCCAGCACATCAATTTGGCTTCAGGAGAAAACATAAAACCATCGAACAAGTACATAGGCTAATCACTGTAATAAAAAAGGCATTTGAGGAAAAAAAATACTGCTCTGCTCTCTTTATTGATGTCTCACAAGCCTTTGATAAAGTTTGGCATGAGGGACTTCTTTTTAAAATAAAACTTTTGTTACCGTCAAACACCCATAAGCTCCTAGAAAGCTATATAACAAATCGTAAATTCGTTCTCGCGGAAGAAAGTTTCTTCAGCTCCCCCCAGGACATTTGTGCTGGAGTACCGCAAGGTAGTATTTTGGGACCACTTCTGTATATCCTATATACATCTGATATGCCATTAAACTTGAATACCCATACGTCCACTTTTGCTGATGATACAGCAATCCTTAGTGTCCACAATGACCCAGTAGTAGCGTCAAGATTGTTACAAAATCATATATCACAATTGCAAACTTGGCTAGATAAATGGAAAATTAAAGTGAATGAACAGAAATGTATACACGTAACTTTTACTTTAAGAAGAGAATCGTGTCCACCGATTCAAATAAATAATAATAATAATATACCCCAACAATCAAATGTGAAATATCTCGGTATACACCTTGCGAAACTTACCCAGATAAAGTTAAAAACGGTTGAGCTTACGTGGCTTATGAGTAGGAACTCTTTACTTGCCTTAGATTGTAAACTGTTGCTTTATAACTCGATAATTAAACCCATATGGTGCTATGGAATTCAACTCTGGGGTACCGCCTCAGCATCTAACATAGAAAAATTGCAAAGACGTCAAAACAGGCTTCTTAGAATGATCACGTGTGCACCCTGGTATATAAGAAACTCCAACATACATAAGGATCTCAACGTAAACCTTGTTAGAGATGAAATCAGAAGACATAGCGAAAACTACTTAAAGAAACTAGAAACACATCCGAATACACTAGCCCGGAATCTACTAAATAGCAGTGGTCACCTGCGACTAAGAAGGAGACATACTGCTGACTTGGTCCACTTGTAGAGAAGAAATTAAAATGAAAGCACAAAATTTTTGTTTGGCACTGGCTGAACTTAATACTTTTATTTAGTCTTAAGATTTGAATACTTATTGTTAGTTCACACATATTTAGTGAAGATTCAATAAATAAATAAAACACGAAAAAAAAAAAAATATAGAATCTTATCCGGATTTTGACCCGATATAATCATATCTAATTTTATATAGAAAGACATACTTATATAACGCATTATATTTCAGGATCAAAACAAAAACTATTAAAAAGTACTAAAAATAACACCCTTAAGTTAAGATTTCAAAATTTAAATAAAACTTTAATGTTTAAATTCATAAATCTTTTATAAAATTATAGGAGGTTCGCAAAACAAATTTTCCATACAGAATTTGTTTCATAAGCCTCCTATAACTTCACAAAGCATTTATGAATTTACACATAAGTATTTAGAAGTAGTTGTACATAATTGTAACCAAGCATTTTAAGCCTTCTTATATAAACTTTATAAGTTCAATGTCAAATTCCATACATAAAAAATATGGCTTGTATTTATACAAGGTTTACAAGGAATTTAGGAGTTATAATGAGTACGCCTTTTATATTTTGAAATCATACATACTTAAACATATCTAAAACAACTTAGAAAAAAATGTAACATTGAACTATATAAGACTTTATTTGTTTACCGATAAAGCCATTTTTAATTATATATGACGCTGTATTAAAATTGTCATAGCATATTTAACTAAATATGGTATATATTAATATATATGGGGACATGTATATTTATACTGATCTATATATGACATCATATAAGAAATTTTTGGAAAACTCAAAGCTATATATAATTATATCCACAAAGATATAGTGTCACATTTGACTATATATAAACATATTAGTCCATATTAAATTATACAATTTCCTATATAAGTATTTTTACTCGGGGACACAAATAAAATTTAATAATATCATGAATTTTTTAATTATCATCATTAACTTCTTCATGACTATCAACTTCATCATCCCGATTTCGTGATTCACTATAATCACGCGTGACATTAAAATCTTAATTTACTCAAGTGAGCGTGAGTCTAAATAAAATGTTCGTGATCGCGCGTGAGTAGAAGTTTTCTCTCTTGAGTGTGAGTCAAAATTTAATCACTTTCTTTTCGAAAGTAACATACTATTTTTTCGCGTAACTCAAACTCGAATCTGCAACCAGTTTATTCAAATTGGCTCTAGATTTTGCACAATTCGCGATTTTACTTTTCTCTATTTTTCAACCGATTATTTAAATAAAAAATTTTTTCTATCTTATACGGTAGTCATATCTTTAGATATTTAAAGAACTAGAAGTACAAGTTTTATTACATGTTTTAGCATAGGTTTGCCAAGTTGTTCCAAAAAGTACCAATCAAGGGTTCCGGAAAATCAGTTTAAACCTATTTCGAAATTTTTTTAACGTTCAGTTAGTTTTTTGTCAGTAAATATCTGATTAATTAATGTGGTCTTCTATCTTCGTTAACGATTTTACCAATATAACTTTTAACTTAAGACAACCCAGCAGAAATTACTGCTTGCTTCGAAGCAGTTTTGTCAGGGAAAGTTGAGCAGTGAAGCAATTGCATTATTGATGATATCATGCCTGATTTTTGTTCGAGATAGCTCGCGTGAAAGCACTTGTTTCGAGATCCGAAAAGGCATGAATTCACCTCTTTTAATTAGTGCTCCAGTTTTTCTTTTAAAATGTCGATAATTCATGCCTCCTCAGAAGTGCATATTTAAAGCTTTTCAACTATTTAAATTCATGCCTTCTCAAAAGCACAATATTCCTGCATATTTTTCCGTGTTTTTATTTTCAGTAAAACATCTTATTTACATTAAAATAACTTTTCTCCGCATTTTAAAAAATGTTAAAAATATTTAAGCAATCAAAATGTATTGCTCATTTCATGCCTTTTTGAAGAGCACAGCAAAAAGCGATGTAAACAATTAATCAACTAAGGCCTTTCATTAGTGCTGTTTACGAAGCTATACATTTTTAGAAGCGGTAAAAGTAGCAGTAAGGAAACAGTAAACGTTTTTACTGCTTCCACAATTTTGCTCGGAACTGTCGGTTGAGTCAAATTATTCTGTAATTTTATTTTGAAAATGTAAGAGTTAACCAAAAAATTGTTAACATAAACATAGAAGAATTTAATATTGTAATAAGTTAACAATATATTTAACAATTTTTTTCGTTAACTATCGAATTTTGTCATAAATAAATTAAGAAATCGCAGTACAGAATCCGAGCTACTTTTAATAGAAAATATCTCTAAAATCGCAATTTTTTTTACAAAATTTTTTGCAGTGTCTATGATTCTTTTATAAGAAAAATTACTCCAAATCCTACAACTTTCACATCAAACCGAAAATATAAAAAATGTTCCAGTGTCAAAGAGTTTTTCGAATAAAATAATGTTTCTTAATCTAATAGGTTTAATATATAAGAAGGGCCTAACGAGCAGTTTTATAGTCAGAAATAGCATCTTTGGAAATTTCTTATTAAGAAATATTTAAGAAAAACTAAATTTCCTACTTAAAATATATAAGAATAAATCTATATTTTTTCTGACTATGAAACTGGCCCTATTTATTACAACTCTTGAATAAAAAATCCTTTTACAAGAAGAATGACCTAAAATTTGAAAGGATTTCAACACGAAAAATTTGGAAACCAAACATTTAAATTTAAAAAAATAAACAACTAACGATTAAACTATCTCGATGGGTTCCTTCCGAACTTAATGCAATTCGGATATATGATAGAGTTCTGCGGCTAAAGTTGCCAAATATGCAAATATCAATAAAACCTTCTATTATTACCCGGTAATGGGTTTTGTAAGAAGAAGTTAAGGTACGTAACCTCCCAATTTTCTATTATAAAACGTATTATTTTAGCAAGGACATGTCGATTAAGGTAACTGCTTACAAAACGCTCATTTCATTTTTCATTAAACTAATGAAATTTTCTTAACAAATTAAATAAAAAAAATCTTAAAATTGATTAAAAAGCTTCATATATTTTATGAAACTTTTTCATTGAGTGTATGACACTTTTAATAAATAAAAGAAAATTTTTCACATTTTATGAAAAATTACATTAATTCAATAAAAAATTTCAATGGACTAGTTCCAGTGAAAATTCATTATTTTTATGCAAAAACTCATTAATATCCTGCAGATAATTCTCTCAGTGTATGTTAAAAATAGTGTTTTTTTTCAATTTAAATATCTTTTATATTTTAATACACAATTAAAATTAACAAATTTTTAACACTTTTTTAATTTTTAACAGCATTTACATTTACTAGTAGAATCATTCCAAAGGGAACCGGACACTTATCGGAAGAAGGACTCTGGATTTGGACAAAATTCTGTTTGTAGATTCTCATGACTATCACGAAATTTACTGTTTTAAAATTTTTGTAAAATTCGTCTTATTTCGCTTTTTTTCGCTGTTTTTAGTTGATTTTTTTCAGTAAATTTTTGAAAAATACATGATGTTCAAATGATTACAACTTTTGAAGGCGTTATCCGATTGTTATAAAATTTTTACCTAGTAATACTTATATAATCTTATATAAAAATAAAATTGTTGAATGCAACAAGGATAATACAATTTAAAAAATATCCTTAATTTGCAAATATCTCAAAAAACCCATCTTTAATTTTCTTTAAATTATTGAAGCAGATTACTTAATATTTCAGCTACAGACTGTACAAATTTCAAATTGCAACGCAAATGGGTTCAAAAGACAAACGCTATTTTTTAACAAAGTTTTTTTAATTTTCACAAATAAACATAACACTACATGACAAAATCTTGACTTTTAAAAATTAATAGAGCTCTGACCATCAATTCTATATATCTTGGACATGCTGATTACAATGGCGTACTTTATTTTTCGATCTAAGGTACATATTTTCCGCGAAATGCCTTTAAAGTTTAACGGTTTTCCATTTAGTTTTTTATATACAAATATTTTCAAATTTTTTAAATTTGATTATTATTATCGACCTTTATTTCTTATATAAATATTCTTTGTGAGTTTTTAGAAAATTCTAAAGCGGGCTTTCAAGGTCACTTGTTAAAAGAGTAAATAAAAGACTACCCAGTCCGAAAAATACAGTCCGCGGAACGTTGGCAAAACGACTGAATTTCAACGTTTACAGTAAATAGTCTTTCAACGTCACCATTAAACGGTTATACGACTCTATTTTTCGACGTTGGCAAACCGTCGTTAATACAAAAAAATACTGTACCTTAAAAATGGAAAATTCAGTATTTTACTGATATTATAGCCGAAAAATTAAAGGTTTTTCCAGTACCTTAATTTCGAAAAAAAACTGTGTATTGCCAGTACTTCAAATTCGAAAATTTCATTACTTTGCAGTAGTTTTAAAATATATCATATAGCGCTGGAAGTTCACATCCTGAATCCAAAATCACTCTCCAATCCAATTTCGCAAATACAGAGAAAATTGCAGGTTTTTCGTACAAGCAACAACAATAATATCCTATTGGTATACCCCTTGCATAGGAATACAAAATACTCTGTGGGAAAACCTCAGCAAACTTTTGAATCGAGAATAATTGTTACTTTTGTGAATATTTATGGTTTTCAAATTACATCCACTCTCCAATGAACTCTCAAAACAATTCCGTTGTGACAACCGAATTTTTTGCAACCGAATTGGGTCGGTTGCCCCAACCGAATTCAGTGGTTGCAGTTCAATTCGGTTGCAATTCAATTCGGTTGTCGCTACCGAATTGAAATTGAATTCCGTTGCCGCAACTGAATTCGGTTGGCAAAAAATTCCGTTGTCACAACGGAATTGTTCTGATAGTGTGTCTGCTTGCGAAACAACGGTAACATTATAGTAATAAAAGAAATATTTAGTATTGATATATTTTTAAAAGGTAATATTTTTAATGAAAATATCAGTTTTTTTGATTACGCTCTACCATCAAAAGAAGTAGGATTGCATTATGTTAAAAATTTAAATAAAAATAATGTTGAAGTAAACATATATTTGGTAGAATTTAAGGCTATTCTCACTAAACATCATAATGAAACAATTGCAATAACTCTTTTACACATATAATTGAATGGAATCCTAATCTCAAATAAATTATATTTAAAAATAAACAGTTTTAGTAATAACTTTTTTCTCGAAAATTTACGAAGTTGTAATTTTCTATTCGAAATAACAGAAAAATAGCGCGTTTGTTAAACATATCTTGGAAATTTGCACAAATACATGAAAAAATAGCGTTATACATAACAAAAAATCAAATATATTAGTGGTATTCATTTACCCGTACTTTTTTACACAAATGGTAATTTCATAAGTTTACACAATAATTTTAATGAACACACTTTATCGTCAAATTTTTATACTTTCAATCGCATTTGACATATTTTTGAATTTGTTACCCGCTTCCCCTATTGCGTTTTATGAATGCTATCAATATTTTCCAAAAACACTGATAAATTATGTAAAAAATCAAACTTATAAAATTAAAAAAAAAAAAAACTGATACAAATTATGTAAAAACAGTACTGGTCAAGTACTGTTTTGGATAGTACTGGCAAAACACTGGTTTCACAAAATATCCGTGCTCTGCCAGTACTAGATTTTTTGAAGCGTCGGCAATTTCTGGCGGGGAATTTATTCATTTTTAATCCGACGTTTTGTTGGAGATTCCCAACATCAGGGATATTTTGTATTAAATATATAATCTTTCGTCAATTTCACTACATTTAATTAACATTAATTCGAAACAAATGTATAAAAATAAATAAAAGTAAATATCACAATGAATTCTTCTATAACTAGTATGGAGGTAAAATCAAAACATTTTTTTTATCTTCTTCGCCAAAAAAATTCCGTGAGAGATAAACATTTAAGATTTTTAATTTTTGTTTTTTTGCAATAATGTCATTAATTTATTTTTTCCAAGTCACGTATATATGTATATATAAATTTATATAACTATATATAACGCAATGAAAGGAAAAATATTGTCTCATATAGAAAGTCATTTTGTATAGCAGTGTGTGGCTGAGTGAGTTAAGTGGCCGACTACAGCCCCAGAAATCTGGGTTCGAATCCTGCCGCGCACATAGGAGTATTTGACCCAAAAAGCTGGCCAAAAAGGCAAAAATGAATTTAAAGAAATTTTAAGAAAAAAGTACGCAGCTCAATAGGCAACTAAATTCTGCATTATGTTGCAAATTCTCAAGATTTTAAGTTGAGATTTGTAGTTTCGAGACACTGTTAAATTCAGGAAAGTTAAGAAATTGTCATCCCCTTTTATTGATTTTTTTTCAGTTTTAAGAGGTTAATAGTATAAATGAATGTTCTTCAGTTTGACTCTTGATCATAAATTAATATCACTTTCTGTTTAAATTATTTTCAAATTAAAGAAAGATGATACAATTTTTACAAGTAAATTACAAAGAATAAAAATTTTTTAAAAGAATTCGATAAGACCAGCAAGAAAGAATACGTACTTTCGGCTTCCGCTACAAAGCCATCATCAGTGCCTTTCGCCTTGAAATGGGTTAATAATTAATAATTGTCTACTACTTATGTGACAGTTGAAAGCAAATCGCATTTGATATCAACAACGCAACTTAGACTAATATCAACGAAATCTAACAATGCTATTTGTATCCTTTGTTATTATTACTCTTTTTTGCTTTGAACCTTAATTCGTAAGATATCTCAGCTGATTCTATTCAACTCTGTGTATGATAACCACAGATTATTTGAATTACAACGAACCGTTAAATTTAAATTTAAAAGTATGTTATTTAAATTATATTCTTGCATATATTTTTTATGGCTGCACGAATGGAGGTTTTAAATTCATTTTTTTTTAATAAAATACTTGATTAATAAATAATAAATAAACAAAAGAAAAAAAGTTTGCGCAAGTTTGCGCCATGATTTTTGGCGATTTTTTGAAAATTTCATCTTTTTTAAATTTTTTCTCATCTGGCACTTTTTCTCATATTTTATTGTCAGTCATAAATAACCTTTTGTTTGGGGATTAACACTGCCTATTAAATTTACAATGTTTTTTTTGTAAATGTAATTGAATGAAAAATTATTTTCTTCAATGGATTTTATTGGGCGAATGATTGATTATATAAAGTTGATGTACAAGTCCACCATTCGGTAGGCATCTCTCTCAGATGCTGTGGATGTGTTGATCATGTTTTCTTGATGCGTTTCTAGGGAATATTTGAATATTGTCAAATTATTGGTGACGTCTATTCATGGAATTTTTCGTGTGGTTTTGTGTAAGTTTATGAGGTGTAGGTTTCTGACATTTTAATTTTATATCTTAAACTAAATATTGCATATTATTGTGTTTGTGTGTTGAATAAATGTTATCGTTTTTTCTCGCGAGTGTGTGGTATGGTGCGAGGATGTTGTAGGCAGTAGTTGTTGTATGTCGTGTGTGATACTGGAGTGGACTTGGTAAATTTGTTCTGTGTTTTTTTGAATTTATGTTCTGTGTTTTTTGAATTTATGGTTTTGTGGTCATTTGAGATTTGGTTTGTTATGTTTGACTATTCTGGTAATTTTTCGGGATCATGGTGATATGCATCCCAGAGGGGTTCTATGGAACCAGTAGGTTAATTCCGCTGATGAGTCCCTTTGGCAGGGGACGAAAGTGCTTCAGGAATTGCCCAAGTGCCTGCACGGCTATGTTTTTGTATGCTTGTAGCGATGAATGGAAAAACCGATAAGTTTGATATTTTAGGGCGCTTTTTCCCCTAATTGTCTTTCCATAGGATTACCGTATTGGCGGGCTATTAGGAGAACATAGATCGTCGATGACCCAAGTAGGGAACTGGGCACCAAAAAAAAGGTCTCTAGCCCCCTTAGGTGTTCGGTACGGTCTGCAATGCTAAATTGAGGGAGTTATCTACATGATATTAAAGAGTTATTGCGATGGGGAAGGTCATTAAAATTTGTGGAGAAAACTCTCTGTATGCAGCTTTTTCCCTACTTGAAAATTTTTTTTAATAAATACCAAAAATCAATTTAAATATATTTAAAAAAAAAACTTTAAAATATGTACAGATTTGTTATACAAAAAATACAAAATTTTAGTTTTGGAAAAACCTTGATTAGTTCCTTTCTTTTAGCATTTTTTTTAAATAGTCAAAGTATTTTTCTTCACTTTGTCTTATAGAGTTTTTTATAACTTCAGATGTAATTTCTTCAGTTTTTCTTATTAAGTTTCTAATAAAAGCTTTATCATTACTGGTTAGAAGTGGTATTTTGACACTGTTTTCAAGAGAAGTATCTTCAATAGTTTCTCTTGTTCTCTTACTGGCTTTGCTTGTTGTTGTTTTAGACATGATGGTTTTAATATTTATGTTTTTTTTTGTGTATGTTTTATGCTGTATTCGCTTTTTATTTATATTTGCGCAATTTTGTTAGTTTTTGATTTTTGTTTACGAAGAACACTTTTTAATTTAGTTTTAATTTTAAACTTATGTGTTTAATATTTTCTTTATTAGAAAAACACTGGTGATTATGTTAGAAATTTCTTTTATTTCAGATTTCAAACTAATGAATGTTTTTATTTTAATGTAAAATCAACAAAAAAAATAGAAGAGCTAATTAAAACAACTCACTTATTTTCCCAGGGTTCTATAATATTTCCGCACATCAGTCACTTACTGTATTTATATTAAGTAGATCGTGTACTGTTTACGTATTGTTTATACACACACGAAGACACAAAAATTTATACGAAAATAAATGTTATTACTACTGTGGTAGTAGTAGTAACAAGCATAAGAAACGGCCCAGCTAGCCTTTTCAATCGTAGAATGATCTATTGCGAATCACATGCTGATCGTTTTTAATCGCCGACTAGCGCATATTTTAATCGTGGAAGATACTTCGTATGGGAGAAACTGTTACATGTAGAAGATTCATCTTCAAGAGTCTTCCACAACGACGCGGAAGATGCTTATATTAGTCGTAGATGGAATTATTTGAGATTTATTTACAGATTATCTTACAAAACTTTTATGAAAAACATCAAGAATCGTATGAGGCTCACGTAGGGATTAATTTACAACTTCTGAAATGCTCGCATATATGAGTCATTGAGAGAGTCGTAAAAGGCTCATTCGATGATGATTTGACAAATCGTACAATGCTCGGTAGGCTTTTCATTTTGCGAGTTAAACACTCAAAGAAATAATTTAATTTTTGTAATATTTATAAATACTAATTTATTTAATTCATTCTTTAAAACATAAACTTAACATAAACATAAAGAAAACGGCATTAGAATTCTTTCTAAAACAAAAAAAAAAAATAAAAATAAATTGAAATAAAAAAATAAAATAAAAATCATAAAAGAAAAATAAAAATGAATTCAAATATACATATGTATGTATATCGAAAATAATAACCTCGTTCCATGGAAAAAATTATAAAGATTGCTTTGTTGGATTTTGCTTTTTTAAACGTCTCTCAATTCTATCTTTGGCGTGGACAAAATGTTGCTGCAGCGTTCTGTTAATAACCGAGTCATGACATTGTAAGAATTTTGAATGGCACAGATCTATAAAAAAAATATAATTAGTAGCACAGTTCTGCTAGAAAAAAACATATGTTGAGCAACATTGGTTAAACACAAATATATGTTAGAAATGTGCTGAAACTTAAGTTGAACTACCCCACATAGCATTTTATGAAATTTTTGATCACATTCGAATCATTTATGACTCCTCTGGACGATTAAAATGATCATATTTGAGCTCATTTTCTGATCATAAATGACTGTTTTGTCGGGAGAAAATGGTACCCTACCCGCGACTCTTCTTGATGAGTCTTTTATGACTCGCTTTTCTGATCAGTTTCGACTCATTTCTGACTCGTATTTATATTTTTTTGTAAGTCTTCTTCGAGTAATTTTTTAGTCGTTTTCTAATCATTTGCGAATCTTTTTCAAGTCATTTTTGGTCGTGATTATGATCGTTTGGTAGTCTTTTTCATGTCATTTTTTAGCCGTATTTCTAATTGTTTACATTAAAAAAACAAAATATTTATTTGATATAAATTGTTATTTAATTAAGTTTATTAAAATTATATACAATAATATAAACAAAATTATAATAAAATAGCAAAAATGTTTGTTAATGAAAATTTCCTGAGAACTTATTATTTGGTTCTATTAATTTTTCGGCTTCTTTTTTTTTTTGCTTTTTAATTGTTTGGCTGACATCATCTTTTTTAATTTAAAAATCACTTTTCACTAATATTATAATATGTAAATATTATAATATTAAATTACTTATATTTACTTTTATAAAATTACACAACTTTATACCGCGAATCCACTGAGATAAATAAACAAAACTTTACAATATTCAAATATTGGACGTCTGCTTCAAAGCAAGTAAAATATTGTCCCGTTATTAGCAAAAACAACAACATAATAAGCACTTTTTCAGCTGCACAAAATATTATTCTAAAATAACATTGAAAACAGTCACATTTCAAGCACCTGTATGATCAATTTGTGATTGCTGTAGGTTTTGTTATTGTATTTTTAATAAATCACTTTTTAAACAAAAACAACATAAGCATTTTTTAAATGCGCAATATAATTTTCAATAAATCTCTTTTAAGCGTAAGCGAGAATCATTTTCGATTCTTTTTTCAAGCGCGCAAGTGATTAATCAGTATTTGGTCATCAAAAGTACTCGAAGAACACTCTCTTAGGTGATTTTTGACAAAACAATCTTCCAAATGCTATGTGGGACTTAATAAAAAAATCACGTAGGGATTAATTTACAACTTCTGAAATGCTCGCATATATGAGTCATTGAGAGAGTCGTAAAAGGCTCATTCGATGATGATTTGACAAATCGTACAATGCTCGGTAGGCTTTTCATTTTGCGAGTTAAACACTCAAAGAAATAATTTAATTTTTGTAATATTTATAAATACTAATTTATTTAATTCATTCTTTAAAACATAAACTTAACATAAACATAAAGAAAACGGCATTAGAATTCTTTCTAAAACAAAAAAAAAAAATAAAAATAAATTGAAATAAAAAAATAAAATAAAAATCATAAAAGAAAAATAAAAATGAATTCAAATATACATATGTATGTATATCGAAAATAATAACCTCGTTCCATGGAAAAAATTATAAAGATTGCTTTGTTGGATTTTGCTTTTTTAAACGTCTCTCAATTCTATCTTTGGCGTGGACAAAATGTTGCTGCAGCGTTCTGTTAATAACCGAGTCATGACATTGTAAGAATTTTGAATGGCACAGATCTATAAAAAAAATATAATTAGTAGCACAGTTCTGCTAGAAAAAAACATATGTTGAGCAACATTGGTTAAACACAAATATATGTTAGAAATGTGCTGAAACTTAAGTTGAACTACCCCACATAGCATTTTATGAAATTTTTGATCACATTCGAATCATTTATGACTCCTCTGGACGATTAAAATGATCATATTTGAGCTCATTTTCTGATCATAAATGACTGTTTTGTCGGGAGAAAATGGTACCCTACCCGCGACTCTTCTTGATGAGTCTTTTATGACTCGCTTTTCTGATCAGTTTCGACTCATTTCTGACTCGTATTTATATTTTTTTGTAAGTCTTCTTCGAGTAATTTTTTAGTCGTTTTCTAATCATTTGCGAATCTTTTTCAAGTCATTTTTGGTCGTGATTATGATCGTTTGGTAGTCTTTTTCATGTCATTTTTTAGCCGTATTTCTAATTGTTTACATTAAAAAAACAAAATATTTATTTGATATAAATTGTTATTTAATTAAGTTTATTAAAATTATATACAATAATATAAACAAAATTATAATAAAATAGCAAAAATGTTTGTTAATGAAAATTTCCTGAGAACTTATTATTTGGTTCTATTAATTTTTCGGCTTCTTTTTTTTTTTGCTTTTTAATTGTTTGGCTGACATCATCTTTTTTAATTTAAAAATCACTTTTCACTAATATTATAATATGTAAATATTATAATATTAAATTACTTATATTTACTTTTATAAAATTACACAACTTTATACCGCGAATCCACTGAGATAAATAAACAAAACTTTACAATATTCAAATATTGGACGTCTGCTTCAAAGCAAGTAAAATATTGTCCCGTTATTAGCAAAAACAACAACATAATAAGCACTTTTTCAGCTGCACAAAATATTATTCTAAAATAACATTGAAAACAGTCACATTTCAAGCACCTGTATGATCAATTTGTGATTGCTGTAGGTTTTGTTATTGTATTTTTAATAAATCACTTTTTAAACAAAAACAACATAAGCATTTTTTAAATGCGCAATATAATTTTCAATAAATCTCTTTTAAGCGTAAGCGAGAATCATTTTCGATTCTTTTTTCAAGCGCGCAAGTGATTAATCAGTATTTGGTCATCAAAAGTACTCGAAGAACACTCTCTTAGGTGATTTTTGACAAAACAATCTTCCAAATGCTATGTGGGACTTAATAAAAAAAACACACACAATGTTGCAAAGACAACACACATACATACAAAAACATATTGTGCGTTGAAAATAACTGCTCATATTAGTAATAAATACACCTAGAGCTTGGAAGAAATATTTATAAATGTATTAATTTTATGAATCAGTGAATAATTTATAGTCATAGTAAGTAAAATCTAAGAAAAAATTTGACTATAAAATTAGCCCTGAATATAGGAAATCAAAACAGCTAACAAATTAGTATTGCCTCATTGCAGAGATAAAATTTTTGCTATTAATTTTTTAAAGAATTTTTTAATAAATTCACATCATTCATTAAAATTTTAAATTTTGAGGAGAAGGAAATGTTAAATACTTACCCCTCAATTCATAAATGCTTTGTAAAGTTATAGCAGGTTTACAAAACGTCATTTTCATACAAAATTTGTTTAATAAACCTCCTATAATTTTATAAAGCGTTTATGAATTTAGGGGTTAAGATATAAATAAAAAAAAATATTTCAAAAAAAGGAACTTCCTAGTTTTTCATCTCTATTCTCTTGTAACTGAAACCAAAAAATAATAATTAGAGTCCGACCGAACAGTTCGGCCACAAAATGTATTTGCACGATATCCGGTATGTTGAAGCATTATGGACAAATTTTGATTATGTAAAAATGTTTGTTGGGCCAATTGGAATCCATTTTGGGTGTAAAATTTAGGGAAAAGTCCGAAGTTAAGTAATGAATACACTGTTCGGCCACCGAAAGTTCGGCCAAATTGGAAAAAGTTCGGCGGCCGAACAGTTAACTTTACAGCTAAACTACTGGATTTTCCTTAGATTTGACATTCAAAATAGTATTAAACTGGCTCAATAAACATTTTTCCAGTATCAGAATTTCTCAAGAATTCCTCTAAATACCGAAAAACCGAACAAATGTCGCTTTTTGGCCGAACTGTTCGGTCGGACACTAATAATAATACACTACTCGTTATCCAAAAAAATAATATTAATTTCAAAATGGAAATCAAACTCAAATGATTATTTCTGCAAATTAAAAAATTGTAATTTCTTTTTAAAGCTTTATTTGAAATTAATAAAATATACATTATAATCAAAGAACAGCTTTTGTATTTTGTAACCAGCAAATTTAAATGAAAAAAGTCTTTTGAAATTCAAAAAATACTATTGGAAATTAAAAAATATTATTTTAAATTCAAAAAGCACCATGGAAATTAAAAAACAATCCGGAATTTTCAATTCATTTATTTTTTCTACCAAATAATATTTACATTTTCATCTTAAAAATTATATACAAATAGTTCAAGTTTTTGCACTTTTTCTTCTTAATAATTAATAGTTATTTACAAAATTTTATACATATATACATTAAAATTTTTTATTGGAGGCAAAATTTTAAAAAACCTATTTGAAAATTTTTATTTTTTTAATAAAACCACTTACAAATCTACCTACTAGCTAGCTAAGCTGATGTTAACTCATTGATATGGGGATATTCAGATCCAGAACATCTGGAATAAAAATTCGTAGTCAGTTTAATTAACCTAGAATTAACAAGTTCTATATTTGAAATAGTATGAAGTCTGGAAGTCGAAAAGAACCAAGGGAGATTGTATATGAGTTTTAACAACTTGTTTTGAGCAATCTGAAGTTTTTTAATATGACAAGCTGCACTTTTTGTCCACATAGGAGCTGCATAAAAAATTACAGCATGAAAATCCGGAATAAAAAACCAAAATGAAATTAAAAAAATACAAATTGATATTCAAAAAATTCTAAGCGAAATAAAAAAAATACCAATACCGTTTAATATTCAAAAAATATCAATTCGAAATCTAAACACACCATTTGCTATTAAAAAAATATAAATTGAAATTAAAAAAAAATCAATTAAAATGCAAAAAACGAAATGAAATTGAAAAAATATCAATTGCAATTAAAAAATACCAAATGAATTAAAAAATATAAATTTAAATTCAAAACATACAAAATGAAATTAAAAAATATGAATTGAAATTAAATAAATATAAATTGATTTTAATTTGGTATTTTTTGAGATTTTTTATTTAGATTTTTTTTTAATTTCAATTGTAATTTTTTTTTTGGCTTTATTTGGTAGTTTTGTCTTTTAATTTTATTTGATATTTCTTGAATTTAAAACGGTTGCTTTTGAAATATTTGAATTTCAGATTTTGAATTTTAAAAATTTCATTAAAAAATCGTACTTTTTGTAATTTAAAAAAGATAATGACAATTTAAAAATGATTAGTTAACAAGCATAAAAATAGAAGATAAAAAATAAAACAAAACAATAAAAACAAATGAAAAGAAGAACAAAACACGGCACCGCATCTATAACGATCTGGTATTGGTCTTGGAAGAAACCAAGAATATACTTTTTAAACCCTTATGATACTCTGGCATGTGATGGAAAACGATCGATTTTAATTTCGATCGATTTGGCTAAAAATCAAAAATTAAAAAATGAATAGAAAAGGCAAATAAGTTTGAAATTCTTTTAAACCACCTTAGTTGTATCAGATATATCGATTTACGTCTTCTGATCCTTTTTAAATTAAAAATAATACGAAATATTCAGAATTGAAATTTCAAAAACGATCGATTTGAAACCGTTCGATTTTCATCACATGCCAGACTTGCTTAATTTTGTATTGAATTTATATAGAGAGTAATAAATATAATTTGTACACAAAGTTTGTTCTGACGGAAAATCGATAAAAATGATTAAAAATGCTAGAAACAGAGAAAAACTTAGGAAATTTACAATATTTTCGAAAATCAATTACTGATCCCCTGTTTTTATTCTATAAAGCGAAAAGTAATATCCTTCCAGAGGAATATGTGTTTTTTTTTTGTTACAATAACAGAATACACACATTCCTCTGGCGGAATTATTCCGCTCGCTTTATAAAAACAGGGGTAAATGTCATTTTAAGTTACATTTACATCTGCACCCAAATTTCGAGATTTCGACTAAAATTGAGATTTCAATGAAAATCTCATGTGAAATCCCGAGATTACGCATACAAATGAAATCCCGTAAATTCGCGAGATATGTAAGAAATCTCATAAAAATCTCACAACTGTGTAGACTTTCATATAATACGATACTGCGTGCTTGTCTTTCTTCCATCAAAATATTGAAAAATCTGGGGACAAATTACCGCAGTCGTGATCGAATGTTATTGGATACCAGGTTAGAGGTGAAGCATTTAGTTCCTTTATTACAAATATGAGTTAAAGTTCCCGACTAAAAAAGTTTTCATATAATCTTATATGATTTGATATAATTATAAATGTTTATATGTGTGGCTTTATATGACCATATACATTTATATTAACACTTTGGTTTTATAAATATGTTTGATATGACGTTATATATAATCATATGCGATTTGGTCTCCAGTCATTTATTAAGAGATCTGCAAATATAGTTTATACATAATTATATATAATTAAACTTTATAAAATTACAAAATTTTATAAAGTTTAATTGCACTATAAAAATTAAAAAAAAACTCCGAAATTGTGGATCTGGTTTTGAATTTTGCACTTTGACATAAATAAATGTTTATAATTGAATTTAACATATATTTTCCAAATAGTTAGCGAAATACTCTTTATTAAACTCAAAATAATTTTAAAGAAATAAATAACGGAATTTTTTTTTTTTTCATTGTGGAATTAAAGATCGAAATAATTATTTTTACTTTTAAATTTAAAAATTAGACAAACATATGTTGAAATAAATATGGTTTAAGTTCATTTATTTTTCCGTAAAAAAAAAATTAATTGTGAAAGTTAATTTTTTATCATGTTGGTTTTTAATTTTTATTTTAAAAAATAAAATTTGTTTTTTTCGACCTTTTAAATTCATTAATTAGAAATTTATTAATTCAGTTCGATGACTATTTCCTTATTATGAATTAACATAATAAGTACTTTTTTCAAAAACGAAACTATCGTCTTTTCATTCCTGAAAGTGTAGAGGTTTTTTGAAAGCAAAAACTCTGCGAAGTATTTGTCAGGAGAGTATCCTGATGAAGAAAAATAGCAGTTTTTTTTAAAAAAAAAAGTACTTATTATATTAATTCATAATAAGGAAATTGGCCTCGAACTGAATTAATAAATTTCTAATTAGTTAATTCAGTTATTTTATAAGAAAGATAAAAACTCTAACCTAGAAAAAGTTGTTCCGACAAATTTTTGTAATATTTTATTTTGTCACCTATTTCCAAGTTTATTAGCAAAAATTGTTCTAAACATTTAGCATTAGATTTAATATGAATGAAATAAGTGATCTCAATAATATTTACTAAAATTTTCTTTGAAAATCTTCATCAAATTATATGTATTTATATATAATTTGATGCAGTTCGACAGACCAATTTTTCGGATCAAATTGTATCAGGTCAGATAACATGCTTATCTCGCTTGATATAATTATATATTCCAATATTCGGATCAAATTAGATATGGACGTATATATTGGTTTATATATGGTGATATATGATTATATAACATCTTTTTTAGTCGGGTTGTAACAATAGTTGTTCGTATTCTTTGAACGTGAATTTTTTTTAACAATTTCGGACTCTTACACTGAAAATATTATTATAGTAAATGACTGTAGTTTATTTAAAACGTTATCCGTACATTTATTTTTAGATGATTATTCAGTTAAAATACAAAGAAATATATTTTTTTAACTCTTTTTGTCGTTTATTTAAAAAATAAATTACATATAAATACGGATTTTCTGTTACAGTTAATATTTTCATTTAAAATGTTTTGTTAAAAAAAAAGAATTCCTTTTCGATTTCCAGGTCAGTTAAAAAAATTAAATAAACTAAATATCATTTATTCCTACGGATTTTGTACCCAAGTAAAAAAAAATGATATGGAGCCATATAAAGTTATATTTAATTATATATAATCATCTATGTAATTAGATATAATTATATCCGAAAAATGAGAACGTCTTATTGTATCATATTGTATCGAATTGTATACAATTGTATACAATTTGGTACAATTTGATACAATTCGATACAATATGATACAATTGTATCCGAATTTTGTCCTCATCCAATTACATAAAATTATATCTTTTTGTATAAAATTATATAAAATGTTATAAAAGTGGACATAGTTTGATACAATTATACCTAAATAATAACCCTATATTTTTACCATAATATATATGACCATATCTAAAAATATACAAAATTATATTTTTAAATAAAAAAGATATACAATATCTGGAGATCAGACCTGAGGGATTTCAATTACAATTACTTGTAATTTGTAATTAAAATTACAAGTAATTGTAATTGAAAATTTTCAATTACAAATTACTAGTAATTGTAATTGAAAGTGATTTCAATTACAAATTTCAATTACATTTAGAATTAAAAAGTGTTTTTTGTTAAAATTTTGTAGAAAAATCTGACTGGGATAGGTTGCATAGGCATGGATGCGTATAAAAAGAATACGTCATGTTGGGATTACCCCAACTTGTGCTTTTTGTCATTATTTATTTTCCCAAAAAATGTAATTGACATTTTTCAAATTACAAATTACTTGTAATTGTTCTTTTTTGAATTACAATTACAAATAATTTGTAATTGTAATTGAGTTTTTTTTTCAATTACAATTACATGTTATTGTGTAAATGAATGTGTAATTAATTACAAAATGTAATGATTAACCCCCAGGTCTACTGGATATCCTATAATTTCGATAAATCTTCCATTACTTTTATCCAGATTTACCATGACAGTGCATTAAACATGAAAAAATTTTTATTTGTTTTTAGTAATTTTAAAATAAGGTTAACAACACTGAAATTTTTAACTTAATAGGATTGTGATATACAACCAAGATATAAGAGATCAGTCAAGTGTGCGTTATAGTATAGAGAATTCCATATTAAAGCTTCAGTATTGTTAATTTTATGGGCGCGTTAGCCATTTTAACTCACGCTCCTAAACAAAAACAAATTACTCAAGCACGAGCATTTCGTGTCTTACTCACGCAGACATGAGTATATTAAAAACTTACTCACAATCAGAAAATTCTTACGCAAAACAGTAAAAATTACTAAAAAACATATGATGCAAAAAATAAACTCACACACGAATCATGCACGGGTTATATATTCTTACTCACGCTCATGTACGAATTATATATTCTCACGCTCACGGGCGAATTACTTTGGTATAGTAATTATTACTCACGATCACTTCTGAATAACTTCACTCACGATCGTGTCATGCACCAATCCCTAGTAATTACAAAATCTAAAACTAGTTCAAAATCATTTTTAATATGGAACCACATTTAATACAATACGGTTTTAAAAGGACCTTATACATATATTTTTATATAAAATCACTTTGAAAAAATTGCTAATGTGGGATAATATATAACACTATGCGACAGTCAAAATCGGGATGGGATGAAACCAACGGGAAATGTTATATCGGTCAAAAACAAGTTATACGTGTCCCGGCGTTTCGCTGGGTCACCCCTAGGACTCGAGATATATCTTTTTTTTGACATAACTCGAGAACCACTAGTCCGATTTTGCTCAAACAATTTTAAAAAAATTAAAAATTACAATTCCTTTAATCTGTTCATATAACGTTTTTCTATATACTCAACAGTTTTGCCGGTAAAAATAAATGTTTGTTACCGCTACCATAAAAATCAATAACCTTTTGTTTATTACTTTTTTTTAATATTTTAGGCAAAAAATATTTTTTTCTTCATACATTTATTTTTACCGGCAAAACTGTTGAGTATATAGAAAAACGTTATATGAACAGATTAAAGGAATTGTAATTTTTAATTTTTTTAAAATTGTTTGAGCAAAATCGGACTAGTGGTTCTCGAGTTATGTAAAAAAAAGACCACCAAAGGTCAAATCGATATATCTCGATTCCTAGAGGTGACCCAGCGAAACGCCGGGACACGTATAACTTCTTTTTTACCGATATAACTTTCCCCGGTAGTTTGAACCCTTCCCGATCACTGACCCCTACCATTTGTCTCACAGTGTAATTATAGATGATTTTATAAAGAATGTTATATCGTTATATATAAAAGAAATCATGAAATATTGTAGATATGAAACCATACTAAGTTATATATGGGTTTATATGCGTCAATATATAATCATATATAACACCTATTATATAATATTTCTTAAATGGCTCCATATATAGTTTTATATTATTATGTATAGTGTCATACTAAATTATATATAAACGTATATGTAATTATATCTTTTATATATTACTTTGTGTACTTATATATAGCACATACACTTATATGCAGGCCAGTATGTAATAATATAAAATCACATATGTCTCAATATTAAAACCTTTGAGGCAAAAATATTTAATATATGACTATATAAAAGTCTATATACTTCAATTTAAAAGCATATGTGGCCATATCTAACTATAAGTTACTATATGTAATTACATAAAATAATATATGATTATATCAAAACTTTTTTACTCGGGTAGTTAATTTTTTGAAACCCGACTAAAAAAGATGTTATATAATCATATATCACCATATATAAACCCATATATATGTTCATATCTAATTTGATCCGAATATTGGAATATATAATTATATCAAGCGAGATAAGTATGTTATCTAACCTGATACAATTTGATCCGAAAAATGGGTCTATCTAATTGCATCAAATTATATATAAAAACATATAATTTTATGAAAATTTTAGTAAATATTGTTGAGATCACTTATTTTCATTCATATTAAATACTAATTCCCGACAGAACAGTTTGGCTAAAAAAGTGGGTATTGGACGGTCTTTCGTACGTTGACGCAATACAGAAAAATTTTATTGATGGAAAGATGTATTCAATGAGGATTGCATGCGATTTAGGCCGTTTTTAGGACGCAGATTTTCCTTAAACTTAGAATAACGCAGCTTGTAACAGAAATCCTTCTTTTAAAATGTGGTTAATTTTATTTCAATAAAGACCAAAATTCAAAACGACAAAAAGTTGTTTAGACAAATTTTTTCCTAATAAACTTAGAAATAGCTGACAAAATAAATTTTTAGATTAACTCCACATTACAAAAATTTGGTCTCTCTTATAAAATGTGTGTCGTTCTTTATAAAATATAAAAATTAACTTTCACAATTATTTTTTTTTTGACGGAAAAAATAACAAAACTTAAACCAACGACTAAATAATTGAAAAAACTACCCAACTCTCCCTACCTCTGTTAAATCACACTCTTCTTAATTTGTATCGAAAAATTCAGCCATAAGAATTACACACGGCTGCAAAGGCTAACATTTTTCGATACAAACTGTTAATGTTCGAAAGAGGCGATGAAAACCGCCTGCTTAAACCTTTTTTTTTTCAATATAAGTTTGTCTAATTCTTCTTTTTAAATTTAAAAATAAAAATAGTTCTTTCGACCTTTAATTCCACAACGAAAAAAAATTTTTTTTCCTTATTTATTTCTTTAAAATAATTTTTTAATAAATAGTATTTTATCAAATATTTGAATAATAGATGTTAATTTCAATTATGTATACGTCAAAGTGCAAAATTCAAAACCAGATCCACAATTTCTAAGTTTTTTTCTTAATTTTTATAGTACAATTAAACTTTGGATAATTAGATATCATTTCATATATAATTATATATAAAATTAATACAATTTTCTATTTACTTTGTTATATATTTTCATACAAGGTTGTTTATAGAAGCTTATACGCCATTATATATAATTATATATAAACTATATCGCAGATCTCTTAATATATGGCTGGAGACCAAATCCCATATGATTATATATAACGTCATATCAAACATATTTATAAAACAAAAGTGCTAATATAAATGTATATGGTTATATAAAGCCACGCATATAAACATTTATAATTATATCAAATCATATAAGATTATATGAAAACTTTTTTAGTCGGGAATTTAAAAAAACGAAATAAATGAAAAATTATTATTTTTAAGGATTTTATAGTTTATTTATTAACATTTAAAAAGAAATGAAAAGTTCTTTTGATTTAAATGAAAAGTTAGTGGACCGGTTTTTAAGTGATTTTTCATTTATTTTAAATTACATTTTCAGTTAATTTAAACTACAAACTATTTTGAGTGTACTACTGCGGGTATCTGGCCCCTAGCTTCTAGCTTGCTAAAAACTTTTACTTGCTAAAAACTGTGATTTCATGCCATTATTTGGAGCTATGAGATAAGCACATATTGGATATCGAAACAACTGCTTTCACGCGAGCTATCTCGAACAAAAATCATGCCTTATATCACAAATAATGGAAGCGCTGCATTAATTACTTTCCCTGACGAACCTGCTGGGAAAACGCTGCCCGTGAAAGCTCGCGTGAAAGCACTTGTTTCGATATCCGATATGCGCTTCTATCGTAGCTGCAAATAATGACATAAAATCCCAGCTTTTAGCAAGTAAATTCGGTTATCATTGCAATTTTTTGGTGCTTTCTTACGGCACATCTACACGGGATAGAAAACTCGGTAGACTTTATGCAAATGCATCTCCGTATAGGTCTACGAAATGTAATCTCTAGGCCATTGACAATTGCTGTCATACATAATTTTTTTAATTAGTAATAATTTTTAAGTTGTCAAGAAACATTATTGAACATTTCAGTTTATTAAATGCACCTTTTGGTATTTGGAGTAAAACTATACTTTAAAATACAACAATTTTAATAAAAACAAATACTTCACAACTAGAGATGATACTTTCACGATAAAAATTAGTGCCAACTACAGTAGTGGACTAAAGTGGATACATATTTGAATATTTTTAAATCTGTATTAATAACTTTTGTTCAATTTGTGATATCCAAGTTTAGTTTTTTCAGTTTTTGAAGTGACCAGGTCAGAGCCCCGATTTGAATCCCATCGAGAATTGGTGGGCAATTGTCAAAAGAATACTCTCCCAATGCGAACGAGCACCGACCAACTTAGATGATCTTTGGTCAGGAGTTTCAGCGGAATGGGCTAATATTCCACCTCAAACTATTAAAAATCTCGTGGAAAGTATTCATTCTCGCATAAAATCTGTTTTAAAGAACAAAAGACTTTCGACAAAATATTAAAGAAAGAGCTTGCCGAAAATTTCAAATATGAACAATACTGGATAAAAGCGGTCACAATTTGCAATTATTTTTTTCATTAACTTCTTAATGATATAGTCTACTGTATTTAGGTTTTTATTGAAGAAGAATGTTTTAGTTTTATGTTTTAAAAAACATCATTTAAGTTTCTATAATAAAATAAAAATTATAACAAATTTCGAAAAATTTTGAATTAATGTATCCACTTTAGTCCACTACTGTATATTAGAGATGACAAATTTAGCGCAAACTCTATTAGATTTCTCCCGTGGAGATGTGCCTTTTTTTTTTTTTTTTTTTTTTTAATGAGAAGCAACGCTCAGGAAATTCTTCCTATTAATTAACGTGTTGCTTCCTTTGGAAAGAGGATAGAGAAGAAGTGAAAGGTGGTAAAAGATGAAGGGCTTCAAATATGTCAACACTGTAATTGCGCGAGATGTTGAATCTTAGAACAGTTGTTGCGCGCCATCTGATGAAGAGTTGGCGAATTTTGTTGAAGCTTTTTAGTTCATAGCCCTGTTATATTATTTTACTTCGGTGGGGTTAAGTGCTATGGGAACACCGAAGGAGGACGCTGAGATATGTATGAGGGATAGAAAAAACTCATAAGTATTATTTTTCATAAATTGATGTTGCCTTGGTTGAGGCTCGAACCCGCAACCTTACGTGTAACAGTCCAACGCGCTAACCATTACACCACAGCACAGAGCGATAAAGTGTGGTAAACAAAACCCTATTGCCTTTTTTAACACATTACTTCAAGCTACAAATCTTTGGGAGCAGCAGAGTAAGCAGAAAAGAAGCACTAATCAATTTTACCGCTTACAAATATCTGCTGGGTGAGCACTCAAAAATACTCGCCCATCATCACTTCATTTTTGCCGTCCGATTCTATTTCAATATGCAAAGGAGCCTTCAAAAATAATCAAAGCTTTAGTAACAGATATAAAAGACCAAATTGCTAATCTGAAGCCTTCTGTTGTTGAAATGACGTCAAATTTTAAATTTGCAATTTGTAAAAAGGCTCAGAAAGACTCAAAATTTTGATGATTCAATAAGTGATGCACATAACTACGAATATGCAATTTCTCCATTACATGCTAGAATTAGGTGCATGAAGTTCATTTTGAACAGACCTGGGGGTTAATCATTACATTTCAATTACAATAACTATTACATGTAATGTGTAATTGAGGTATCCCCAATTACAATTGCAAAAAATGTAATTGTAATTGAACAAATTCAATTACAATTACTTGTAATTGTAATTAAAAAATTTTCATTACACATTACAAGTAATTGTAATTGAAAATGTTCAATTACATATTACAAGTAATTGTAATTAAGCAGTAATTAATTACTTCCAATTTAACCGAATTCAATTACATTTTCAAAAAAAATTTTTTTTTAACTAAAAATTTTTAAAAAAGAATTCTGAAGTGTTTTGGATAGGTAAAGTTAACATAACTAGCAATAATGAGGGGGTTTTAAATTTTTTTATAGAATGCTTGTTAAAAAGGTTAACGTTTGCATAAAATAATTTCAAAAGATTAAATTTAAGAAATACTTGTTTCATTGTTTTCGTTTTTAAATAAAGCACCTTATTTAATTATGTAAATAGGATTGTTGTTATTATTTCGAATTTTGTTATATGTAATTGATAATTTTTGTAATTAATTACTTCTTTCACAATAAATACATAAAAAAGACATAATTACTTAGTTTTTATACCCTACACCACTATGTGGTCAGGGTATTATAAGTTTGTGCTGATGTTTGTAACACCAAAAAATATTGGTCCTAGACCCACCTTATAGTATACCGATCGGCTCAGAATTTTTTTTTATTTCGATTTAACGATGTCCGTCTGTCCGTCTGTCTGTCCATGCATTCTTGTACTCTACAGGTCGCAAATATTAAGATATTTTGATAAAACTTGGTACACCGACTTATGTCGGCGCAAGCACGAAGCCTATTGATTTTGGTTAAAATCGGTTCATGTTTAGACCTAGTGCCCATATAAGGGTCCTCCCAAAATTATATTGTTTATACGCTGCAGGTCGCAAATATTAAGATATTTTGATGAAATTTGGTACACAGACCTATGTTGGCCCAAGGACGAAGCCTATTGATTTTTGTGAACATCGGTCCATGTTTAGACGTAGTGCCCATATAAGGGTCCTACAAAATTATATTGTTTATACGCTACAGGTCGCAAATACTAAGATATTTTGATGAAATTTGGTACATCGACCTATGTCAGCCCAAGAAAGAAGCCTATTGATTTTGGTTAACACGGGTCCATGTTTATACCTAGTGCCCATATAAGGGTCCCCCCAAAATTGGCTTGGTTACAAACTGCAGATCGCAAATATTAAGATATTTTGACGAAATTTGGTATATCGACCTATATCAGCCCAAGGACGAAGCCTATTGATTTTGGTTAACACCGGTCCATGTTTAGACCTATTGCCCATATAAGGGTCCCCCCAAAATTGGCTTGGTTACAAACTGCAGGTCGCAAATATTAAGAAATTTTAATGAAATTTGGTTCGCTGACTCACATTATAAAAAATTTTGACACAAGTCCCATTTTAACCCATTCGAATCTCGGATCCAAACATTAGTTGGCTTTTAACCAGACTGGTGTAGGGTATTGTATAGTCGGCATGCCCGACTTTAACCTTTTTACTCGTTTTATCATTACTTAGTTGAAGCACTTCGTTTTCATTGTAATTGGAATATTTCAATTACAATTACGCGTAATTGTAATTGGAATTTATCAATGTTTTGGTTTTTTCAATTACAATTACATGTAATGGGATAATTGCATGTGTAATTAATGATTAACCCCCATGTCTGATTTTGAAGCTAGATTATACAATTTCGCGAGAGGGAGAAATGTTTGATGAGAATACACCCAGCAAAATCTTTCATTACCAAACAAGTGGTTATATAATAGAAATTCATAGCTCCGCACAACTTATTTTTTGGCGTCTAAACTCATTATTTTTGTTTGGCGTGGTTTTTATAAGTAGTCACGCTTACCTGCTCGCTTACGAAAAAATGAGAAATAAGTAGTTACGAGATTTTGAATAATAAGTGGTTACATACATGCTTACAAAAAGTTGAATTATAAGTGGTTATCCGACTGCTTACTTGATTCTTAAAAATAAGGAGTTACACAAATACTATTAGCTTCAGAAAATACATTTAGAGAATTTAAAGTTTTTCCTAGTGTGTAATTTTAGTACTCGTCATAAAAATTTAACACAAAACATATTTACATGTAATAAATATAAATGTATAAAATTTAACTTTGTAAAAAGTACTTATTTAAACTATTGCGAGTAAGTCATCATTACAATAGGCCGTTATTACGAAGTCATTATTTTATATTACAAAATAATGCAAAAGGTAATGATATATCATTATTGGTAATGCAGACAGCAATGAGGTGTCATTACCAATATTTTGCTGGGCACTACCAAAGGAAAAACAAAATATTCGTAAAAAAATATACAGGATGAATTTTTCAAGAAGCTTAGAATGAAAGTAAACTGCCCAAAGAATGGAGACGGAAATACGAATGATGGTACCATAATGCGTCCAGGGCATTTTTGAAAATGATGAGCCCGAATTACTGGTGTAGATAATAATATAGTAAAAAGGATGGCTGTTATACTTAATGTTATAAACAATGGAGAAATGGTTAATGGCTCAAAAATTGCTGAGTGTGTATTAAAAACTGCCTAACTTTTGGCTGAAATGAATTCTGAGAAGAAACTTATCCCACGGTTTATAAGATTTGGGCTCATGACCAAAGTTTAATTGACGATTAATGCTTGCCAATTGGAGAGTTGTCAGAAAAAGCCCAAGAATACAAAAACAAAGATTAAAAACAATTTTTATACACGAATACTTGACGGAATAGACAGAATGAGGACTTTATCAATATGTTGGTGGCCTCGTCAGATCCACTTCTTTCATCACAAAGGCACGTAAGATCACGAAAGTACTTGGAAGAACAAAGTTACAGTTCTGAAATGTTAAGTTTGTTAGATATCGCTCCCAATATTAGTGACTATTTTGAAGAGAAATAACTAATACAAAATACCTATAAAGGGTGTCTCAGTAAGAGTGTATTTTATAATTTAGTGTAATTTTTTTTGTGCAAGTGGCAACTCTGAAATTTGGCAGCTGTCACATACATATGTTTATTCCGATTATTAAAAATGGAGCGCTTTACGAACGAACAACGCGTTATAATTGTGAAAACTTATTACAAAAATTTGGAAAATTATGCTGAGACCACTTTGAAGAATTTTCAGTCGAGAAAGTGCACCTAATGTGTCAACCACTCGAAGAGTGGTCAAAAAATTTGAAGAAACTGGGTCGGTTGTGGACAGTAAGACTCTTGTGCGTCAACGTACCGGTTGGTCTCTTGAAACATTCCTGCTGTAAACGAGAGTAAACGAGTGTGATTGGGCCTTACTGAGGCCGAAATTGAAGTGACGACGAACGGCATTCGTCACAGGAATATGATAATAAATTTCTTGCGGCCTCAACTGGACGGCATTAATCTGGACGACATGTGGTTTCAGCAAGACGACTCAGCCTGCCACACCGCGCATGAAACAATCGATTTATTGCAGAAACGATTTTCAACTGACCACCAATATCATACGATTTAACGCCGTGCGATTTTTTTCTTTGGGGTTTTGCGAAATCTCAGGTTTATACGAATAAACCAGAAACAATTCCTGAGCTCAAATCCGAGATCCAACGCGTCATCGGTGAGATACAGCCACATCTCTGTGAAAAAGTTATGGAAAATTCATAAAAAGAGTAATGGCCTGTCATCAGAGCCGTGGGAGCCATTCGACGGATATTTAATTTCATACTTAATCGGAACATGTCTTATTTACAATACAATAAAAAAAATCACAACTATCTCAAAAAGTATGTGTTTTTATAATAAGTTTATGCTGATGTTTGTAACACCAACAAATATTGGACCTAGACCCACCTTATAGTACATCGATCGACTCAGAATCAGGTTTTGTCTCGATTTAACGATGTCCTTCCGTCTGTCTGTCCATGCATTTTTGTGCGCACTCTACAGGTCGCAAATGTTAAGATATTTTGATGAAATTTGGTACACCGACCTATGTCGGCTCAAGGACGAAGCCTATTGATTTTGGTTAACATCGGGTCATGTTTAGACCTAGTGCCCATATAAGGGTCGTCCAAAATTGGCTTGGTTACACGCTGCAGGTCGCAAATATTAAGATATTTTGATGAAGTTTGGTAGACCGACCTATGTCAACCCAAGGACGAAGCCTATTGATTTTAGTTATAATCTGTCGATGTTTAGACCTAGTGCCCATATAAGGGTCCCCATAAAATTGGCTTGGTTACACGCTGCAGGCCGCAAATATTATGATATTTTGTTGAAATTTTCCACACCGACCTATGTCGGCCCAAGGACGAAGCCTATATAAGGGTCCCCCCAAAATTATATTGTTTATACGCTGCAGGTCGCAAATATTAAGATATTTTGATGAAATTTGGTACACCGACCTATATCAGCCCAAGGACAAAGCCTATTGATTTTAGTTGATTACAATGGCGTACCTTATTTTTCGCTCTAAGGTACATATTTTCCGCGAAATGACCCCAAATACGAAGATATTTCACTGAAATTTGGTTCGCTGACTCACATGGTCCCAAGGACAAAGCCTATAGATTCTAGATAGGATCGGTCCATATTTGGACCTATCGCCAATGTGGGCGATATGACACAAGTCCCATTTTAACCAAGGACCGGAAACTTTTTATTTTTTGGTTTTTATCAAATATAATTATTGTAAAAGTATTAAAATAAAAATTCAAACGTACGAAAAATAAAAAGAAAGAAAAATTTAATTAAAAATACCCCTCATGATGAAAATAAAAAACTTCTTTTCTTTTAATTTGCTTTCAAAAACAAAAAAATAAATAAATGAAAAAAATAAACTTTTTTTGTGTTATAAAAAAAACGGTTTCAACAATTTGAAAAAAAAAATAAAGGGTGGTTAAATTTTAAGGGCCGATGTTGATTTTGAATAAAACACAAATTATTTAAGAAATTATTGTCATTCCTTTTTATATGATAATATTGGTATGGTTCAATTATGTATGGAACAAAATATCGGCCAAATGGCCGCCACGACCTCGGCCGCACACTTCCATCCGATGATTTAAATTTTCGATGACGCTGAGGCATAACTGAGGTTCTATGCCGTTACTGTGCCGAATTATCTCAGCCTTTAGCTCTTGCATTGTTGCTGGCTTATCGACGTACACCTTTTCTTTTAAATAACCCCAAAGAAAGAAGTCCAACGGTGTCAAATCACATGATCTTGGCGGCCATCGCCACCACGTGAGATAACACGGCCATTGAATTTCTCGCGCAAAAAAGCCATTGTTTCGTTGGCTGTGTGGCAAGTGGCACCATCCTGTTGAAACCACATATCGTCCAGGTCTACATTCTGGCCACAAGAAGTCCGCTATAGCGAACACCATTCACGGTAACTGCTTGGCCAACCTCATTTTCGAAGAAGTACGGCCCGATGATGCCGCCAGCCCATAAACCGCACCAAACACAAAAACCAGGTGTCTTCACATTTCCTACAGACCCGATTCGCTGAAATTTGTTCACAATTCTCCCGATTGTGGACACATTTGGTCGATTATGCTAACCAAAGAAATCACGAAGTGCACAAAATGCTTTTTGATTTGAACGCCCATTTTCATAATAAGCCTGAATAACTTTAACGCGTTGCTCGATTGTGTATCTTTCCATGGTTCAAATTGAGAAATGTCAAATGAAATGCAGAAAAAAACTTGACGTTTAGGTATAGTTCACATTCAACATCGGCCCTTAAAATTTAACCACCCTTTATATGCATTAGAGCGACTCACCTTATACACTCTCAAAACAATTCCGTTGTGACAACCGAATTTTTTCCAACCGAATTGGGTCGGTTGCTGCAACCTCGTAATTCGGTTGCCCCAACCGAATTCAGTTGAGGCAATAGATAATTCGGTTGTCGCAACCGAGTTGAAATTGAATTCGGTTGCCGCAACTGAATTCGGTTCCTGCAACCGAATTACGAGGTTGCAGCAACCGAATCAATTCGGTTGGCAAAAAATTCCGTTGCCACAACGGAATTGTTCTGAGAGTGTATGGACAGAAAAAAAGTACAAAAAGTGCCCCCCTCAAAATAAACCTTGGATTGTTTTATGATGATTCCCAAAATATTTCGGGTCTAGTAAGGATATCTGACGAGCTAGACCATTTTAAGAAGATTTAGGTGAACACGTGTTTCAGATTTTTTTTTGAAATTCTCGATTTTTCGCGTTTTATCAGAAATTTAATGTGGTGGAAACAATAGGTTCTAGATAGAGCAATATGCATATCAAAACTTTTCTTTTGACAAGTAAATTATCGCTGAGTGGATATAGTTTAGAACTTTGCAAATTTAGTACATTTTTTACGGTGCTCTGGACCAAATTTAATAAAAATTTAGAGCTACCCCTATTCAAAAAAAAAAAAAAAATTTATGAAATTTTTTGTAGCTTTATTATTAAATAAAATATTTTTTCGAAATACGCGTGACTGTAATTTTTTTAAGAAAATCTAAATATAAGCTGACCCTAAAAAAATTTTATAAAACGTTTTGTTGCGAAAAAAATAAATTCCACCAAAAAAGTTGTGTCAAGTTGCATTTTTATCCTTACATCTACTAGAAACTGAATTTAAATTATTATTAAAATGAATGAGGGGAATGTTTAGTTGATCTCTTATTTTGGGAAATGAATGTTCCTTAGTTTGACTCTAGATCATAAATTAATATTGTATATACTTGATTATTTACTAACTTTAAGAATTATAAGAAATAAGTTTCCATTGTTTTATTTGTTTATATTTCTGTTTAATTTTGTTGTTTATATAAAAATGATTATAAAAAAAGTCTTTTGTCAACTCAATTGAAAAATATATATATTAAATTACCGCCAACCAGGGGTATGGCATCACCAAAAAAATAAGTTTTAACAAAATCGTTATCACTAGATGGCATTTTGTTAAAAAATTGACAATTTTCTTTTTTTATTTAAATCTAAATAATAACAAACAACAAAACAAAACAAGTTAAGTTGATGTTAAGTTGCATTTTGATCTCACATCAACTACATACTGAATTCAAATGCAAATTGCAGTAACTCAAAAATTTTAGAAAAATTTGGTCCAGAGCATCGTTAAAAATATACGAAATTTGAAAATTCAAAACTATATCCACTTAGCGATGATTTATTTGTCAAAAGAAAAGTTTTGGTTGCCCTATTTAGAACATATTGTTTCCACCACATTGAATTTCTGATAAAACGCGGAAAATCGCGAATTTCAATAAAATCTGAAACACGTGTTCACTTTAAATCGTCTATAGATTATGATATGTAAGTTTGACATTTCAATCACAAATATCTCCGTACAAGAGTCAAAAATTTGTTTTTTTATAGAATATCCTTGAAAATAGAACATGTCAGGATATGCTTGAACTTGTTGTATATACCGCTGGACGCGCGGGTATGTTGTCTTCAGCTAAGATGCAAATTTTTTACAAAAACTAAAAAAAAGACCTTTTTTAAAAATGGTCTACACCATTTTCACTTTTATTTCAGAAAATTCCAAATATATTTCAAAATTTTCACAAAACTGTTTTAAAATTTTCCAAAAATGTTTTAAAATTGTCCAAATATATTTTAAAATTGTCTAAAAATGTTTCAAAATTGTCCAAAATGTTTCAAAATTATCCAAAAATGTTTTAAAATTTTCCAGAAATGTTTCATAATTGTCCAAAAATCATTGAAAATTGTCCAAAAATGTTTTAAAATTGTCTAAAAACCTTTGATATTTGTCCAATTGCATTTCAAAATTGTCAAAAATGTATTTTAAAATTTTCAAAATGTATTTCAAAATTATTCATTTAGTGAAAAACTTCCTTTGCAAAAGTTTAATGATTTTTTGCGAGCTTTAATTTTCTGACATTAGGGTGATAGCAACTGAGATCTGGTGGGTAACTACTAGAACGAAATACTTGCGGTCAAAATGTCCTAGAGCAAAACACTGGTCTCCTCGAGAGAAAAATATCGATGTATCATACTTTAAGATCCGACTGTAAATGCCAAAGATATAACGAAAAATGTAAAATGGCGACCCCTACGTTCGGCAAAAAAAAATAAAATTTTTTTTTGAAACCTCCTTGCAAAAATACTTCATATTGGAGGGTGTACGGCGCACTTTTTTTTTGCCTGTAAGGTGATACGCTCTAATGTGCACTCGTCGCTGTCTCATTGGCAACTAAATTAAAGAGCATAAGAATATGTGTGAAATAATATTAGCACAATTGTGCTATGAATTGCCCACCCATGGTCTAGATTAGGGTATTCAATCGATTAATCGTTATTCGATTAATCGAACAATTTTTCTCAACAATTGTTCGAATAATTTAAAATGTCCAAATTTCGAAAAATGAATAATTCGAATAATTTCATACGATTAATCGAAATTGGTAGAAAATTACAAAAATGTTTAAAAAATATAAATTTTTTATTAAAGTAAATGTACTAAAAACTCAAAATTTTTTTTTAAAATTGTGATAAATAATTTGCTGTAGGCTTGTACCTATCCGGATTTCATTCTGGCCTAAGAAAATAATTAAGGGACGGTCTTTTAGAATTTCTAGAAAAATTTGTTAGCTTCAATAAATGAGAATTTCATGTTTTCAAATAGGAGCGTTAATAGACATCCCAAATCCGAAAGTAAAACAAAAACAACATAAAATTATCACAGTTTGCTTAGTCATCTTCCAAATTACTACCCTGTTGTTGTGACTTATTTTCACCGAAAAAATTTTTCAGTTGCTCAGTTAAATAATTCCTCAGTTAAGACTAAAAAAATTCAAAATAACTGAAATAATTGAAATCAACTTATGTATACACAAAAATATATAGTTTTGAAATTGTCATACATATATTTTTCAAAGACAATCAACAAGAACAATTTAATTTCAATTTATTTTTCTTTATTTCGCTCATTTAAAAGCATATTTTGGCGTATTTGGTCCACAACGTTAATTAAAACACCATGGGAAAACGGGTATTTTTAATTAATATAGATGGAACAGCACAATTTAAGATAAGTGTTTGTTTTTTGATTAGATCTTTTAGGAAAAATTTATATTTTTTCTATAGATGACGAGCAGAAATATATAAAAGGACATTTAAGAAATAATTCTTCAAAAATACGTGTTGCTGTATGAAACCATGAGTGGAAATATAAAAACATAATTTAAAAGAAAATAATTTATGAAGTGTATTAAATGGCATTTAATTTTATTCTTGTGAAGATATTAATAAAAAGATCAAAATATGTATGTGAAGCTCTTGTTTATTGTCACAGTTTTTAAAAAATTGGTCTTAATTTTAATTAAGAAATCGTTCCAAGTAACTGATTTCTCAGTTACACATGTTGACACTTTTTTCAACTAACAATTTAGTTATCTTCAATTAACTTCTTTAATTGAGCCTTAGTAAGGGGTATTTCACCTGAACTCAGTTGAAAATTTAGTAGGCAGCAACCGAGAAATTTTATCGGTGTAGTAAAGTAGTGGTATCTATTTACGTATAATACATTTTTAATTATTTTTTACGACTTTTTAAACGTCGATATTAAATGAAAGCATCAACAATTATTGTAATTAATTATTACTAGAATTATTAATTATAATTAATGCTCAATGTAATAAAGCTTGTTTAGTGAGCATTCTGAATTAATAAAATAAACGGATTGAGGTTACCGTTGGTAAAAGTGGCACAAAAGTGCCATTTGTGGCACTATTAAATGTTCAATGGCACTTTGGCACTCTCCATAGAATTTTGGCACTTTTTAAGAAAATTTCTATATAATTTGATAAAAGGTCGATATATCTTGTTTTTTTATTAAAAGACACTAGTAGGCGTGTCTTTTAATAAAAAAGGGGTAGCAAAATTTAAAAAAACAAACGCTACACTAAAAATGTATACAATTTTCTGGACCACCTCCCAGTTCTTCGGGGACAATTTAATCATTGTTTTGCAGGGCTGGCAGGCAATACCGCTAAAATACAGTTATCGATTCAAAACCCTTTCAACTGACTGCCGTTACCCCTAAAATACCGTTACCGAAATACCGCTATCTTTTAAATACCGTTACCGAAATAATTGAAATACCGTTGCCCTTAAAATACCGATACCGAAATAAATTAAATATCGACACCCTTAAAATACCCTTACCGATATAAATAAAATACCGTTACCCCTAAAATACCGTTACCGATATTTTTAATTTTCTTTGGCAATTGCACTGGATTATTGAGTATTTTTCGTACATTAAGTTGGTAAATTGGTTCTGGTTTTAATCTCGTTTGTTTTTCGTAAAAAAATTGAGGGATGCATCGAAAAAACTGACTACCGATATCCTTAAAATACCGTTACCGAAGTAACCGAAATACCGCTAACCTTAAAATACCGTTACTGAAATAATCAAAAAATCGTTATCCTTAAAATGCCGTTACCGAAATAACTAAAAAACCGTTATCCTTAAAATACCGATAACGAAATAAATGAAATAGCGTTACCCTTAAAATACCGTTACCGAAATAATCTAAAATAGTGTTAGCCTTACCGATAACCGCATCGTTTCGGTTCCCATCCATGTTATTTTGGTCTTTAAAAATAAAAACAACGGGGATAAAATTAGAAAAACTTTATTTGATTAAATTGTATTGTCCGTCACTGTATATTAGAGCACCCATGAAATATGGAATTTGCAAAAGTGTTATTTTTTTCACATGATGCGTCATCAATACGTAAAAAATCTGAATGAGAAAAATGCTTGCCACATTACTGCCTGTAGATATGCTTATGTAGTATTTTTCGGTAAAACCTTTACTTTAAGAGTTATGCGCAAATAAACTTTGAAGTCCATTTTTAGGGCTAAAAGACGCGGGTGACTGGCCTGTTTTAATCCGAGAGGATAAATTTTCGCGGGGATATTATTTACTCCCAATATACCAGAAAGTGCATGGGGAGGTGAGAAAATATCACTTTTGCACGTATGGGTGCTCTATTGAACGCCTTCAGATTGGAACTAAATTAACTCTTAAACATATTTTAAGTTCTGACTTATTTCTGGCATTGAACCTCAATTTTAAACTTTGATGTCTTCAGACACTTATAGTAGAATTTTATGATAATATTTTTGCAGAACATTTTAACCCTTTAACTCTTCAACTTTCGGGTCGTTTGTGGCCTTTTTGAAAAGAGTCAAAAAGTACCTTTAATTGAGGAGTTAGAGAGTTAAAATATTCCACAAAAATATTTGCCATGAAATTCTACTATAAGTCTCTGAAGACATCAAGGTTGAAAACTTAAGTTCAATGCCAGAAATAATTCAAAACTTAAAATATGTTTAAGGGTTAATTTCGTACTTATACACAATTGCCGCTCAAATTCCCACAAACTTATATTTTAGGAGGAAACCATGTGAATCTTCTATTACATGTAAAACACTATGTGGAACATTTCTGTGGAACATTTTAACCCTCTAACTCTTTAGCTTACGGGTGTTTTTGTCCCTTTTAAAAACGGGGCCAAAAAAGTCCCTTTAATTGAAGAGTTAGAGGGCTAAATAGTTCCATAAAACTGTACCTCGTAGTGTTTTACATAAGTTCGCTGAACACAGCCTATACCCAAAATGGAAAATTCACATGGCTTCCTAATGCACATATGTAAAAAATCTATAACTTATCAGTTTTTAGGCTTTCTGTCATGGAATGGACGAAATATTAAATATTATTTTGCTTTTAATCTACACTAAATTTCCTATTATATGATGAAGAGTATACGTATTTACAAGTCTCCAAAATTAAATGAGAGACATTCAAAGTTTAGTTTTGACTAAAATTTTATGTTTACCGCTTAAAACACCACTAACGGTCATAGGAGGGTTAAAAGTTTGTATAAAGAAAATGTTGGCCTTTTCATTGTGTAAACAACAGCTATGTAACTTAGTCACCAGAAGCTTCTAGTTTAAGAGTTATAGATGGATAAATCCATGAACCTTTTTTACGATAATTTTGAGGACATAAATGTAATGTACATTTTTGCACATATCTTATTTTTTACTCTCATCCTATCCGAAAATGAGCGGGGAGCTGCAAAAATAACACTTTTGCACATATGGGTGCTCTACTGTATATTAGACCGACTCACGAAAAAAAGTAAAAAAAGTGCCCCCTCAAAATAAACCTTGGTTTGTTTTATGATCATTGCCAAAATATTTCGGGTCTAGCAACGAGATCTCACGAGCTGGACCATTTTTATATATATATATATATATATATATATATATATATAACATGCTCAAGCGTATCCAGACATGTCCTATTTTCAAGGATATTCTATAAAAAAAACCAATTTTTGACTCTTTTGTACGGAGATGTTTATTATTGAAATTTCAAACTTATATATCATAATATGTAGTCGATTTAAGTGAACACGTGTTTCAGATTTTTTTGAAATTCGCGATTTTTCGCGTTTTATCAGAAATTCAATGAGGAGGAAAAAATGTGTTCTAAATAGGGCAATATGGATACCAAAACTTTCCTTTTGATAAGTAAATCATCGTAAAGTGGATATAGTTCCGAATTTTGCAAATTTCATATATTTTGCGTGATGCTGTGGACCAAATTTTGTTAAAATTTTGGAGCTACTGCAATCTTAATTTGAATTCAGTATCTAGTTGATGTAAGATAAAAATGCAACTTAACAGAAAAAAATCCAGCGCGCGCTTTTTTTTTGGCGGAATATCTTTTTTTTATAAAATTTTTAATAATTATTTTAATTCAGTTTCATTAAATTTTGTTTATTGAATTGGGGTAACTCCAAATTTTATCAAAATTTGGCCCAGAGCACCGAGAAAAATGTATTAAATTCGCAAAATTCTAAACTATATCCACTTAGCGATTATTTACTTATCAAAAGGAAAGCTTTTATATCCATATTGCCCTATTTTAAACATATTTTCTCCACCATATTGAATTTCTGATAAAACGCGAACAATCGCGAATTTCAAAAAAACCTGAAACACGTATTCACTTAAATCGACTGGATATTAAGATATGAAAGATTGACATTTAAATCACAAAATTCTTCATACAAAAGAGTCAAAAACTTGTTTTTTTTTGTAGAATATCCTTCCAAAAAGGACATTTCTAGGAATGATTCAACATGTTATATACACCGCTGGACGCGCCTCAAAAAACCCTTCAATATTGAATATATTGTCTTTAGATAAATACCAAAATTTTGCCAAAAAAACTAAAAAAAGACCTTTTTAAAAACGGTCCAGCTCGTGAGATCTCATTCCTAGACCCGAACTATTTTGGGAATCATCATAAAACAAACCAAGGTTTATTTTGTGGGGGGCACTTTTTTTTGGTTTTTTTCTTTCCATATAAGGTGAGTCGCTCTACCTTCGCACTCCTAAAGCTTTTTACATACGTAGTATACTGAAACCCACCCGGGTGGGTTCTTCATATTTTACACACATTTTAAATAAAAAAAAATGCATTTACTCCAACATATAATGGGTTACATAATGGGTTAATGAAGAAGAGATGAAAAAAAGAATAATAACAAAAAACTACACACAAAAAAATATTGTTCAACTTTTTTCAATTAAAACGATTTGTTAAATTATTTCAAAAGGTGTCAATTAAAAATTAATCCAATGGATTAAATAATTGCTCAAATCTGCAATTTGCTTGACATTTTTTTTTATTCTACCACTCAAAAGCATTTCATAAAACAAGAGAAAAACATCAGCATATTGTTGTTGTTTTTCGTTTGCTTTATTTATGTAGTTGTTTTTATAAATGTTAATGTATTAGTAACAGGGATGATAAAGTTGGTACTATATTACTTTTTATGGTACTATTAGAACCTCAAAAGTACTATGTTACTTTTTAGCATTATTTGATACCATTTTAAATTATTCAAAATAAATAGTAAAAAATCGTAAGAAACGTAATTCAAAGGAAAGGTTTCTAAAATTTTGCAAAAAATATTAAACATTTATTTGAATTTAAGAGAAAATCTTTAAATTGTTGTGTTTTTTGTTTAGTTTTATTTGATTTAGTTTTCTGAATTGATACTAGTTAATTTAAATTGTGCGGTAACTTAATTTTTAGTAAATTGGACATGTTCGGGCGTGTTGTTTGTTTTAATACCCAATCCATATATAGTTTTTTTAATTATAAGAAATAAATTTAAAAAAAAGATTAAAATTTTATAATTTTTGACACCGCTTTTTAAATATTAAAGATGAGACTGGGACGTCAAAATAATAGTCAACGCTGAAGATTGGATGCAAGAACAAAAGCGATAGAATAATATAAAAAAGGTAATTGGGAAGAAGAAAGAACGAAATACACTATACAGAGTGAAGTGGATCTATATTATATTTTGAACCTTGTTTTAATGTACAAAAGCACTTTCATATATGTACTTTGGGGGTCGAAAAAGTACTATTTTTTAAGCAGGTTGGTACTATTTTGAAAATCCCATTTATCATCCCTGATTAGTAACTAGTATTTTAAATTATTTTTTATAAAATTTTATAAATTCTCGTTGAGTTTATTATTTTATTTAGTTAAATATTTCAATTTTGCCATATTAAATCTGAATATTCATTTATTCTAAAACATTACTATAATATAGTAATGTAATTTTTAAAATTTTTTGTTTAAAGCCCAAATTAGTTTGGAAGTATCGTAAAAAAAGTAACGTATCATTCATATAATGAATAAAAAGAGTATGAAAAATAAAAATATTGTATTTTTTATCCTTTTCTTGATAATAGAATTAAATGTCATGTAATAAAATATAAAATTTCTATTTTCAACAGAACTTTTTTACGATTTTACTTGACAACAGTTTCAATGCATAGAAAAAAGATAAAAATATATTTCTATATTATTTTAACACATTGAATTGATTACAGATACGTTTTTTTACTTTACGATTAGACTAATGAAGCCTTAAAAAATTTAAAATTTTTTTAAACAAAAAACTTAATTTTTGAAATTTTTTGTTTAAAAATTTTTTAAACAAAAAATCTAAAAAATTATTTTAAAACAAATATATTTTAATTTAGTTTTAAAAAAATTTTTATAACAAATTCAAAAAAATTTTAAATTTGAAATTTTGTTTAAAAAATAAATAAATTAAAAATTATTTTAAATCAAATATTTTTTTAGTTTTCAAAAAATTTTAACAGAGGCCTTACTTATGCTTCAGAAAAAAGAAGAAAACTAATTTCTACTAGAGAACTTTTCACAATAAGTATAAATAAATCTATCAACTGAATGAAAATTTAATGCAGCTTTTATTTTAATGACATTCAAGCTAAAAATAAAGAAGTATATTTTTTATAGTTGGCATGGCAACTGCCACTTTATCCAGCTGATAGTTTATTTAGAAGTTCTACAATATTGATCAATTTTTAATCCAATGAATTAATTTTTAATCAAAGTCATATAAAAAAACCAATAAAAATCCTAATCAAATGTATCACTATTTTATTGAAAATTTATTCAATTAAAGTGCTACAAATTTTTAATTGAATGAACAATTTTCGTGATTGGAGGAATTTCAACGACAAAATTTATTGAATAGGCGGTTTTCATGATTGAAATTAGTTTTTATTTTTTTGTGTGAACTATAATATAAAAAATATACTTCTTTATTTTTAGCTTGAATGTCATTAAAATAAAAACTGCATTCAATTTTCATTCAGTTGATAGATTTATTTATACTTATGTAAAATGTTCTTCTCGTAGAAATTAGTTTTCTTCTTTTTTCTGAAGCACAAGGCCTCTGTTAAAATTTTTTGAAAACTAAAAAAATATATTTGATTAAAATAATTTTTAATTTATTTATTTTTTAAACAAAATTTCAAAATTAAAATTTTTTGAATTTGTTATAAAAATTTTTTTTAAAACGAAATTAAAATATATTTATTTTAAAATAATTTTTTAGATTTTTTGTTTAAAAAATTTTAAACAAAAAATTTAAAAAATTTGATTTTTTGTTTAAAAAAATTTTAAATTTTTTAAACAAAAAATTTTAAAAATTACATTACTATATTATAGTAATGTTTTAGAATAAATGAATATTCAGATTTAATATGGCAAAATTGAAATATTTAACTAAATAAAATAATAAACTCAACGAGAATTTATAAAATTTTATAAAAAATAATTTAAAATACTAGTTGCTAATCAGGGATGATAAATGGGATTTTCAAAATGGTACCAACCTGCTTAAAAAATAGTACTTTTTCGACCCGCAAAGTACTTTTTTTAATTTTTTTATTATAAATTAACAAAAAAACGTACATATATGAAAGTGCTTTTTTACATTAAAACAAGGTACAAAATATAATATAGATCCACTTCACTCTGTATAGTGTATTTTGTTCTTTCTTCTTCCCAATTACCTTTTTTAACTAAACAAAAAACACAACAATTTAAAGATTTTCTCTTAAATTCAAATAAATGTTTAATATTTTTTGCAAAATTTTAGAAACCTTTCCTTTGAATTACGTTTCTTACGATTTTTTACTATTTATTTTGAATAATTTAAAATGGTATCAAATAATGCTAAGGAGTTACATAGTACTTTTGAGGTTCTAATAGCACCATCAAAAGTAATATAGTACCAACTTTATCATCCCTGTTACTAATACATTAACATTTATAAAAACAACTACATAAATAAAGCAAACGAAAAACAACAACAATATGCTGATGTTTTTCTCTTGTTTTATGAAATGCTTTTGAGTGGTAGAATAAAAAAAAATGTCAAGCAAATTGCAGATTTGAGCAATTATTTAATCCATTGGATTAATTTTTAATTGACACCTTTTGAAATAATTTAACAAATCGTTTTAATTGAAAAAAGTTGAACAATATTGTTTTGTGTGCACTTTATCCAGCTGATAGTTTATTTAGAAGTTCTTACAATATTGATCAATTTTTAATCCAATGAATTAATTTTTAATCAAACTCATATAAAAATCCAATAAAAATCCTAATCAAATGTATCACTATTTTATTGAAAATTTATTCAATTAAAGTGCTACAAATTTTTAATTGAATGAACAATTTTCGTGATTGGAGGAATTTCAACGACAAAATTTATTGAATAGGCGGTTTTCATGATTGAAATTAGTTTTTATTTTTTTGTGTGTATAGAAAGTATGGTTAACAATACATACCGTGAAGCATAAGCATAAATATGCATAATTTCTTGTTCAAACTTCTTGTAATTTGTATCAACAAAGTATTTAAAAAAAGGACTAAGAATGAATAATAAATTTTAGATAAATTTGTCAAAATATTATTGTATTTTGAATGATAAATGAATAAAAACAATATTTTTAAAAAGTAATTATGCTTTCTGTACTATTTTTATACTAAATAGTGATAAAAAAACCCAATATTCTGAAACAAGTCCCCTGGGTGAGTTTCAGGCGACGACGTAGAAAAATTTAAAAACTAAAGAAAAAAATTATAAAGAATATTCGAATCTTGAATAATTTAACAGTTTCTGATAAAAGTAAAAAAATTAGTCACTGGGTCGAAAGCATTTTTTGTTTTGACCAAAAATCGTAAAGTTATCGATTGTTGAAAATCTAAAAAACCCCCATCCGGGTGGGTTTCAGGAATGCGAAGGATATATATTAGATTGTCCCTTAAAAATAGATTTGTCATTACACCCCAGTTTTATTGGAAATGGTCCCAAAAGGAAGAAATCGTTTTTTTTTTTTTTGGAAAACGGTAACCCGTGCCGGAAGTTGGACGGAAATGGCCCATTTTGGAAAAGAATTGTATCACTATTAAAAATTCCCAAAATTCGAAATTTCGAAAAAAATTATTTTTTATTTCATTTATTCATTTAATATAGTCAAAAAGATTCAGGTATGGAACTTTGACTTCATCGGATATCATTAACCCACTTTAGCCTGGAATCCAAAATGACCCACGAATTTGATAAAAATGCAAAAACTTGTTTTTTTTTAATTAATTTTAAAGATTTTTTAAAATACCTAATTTGGAGATGTCGATTGCTATTTGTACCACATAATAGTTGATATTAAAGAAAAAAAATAAATTGGAAAAATGATAATTCAAGTTTGTGTTTTGAGCGACTGCTTTCCATGAAATTTTACAAAAATTGCTCATTTTGGCAAAAATTTAACAAAATTTGAATGTTTTCATCAAATTTTACACAGTTTTCGGAAAAATATCACTTAAATTTGGTTAGATTATAATTATCTTTATATTTGTTTAAAAAATATTTAACCTTCAGTGGCCTGGGGTCAGAAAAGACCCTTGAAACTTAATATTAATAAGATTGTAAAGCGTACGTGATGAGTGATAGACGCATTACGGAGATCAAAGTCTTTGATACGTGCTTTACTAAACTTAATTTCGGTATTGACATTATATTTTACTTTATACAAGTTAAAAATATTTATCTTATTATAATTTTCTAAAAAACCACAAATAAAAAGAACAAAAAACTATTGAAAAAATAAATTTTATTGAAATGGGCAGTGTTGCCACTTTTTGAATAATTATTCAAAAACGGGACTGTTTACACATTCCTTGGATAATTTTTGAATAATGACATTTTTGTGTAATTTCAGTTTAAACTAAAGATGAGCGATCCGGTGATTTTGGAATAACGCTGCTACCAGTGATCGTGATTTTCAAATCACCGTTCTTTTAAACAGTGACCGTGATCACGGGTTTGTAATAGAGATGGGCGATCCGCCGATTTTTCAGTAACATTGTTCTCAGTGAAATCGTGAAATGTTCAAATCGTTGTTCTTTTAAACTGTGATCGTGATCACGGTTTTTCTATGGAAAAGACTGCGATTTTCTGATAAATAAACGAAATAATATTTATGGCGAGTTTTTAAGATGTCAGTTAAACTTGGTTTAGTTAAACCGAAAACGAATTTTGTCAGCCATTTCAAAGTTTATTAACAAAAATTTTCCGGAAAAACTTTTTCTCGAGTATAATTTATTTCTTTATTGAAATAAAACAAAATAAAACACATTTTAAGAGCAGTATTCCAGTTAAAAACTGCGTTAAACTAAGTTTAAAGATAATCCACTTCCTAAAAACTGGACCTTAAAAGAAGAATAGTTGCGACCGGTAACAAAGACATGATAGAAGGAGACATTTTATTCAGAAGAGTGAGAAAGCAAGTCACTGTTATTGAAAAAAAAAAACATGTATTACTGTGCACAATGAAGTTTGCAAGAAAGAATAGTACAAAAATATTAAAAGAGCGACATTCCGAGTAACTTCGACTTGAAATATTTGATCACTGCCGTTACCAGTGATTTATCAATAACTGTGATTAAATCACCGATATGAAAATATCGCTCATCTCTAGTTTAAACTTAAAATTTTACTAAATTCCATGCTTTTAACTCCCATAGCAGATAAAATCAGTTTGTTTGTGTAACATCTACCACAAATTCCCAGTTTTTGGTGAATTATTTTTGTAAATTTGTTCAACACGATGCCCAACTTAGTTAGAGGAAGTCAAAAATGTTGTTTCACACTTTATTTGTATATTAACCCCGTATTTTGGTAACTTTTTAAGAGAATATTTCTCAATTTGTATGCAAAATAAATATTTTTGTCTTGGGTGGCAAGACCATTTGAAAGTAACCAATAGAAATTTGGGCTTGTTATGATTGTGACTTTTTCATGCCTCATAAAAACTAATAATTTTCAAAGTTTTTATAACAGTTTGATCAGACCAAAATATCGTTAATTCAGCCTTTGGTAAATGGCACCCTATAATTGATTTATATGACCTGTGTCCAAATGTTAACCGATTTAGGCCATCTTAGTAGAATGTAATTCAAACACCATTTGCCAACTTTCTACCAAATGTAATTTTTTGTTAAAAATCTGTTGTTAAATCGAAAAAGCTTTAAAAATCTAACGTTTTATAGGTGTCTTTCTTTGCAGCTGCATGACACAGCTCCCGTTGGGTCCGTGTGTTCGGGCCTCAAAACTTAATCAAAACTGACAGTGTAAAATTTCATAAGAATCCCACCAGCGGGTAAGAAGTAGCTACATTATTTCCAAATTATTTCGATTCTGCCCCACTGTGTGCAGGAGAGCCCAAAGGATATATATAATTTTTTTTATATAATTGTTTTAAACTTATGAAAAAATATAAATTTTTTGTGTAATTTCATACGGTTTTGGATAAATTTTGACCTACGGCTGTGTATTTTTTTGTTTTTCTGGTGGCAACACTGGAAATGAGTGAGCAAAATGCTCTATACTCAGAAAACAATAAAAATGTAAAATCAAAAAACAATAACAATATTAATGAAACTTATGGAAAAAAAAAAACGAAAATATGGATTTACCTAATCCTAAATTATACAAAAACAATTATTATGCAGTGCTTGACATTGAAAATGATACACAATGGTAGCATTCGGCAGAGATACCTTAAAAGGATACCGATGACTTGTAGCAGTTTGTGATTACTTACTCTGCTGAACGATGTTTTCTTCGTTTTGTTTTTAAATACATTTTTTCTATATTTTCCTTTGTTTTTAAAAATTTTTTGTTTTTGAATTATATTTGTATGTTTATATTTGTCAATCATACAAAACAAAAATTTTTTTAAATCAACAACAACAAATGTATCACTATTTGATCAAAAGTAGCAAACATTTTTTACGCTAACAAAATATGACAGCGCTCAGACTGAGCGGTTAGTGATCAGGTCGTTCAGCAGGTAGTTGCACAACTGTTGTAGAACTGTTGACTGTCAAATTGTATCTGCCGAACGCACCCAATGTGACCAAGATATGGTAAAGCACTGTTGGTAAAAGTCGCACAAAAGTGCCATTTGTGGCACTATTGAATGTTCAATGGCACCTTGGCACTCTCCACAGAATTTTGGCACTTTTTACGAAAATTTATATATAATTTGATAAAAGATCGATATCGCTGGTTTTTCATTAAAAGCCACGCGTATTAAGAAGGGGTAGCAAAATTAAAAAAACAAATGCTACACTAAAAATATCTACAATAGGACCACCCTCCAGTCCTTCGGGGACAATTTAATCATTATTTTGATATTTAAAAATAAAAGCAACGGGGATAAAATTAGAAAAACTTTAATTGATTCTATTGTATTGTCAAATTTAATTGTAAAATTTTTTGAAAGTCTTGGACCTGCTAACTTATCTTAAAATAACGTAAGTTTAGTGCTTTACTATAGTTAAGAATGGCATTTTTATATGAAAATATTTGTGGTAGGTAATGTTAAACTCGGGTTACTTTTTAGATAAGTTGCCCGCCTTTTTTTTTTTTGTCTTTTTACTTAACCCTTAAATGCATGATCTCTACAATTTTAACAATTTTTTTATATATGATTTCTAAAGGCGTGTACATTTCAAGAAAAATACCAAAAAAAATTGCCAAATAGCTAAATTGTGATTATTTTAACGTGTATGAAAAAAAAGAAACAAAAAAAAATATATGAAATATTAATTATACATTTATTGTTGCCAAAACTAATTTTATTGCGAGAATACCACTTTAAATATTTAAACAAACATTTTTGAATATTGCACTTTTTGTAAAAAAAAACGCATGTTTTAGATTTTTCACAAACATACGAAGCAAAACCAAGATTTTTCCTATAACTGTTTAAAAACTCTGAGTTATAGTTTATAAGAGCACTTTGTGCAGAAAGGGCCCCAATGCCCAAAAATTGAGTTTTATGCATCAAGTGGCATTTTTTATTAAGAAACTGGTATGTTGCCAAATGGCTACACCATGCATTTATGGGTTAAAGTAACTAAATGTATAAATATTTGAAATAAAAGCTGAACATATTTTTTTTGAAACATTAAATGTTGCTTAATTTTTTTTTTTTTGCCACTTTTAAAGCTTTTTTGGCACTTTTTTGGCATCATTGAGGCACCAATCGAAAATTCTCAAATACCATCACTGTGGTAAAGAAGTTCGAAAATCATGTGAGAGAAAACAAAGAGAAAGCTCAAAAACTAAATTCAGCTATTGCTACCACTGTTGGTAAAAGTGGCACAAAAGTGCCATTTGTGGCACTATTGAATGTTCAATGGCACTTTGGCACTCTTCATAGAATTTTGGCACTTTTTAAGAAAATTTCTATATAATTTGATAAAAGGTCGATATCGCTGGTTTTTCATTAAAAGAGACGTCAACTTAGAATGGGTAGCAAAATTAAAAAACAAACGCCACACTAAAAATTTCTACAATTTTCTGGACCACCTTCCAGTTCTTTGGGGACAATTTAATCATTATTTTGATCTTCAAAAATAAAAGCAATGGGGATAAAATTAGAAAAACTTTAATTGATTCTATGGTATTGTCCGTCACTGGAATTGTTCAAAAATTTGTTATGGTATTCTAGTTTTTTATGACAAGCAAAAGTTTTAAAAATTTCACCATACAATGGTGAAAGCTTTTTCTACCAAAAATAAAATAAAATTATCAAAAACTGTAATTTGTGAAAAATTACGATTTTTTCGATAATTTTATGAAATCTTAAATGAAATGAAAACTTAAAAAAAATGTCCAGGAACCGCAGAACACGACAGAACTAGTTCTAAGCACTTGAAGTTTCCTTTAAATTTTAACATCAAATATTTTGAGCTTATTCCTAACAACTTTAGCCCCAAAAATCCCATGTTACTACGTAATCTTTTGGAGGAATTTGCAGGAGTTTTAGAATCGGTAAAAGGTTCGATGCATCTTAAAAAAATATCTCAAAATATGAATGAGGTATTTCGTATTATATTTCTGTGAAGAAAAATTATAAAATTCTTCAAAAGGAAATAAAACTTATATTTTAAATAGTTGACGAATTAAAATATATGTGCTTTTTATTACATGACAATTTTGTCAAGGTTTTGCTGTGAAAATTTTTCTTAGAATACCAAAATTATAATAATTTCCATTCACACCAGTTTTGTGACAATTTTGTTATTGTTATAAAGTTTATAATAAGGGTGTTAATGTATAAATATTTGAAATAAAAGCTGAACATATTTTTTGAAACATTTGCATGTTGTTAAATTTTTTTTTTTTGGCACTTTTAAAGCTTTTTTGACACTTTTTTGGCATCATTTAGGCACCAAACGAAAATTCTCAAATACCATCACTGATTGCTACTATGGACAGGGCTGCCATAATTGCCGATTTTTCGGCATTTTGCTGATTTTTTATTAAAAAATATGCAAAATGCCGATTTGCCGATTTTTGGTCGAAAAATGCCGATTTTTTGTTAAAACTCAAAAACACGAAATTTTAATTTTTGGTGATTTACAAATCATGTTAGGATTTACACTTTAGGTAGAAAAATATTCTATTCTGATTTCTAAATATTTTACAAAATTTTTTTGATCCCGAATACAAAAATATCAATCATAAATCAATTTCTGACGATGATTAATGACAATTTTCTATGTTTAAACTACACTTAAAGACAAATATGTAATACTAAAACTGAATTGAAAAATCAATAACAAATTCATATTATTAAAATTTTAAATGCATATTTTTAAAATTTTAAGTGCATATTTTTCGAATTTAATCATACATACATCTTATGTACATAAAACACGATTATAAATGCATGAATATACGACCCCAATAATAATAGGCCTTTTTTAATCACTCTATTTAGTTTTAGATTTATTTTATTTTGTTTTTTAATTTTCAAAATTTAATATTTTTATCCAAATTCTACACTTATTCGCTAAGATAATGTAAAAGAAAAAATTTAAATTTTTTGAAAATTTTATTTATAAATCTATTTTGGATTTAGTTTAATTTAATCCCGATTTTCACATTTTTACAAAATTTAATGATTTTCTTTCACACTATATTAGGGAATAAGTATTAGATTTTGAGAAATATATTAAATTTTGAAAATTAAAAAAACAAAACGTGAATACTTAAACGAAATAAAATAAATCCAGTGATAAATATTACATAAATGAGTATTTTTGAAAATGCCGATTTTTACCGATTTTTTAAAATCAAAGTGCCGAAAATGCCGATTTTTTTGAGAAAAAGTGCCGATTTTTCATCAAAATCATCTGGCAGCCCTGGCTATGGATGAAATGCATAGAGCAAATAAAAACAAATCAACATCAAAATCTAATGAAATTAATACAGTGGTTAACACTGCAAATAATAACAACAAAAAAAAACCGCCTATAAATATTGTGGATATTAACACAAAAGAACTAATTGATTTTTTAAAACAATGTCTAAAAATAAATGAATTTCAAATTAAAGAATATAGATATAAAAAAATCACTATATATGAATACTAGTGTTTCCAATTATTCGACGTAGGCGGTTAACCGGTTAATGCATTATTCGAAAAATCACTAAAATGGATTAACCGGTTATTCGGGTCGGTAATTCGAGAAAATTGGCGGTTAATCGATTAATCAATTAATGCTAAATTAATGTATTTCATTAACTTTTTATTAATTAAAACTCAAAAGCTGACTCTTTTCAATAAATATTAACGTCATATATGAATACGATGTATTTAATTTTTAATTTATTTAATAAAAAAGTTTTCATATTCGAAGGTTGAAAAGTTAGGGATCTGAGATTTTTTTAAAAAAAGGTCTGTAAAAATGTTGCTAAATCTACTAAAATTTCGTTGAAGATGGCAGAAAGAACTGCTGAAACTAACAAAATATTAGTAAGTTAAGAACAGCAAACCTAAAACTGTTACATATCAATTACTTAACGTAGATTTTTATTTAGAAAAAAATTTAAAAATCTGAAAAGCTTAGATACAACATTTTTTTGAATGTGATTTTTAATCAATACTGACACTATAAAATTTAATATTGCATTTAACTTTTTCAGACCCAACTAGCTTTCAAAAATGTATTCATTTTATAACTTTAAGGTAAAATGGTACTAAAACTATTAAAATTTCCTGGTATAACTGAAATTTTTTATCTAAATAAACTTATTAGTATTGAAAATATTTGTAATTTTAAGAGAAAACATCACATCTCACAATCGTGTATGCTGGGTCTGAAGGGTTAAAGAAATGCTATATCTAAAGTAAACAATTTTCATTAAAGGCATCGATAAAAAAATTTGAGTTCTCTTTGAGATTAATTTCAGTTAATTGAGAATACCAATTTACTTTGTTTCTCAGTATCTTTTTCGTTACTAAAGGCCATTAACAGTAAAAAAAATAACCTAAAGTTTGAGCGTACTTACTCTGAGAGAATTTTATCGCAAACAAAATTTTCAATAAGCTAATGAAGTTTTCTTCAAAAAGTAAAAGCCAAATTTATTAAATTTTATGAAAAAGCTGCACAATTTTTATGAATCTCTTTCTAAAAAAACTTTTTTGGGTGTATGACATTTTTAATAAATAATATGAAATTCAATTAAAAGTTTCAATAGACGAATTCCAGCGAAACTTAATTGAATCAGTGTATAAATTCATCAATAGCATATAGACAATTCACTGAGTGTGCAGTTACAGAAGTCAAATTCTATATAAATTCAATATTGCTCTAGTGGAACATGTTTTAGAATTGATGTGGTTTTGAACCGATGTGTATGTACACTAGGGTTATGACTCATTTTTAACAAAAATTTTACCTATCATCACGTGATGGGCAATACTAAATTAAAAATAAAAATCGTGTTTGCGGGTCATTTCGGCAAAAAAACCTTCCGCACCAAATGAAATTTATAAAAATAATTTTTGCTCGGGGATTTTGTTTAATTAACATAACGAATTATTACAAAAATTATTGTTAACGACAAAAAATGTATCCAAAAGTCTCTCCAAAAAGGTTTCGCAATTTTTAACGTAAATAGCTTTTAATAAGCATCGTTTGAGTCTCATTTGTTTAAAACTTAGGAGAAATATTTTAATTAAACTAAAACCATATAGACCAAATTTCAACCCTTTTGGTGCGGGACTTTTTTGACAGCAGTGAAAAAGTAAGATTGGGTTTCTTAATATTTTTTTATGGCCTTTTTGGCTAGGGCATGTAAAATTTGATATTTGCAAAAAAATCCAAAAAATTATAACCATAATTTACACTTTCTTAGGAAAAATAAGAAAAGTTAAAGTTCTTACAGAATTATCATGTTAATTGTGTAACAGTTTTAAAACAAATGCAGCCTTGTCTTAAAGGACATGGAGATATAATTTATATTAGTTTAAATTTTTAAAAGAATTGAAACAGTAATGCAAAATTGTCTATTTTATTTCATAAAGCATCCTCCAGCCAGTCGTGTATTTCGTGTGTTTTGTGAAGTTTTAAAAAACACCTTAATTTTGGCCTTTTGCTGTGTTCTTAAGGCTTTTTTACAAATAGAAACTTTGATACATATTTTTTTTTAAACATTTGCGCAAAATTTTTTTAAAAATTGGGAGTCTGATGGTACAATGTCGACTTGTTTGCGGTTGCTCGAAAAAGGTATTTAAGGACCTATTTCACACGATTTTTAAAGAATTTGATGCTATTTTAGTTAGTATTTGTTTTTTCTAAGCTTTTCTGGTAATTTTGAAGCCCAGATTAAGAAAATTGTGAAGTTTTGGGAAAAAATTAAGGAAAAATTCCATATTAAAAATGTAACCGCTTAATCGACCAATTTTAACAGATTATTCGGGTCGAATAATTATTTGAGTTTTAAATTATTTGTTTCGACATTAACCGAAATAAAGGCGATTAATCGAGGAATCGGTTAATCGATTAACCGAATTGGAAACACTAATGAATACTCTAGATCAATGATGCGCAAAATTGATTTGCAATTGTATTAGTGAGCAAGAGAGAGAACTCCACTGCGAAAAAAATTGAGCGAATTAAAAAATATGTCTTTTACATATTTGTCAATCTCCATATTTTTATACAACTTAATGACATTTTCTGCAACCTATTTTAAACAAAATCTTCTATGTTAATACTTTTATGACAATTTTTTTTTTCTTTATTTCTATTAAAGGTATAATATAGGTCCATTCGATTACTTTTCTCAGTCAAGTCCAGTAAGAATTACTCAGTACAAACTTACAGAGAGTAAGACAAGATTTACTCTCAAAATAAAATTTCCTCAAACATGTACGCGAACAGAAAATTTCAGAAATTTTCAAGTTTGTAGACACAGCTGATTACAACACCAAATATACAAATAAATTTTAACTAGTCGCTATGAAAGAAGAGAATTTTTGATGTTAAACCTTAAGCAGAATATTTTTAGAAGGTTTTTTTTATCTTTCCCATAATTTATTTTTAAAGTTCCACTGCTTTGCATTTCCATAAAATAACATAATTGGAAAATAATTTTTTTTTATTTACATAAACAAACATATGTTTTCGAAACATATGTTTTTTCTGCTTGCAAATTCTTACTGGCAAAAATTTTTACAGTAAAAATTTGCAAGAAAAAGAAGAAGACTTAGAAACTCTCAGCTAGAACTGTCACTTTATTCATTATTTTTTCTTTCTGTTTACTGAGTATTTGTGTAAACGAACGCCATCCAGTAAAAATTTGTACAAATTATCCAGTAATCGAATGGACCTTATGAAAGATTTTACTATGGAAATAAGCATAATGTTGTTAAAAGACACAACATATTCTCTAGATTCCTGAAAAGTTTTATAACGTAAAAGGCATTGCTTGATATCAAAAACATTTTTCATCATATATTTTCTGAATGTCGTAATTCATTTTTTTCAATGCACATGAAAAAAATATCAAAACACCCGTTAAGCATGTGCACTCGTCGCTGTCTCAGTGATGACTAAATTAAAGAGAATAAGAATATGTGTGAGGCAGGGATGATAAAGTTGGTACTATAGTACTTTTTATGGTACTATTAGAACCTCAAAAGTACAATGGTACTCCTATCACCCATTTAGTACTATTTCCAAATTTTCCTATTTTAATTGTTTTTTTTTTTTAATTTTCATATTTTTTTTTTTTATTTTCATACCAAATACTGGGGGGTACCGCGTAACTCGATTCGAAAAAAATTTCGAATTCATAACTTTTCTACCTTGCATAAAAAGAATAGTTTTATCAAAAATCTTACTTTTTGAATTTTTATGTGTAGTGTACAAGGTTTAGGATAAAAATAAATTAAAAAGTAGAATTTTTATACAGAATTTTATTTTTAACAATATTTGCAAGATTTACGAATTCTAAATTTTTTTTTCCAATCGAGTTACGCGGTTACCCCCTGCATTTAAAATCAACAAATAAAATATTGGAGTTTTATACTGAATTTAGACTGAGTAAAAACCAGGTGGTTTTTTACAAAACTAAATTTAAAAAACCAATTCATTTACACTGAATTTTTAGTTTTTGTTTGTCGCATCACTTTTTTATTAAACACTTTTCTTTATGTTTTTATGGTTAAATTAAATTGAAAAAATTATTAACACATTTAAAAATATATAACACACAATTTTAAACTAAAACTGAAATATTTAAATAAAATTAAAAAATATATTTTTGACACTTGCTTTAATTCTGTATTCGTTGTAACAGGGTGTATCGAAAATTAGTTATATAAGAAACCGGGTGTATCAAAAATACAAATTTCAGATATTTTTACGTGGTTTTTGACAAAAACCAGGTAGAATCTGGTTTTCAGTTTGTATGAAAATTGTATGGAAAAACTAAATTAATTTTATAGTTTTCGGCTCAAAACCTAAAAATTACCAAAAACTACTAGTTTTTGCCCAGTCTAAATATAATATTAAATAAAATTGTATGTAAAACCCTAAGTAAAAGATTTAAAAATTGAAAGAAACGTAATTAAATGAAACAAATTATTAAAATATAAAATTTTTTCTAAAATGTCGTATTTTTTATTTGAAAAAATCTTTAATAATAGCAACTATTAATTGTTGTTAATTGGGGTGGTACTTAATTTAATAGTTGAATAAATCAAATGAGCTAAATTGATTAAGGTGCCTATTCCTGCTTGTGACTCGTTATGACTGTTTTACAAAACAACAATGAAATTAAAAAAAAAATTAAAATATTATTTTTGTTATGGTTGTATTGATACCAGTAGTGAGATTCTCTAACTTTTTAACGACAAAATTCAGTAGTTAAGTTGTCAGTTTACTATGAAAACTTGTCAATTTAAATATCGAATTTTGTCGTTAAAAAGTTACAGAATTGCCCCTCAGGTCTTAATTTTTTTATAAATTTTTTAAACAAAAATTTGAAAAAATATAATTTATTATGACTTTGCAACAACAAATACAAGGGAAATACAGTCACAACTAAGAGTCACAGACTTTTCGTAGGAATCGATACGTAAATCCCTTTAAAATAATTTTTGCCTTCAAACGAAATTAAATACGACTTTTTGGGACTTCATTCAAATAAAATTCTGAATCAAATGTCAGCACAAAGTTATAGTATTCCATACCACATATTCCATTGTATAATTGCATTGAAACTCGTTTAACAAACTTCAAATATCGATTTCTGCTATATTGATTTTATCAAATTTTTTTGTTTTTTTTTTCACTTGACACGTTGGTTTTCTAGACTAGTCTAACAGTTGTCTCGATAGCGAATAAATATCAAAGAATAAAAAAACCACGAAAAAGCAATAAAATATTCGTAATTAATCGAACTTCACAATGCTGTAAAAAAGCTAAATGTGAGCCTGGGTTTTTCTTGAAATTATCACTACCTCATTAACGAATAAAATTATATAGGTCCCCTGAAAGAAATCGTCTAAAATCCCTTTGGTTTGGTTATACCACTAATATCAGATAGGACCTCTTCATGATTACTATGTAGGGTTTGGGATTTCCCGGACTTTTTTATTTCCCGGGAAAAGGGAATGAAAAAATTTGATTCCCGGGATTCCCGGGAATCCCGGCAAATATTTTTCAACAAAATTGTTAATAAAACCACCTATATAAGTAATTTTTGTTAAAAAAAACACTATTTCATTACAAATTCAGTCTGTGTAGTGAGAATTCAAAGTAAAAATATCAGAATGTTGAACATTTTATTTCACATAAATTACTCTAAGCACTGCCAAATGAATTGCATGATTCCAGCAGAAAGCACCCACTACTGGACTGTCGGAAACAAACCGTTTCATCGCATTTGGCCCATTAGATATGGTCGCCACAATGTTATTTTCCAAAGACAAATAAAACTCTTGTAGTCTTATTTCTACAATTCTTCTTATTTCATCAGCATTACATCTTCCTGATATATAAACCAACCCCAGGTTATAAAATTAATTATTTCCGTTTATACATATGTTCAAATATCTCTTTTGTGATATTCTTGTCCATTCAGCTAAGATTATAGTGGATATCCTATTGTTGGAAATATTGCTCGATATTTCTTTTATCATGATATCTTTTACATGATTGTAGTAACTTAATATAATGTTCTTTACATCGGTTTCATTTTTTGGCAATGCCAGGTTTTTATTATAAAAACTTTCTCGACTAATCGAAGATCTAGTTATGGTGAGGATTGACATTCTGTCGACTGTGGCTAATTTGGATACCATTTCAGGAAATGTTTGCCTTACCATAAAACGTTCAATGCCTATTCAGCTTACTCTTTTTTCTTCGGGTACTTTGCTAATTTTAACTGGAACGTTATTCTTGTTGTTGTTTTCTTTAAGAGAAGTTGCATGACCATTTTTTTTTTTTTGTGAACCAAATTTAGATGTCTGATAACCCAATTGAGATACCTCCGTTAACCATTAGTCTTTTAGGGCAAATATTGCACTGCGCTACATTGTCCTTTTTTGTGAAGTATTTCCATACTCCTGACATTTTATTCTTTAATATAAAAGAATATATTAGTTTGAAAGCAGATGTATTAAAATAAAGTAAACTTACTTGAAAATATCACATTTATTAATGAAAACGATACTTGTAAAATTATTGGCCCTTAATATAAAGAAGTATTTTAAATTTAAAGTCGACTTTATTTTTAATCATACGGTTTTATTAATTTTCTGTATGAAAAGCCTACAAAAATATTTATATTTTCAAACATTTTGATTGGTTGAAAATAAATTAACCAATCAGAATGCTTCAAAAATAAACCAAGTCAAGGTATACTGCCACCCAATATTTTAACTAAAGTCGACTTTAACTAAAATATATATTTGAAAAATTTAGATAGTAAGGGCGATTATTTGTAAGAAACAAAACGTTTTTTTTCACATTTCTTTTAAACATTTTACCAAGTTTTTAGGTTTTACTACTTAAATTTTGAATAAGTTATGCGAAAAATCTTTATTAGTTGAAATTACTTGGCAAAAATTTGTTTGTGTGTGTCAAATAAATTGATTCCCTTTTAAAAGATTTTAACAATGACATTTTTGTTTTGATGTTTAAAATGTTTTTTATGACTAAAATAAAAAAATCCTATTCCAGACAAAAACAAATTAAAAAATTTTATATTTTTAAAATTTCCCGTTTTCCCGGGAAAAATATATTATTTTCCCGGGAATTCCCGGCAAACTTTTCCCGGGATTTCCCGGGAATTCCCGAACCCCAAACCCTATTACTATGTCAAAACATAGACCGATTTTAACCATTTTCAATATCGTTAGTCCTTCATGCATTTCAAACTTATGTAACAAACTTCGTCAAATTATTTTTAAAAGTGCGACCTGTATTTGCTTACAAGGATCGTTCATTTTATATGGACAGACGAACTGACATCAAAAGCGCCAACTCAATACACTCATAGGGGTAGTTAGAATATAAAAAATCTTTTTTGGTACTATGGAGGTCAAAAAAGTACTATTATTTAAGCTGGTTAGTACTATTTTGAAAATCCCATTTATCATCCCTAGTGTGAGGTAGTAATTTCACAATTGTGCTATGAAACGCGCACCCCTGCTCTAGATGATTTTCTTAGAGTTAAAGGTTACTTACACTGATAGAATTTTGTGCATAGTATTATTGAATTTGTTCATTAATCCAATGATTTTTTTCATTGAAAAGTCCCCAAAGAACGCGTTCATTAAATCAATGAAACGTATTCATTAAATGAAAACTAATTGAAAAAAATATATTTTTTGCGTTACTTTTTTAATTTATTATTTATTTTTATTTTATTAATTTTTATTTGTACATATATTTCGTTTTTGTTTTTATAACGTTTTTGACATCCCCCTGAACTGGACTTGAACCCGCAATCACCAGTATGTAAACATTACCGCGTTACCGATTGATCTAAACAGCCAAAATAAAATGATGTCATTATTTGGACTTTTATATTTAATTAATTTCAGTTTGCAACCCTATCATTCATTACTGGAACATATATCTATTTTAGTAATTAGCAAATTCGAAACCATTAATAAAATTATAGCATACCTTACGGGTTAGTTGAAAATATATAATGAAAGAATTCATTAAATCAATGAATTCAGATTAATGAAATCGATTCATTAATAGTATGAACGACAATTCTATCAGTGTAGAAAAAACAAAAACTAAGTTCTTTACATTCACCCCAAAGTGTATAAAAACTAAATCTTATCTACTAAAAGGTTTGGATATAAGTATAACTACCGATGAAGTTCTAGATGAATTAAACCAATTTAAACAAGATGACTTAAAATTTATTAAAGTAAGTTAATTTTCAACTAAAATGTCGGCCGAAAAAGGGTATAGTTTACCGATTTATCTGGTTCAAGTATCACCAGCCAGTAATATAAATCAATTAAAAGGTATTAAAACACTGTTCTACCGCTGTGTGAAATGGGAACAAGTTTGACGTCCTGAAATCTACCAATGCAGAAATTGCCAAGGGTTCTTCCATAGTGCAGCAAACTGCTTTCTTCCACCAAGATGCGTCAAGTGCGATAAGAGCCACGAAAAAGGGAAATGCCCTACAACTACGGTATCTCCCAATGAAAAAGAAAAATTATTTGTGTTGTGTGCAAGAAATATGGGCACCCAGCTTCATATAAAGGATGCGAAAAATATAAACAATTGCAACAAAAACTTAGATCTAAGAGGAAAATATCTTTAGAAAATAAAAATAATAATACCAATAATTATACCTTCCCAGAAACAAGTTTCGCTAATGTTCTAAGAGGCAATAATATAGAGGCAAAAAGTTGGAATTGAAAAATATAATGATAAATCTAAATAATCAAATTGCTAGCCTACAAAAACAAGTTCAAATTCAATCCGCTCGTATTGATACAATCTTCTCCATGTTAAGGAAAGTATTTTAAAAAAAAGCTAAAAATAATTCATATTAATGTAAATTCATTCATACTCATTAGTAGAAGGTACGACCTTCAACAATTTTTAAATAAACATAATCCAGATATAGTTCTTTTAAACGAAACTAAACTAAACCAAAGACATAAAATTCAGTTCAATAATTATGAGGTGATTCGATGAGATAGAATTGGTGCAATAAGAGGAGGAGGAAAAGCCATTTTAATTAAAATAGGATTAAAATATAAAACTTATACAAATAATACAATTAACTCATTTAACTTTTTAGAAGCATGCATAGTATTGAGACCTATGAGTTCAAATAAATCAATGTATATTATATCGGCCTATTATCCATCTGGTAATAATGACTCCCACTTTAGAAATGAAATACACAAACTCTTTGAATCTTTAGAACAGTGGTGTTCAAAAGTAAAAATGTAGTTGTGTTGGTGAGAAAATGAGAATTGCACTGTAAGAAATGTTGAATGGGTTAATAGAATCTGTATGAATTTATTTTTTGTTAAAAATATGGAAATTTTTTATGTAAAAAGTGAAGTACTATCGGAAAATATAAATAAATACTACACTCTTTTAAAAAAACAAAAAAACAATTTTTGAAAGAAATAAAAAAAAACAAATAAATACATACATACATAAGGGTGGCTTTTTTTATTTTATGTAAAACAAAAGGTTTTAGATTTTTTTTAAATCAATAGATCGTTTTTTCTAATCACTTGGATTTAATAAATCCAAAAAGTATTTCTAAAAGTGCTCAACAGATGGGGTTAGATTCTCTCTATTTTAAAAAGAATTTTCTGTCCGACACTTCTTTCACCCTAATTTTTAATACCGAATTCGATGATGAAGGATTTTACTTTAACTTTTAATTTTTAATTATATTTTATATAAAACAGCGATAAAAAGTCTGCCTTTTCAGTTTTATCACTTCAATTTATATTTTTACATAATTGAAAAATTCCATTGCAATATTTAATATTCACTAATTGGATTTAATTAAATTACTTACTATAGAGCGAAAAATTGCCATTTCTATTTCAGGTATTTCTCCATGGCCAAGATTAAAAATATGTATTTGGTGAGGTGTAGTTTTTTTTTCTAAACATATTTCATAAAAAAAAATTTAATAAAAACCTTTTATTTGTTAGTTTTTCAATTTTTTTGTTTCTCTTTTAATTTTTATTCGTATTTTTTTCTGACATTAAATTAATAGGCTGTTTCATATATTTGTGCTTTTATTATGGATTTATTAAATCCAGCTTTTTTTTGGATTTAATAAATCCACTTTTTGTATGAAAAATTCTAAATCTAGGTGATTAAAAAAAACGCTAAATATCAATGATTTCAACGTATTTACATATTTATACAATATCTTTAATCTGCATTTATAATCATAAATAATTTGTCGTACATTGTTATTAATATTTTTTTCAGTACATTAAAAAAAAAATCAGCATATACCCGTACTCATGTTCATTCGTCGCTGTTTCAATGACGACTAAAAGCAAGAGCGTAAGAATACGTGTGAATTGAGCAGGGACAATTGTCCTATGGAAGGAACACCACTGCTTTAGAACTAGAAAATATACGTAACTATTATATTTTAGCTGGAGACCTAAACTGCAGACATACAGATTGGGGAAATCCAACTGATAACTCAAAAGGAAATAAATTGAAAGAATGGTTGATAGAAAATGAATTAAGTTTTAGATGTAGAATGTATGCATCCACGTCTCCTTCATATCCACGTGCTGGATCGTATTTAGATGTCTGTATTGTAGATTAAATATTCTGACCCAAAATAATTCCTTAAATTGCTTAGAGACTTTGGATTACGACAGTGACCATAATGCAATACAGATTATGGCTACTATGAATAATGAACAACAGCATTTTAATTCTATACAAGAAATAAAAACTGCAAAACATAACTTTAAAAGGACAAACTGAAAAAATTTCAAAAAGAAATAGAGAAGAAAATAAACTGTGAAACCCGAATACCAAATAATAGGAACCTAACAAATTCAGAGATAGATATTAATTTAAATAAACTAAATAATATTAAAATCGAAACTATAGAAAAAATAACACCTAAATATAAAGAAATTGAAAAACCTTCATTTAGAAAAAAGTAAAATCTTTACAATTATAAAAGAGCATAATAGACTAGAACATACAATGGCTCATATGAATAAAAAATAGATATTACTAATAGGGGGAAATACAGGATTTTTTAAGCATTTACTTCACAAATCTAGTCTGCTTGGGACTAGACTAGAAATTTAATTTTTCAATTTTCGTTTACATTTCATGCTATTCTACCAGCCAATTGGTAAATTTGGAGTTAAAAGCCATTCCTAAGCCCAAAGTAATTACTTCGAAGTAATTGCTAAGTTTTATTCATATGACCCAATATCAGAGCATACACTTAATCTTTTAAAGGTAAAGGTAAAAATAATTAAAAAACTAATAAATGAAAACATTACAATAACTGTTAATAAAAATACACAAGAAAAGTTAACCAATATAGATCCAAAGATTCGCAAAACATGTTTAGAGAAATTAAAAAAAAATTCGGAAAGTTTAAACCTTTAACTCTCTATAACACAAAAATTCCAAAAAATTTAGAGTATTTATTACGTAATGTCGAAATAGATCCAAAAAGTATAGAAAAAGGACAACTTAGATAATTAATTAGTTCAAGATCAGGAACAAATTCTAGACTCCATTGGTTCTTTTTTAGAATCTGTTCACTCTGTTAAAACAATTAATAACAATAACAATCTACACGTTCAGGTTACAGATGCTTTTAGTAGATTTATAGATATAAAAACAAATTTCGAAAACAATCAAACTACAGTAACATCCTTTAGTGATAATAAAAAATCTGATCACCTAGATGACACACAACTCAATAACTACTTTATAACGAGGGATAAAATACTATTGTGCTAATTCATAAAAAAATATTATTTGGTATTTGACGCTTGATATATTTAAAGTACATATTTCGCTTAATAAAGAGTTATTAGAAATCTTGATTCATAATCGTATTTTAACTATAAATTAATTTTTCGATTTGATACTGGCAACCACTGTTGGTAAAAGTGGCACAATAGTGCCATATTTGGCACTTTCGAGTTCTTAATGGCACGTTGGCACTTGCGATTATATTTTAGCGCTTTTTTGTATTCTAAAATGTTTTTAAAATCCGTTATTTTTTTTAGGATTTTAAAAATTATTTTAAATATTCTTTAATAATGGATGCATTTCGAATCTAAGAAGTTTTCAATGCGGAATTAAGAAAAAAGAACTAGAACGGTTTCTTAATGGAAAATCTAATATTTTTTAAGGAAACATTCCTGAATTTATAAAAAATTGTCTACAGGACAAATAATTCAAAATATTATTAATGTTTGAATAGTTAATTTGTTTTTATTTGTTGAAGAATATTTCCCAATATAGAAAAATGTTATAAAAAATAAATAAAAAAAAGAAGAAAGCAATTTTTAAGGAATCTGAGTTTTTTGTATTCGTATAGTCTAAAAAATCATGAAATTATTCTGCAACAAGTAACCATTTTAGTAAGCAAATGGCGTTATAGTTGAGATGTATATTAATTAGACGCCCAAACCCATATCAAAGGGTTAAAATGGAGTAGTAAAAAATGTACCAATTGTACAAACGTTTAAAATACTTCAAAAAGGAAAAAAAAATTAATGCTCATAATACCTTTGATTTGGAAGAAGAGCTGACATCCATTTAAAGTATTGGAAATATAGGTGCAAAAAGCTCTTCGGTAGAAGTCATCTTAAATCCAAAAAAGTCTAAAAATCCTCTATGTAGCAGAGATCAAGTGATGTAACAAATATTTAAATTTGGTTGCAGAAACCCATAAAAAACCTTCCAACATCAAAGGATTTGAAAAATAGTATAATCATAAAGATGGATGTCTTCCATACGACGAGGTAACCCTTTCATATTTTACTCCATTCAACTTTGTTGCTTAAAAAAAAATATGAAAACTTCATAAAACTTGTTTACAGCTCTATTTTTATCTTCTTCGAAGTACCTGTCATCTAGTTCCCCTTTTACCTTTGTTGCTTTGAAATAAATAAAGCATTTAAAAAGCTAGTTTACGCACTATTTCCTCCTCGGTTTTTAACCCCTAAAATAAGATTGCGCAGGAAATAGATACAGGTGAATTCTCAGAATTCCTTTCTATAATGTATAGCGTTTAATGTGCAAATATATTTTTGAATTTGAGAAGCCAGTTCACATACTTTATGTTTTTGCGACTAAATTAAATTTTGGCACAATTGGAGATGTTTTGGCACTTTTTTGACTCCAATTTGGGTCGAAACACAAATTCTCAAATACCATCACTGCTGGCAACACTATTGTTTATTTTCTCTCTCTCCCAAAGAAGTCGTAAGCAGTGTTGCCATATAGCCAGTTTTAACTGTTTTTTTGCAGTTTTTTGGAATGCCTAACAGTTTTCCAGTTTTTTCATATAAAAAACAGTTTTTTTAAATTCATGGATTTTTTTACAGTTTTTTATATTAAATCGGCACATTTGTTTCATTTACAATTTTTTTTTATTTTTTTAACTAAAATTTAGGAATTAAAATATATAAGTGTTTACGCATAATAATTTGAAAACTTTATATATTATATATTTAATCCTTTAATTCCCAGTGGAACATAGGGCCGCTATCATTTACATTTGCATAGGTTTCAGTAATCATTTCAATTTCGGGGAGAATAAGTGATTGGCCTATAGCTCTCCTAGGCTGGTGCTGGGGCTGCCAGCTAAGCCACCAGCCTGGCTTGGTGAAAGTCAGTAGCAAACTTAGCAAAAATGCCTACTTCCCGAGACGTCACTTTATTTTCCCTAAGTGACCATTCGGACATGCTACAGACCGTCGCTCGAATTCGCTTCCATCTCAACAGAGGTGGTCCCCAGGGAGTACCACGAGGAGGCAACTGCCGTAGCAATGGGATCAGCACGCTGGCCTACGAGTCGACTTTATAACACGAGTATAAAATGAATTTTGTATAAAATATTTGTTTTATAAGCCATTTATAAACTTAGAAAGTGGTTGTGCATATGGTTATATAAAACTTTCAAATTGTCAGAAATTAGGTACAAATCGAAACATAAATAAATTTAAAAATACCAATATAATACTGCAAAATATGCTTACTGGAAAAACGAATCATTTTTATAACAAATTTCATAAAAAATTAGCACGGAATAAACTTGGCTAACCATATCTGACAAGTCATAGACCCGACAGACATTTTTTAGCCGAACTTTTAAGATCATTTAGAAGTTTATATTTTTTGAAAAAATTAAAACAATGTCTCATCGAGAAAGGCCAAAATTGATTTTTTATTTTTTAAAATAAATATTTGCCAATTCTGAATAACAATTTCCTACTATTTTTTCAATTATGATCAAGGACAATTCCAAAAACGTAATTTTTTCAAACAAACAATTCCCTACATAACAATACTCAATCAAATGAATATCAATTTTATGTGGAATGCAAATCAATAAATAATATTTTGAAGTACAACATTGACCAGTAAAGTATTCTATCCTAAGTTAGGGGTCAATCTCGGAAGGGTGATTCGATGAACTTTTTCTAACTTTAGAATCGGGCCTAGGAGACCATAATTCTTAAAAAAAAATTTTATTAGGAGGCTATGCAAAAAGTCGATTACTATAAATGCCAAAGGCAATTAAACTATTAAAATATCGATATTTTGAAAATTGACCCCTGGGATAATATTTTAGTCCCAGGATACTTCGGGATCCCAAAATTTCTTCTGATTTTTAAATATTTTCGAAGAACAGTTTTTCTATAAAGAAACAGTTTTTATTTACAGTTTTTCTAAAAATGGTATGGTAACACTGGTCGTAAGTAATGTATAAATTTAGTAAACGATTGACTCGGTAATCGGAAGTGAAAATGTATTTTCTTAAATTAGCAAATGAATGGAAATGTGTGTATAAAAGTAATTTTTTAAAACTTATTATTCGAAGCATACAAAAGTAATCGAATTTCGAATAATGTTTTGACAGTCTGTACATCACTATTGTTTTGTTTTTCTTTTTAGTTTCATTTTTACATTTTTTTAGAAATTTTTTCGAAAAAGGTCATTGGCTACGCAATTGTTGTAGCTTTTTTCAGTTTGATGGATGCAAGTTGTTGGAAGCCACACATTCTAGGGATGGGATGGCTTTAATAAATCATTTCATGCCTGAAAATTAAATAATTAACAATTAAATGGTGACTTCCTCACACCAAACTTTCTTTTTTTAGTTATTAAGCAAATATGAATACTCTTTTTCACAAATTAGCTTAAAATCCTGCAATAAGACTGTTGTAGAAGTTTATGAATTGGACCATATATGGCTGAAATCAAAAAATGTGATAAATTTTTGGGCCAAATTTGTGTGAAGCAAAAAGTGTTAATATTTCGGTTTTTTCTTAATGGAATCAGTAAGTTTAGTCATTATAAACCTAATTGCAAAAAATCTCATCTACAAGTTGTCGCAATAACTTTTTTTGCACAATTTTAATTTTTTTTGTTGTAACGGAGTTTACATTTCTGCAAGCAAAAGATATAACAAAAAAAATTGCGTACGAATTTATTAGTTTTTCGTATTTGGGTTTTCAATTTGCTTTCCAATGATATATAATTAGTGTTTATCAAATTGGCGGTTTCGCGAATAAAAATACAATTTTTTTATTTTTTTTTTAATTTTGTATTTTTAGTCCTTTTAAATGCTTTTCAAAAAAATAAAATTTTTTAAAATCCCACATTTTTTTCCGAAACAAAATCGCATGATGCCTACAAGGTGAATCCAAATATGACATTGTTTTTCTTACTCGTTAAATAGTTTGGTGTAAAAATTAGGAACGGAGTTTACAACATTTTTTCAAATCTTATTAAAGATATCCTTTTTCATCTCGAGAATGTTACATGCTGCAGAAAAGCTTCAAATCTGCTATGCAGGATGATTACTTACAGTCCAACGATCATTTGAGTATAAATAACATTATACTTTTCGCAATATAAATAATAGATAACTACAAAATTCTGGTATATGCATTTTTATCAAAAATTATGACGAAAAATCGTTACAGAGTTGAAGTCGTGATAGCTAAGATATACGAAAAAGTTTGTAAAATGTATTAATTTTTATTAAAAACGGCACTTTTCCTCTTCATAAAAATTCTTACAATTAGTGTTTAGCTTTATTGGTTATTAAAATATGAGCTATTAAAGTTAAAAAACCTTATGAGTTACTTGTTACGGAGTTTACATTTGGCCTATAAAATTGGGCACAAATTTTATGTATTAACCAAAAATTGGTCAGATTGTTATAAATTTTGTAAAACAGGTGACAATGCGCTGATATATATCGAAATATGTAACTCAAATGTAATCCATGCATTAGAAATTAGGTGGTTACACGGTTTTTATCACATTTTTTGATATCACCCATATATATTCTCAAGTTTAAGAGGAAAATTATCTTCAGCTATAGATGAAATACCAAATATTGTTTTAAAAAATATTCCCAAAATAATGATTTTTGAATCCTGTAATTTATTTAATAATATGCTAAACAACTCATATTTTTCTAAAACGTGGAAAATGGCAAAAGTGGTCATCCTACCAAAGAAAGATAAAGAGGTGAGTAATCCGAAAAACCTAAGAGCTATAAGTGTACTTCCTAATATCAGCAACATTTTTGAAATGTGTATAAATAATAATATTAATCAATTTTGTTATGACAACAACTTGTTAAACGAAAAACAATTTGGATTTAAATATAATCATTCAACTGTCAATGCAGTACATTTACTTACATCTAATATTAATTGGAACTGGAACCAAAAATTATGCACAGGTGCGTGTCTAATTGATATGGAAAAAGCTTTTGATAGTATTTGGATTCAAGGGTTAATATTTAAACTAACCGAATATGAATTTCCTATAAATCAAATAATATTAATTTACAATATGATCAGTGATAAAACGTTCAATATTTTTCACCAAAACCACAAAAGCAAAAAACTCATTTAAATCGTGAATGGATTACAACAGGGAACATTAAACTCACCTATTCTTTTCAATTTATTTATACTTGATCTACTTAATAAAATAGAAAATGTTATCGCATTTGCAGATGATATAATTATATATCACCCTGATAGAACGATCGAGAAAATTAATCAAAAACTTCAAGAATCTTTTAACATTGTAGAAAATTATACTATAGATTGGGATATGGCAATTAACGCAAGAAAATGCGAAACAATTCTCTTTAGGCCTCCAGTTGACAAATGTAATAGTAATATAAGGAAAAACTGGAAACCAGAGACTATTAATTATAGAGATAGGAAATCAAAACTTAAACTACTCACCGATAGAGGGCGCTGATATTTAGTATTACCTGAGCAACTATTTAGTATCATTTTAGTATCAGTTGAGCCTATATTTAAAAACTCAAAAACTGCTGAAAACTGCTCAAAAAAAGGAAAAAACAAACGCGGAATATATTCAAATAATAAAATTTGAAATATTTGTTTGTATTTTTTCCTTTGCTGTTTGTTATTATTTAAATTTTAATAAAAAAAGAAAATTGTCAATTTTTTTTACAAAGTGCCATCTACACCTTTTGCAATTGTAATTCAGAAAATATCAATTGAAATTCAGAAAATATCAATTGAAATTCAGAATTTCCATTTGAAATTCAGAAAACATCAATTGAAATTCAGAATTTCCATTTGAAATTCAGAAAACATCAATTGAAATTCAGATTTTCCATTTGAAATTCAGAAAATATCAATTGAAATTCAGAAAATATCATTTGAAATTCAGAATATATCAATTGAAATTCAGAAATAATCATTTGAAATTCAGAAAATATCATTTGAAATTCAGAAAATATCAATTATTATTCAGAAAACATCAATTGAAATTCAGAAAATATCAATTGAAATTCAGAAAATATCAATTGAAATTCAGAAATCGTCATTTGAAATTCAGAAAATATCAATTGAAATTCAGAAACCGTCATTTGAAATTCAGAAAATATCAATTGAAATTCAGAAAATATCATTTGAAATTCAGAAAATGTCAATTGAAATTCAGAAATCATCATTTGAAATTCAGAAAATATCATTTGAAATTCAGAAAATATCAATTGAAATTCAGAAAACATCAATTGAAATTCAGAAAATATCAATTGAAATTCAGAAATCGTCATTTGAAATTCAGAAAATATCAATAGAATTTCAATAGATCTCAACGAAGCAATTTTGTTAAGTATGTATTAGAGGTAGGGTTTATGTCCCGGGAATTCCCGGGAATCCCGCCCTTTTTTCAATCCCGCAATCCCGGGAATTTAGTGCGGGATTTCCCGGGATTTTTTTTATTCTTTTATAGAAGTTTTAGCTAGTATATTAAAATTTTGGAAGTTTTATTTCAATTAAAAACATTGATTGTTTTAAAAATAATTTAAATAAAAAATATTTAAAATTAAAAAATGCGTTTTAAAATTTAATAATATAATATATAATATAAAAAAAAAATTTTTTTGGCTGAATGTTTTGGGTTTATTTAAAGCGTAAAAAATTTTTATTAGACATTATCAACTTTAAATACCAACAAAAATACTCGCACCTCGGAAATTTTATATATTTTAATGATGGTCTTTGTTCAAATAAAGCAATCAACAACAACATTTCAACATCAGTATTTCAGCTCCAAATACCTCCAAAAAAACTCGGCATTAAAATTAATAAAAAAATGATATTTTCGTATTTTCAATTGATGTAAGTGTTTTGAGTTTTTATTACCTACTTCAAATAATTTCATTTAAATTTCAATTGCTATTCCTTTATTTCAGTTGTATTTTTCAAATTTTATGTTTTTGTTAGATTAAATATTGTTGACCTTTGGTGTTATTATATTTTTAGTATTGTTTGGCTTTAGGTCATAAATTTTTAAAAAATAAAAATCCAAATGTTTTGTATTTTATTTTTCAATATTTTATTTTTTAATTTTCTTCCGATATTTCGATTGCATCGCAAATCATCCTCTGGGATATTTAAAAAATACAATATATTAAAAAATATATTTTTGAACAGGACTTACTTACTATTATTTTTAAAATAATGCATCAGATGTTTTTTCAAATTATTTTGGATTTTTTATATGTTAATTTTAAAAAAATGCAACAATGAAAATTAAATAATTTTTTTTAAGTAGTTGTGCCATAAAAAATTTCTATTCAAAAAATACCAATTAAAGTTATAAAACTATTTAATAATATTTTAGTGTCTATTTTTATAAAAAGATTTAAACGATTTGTCTAAAAATTTGTGTGAAAAATACTCATTTTTAAACTTTTTAATAAAAATAGACGAATACTTCTGAAAATCTGCATAGAAACAAAATATCTAGAAATAGAAATTTTTGGATTGCATATTTAATCAAAAAATCGATCTCAGTTCTGATTCTAAAGCTGGTCCTATACAAATTTGCACCCATTAATAATTCCATTATATCCTGAAAGAATTTATGATTCAATTTGTTTAACCGTTAAACCGCGAATTAATATTTAATTAATGTATTTCTAAGAGTTGTTTTAAAATTAAGACGGCCTTCCATACAAATATATTACCTGCATATTAGTTCGCTATTTAAAATGTTAAACGAATTGATCTGGAAAAAGCAGGGACGTAACAGTTATAACTTTTATTCAAAAAAGTGATTGTTTTACAATTATTTCCTGTTTGAGTATTTTTAATTTTCTGTTTATTTGCTCTGTTTGATTTATATTTTTAATTCAAACAAAAACAATCCAAACACGATTTTTATTTTTTCAAAAATAATAAAAGTTATTTTGTGATTTTTTTTCTTTATCAAAAAATAACAATTAAGAATATAAATCAAAAGCCATGGAACCAATGACTTCACCAATTATAATATCCTGATGATGTCAACTAGTGTTAATAAAAGATTGAACAGTGATTTAAAGTGAGTAAATATGTATATTCCAGCAACTTCCGGCATTCAATTTAGGTCAATTTTTAATTTTTATTTTATTATCAAATATAAAAGTTAGTGCTTAATTTTTTCAAAAAAATCATTCTGTAACTTTTATAAAAAGTTTTAAAATAAAAATCAAAAAAACAACAGAAATTTATAGAGTAAAATATAAAAATTGAAAAAATTAAAATCTTTGCCAAACTTTGTGATTTTTTTGTGCAATATGATTTATAAAATATAGTGCATTATTGAAATATTATAATTAAATAAATTTGGGTGGTGACTTTTTTAGAAATATAACAGTTATTTTGGGTCTCTGGGAAAAACTGGAAGATATGGATATTTTATATTAAGCCTTTATTTCAGAATATATTAAGTAGATTTTCTCATGACTGCAACCAAAAGATGAACTTTGTCGTAAGTTTTTTTTAAAAGATATCGAGTTTTTCAAGTAAACATATGTCGGATATATTCATTTTCTAACGAGCGGGAATTCCCTGGATCCCGGGAAATTCAGAAAAAAATCCCGCTGTCCCGGAAAATGAAAAAGTCCGGGAAAAGAAAAACCCTAATTAGAGGCCAGTATGAATGTTTTGCAAGACATTCACAAAACATTTTCTTATACAACACCAAAATATTTTTTTTTGTTTTCTGTTTTATTTATTTATTTTTTTGTAATGATCTGATTTTTAACATCTTGTAAATAACTACAAATAAGTAAAATGGTCAATTTTTGTTATATTTAGTATTAAAAATCGTCAAATCTCTCATCAGCGCATGCAAGAGAATGTTTTGTAAGACATTCATTCAGCCCTCTAGTATGTATCAAACAAAAAATTATATAACACATCAAACATTATAAGAATAGATAATTTTATTAAAAATTTAATTAGAAATAACATTTTAAGATGTACATTATGTAAGGAAAATAATTTAATAATGGCACCTTATTAATAGGGTTTGGGGTTCGGGAATTCCCGGGAAAAGTTTGCCGGGAATTCCCGGGAAAAAAATATTATTTTCCGGGAAATTTTAAAAATACTAAATTCTTTAAATTGTTTTTGTTTGGAACAGGATTTTTTAATTTTAGTCATAAAAAATATTATAAATACCAACACAAAATATTATTGCTAAAATATTTTAAAAGGGAATCAATTTCTTTGAAACACAAAAAATCTTTGCCAAGTAATTAGGAGCATTTCAACTAATAAAGATTTTCGCACAATGCAGCGCAGTGCAATATTTGCCTTAAAAGACTAATGGTTAACGAAGGTATTAAACCACATCTAAATGTGGTTCACAAAAAAAAAAAAAATGAGAGTCATGCAACTTCTCTGGAAGAAAACAACAACAAGAATAACGTGCCAGCTAAAATTAGCAAAGTACCCGAAGAAAAAAGTGTAAGCTGAATAGGCATTGAACGTTTTATGGTAGGGCAAACAATCCGCACCATAACTAGATCTTCGTTTATTCGAGAAAGTTTTTATAATAAAAACCTGGCATTGCTAAAAACGAAACCGATGTAAAGAACATTATATTAAATTACTACAATCATGTAAAAGATATCATGATAAAAGAAATATTGAGCAATATTTCTAACAATAGGAGATTTACTATAATCTTAGATGAATAGACAAGAATATCAAAAAAGAGATATTTGAACATATGTATAAACGGAAATAATTAATTTTATAACCTGTGGTTGGTTTATATGTCAGGAAGATGTAATGCTGATGAATTAAGAAGAAATGTAGAAATAAGGCTAGAATAGTTTTATTTGTATTTGTAAATAACATTGTGGCCCCCATATCTAATGGGTCGAATGTGATGAAACGGTTTGTTTCCGACAATCCAGTAGTCGGTGCTTTCTGCTGGAATCATGCAATTCATTTGGCATTCATTTGGTGCTTAGAGTAATTTATGTGAAACCAAATGTTCAAAATTCTGATATTTTTACTTTGAATTCTCACTACACAGACTGAATTTGTACTGAAATAGTGTTTTTTTTTTTGTAACAAATATTACTTATATAGGTGGTTTTCATTAACAATTTTGTTTAAAAATATTTCCCGGGATTCCCGGTATTCCCGGGAATCAAATTTTTTTATTCCCGTTTCCCGGGAAATGAAAAAGTCCGGGAAATCCCAAACCCTACTTCTTACACAAATGAAGAATATATAAAGACAGCATTGCAAAATGGATTCGTACCCCCTGAGGCATTTTTATACCTAGATAAAATAAATCTCATGCAATACGATAATGGTATATCAATTTTTTATCATAATTATAGAAGAGCCAATGTTAAGGCAGTTAACTATAATGAAGAAATTAATCCTTCGAATATTAGACATGATTTTTGTAGAGCACAAAGATCGAAAACCAAAAAATTTTGGTGGATAACTTTGACCATAATTTTAACAGCTGCCAATATAAATGTGATGTTTTTAAATAATTTTTTCATTACAATTGAACTTTAGAAATAATATATTCTTCACTTGAAAGTATGTCATTGAATCCATTATTTGAAAATCAAAAAATATGAATATATTTATTATACTCGAGAGCTCATTTCTGGGGCTTTGTATATATTAATTTATAGAATATTGTTAACTAGTGTTTATTATAGTTTAAATTTGTTAAAAATTGTGAATTAATAAACGAAAAAAAAATTAATTATGACTACGAGATTGTAAAGCCATTAAATTATTAAAAAAATCTCAACTGGATAAAAATAATTATTTTATGTAACGTTATCCACATGGGGTTAATTTTTATACTTTTGGCCAAAAACGCTCCACTAGGAAATTTACAGAATAACACCTTTCATAATTTTCGGAAAATTATCCCTTTGAATGAATAAAAAAAAATTTTTCAACTTAATAAAAATTATTATTTTGAGTAACTTGATCCATATAGGGTTAATGTTCTCACTTTACACAAAAAAAAGACCCACTAGGAAATTTACAGAATAACATTTGTCAGATTATATTATGAAAGCTGTTATTCTGTAAATTTCCTATTGGGGCGTTTCTGGCCAAAAGTATAAAAATTTACCCCATGTGGATCACGTTACAAAAAATAATTATATTTATTCAGTTGAGATTGTTTTTTTTTATCAATTTAATGGCTTTACAATCTCGTAGTCCTAATTAATATTAAGTTTCATGGGACTTTTCTGACCCAAGGTCACTAAGGGTTAAATATTTTTTAAACAAATATAAAGATAATTATAGTCTAACCAAATCTAAGTAATGTTTTTCCGAAAACTGTGTAAAATTTGATGAAAACATTCAAATTTTGTTAAATTTTTGATAAAATGAGCAATTTTTGCAAAATGTCCTGAAAAGCAGTCGCTCCAAACACAAACTCGAATTATCATTTTTCCAATTAATTTTTTTTCTATAATATCAACTATTGCATGGCACAAATATCAATCGACATCTTCAAATTAAGCATTTTAAAAAATCTTTAAAATTAATTTAAAAAAAACACGTTTTTGCATTTTTATCAAATTCGTGGGTCATTTTTGATTCCAGGCAAAAGTGGGTCAATTCCATATCTGAATAAATTTGATTATATTAAATGAATAAGTGAAATAAAAGTTAATTTTTTCGAAATTTTGAGAATTTTTAATAGTAATATACTTTTTTTTCCAAAATGGGCCATTTTCGTCCAAATTTCGGCACGGGCTAACGTTTTCAAAAAAAAATCGATTTCTTCCATTTGCGACCATTTCCAATAAAACTGGGGGGTGTAATGAACGAAAATCGACAAATCGCTATTTTAAGGGACAGTCTAATATATGTATATACAGTGGTGGCCAATAAATTAGAAACGATACAAGTTTTTTCTAATTTTATTCTCGTTGCCTTTATTTTTAAAGATCAAAATATTGGCTAAATTCGCCCACTTGTTTTAAGTGGGCGTGTCTTAACGAAAAATTTGCGATATCGACCTTTTATCAAATTACATAGTAAACTTTAGGCGGTACTGATCGGTTCTGTACAAACTGTATATTTTTGGAAATCCTATAAAATTTCCTTAAGTCTTGCATTATTTTTATCTACAAATAGTCGCCAGATTTAACAGTGCAGCACCTTAAACATGACCAATTTTTCTTTATTTTAGCTATTTTAAAATAAAGTTAACAACAAAATCCCGCGGGATCCCAATGTTGAGTACCCAAACAGACTTAATGTACGAGGTTTTATATTCTTCTTTCGGGTGTGGTTCTCCCCGATTTGGATAAAATTTTAATATGTGAAAGGGGGGAAAGAAAAAATAAAAATATTGGCAAAATCTGATCTCAGTTATTACATTTTTTTTAGGTTTATGAGTTTCAAAAGAGGTTCTGAATTTATTTTTGTTCCTTTTTATACCCTACACCACTATGTGGTCAGGGTATTATAAGTTTGTGCTGATGTTTGTAACACCAAAAAATATTGGTCGTAGACCCACCTTATAGTATACCGATCGGTTCAGAATTTTTTTTTATTTCGATTTAACGATGTCCGTCCGTCCGTCCGCCTGTCTGTCTGTCCATGCAATCTTGTGCGCACTCTACAGGTCGCAAATATTAAGATATTTTGATGAAATTTGGCACGCAGACCTATGTTGGCCCAAGGACAAACAAGTTTGATTTTGGTGAACATCGGTCCATGTTTAGACCTAGTGCCCATATAAGGGTCCTACCAAAATTATACTGTTTATACGCTGCAGGTCGCAAATATTAAGATATTTTGACGAAATTTGGTACACAGACCTACATTGGTCCAATAACGCAGCCTATTGATTTTGGTGAACAACGGTCCATGTTTAGACCTAGTGCCCATATAAGGGTCCTACCAAAATTATACTCTTTATACGCTGCAGGTCGTAAATATTAAGATATTTTGACGAAATTTGGTACACATACCTACATTGGTCCAGTAACGCAGCCTATTGATTTTGGTGAACATCGGTCCATGTTTAGACCTAGTGCCCATATAAGGGTCCTACCAAAATTATACTGTTTATACGCTGCAGGTCGTAAATATTAAGATATTTTGACGAAATTTGGTACACAGACCTACATTGGTCCAATAACGCAGCCTATTGATTTTGGTGAACATCGGTCAATGTTTAGACCTAGTGCCCATATAAGGGTCCTACCAAAATTATACTTTTTATACGCTGCAGGTCGCAAATATTAAGATATTTTGATGAAATTTGGTACATAGAGCTATGTTGGCCCAAGGACGAAGATTATTGATTTTGATTAACACCGGTCCATGTTTAGACCTAGTGCCCATATAAGGGTCCCCCCCAAAATTGGCTTGGTTACAAACTGCAGGTCGTAAATATTAAGATATTTTAATGAAATTTGGTGCGCTGAATCACATTATAGAAAATTTTGACACAAGCCCCATTTTAACCCATTCGAATTTCGGATCCAAACATTAGTTGGCTTTTAACCAGACTGGTGTAGGGTATTGTATAGTCGGCATGCCCGACTTTAACCTTTTTACTCGTTTTAAATAAAATTATTAAAAACACAACAAGTGTATGTATATTATTTTACATGAAATTTTTTCGATTAATCGATTAATTTTAAAATTTTGTTCGATTAACCGGTTAAGAAAAAAACCCGAATAATTATTTGCACTATTAATCGATTAAAATAAAAAGTCGATTAATTGAATACCCTAGTCTAGATGGATCAGTCTCTTGTAACGTATGCTTGACGAAATTTTGAATATTTAGAAAAGAAGTACTCGATTTTTTTTTGTTTTTTATCTAAATTTGTTGTTTTATCAAAACAAAATAGTTTTTAAATGCTTTTTTTTATCAATTATATTTGGTTGTTTTAGGCCAACTGAAAAAATTTTCATTAAGATTGGTCAATTGTATGCCGAAAAATTTCATTATAATTATTAATTTTTGCGATGTAGATGACGTTTTTAAAGTCTTTTTAATTGTGGCTAAGCGCTATAACAAGGGCAATGACTTTGTTCAAGATTGTTAAGTAAACTCTTCAATGATTTTAAGAAACTTTAAATTCAAAAATAAAAGTAAAGGTCCGACTCAGTGCTGGGACATTTCTGAGGTTAATAAAAGGAATTGTGATGAGGTAGAACAAAACCCACCGGGGAATTTACTACCTTAGTATACACTTGCTTTGGTCGAGGTCCTAAAATGACTCAACTGAACCATGTTGCGCTCATTTTGTTTATATCCTACAGTTTTTAAAAATTTTGGAGCACGAATACCTAAAATATGAAAATATCGCTAATTTTAGCGATTTATTCAGAATAGAAAATACATAAATTTAAAAAAATGTCTATGAGGAATCGGTCCGGAATTTAGTCGGGCAATTTTTTTATACGTTTAGATTTGTGAGCTGTAGACAAAGTTGTTCAGATAAAGTCAACTTTCCCCCACTGTGCGCTGGATTCTTCCTACGCAATTCCCACACATAAAGCTTGTCAAAAATAACTCCAAAAATCACAGACTATTTATTATATCTTTGGAGGTTGTTTAAATGATCTTCGTAAGGAAGAACTCTTCTGATAAGAAAATGTGATTAATTTTGATTACATTCCATTTTTTGCTGGGATATTTTCGAATAAAACACGGGTTTTTAATACGAATGCATTTTTATTTTCTTTTATTCTATAGTATTATCGTTTTCTCTTTTGTCTTTTATTTTTATGAAATTTTAACACATACAACTATAAATAAGTTTTTGTTTATATGAAACTCTTAATTTACTACTTATGGAATATATTTTTTTTGTATATACTACATTTAATATATATTTGCACACATTTTTAAAATACAGAATAATAAATTTTTTCCTATGGTTACATATGTAGTTAATATAAAAAACTGTCATTATTGTATGTATTCCATGTTCCTTTGTCAAATGATACTAAGTTGTTTTTTTTTTTTTTTTTTGTTATCCTTTACCTACAGTACATTCATAAAAAAAAGCCCGTAAAAATAGTTAAAAATTCTGCTAAGATAGCTGAAAATATTGCACATATTTGCGCCTGCAGAATTTTCGATGAAATTAAGAATGAGGTGTGCTAAATTTAGGTAAGCTACATATTAGAGTTCGTCACAAAAATTTGATTTTCCGATATCATCACTTTTTTTTTAAATTTTTGCATAGAAAAAAAGAATGGCGTTTGTTTTTTCTTTTTTATTTCAACTCCTTCCACTGGCGCAAGTCGCCCAAAAACGCAAATTTTAAGACCCTTTTCCTCCAGAGCAAAAACAGCTGCATTTATAGGAAATCTGATTGCACCGTTCGATTCTACAACAAAATTTAATACACAAAACTTTTTTTTTGCATTTTCAAAATACACCAGATAGCCATTAGAGTGGTTCGAAAATCCGCTTTTTTCAAAAACTTCTAAAAAGAATTTTTTTTATTACAAACAATGAAAACGTATTTCCGGCGGAATATATGGGTACAAAAAATTTGGTTATACCGCGAACCGTGAAGAAGTTATTAGCTAATCAGATTTGGACTTTTTTTTTAATTCAATGAAAAAGTATTTGACCTAATTAAAATGCAGCTTTCAATACTCGCTGCCGCATTATAAATTTATTTTTTAGTAATGACAAAATAATTTGTAAGTTTTGTAATGTTTATTACAAAGATTTTTTTACTAAATATATTTGATTACTAAATAACTTTTTAACGGGTCGCGGTAAAACAAAAATTTTTGTACGAATATTCTCAGCAGGGAATACATTTTCATTGTGTGTAATAAAAAAGATAAAAAAGTAACTTTTTTGAAATTTTTGAAAAAAGTGGGTTTTTGGACAACTCTAATGAGTAACTGCTGTATTCAGAAAACGCAAAAAAAATGTTTTTTATATTAATTTTTGCTGTCGAATCGAATGGTAAATTGAGATTTCCCAGAAATGTAGTCGTTTTTGCTCTGCAGAAAATTGGTCTCCAAATCAGCGTTTTTGACCGACTTGCGCCAGTGGAAGGAGTTGAAATAATCCAAAAATTTTAAAAAAAGTGATGATATCCGAAAATCAAAAAAAAATTTTTTTTCACGAACCGTACTACATATATACAAACATACTGCTAAATACATGGGCAATTAAATAAAATTAGCATGGCCTAAATGCAGCAGAAATTTTACTTGATGTAGAAAAAAATTTCTGTCAAAATGTCACCTAAAATCTGGGTCTTTTTTGACTCTCCGGATCTGACCATAGAAAGGCCCATATAGCATAGGGAGCATAGGTGATTTATAGGAATTAACTAATATGTACAGTAGACCGAACATAAAAAAAAGTTCCCCGTACACCCTTCAATATGAAGTATTTTTGCTAGGCAATTTCAAAAAAATTTTCTTTTTTGCCAAACGTAGGGTTCGCATTTTTTAATTTTTCGGCATTTAATTAGATTTTAAAGTGTGATACATCAATTTTTTTTTGGCTCGAGGAGACCAGTGTTTTGCTATAAAGGTAAAATCCAATGAAAAAAATTTAAAAAGGCGACACCTACGTTCGGCAACCAAAAAAAAGTTCTACTGTGTTTATCGAAAAACATCCTTAGCAAAAGTTTAATGATTTTTTTCGACCTTTAATTTTCTGACATTAGGGTGGTAGCAACTGAGATCTGGTGGGTAACTACTAGAACGGGATACTTGAGGTCAATAGCCCTTAGAGCAAAACACTGGTCTCCTCGAGAGAAAAACATCGATGTATCATACTATAAGATACGAATGTAAATGCCAAAGATATAACGAAAAATGTAAAATGGCGACCAAATTGCCTTGCGGCGCACTTTTTTTCTAATGTACAGAGTAACGAATTTTTGTCTATTTTGCTCTATCTCGCTTTTTTTTATGAATGTAGAAATAAAATTTTTAGGCAGGTGCCGTACCGGTAATGACTTTTATCATAAAAGTCAGATTAAAAAGTTTTTTTTTTGACCCTTGTTTTTGTGAGCAAAATTAAGTTATTTTTTGACTTGTTTTTTTTTTTGAGCAAAAATAAAAGTTATTTTATTACTTTTATTTTTTCGGGCAAAAATAGAAGTTATTTTTCACTTTTATTTTTTTGAGCAAAAATAAAAGTTATTTTCTGATTTTTATTTTTTCGAGCAAATATAAAAGTTATATTTTGACTTCAAAAATAAGTTATTTTTTTTCTTTTATTTTTTGAGCAAAAATAAAAGTTATTTTTTGACTTTTATTTGTCGAGCAAAAATAAGTTTTTGTTTCGACAAAAAATACATTAAAATATTAAAATTTTGACAAATTCATATCAACCATATAACAATATGAGAAATCCCTCCTATAAAAGCGAACTCCAAGGCAATTTGAAATAAAAAAAAAAAATTACTCTTGCTTCAAAAATAACTGTTATTTTCGGTCCCTGTCTTTAGGTCTTTTGAATTGCAGTCTAAAATATGTAATTTACTACAAAAACTCTTATATTGTGGAGATTCATATAAGGTCTTGTATTATCATATACAGGTTGCAAAGATTCCAAGTTTACACATAAAAAATTTACTTTACAGAATCTATATTTTCGCTCCTACCTATCCATATTTAGTATTTAAAGATAATCTACGTTAAACCGATTGAAGTTAAAAATTTTAGATGCTTAATGAGTATAATATTTGCGTTATAATTAAACGTAAATATAAGCAAAAATATTTAGGAACTAACGCGAAGAATTTGGAAAATTTCCACTGTTTCTGTACACAACAACGAAACAGAATCACAAGACCGAAATTATATTGTATTTTGTGCCGTCTTTGAGAATCAGGGCATTATTGTGAGTGCATACGATACGAAAAGTAACATGTAAGTTTACATCTAAAACACACTCTTAAGTACTTTCGATTTTTTTAAGTATTAACGTATATGATTAGGGCATAAACACAGCAACAGTATATGTACGACCTTAATATGAATCTGCACATTATTATCAATTCTTTGATTTTATTTACAATTTTAATTTGCTAAACGTTAAACATATGAAAACAACATTTTGATGTTGAATGAATTTCATTTCTATTAAACAAACACGGCCTGAAATTTTTCAATTAAAAATAATAATGAATGTTTATTTGTTTTTAATTTTATTTTAATCCATAATTCAATTTTGAATACAATATTTTTATAAAAATAATAATAAAAATAATAATAATTATGTATACATTGTTTTTAATTTGTACATTTGTATTAAAAATTAATTAAAAACTAAAAAGGCAAAGAATAATTTACAAAAGGCTTCAGAGGGCTATATAGCATTTAAAACTTGATACTGAAATCAGTTGTACTGGCGAGTGGATGACTACAATATGATTACTTAGAGTGTGATACTCGCCAATAGAAGTGATTTAATTCTTTGGAAATTTAAGTTGGGAAAATAAACTGTATACCGTACTTTTATTGTGATTTTCTAGTACAAAGAATATTTTCCACTCCTCCATCTTCTCTTCTTATCACCCCTCTCCAAAACTATGTTTCTAACCAAAATTATTCAATAAACAACACAAGGTAACGAGCGAAAAATAACGATGATCACTAAACTAAATCAAATCATAACCAAAACCAATCAAATGTCAGTCTCATGAAAATATAGTTAAATGTTTGAGTTTATAACAAAAAAAAACATCTCGCAGATCCACTCCCTCTCTCTCTTTAGATTTGATTTTTTTTTTCAGGAGAGGAAAATTATAAATTGTTCTTTTTCGATATTCTCATCGATCACAACATTCGAAGGTAACAAATATGAAAATATTTTTAATTTTTTGATTTTACTAATTACTTTATAATTACTACTTAATACAAAATTTCACTGGATTACACTGGAATAATACAATATTAGCTAATAATTTCTTTAAATACAAACAAAATTAAATACAACAAGGAGATGAAGGGTGTAATGGAGCACCCGTCTTTTTCTCTGTTTTGTCGACCTCTTTTACTCTCTGAGTAAATCTGTTGCCCATCGTTGGGGTTTGTACAATGTAGTTTTTTTTTCAATACGAATTTATTGCTTTGGTATAAAAGTCGATGCTTCTGGCGACGATGACAAAAATGAGAGGGGTATTGATGGTGGGTTATTACTTTTACATATTTATACAAACAAATACCTCAGATCATTCTTTTTAAAAGTGACCTTGGTAGATTCGAACATTCCGAGTATATTCTTAATATACGGCATTATGTTCCTTGGGTCAACCCGATCCTGCTGAATTATCTTTAAAAGATACGTGACAACATTCGATTTACCGTCGGAAGGGGATGTTGGTGGTGCTGCTGTGGACGCGTTAGCATGTGCTGCTGTTGCTGCAGAACTACTGTTGGTGAGTTGAAGTTACCGGCACCGCTGTTCCAATTGTGATAAAGTCATGCTTCGTGCTTCAGTGATATGGCGTGCTGGGAAGATAAACTTGTAGAGGCATTGGAATCATTGTCGCCTAAACTGCTTGGTAAGGAAATTGTGCTGCCAGCAATGTTGGCGAATTGTTGTGGAAAGGAGGTGTTTGTTGGGGGAGACATTTGTTGTGAGGGCATTTGATTTTGCAGTTGAACAGCGGCTGCAGCCTGTGCTGCTACAACGGCATTTGCAGCATTGGCAGCAGCTGCTGCTGCCTTACCCTGATTGACTACGCATTTGCGCATGTGCTTTTCCAACGTGGAGGGTACACTGAAAGGCATATCACAGAAACGGCAGCGATACACGTCCTTGCCAGTTCGACCGTGTGTCTTCATGTGACGAGTGAGTTTAGAACTCTGTGCACAGGCGTAGGAGCATAATTCACACTTGTACGGTTTTTCGCCGGTATGGCTGCGGCGATGGACGGTGAGATTGGAACAGTTTTTGAAGACCTTGCCACAGAATTCACAAGTGTCATTGCGTTGACGATGTTCCTTTTTCATTAAAGGATTCTGAGTTAGTAGCGAGTTAGCAGATCCCAGGCCCAGAGGTTTAAGTTTGAGATTCTCAAAAAGCGAATCGCTGCGATGAAGGGCTTGCATGTTCCACCAATCATTTCCATCCATTTTCATTCGTTTCGAGAGTTCAAAGGGATTTGGGAATGGATTAAACATGGGAACTTGAGTGGGTTGAAGATTTGGGTCTTGTTGCTGTTGTGGTGGTTTCTGGAATATATTTTTGGCAAACTCCTCTCGAAGACGCAGTGCTGCCGGGAAGCCATTCAGCTTGTCTTGCATTTGATGCATTGGCGAGCTAGTTGAATTGTTATCGTGATCTTTTGAAATGTGCTTAAAGTTACCAGATTCTTGAAGTGCCTGCTTGTAGGCTTCCGAGTATTGGGCAATATTCGAAAGACCAAATTTGTCCATAAGTTCACCAACTAAAGATGTAGGTACAACTGAAGAAGCGGCCTTCGGACTTTCACACTTCATGTCAAGACGGTTACTGCTAACACTGAGATCTTCCGCTTCATAATCAATTTCTTCTTGATCATCCATCTCTTCATCCTCATCTTCGATGGTATCATCCTCAGGATTTTCTTCGGGATCTTGTTCCGGCTCAGTGTCACAATCGTTTGTCTCCACAGAGCCGGTATTGCTGAGGCCATCTTCCATAGGACTCCGGTGAACACGCATATGTTTCATAAGCTTTTGTATATGCGAACACTCAAAATCGCAGGCAGTGCATTTATATGGCTTTTCGCCTGTGTGAGTTCGTTGATGAATAATGAGATGGTTTTCGAAGCGGAATTTTTTGTCACAGTAGGCACATGTGTAGACCGATGCACTATCCGTCGATTCCTGACTAGGCTTTGTTGGTGGTGTGGAAGCAGAGCGTGGAGTTGTATTTACCGCAGTACCATTTTCACTGGACAACAAGTTACTTTTATCAGGTGGCGTTAACGAATGGGGACGAGTATTATTTGTGACTGGAGTAGGTGGAAGTTGATGTGACGGTGATGGGCTCGCAAAATGCGGCGATTGCTTTTGTCGTGGACTCGGCGAGCTCGAGTTAACAATGTTTCCAGCTCCAGGACTTGTTGTTCCTGCAAGCTGACGCAATCGCTGCGAGTAAAAATCCATCTGAGGTTCAATTGAAAGAGAGTTAGCTTGTTGGCCGCTAGAGCTGGAAGCCTGCTGTTGACTCGATATTATTGGTAGCGAAGCCGGAGTTGTGGACCCCCGGTGACAACTACTGCTTGAAGGAGGTCTTGGCTCTACAGATCCCCCGGAAGACACATTAGCAGTTTGGTTAAACTGTGATGTGGGTGTATGTGGTGCGGCAAGGGAATTGGCAGCTGCTACAGCGGCTGCCGCTAAATTAAGTCCATGATGCCGAAACTGTTCGGAAACGAGTTGTTCCATGCGATAGTGATCTGGATGGGGGCGAGAAAACAATGGAGAGACTGTAGGAACCACTGATCCTTGAGCGAGAGCTGGTGGCAACGGCATACGCAGTAAATTGAAAGGATTGGCAGAATGCATATCTGGTGGTGGCAGTAACGGATGATGTCTCATACCTGCTGCCGCAGCAGCGGCCAAATTTTGTGCATTCTGCATGGCTGTAGTTAGATTATTTTGTTGCTGTTGTTTGTGCTGTTCAGCAGCGGCAGCTGCAGCCGCAACAGCGGCAGCTCTGTGTTGTAATTGATGCTGAATCTGTTGTTGTTGTTGTTGATGATGTTGTTGTTGTTGTTGATGATGTTGTTGCTGTTGCTGGTGTTGCTGTTGTTGGTGTTGTTGCTGCTGACTACTGGCAATGATGGGTGATGTGGTACATATTGAGCTATTAGAGCTGTTACTGCTTGAGTTGTTGCTGGAGGTGTTCTGTCTCTGCTTCGCAGGCATTGTCGTTTCGGACAAGGATTGTGCTAAATCTATCGATGATGAAGGTTCTACATATATCTTCACTCCGTGCAAATGTTGCACATGCTGAATAAGACGCCAAGCAGAACCATATCTCGTTTTGCAGGTAGAACATGTATAATTGCTGGGTTCTGGAAATGATAACAAAAGCAGAAAAAAGAGACAATCAGTAAGCATATTTATTTAAGACGCTGCAGATTAACTAAATACATCCTAATAAACAAACCAAATAAAAACTACATTCATGAGTGCTTAAGCTGTGATGTCTTCTTCCCACAGTCTATGGTCCGCCGTATATGTTTGTGTGTTTTATGCAAATTATTTGCTTAACCTATCCCTAAATTACTCTCTCGCTACGATTTCATTAATATAATTAATAGTGTGTGAAAACGCAATGGTGCTGTATACAACATACAACAGCAACCACGCGACAATGTTTTTAAAAGCGCACCTAAACTTGGAAGATGCGAATCGCCGTCAAATTGCAATCATAGCATGTATCGATGGAGTTGCTGTTTCAATTGTAATTTTAATTTCGATTGTTATTATTTTTTTGTTGTCATCGTTGCTGTTGTTATTACTGGTACGGTTGTATGTAGTGCGCATTCATTATGAATGAGTCTTAGGTGCGGACTCTACAGTGTGTAGGCAGTAAAGATTCCCAATAGTATTTAAGTCAGTAGACAATTTAGTCTTAGTCGACGTTGTTGTTGTCGTTGTTGAAGTAGTTGGTACTATAGAAATTCACAAAAGTTAACGTCACGCAACACACCTTAATTTTTGATCAAGACTGGGCACACCGAAGAAAGAAATATGTGTGTGTGTGTGTGTACATATATGAAAGGCATAGATGCCAAATGATATTGTAAGGTTTTTGGTGTGTTCGGCCCACAACGTCGGGTCTCTATGAGACTATGTTTATATGTACATACATACTTCCGTTAGCATCGTAAGCATTTATTATTAACTTATTACAGTGGCATTTTTAAATATCGCCAAATGTGACATTAACACGTTGCTTAAAAAAAGTACGATTAATTTAAAAGAAGCTACAATATTGGTGCTACTGGGGAGTGTTTTTTTTTTCTTTGGTTATTTCTAAAATCAAAACTATATGATTGTCTACGTTGTTACGCATATAAATGACCGCTATTGGATATCTAGAGATTTTTAAAATTGTCTAAGCGTAACAAATGTGAACGAAAGCATTTTAAATAATCATAACCGAAAAAGATAAAAAAAAAACAGATCATCCCTTTTACCCCGCCTCAGCATACATATGTGAATGAAAAAATGTGCGGTTAGTGGGATGTTTACTGTCTTTTCAGAAGAAATACTTGTACGCATATGATATAAAGTAGTCATTGCCACCGTTATGGGTCCCTGAGAAGTTTGCAAATGTTCCAAAGCTATATACAATATTGTGGTTGGCTTCGGTGTTTCTGCTTCTAATTTGATGGCATCGCCATATGTTGTTAAAAAATGAAAAATTGCAAATTTCACCATTCGATTTGGAGTGAAATTCGCAATTTTAAAAAATGTAACATAATTTTAAAAACAATAAATATGTAACCGCACGTAGAACAAATCATCACTTTCATGTGGACCATACATCACACACACACACATTTACCACCCCTTGAAGATGCCACTATGTTTTCTTTTTTGGCTTTGCTTGCGAAGGAGGGGGTTGTATGAATGCGTGAATATAATTTAAACAAATACTACAAGTAATCGTCATTTATTTTTGTTGTTGTTTAGGTTTCACGTGAGCAGCTGCAAGATGCTTTCGATTTTTATGCAATTGTTAAACTTAATGGTTAAAGTAAAATAAGTGTGTGTGTGTGAGTGAGTGAGTGTCCTTATTTACATACAAATACAAAATGCCAGTATACGTATATCAAATAACCTGAAACTAAATTGATGGTATGGGTTTTGTTTTTAGCTCGTGGATGCATGCACTGTCACCTAAACATGATCAATTCCGTGTTTTTACAAAACAAAAAAGCAAAATCATTATGGCAAAGGTTAGCGCTAGTTTTAAAAGCTATCGAGTAAAAAAGGGTCGTTTAAATCCTTTTCCGTTTATTGAGGCACGCATACTAAAATGCAAATGAAGCCAAATTAAAGGGATTCTCAACATTCAAACAAACGCAAACAATTCACTACATATAAAAACAATATAGCCAGTGCTTCTTCAATATGTTGGCATCGTGAGTGAATGAATGGATATACTACCTGAATGGTAAGGGTTGCATAACATGCTCGCTACCTTTGACAGTATAAGGGGTTAAAAATAATAGTTTAATAGCTTATGGCATGCGCAGATATTTTACTTTTACTTTTTATTTAAATTTTTATATAAAAAAAGTATTTTAAACTACAAAACCAAAAAGTATAAATGAAAAGATAAATGAGCTGAGACAAGATCTTCTTGCGTTTACGCAATTTGTCGCAAGCATAACACGAGCCATACATATAAGCATTGATATGTATACATAGATGTCTTCTGCACAGGATGTACGTACATATGTTATGTCGGCTTCAAACTTAAATTACGGTTTTAAAGATAACAATGTTGATGATGATGATGATGATAATTGTGATGGTGATGACTTCAAGCTGACTGCTAGTTTTGCTAAGAGACTCACGGTCTGCTGCACTTAGCAGCAGCAGAGTTGCTTAATGCAGTCAGAGTAGATTATTTGGAGCTCTCGACGGGAGTCCAGTATTCTTTCCTTCCGTTATATTTGAATACTGCTACAACAATAATGAAAGAAGCTAAGAATAACATGTGCGAATTTCATCTTATTGCCAACAAAATGTTTTTAAAATCATTTTAAAGAATAAAACTAAAGACAAAAAAACATCTACTGTTTTTGGCAGCTTAAGACGTAACCCTTTTGCTGCGGCTAGCGAAGCGAAGATACAATAACAGCGAGCGACCAGCACCCCCACTACTTGGCACACAAGGGATAAGTGACCGCATTTGACAAGAAAGCCATAAACAAAACAATTGGCCGCCTGCTGATATGTGTTGAAAGCCCTTCAGTTTTTGATGTGATAATAATGTCTGTTAACTATATCTACGTATGTATATGCGTATATTCTTTGTTGTCAATGCTATTGCTGTTCTTATTTTTTCAATTTAACTAGCTCATATTCTGCTGCCTCAAAGTACTCGTACAAACATACTTTCTTTTTTAGATATTGTTTAGACTTTTGTCTCATCCATGTATACATTAGGTATAATCCGCTTTCTCAATGGCATAACATTATTTGAAGAATGAAAGGTAGTTGCGTGAAGTTGCATAATCAAAGGATATTATCCTTTCATCTTAAAGTATCCTAATGTCCCTAATGCTATTAACACACATCCACATTTCAACTGATATGGAACGAAATATAAGTATATGTATTTTATGTGAGAATGACCGGTTGCTGGAATCTTCTTTTCTATTCGTTAAATATATCCAAAGGATTTAAAGTGATTTCTGAAGGTTTTTTCGTTTAAAAAATTCTACCGTCTGTATGAATTTGTATTAGTTGTTCAAGTACAGCACACCTGTCAATTGGTAAAAGAAGATAAAAAAACCCTTTTTGCATACATATTACATACATACATAATCTACCCACACATGTAAGTATATGTTTGCATGTAGATAGGTTTATATCAATTATGGTTACTTTCAATACAACATTACATATTGCGGATAAAAATCACGCCTGGATGTTTCAATCATGTATAGAAAAAAACACGGAATAACATTACTGTTTTTGTACGATTTTTCAATTAGCCATTAAGTACATAATTGCTATTAAAACCACAATTCATTTATATAATTTTTATTTATTCAATTAAATTTAAAAACAATACATCATCACGTTGACACTTGATTTTTTACGAAACATTCATGTATGAAATACATTCACAAGTGGTGTGCTATCTGTTGTATCGTCCTAACAGAAAACGGAGTAGTTAAAGTTTTTATTTGAGTTTAACAACGATTTTCTATTAGGTTTTCTATCTGTTGCACACTCAAACAAAGGACACTAAACATATGTTAAAATGTTGTATCGTGGTATTATCAAATGTTGTATTTTTTCAATTTAAATTTTAACAACTCTGTTTTTTGTTAGGACTATATTTACAACGATACAACAAATAGCACACCCCTTGTGAACGCCCTTATTATATACATATATATGGGTCATTCCATCTCAAATCGACCAATGGTTGGACTCGACCACTTCGATTTGGATGAATTTTGGTCAGAACTTTTCTTTCATCATATAACGAAGTTTTGCCAAAGGAAAAAAATGACAATTTTTTTTTTAAAGTTTTGCAATATTTAAATTTTCAAAAAATGTCATATTTTTTCTAATTTTTTGTTTTGTTACGAATTTATTTTTCGAATATCTCGAAAACTATAATAGGTACAAAAATCGTTTTAAAGAGGATATTCAGCCGTATTAAAAAATATCAAAAAAAAAAACAAATAAGGTAAATGGCACACTCTTCCATTTATGTATACATGTGTGTATGTGCCATTTCTTACCTTATTTGTTTTTCAACTATTACCAAAAAAATAAAAGCGTAATTTCGATTTAAAAATTTGTATGTGCTTCTAAAGCCTTCAATTTGTTGTTTATTGCTCAAAATTTGATATTTGTTTAATTTTATTGTATTAAGATTCAACTTAAAAAAGGAGAATAACAAAATTAAAAAATTCATATCTCTTTAAAAAAAAAAAAAAAAAACGCCCTCTTGAAAATTTCAGTATCTTTTGAGATCAGTTAGAAGTTTGAGTTTTTGAATTTTTAAAATTTTAAAATTGAAAAATTTTTAATTTTTTTATTTTTCAATATTTTTTTTAATACGGCTAAATATCCTCTTTAAAACGAGCTAAGAACCATTTTTGTAGCTATCATAGTTTTCGAGATATTCGAAAAATAACCTCGTAACAAAGCAAAAAATTGGAAAAATTATGACTTTTTTGAAATTTTAAATATTGCATAACTTTTGAAAAAAAATTTGTAATTTTTTTCCTTTGGCAAAACTTCGTTATATGATGAAAGAAAAGTTCTGACCAAAATTCATCCAAATCGAAGGGGTAGAGTCCAACTATTGGTAGATTTGAGATGGAATGACCCATATATGTATATCAGTGTCGTAACCAAACCCAGCAAAAAAAGTCATTACAAAAAAGTTATTTTAAAAGCACTCCGAATAGCATCACCTGATTGTGAAGTAGTTGCAATTTAGCTCTAACACTGATTTATTTTACACGTGATGTCCCATGTTGTCAGTAGTTCAATTTAAGCATTTTGTTAGTAATTTAAAAGTGATTACATGATGTTAATAACGTATGGTTTTTAGGTATACATTTTCATCACATCAAAGCGAGTACATTTTGTTTGCATTTTTAGAGTGATTTAAAGGTACTTTTTATAATATATAATATAATACATTTTTAAAAGCGATTTAAATGTGCTTTTTATAATGTCTGAAATAGCATATTTTAGAGGCAATTTTAATGTTTAGCCTTTACAGAGCCCATTTCTGAACCTATTGTGTAACAAAAGCTTCAATTTATTATTATTTGTAGGGCAATATTAAGGAAACACTTCTTTTGCATCTGAATCAATTCGATTAAGTCAAACTCAGACAAAACCAAATTTTTTTTTAATTTTTGTTCAACAATTTTTTTTAAATAAGTTTGTAGCATGTATACTTCAGTCTTTAAATTCAAAAAAGATACGATATTGAATTAAATAAGATTAATACACTAAGATCGAGTTTTTGGGATGTCAGTTAAACTTGGTTTAGTTAAACCGAAAACGAATTATATCAGTCTTTTCAATTTGCCCGAACAACTTTTTCTCATTTAGAATTTATGTCTTCATTGAAAGAAAATAAAATAGATTTTAGAAGCAGTATTCCATTTATAAACTGCGTTAAACTAAGTTTAGAGATAATCTACATCCTAAAAGCTGGGCCTAAAAGTTATATGTAACTCAAGGAATTTTCAGAATATTAAAGCGTACTGGGAAACTATTTTGTCATATATTTTTTTTTCATTTTAACAAATAAAGGAAAGAAAAGCAGCGACATTTTAAAACTCTACAGCAATAAGGCCATCATTATAAATTTGCTGAAGCCGCAGATCTTTGATTGAAATTTTAGCTTTAAATCCATTAAAGAATCCGAGAACCGTTGGAGGACAGTTTCCCCAGACATATTTCGAAGGCGAATACCATGTCGTCATTTGAATTTTGCAAGTCAACCATCGTTAGCTTAAAATTAACGTTTTCATTAAACGATGCAATAAGTTCCAATGCTATAATTTGCAATCGTGATTAGTTAAATTCTTATGTTGAAGAAGTTCATTTAGCAAAATTTTAACTTTTATTAAAATTTGGAACTTTAATGGACATTTTAAAGTTGTTTAGTGAAAAGAAGAATTCATATTTGGGTCATATTCCAGGATATTCAATGGGATCCAATTCTTTATTTCCTTCCTCTTTTCAATGGGAACTGTAATTGAAGTATTTTTTGAAATTTGTACGAATAATTAAAAAAATATGTAAATAATCGTAAATTAATAAAGTACGTTAATAAAATTAACTATTTTATTTTTTTAGAGATAAAAAATGGAATCTCTAATAAATTCGTAATTTACAAACAAATGCATTTACAAAGAAAAAACAATATTATATATACATTTTTGAAAGTTGTTTTAAAGCACATACATTCGAAACAGAAAAAGAGGACTTAAGGTCTCGTTACTAGATCGTAAATGTAACGAGAACGAGTCATAACGTGGTATTTTATTTTTGCTAAGTTACTCAAAATATGTAACGTGGTATTAAGGATTGATAAACTTGATTTTCAGAATAGTACCAACCAGTTTAAAAATAGTACATTTTCGACCCCTATAGTACCAAAACTTGCACTTTTTTATAAAATAACAAGCAAGAACTTTCATAAAAATTCATTGTGGATTATACTTTACAGTGTTGCCATTTCAGTGCTTTTCGGGTATTTTTTGGTGCTTTTTTCCATCCCGTACCCGGTGATTTTTTACAAATACCCGTTTAAAAAAAAGCGGGTATTTTCAGTGCTTTTTCAGATTTCTGCAAGTGCTTTTTGTACAGTTTATAATTTAGGTATTTGTTGTCGCTTTTTAAAAATTTTCTTGAATTTTCTGTCAAAGTTGAAAAAATAATACGAACTATACAAAAAATACGTTTTTTCACAATGTTTGTAGTACAATTTTAAATAGCTACTTCGTCACATTAAAACTTAAAATTTTTTTAATTTTAGTTTGGTGCTTTTTTACCCCTTTTTTGGTTATTTTTTGAACCTTTTTTACACGATTTTTCAAAGCTAAAAATTGTTTTCAGATTATTGACTGAAAAATTAATATCGTGCTTTTTACCCCATTTTTGGTAAATTTTTACCCTTTTTCATAATGCTCACGGTGCTTTCCTGCCTTCAAGAGTTGGCAACACTGATATTTTATCCCTGAAAATCGGACTTAATTTCATTTTACATCGAAAATAATTTGTAGTCGATTTAGCTCATTTGATTTATTCAATCATTAAATTAGTTTTTATTTACATAATTTGTTTACTTTTCAAATATAATATTTTATGTGTTCGTTTTAAACAAAAGTTTTTGTATGAAAATTAAAAAAAATGTTTTTATTGTTTTTGCCAATTAATTTCTTTTTTAAATAAACTGGATTTCTATAGAATATTTAGAAATAACAAAAATGTGCCAGTGTACCAATCAAACTTTGATTGTGCCAAACATTGTTAAATTGTGCCACAAATTCAATGGAGAAAAAATTCTGTTTTCAACAGAAATGAACGGCACGTTACGACTCGTTTACGTCTATTACTCAGCGCTATGTGTTTCTCATTAAGCAGGTTGAATCAGCTGGTTCGTCACGTTACATTTACGTTCAAGTAATTTGGGCTTTATCGCTCCATTGTAGCCAATTTAAAAGTTGTTTGTTTTGAATGACTTACACGTGTTTTTGCTGGGAAGTTTTAAAAAGCTCAATTCTTTAATTCACTTTTTAAAAATTAATGTAATTTGTGTTAAATTTCATTCCGTAATTGCATTCTTATGGAATTAATTCGATACCTTAATTCCCAAAAGCTACATATGGGCAAATCTACGGAACCGGCCGATTCCATGTAACTCAGGATTTAAACCATTTTAATAACAATATATAATATTTTTGATGGTATCAACATTTTCGAGGCAACGAATTTAATTAGGCGAACATCTTAAATTTTAATATTTATACTGCTAATGTGCTCTACTCAATTAAAAACTACCCTAATTTACCCCAATTTTGCTTGTAACTTTCAAGATTTTTTCAACTCTTTTGGTTATAACTTTTTCAGCATAAAAGGAAATCGCACAAAACCTTTGGTGGATAATAATTATGATGTTAGAAAATCTCCCACTTGTTGAAAAAAATAGGTGCCCTAAATTAGGAACAAATAGTAGATCTTTAAAGTCTGTAACTCTTTTTTTTGAATAAAGAGTAATTTCAGACATTTTTAATTTTTGCGCTTTCAGCCAATTGAATTTTTTTGATACTGACATATAACTGACAAGTAAACAAAAAAACTGAGATCAAATTAATAAGTGTGCCTTCAAAAATAAAGAAAATATGACAATAATAATCTCTTCACCTCTATGCGTGAAATTTGATATTTTTGAAGGGCACATCCGTAGTTTGAGAAATAATTAGTTGCAGTCCTGCGTGATCGATATATATCGGTGATACTATTATTGTGTGCATGCGCGGCTCCAGGGAGGGGGGGAATAGGGAAATTGCCCCCCCCCCTCCCCCCTCAGCGAAATCGAAAAAGAAAAAAAAAAGGAAAAGAAAGGAAAAAGGAGAGACAAAGAAGAGAAAAAAGAGGCAAAAAGGAGAGAAAAAAGGATAAAGTGAAAGAAATACAAATTTGTTATGATTAATAATATGAAATATAAAATTTTTTCCTTATTTTCATTTAACCAGTCGTCATTTAAAAAATCTCAATAGATATTTTAACAAATTCATTATAAAACTGATAATTTGATTATAAAAAAATTTAAGTTTGTGGAGAAATGTAGTTAAAAGATCTAAATTTCAAATTAGATTTTCAAAATTGTATGTAGATCAATTTCGTCTGAAATTTTTCTAATTTCAAATGACAAAAAGAAATTTCATTTTAAAATTTCGCATTTTTTAATACAAAATTCCAATTTTAATTGAAAATATTTCTTTAGGATTTTCATACACAAAATGAACAAAGCCGTTTAAATATAAAGTCGACTTTAAAAGTAAAATACTGTTTGATAGTAAAGCACCGTAAGTTGTTCGGATTTCACGTGAAAAAATTGTCCTCCTCCATATAAAAAAAATGATAATTTTCCACGAACGATGAATTTCACGTGAAAACTGAGTAGAGATTGTTTTCACGCAAATTTAATATACAAGACTATTATTTTTCTTGGGGAAAAATCACATTTTTTGTATATTGTGATTGTGTCTTTGATATAAAATTGAAAAATTGTTCATTTTTATAATTTAAATTAAAATTTGAGTAAAATTAAAATTCGAGTAAAATTTTTCCACGTGAAAAACCACTTACGGGGCTTTTGGGAAAAAGACTAAATTTTATTTTGAATTTTTTTCATTAAAATTGCAGAACTGAACTTCTAATGGAATTTTCTAAATTTGAAGTGGTAAATGCTAATATATTTTAGAATTTTCTCATTTCGAAATAAGAAATCGAAATTTCTCTTAAAATTTTCTCAATATTGTAAGAAAAAAATTAATTACCGGTATTTTTGTTCAGATTTAAGATCAAATTTGACTAATTCCAAATAGAATTCACAATTAATTTCACTTGAAATTCTCCAAATTTCATTTGGAAAGATATGGTGGAGTTCTTTTTTAGGTCTTTCCAAAGTATCGTATTGAAGTTATTCCAGTCTGTCTTTCGGAAATCCTGAGTATACATGTTGATATCGTAGAGTATATAGTTATGTTCCTGAAATAATTTATTTTGAAATACTCAATTTTTGATTGCCTGCGAGTAATTGACTAGCGTTAGATCCTGCACTTCCTCCCAACCTGCAAAGTGTTTTAACTTTAAAATACGGAATGTTGGTGTAGCGTCAAAGCAAAATTGGCCAGTAATTCTTTTTGTTAATAACGACATCTGACTCCCACAGCTATACCAAAACCGATATGAAAATTTAATTATACAAAGTTTTCCAAATGTTGATCACGAACCCCTGGCGTCCCTAATCGCATCCTATACTGATAGAATTTTCGTTCTTACTATGAATGAATCGATTTTATTAATCTGAATTCATTGAGTTAATGAAAAATTTTCAATGAATTAATGAAAAATTCATTAAATACATGAATTTTTTCATTATATATTTTCAACTAACCCGTAAGATATGCTATAATTTTTATAAGGGTTTTGAATTTGCTAATTACTAAAATAGATATATGTTCCAATAATGAACGCTAGGGTTGCAAACTGAAAATATTTAAATATAAAAGTCCAAATAATTACATCATTTTATTTTGGCTATTTAGATGAATTGGTAACGCGGTAATGTTTACATTCTGGTGATTGCGGGTTCAAGTCGAGTTCAGGGAGATGTCAAAAACGTTATAAAAACAAAAAAGAAATATACATATGTACAAATAAAAAGAAAAATTAATAAAATAAAAATGAACAATAAATAAAAAAGTAACGCAAAAACATATATTTTTTTCAATTAGTTTTCATTTAATGAATACGTTTCATTGATTTAATGAACACGTTCTTTGGGGACTTTTCAATAAAAAATCATTGGATTAATGAACAAAATCATTAATACTATGCACAAAATTCTATCAGTGTAGGAGGTCTGCGAAACATTCCGAAAAAATAATTAAAAAACAAGAATTTTTAAATATTAGAAGTTTTTAGTTAAAATTTATAACTGAAGTATAAAAAATCAGCTTCTAATAAAAAAAGTGAATATAAAAATAATGAAAATAATTTCAAAACTTTTCAGGAAATATTAACTTTTTGTATTGTTGTTAAAAAGTAATCTCTGAGTTAAATCCTTGTAATCATCTCAATCAAATTTTGAGCACTTTGCAGACTCCGGCGACGTTTTTCGTAAAATTTTCAAAGTTTAATTTAATGAAATCCGCGATTTAAATCGTCATATGTATATCGAAAAATGGCTTCTTTAAAATTTCTGAAAAAATATATGCGGTGTGTTCGATTAGTCGAAATTCTTACTACTTTTACTACAATTGGAAAGTTTTGTTTACTTTTTTTATTTCAATTTTGCAGCTGTAGTAAAAGTAGTAACTTGTAGTAAGTAAACGAACACGCTTTGTTGTTCCTCATTACTTTATTTTTGCCTTTACGAAATCTTATACTGGCACTCTTATTGGGTCTTTTTTCATACAAATGCTGAAAAATCGAACTGTTTTCTTTTTATTTAATACTATAGGTACTATAACTCAGGAACCAAAACGAGTACCAAAACTGATATTTGACAGTTTCATTGATAAATAAAAAAAACTAAGAACTAATACAAAAATATTAAAAAGCTACGATAAAGTATCCCGAACCGCGTATTAAGATAAAATGGCTTTAGACCTTTGATAACGCTAAGTGGTTACAGTTCATTTCAAAATAGTAACTATTCACGTGGCTCAATCATGGCTTCAATTACAAAAGGATAGAAACAATTAATTAATTGTAGAAAAATTCTCAAAAATTTAAATTTTTTTTAATAAATCAGAAATTATCAAATTAAAGAATGAGTTGCAGACCAACTTCAGGCACGCTTTCAGAAGCTTTAAAGTGATATATCAACCAGTCACATAGATAAAATAATACAAAAGTTAGACCCAAATATGTATGGAAAGTCTATAGCAAATTTCATAATTTTCCCCAAATTGAACACCAATTTTAGCTATACAAAGTATTCCAAGTTATAGCAAGTTTCATAAAATTCAAATAGAGTGCGGAAATTTCAATTGTTGATTTTATATGTTATTTAATATAAACTTTTTTAGGCATTACTAACCCATCCTTGTTGGATGTCAAATACGTATCAAATATTAAAGTTTTTGATGAAAAATATAACTTAGAATTTTCCGTTGGACTTGTCTTGACTTGTCTTTTATACCTAAAACGTCGCTCATCAAATCGTTAACCTTGCGCTGCGGAGTCCAAAAACGTCCAACAAGTAGTGTATGGCCAAATGAAAAGGGCCATAAATTTTCACAAAAAATATTTTTTTTCCAAAATTACTGGACTCCATAATTCTTAAAACTGTGGATGTGCCTTCAATTTGAATTTAACCTTTTAGCGAATTTTTGGAGAAAGATATGTTGTAGAGAATACGAAATTTGTCCGATCCGTTTAGCACTTTCAGATAATATTGGTATTGAAGATATATACCATTCAAGACATATTTGATCCCATAATTCTTTAAACCGTGGATGCGCCATTCAATTTTGTGCTGCAGTTTTGAGGGAAATTTATATGGGCACAAGTCCAAACATAGACCGATTTAAACCAAAATCAATAGGCTTCATCCTTGGGCCGATATAAATCGGTCTACCAAATTTTATCAAAAAATCTTAATATTTGCGACCTGTAGCTTGCACACAAGAATACATGGAGAGACAGACGGACGGACGGAAAACTTAAAGAAACAACATTACTTATAATCAAAAATGGAAATATAGCGCAACTATGCATTTTCGAATAAAATTACCGTGATGATTGAAAAATCTGTGTCATCTTTTTTCATTAAATCGAGATAAAAGTGTGTAAAAACAACTCAAAAATAGCAAAAAAAAAAAAAAAGGTTTTTGTTAACTTTGACCTCAATTTGCTCAAAAACCAGATGTGCGGGAAAAATTTGGAAACCAAATTCGGACTCAGCACGGAAAAGTTACATGAAAATGTGTGGTCGCATGCCCGAAAAATCCAAAAATTTAAAAATATTTAGTAGCGAAAATGTATGCGGTTTTTTGTTTATAACCCAGTGTAGAAACGGTAATGACATATCATTATTTTTTGGACTACCAGTAATGACACCCACTTACCTTCTGCATTATTTTAAAACGTATAGTAATGAGTTACTGATAATTACTTATTTTTATCATTATTTCAAGTAGAAAACAATTTAAATAAAATTTTTAAATATTAGCATAATACAAATGAAAAACGTTTAAAATGCATCAAACATAAATTAAAATTAATTAAAAAAATAAATAAATAGTATTGTATGCTTTGTTTTAGCTTGTGTACTTTGGTTTGATGATGTGTTAGTTTCGATCTAAACTGCACTAATGAATGATAAAAAAATTTCCTATTCAATTAGTAAAATATTTGGGAATGGAGGTTATGAATGAATTCTTTACGAATGGTTTAAAATAATGGTATATGAACATTGTTAAAGTCTGAATTCAATTTTTCGTGATTTAAGCTTAAATTGAATTAAGTCTTTCGAAGCTCTGCCCGTGACTCATGAAAATATATTGGACATACATAAGTCTATACATATACAAAAAATGTTTATACATGTGTGAGAAAGTGTGTTTGTTGTCAAAAAAAGAAGAACAGAAAGATAAATATATTAGAGCGACTCCCCTTATATTTAAATTTTTATATGGACAGAAAAAAGTAAAAAAAGTGCCCCCCTCAAAATAAACCTTGGTTTGTTTTATGATGTTTCCCAAACTATTTCGGATCTAGCAATGAGATCTCACGAGCTAGACTATTTTTAAAAAAGGTATTTTTTTAGTTTTTGTAAGAATTTTGCATTTTAGCTGAAGACAACATACTCAATATGGGTATCATATGAAAGGTTATTTTTGAGGGGCGTCCAGTGGTTATATAAAATGTCGAAACATATCCTGAAATGTCCATTTTCAAGGATATTCTATAAAACAAACAAATTTTTGACTCTTTTGTACGGAGATATTTGTGATTGAAATGTCAAACTTACATATCATAATCTATAGACAATTTAAGTGAACACGTGTTTCAGATTTTTTTGAAATTGGCGATTTTCCGCGTTTTATCAGAAATTTAATATGGTGGAAACAATATGTTTTAAATAGGGCAATATGGATACCAAAACTTTTCTTTTGACAAGTAAATCATGGCTGAGTGGATATAGTTTAGAATTTTGGAAATTTAATACATTTTTCACTGTGCTCTGGACCAAATTTTGATAAAAATTTAGAATCTGTAATTTTTTTAAGAAAAGTCTAAATATAGGCTGACCCTAAATAAAATTTTATAATATTTTATTTTTTTATTTTATAATATAATAAAATTAGTGCCAGTGCAACTTCGTTATTTTTATTCAAAAATTCATTAATATCATGCAGCTAATTCTCTCAGTGCACCTTGCAGCATGTACAAATTTTAAGGTCTGGCACAATTTTTAAATAAAACAAAACAATTATTTTAAACAACCTTACTGCCTAATGTATGTGGAGGGATGCTATTCGAATAAGTTTTGTTTGTTTAATTTAATAAATTTAATACAATAACATATACATATACTAGGGTTATGACTCATTTTTAACAAAAATTTTACCTATCATCACGTGATGGGCAATACTAAATTAATAATAATTGTCTGCTGGTCATTTTGGCAAAAAACCTTCCGCACCAAATGCAATTTCTAAAGATAATTACTGCTCGGGGATTTTGTTTAATTAACATAACGAATTATTACAGAAATTATTGTAAACGACAAAAAAATGTATCCAAAAGTCCCTCCAAAAAGGTTTCGTAATTTTTACCGTAAATATTTTTTAATAAGCATCGTTTGAGTCTCATTTGTTTAGAAATTCGGAGAAATATTTTAATTCAACTAAAACCATATAGACCAAATTTCAACCCTTTTGGTGCGGCAACTTTTTTGACAGCAGCGAAAAAGTAAGATTGCGTTTCTTAATATTTTTTAAGGCCTTTTTGACTAGGGCATGTAAATTTTGATATTTGGAAAAAAATCAAAAATCATAACCCTAATAATATACATATATGTACATTAGGGTCATAACTTTTTTTTTTCAAAAATTTTCCCTATCGCCACGTGATGGGTAATACAATATTAAAAATAAAAAAGTTTTTTCCGGTCATTTTAGAACAAGCACCGCCCTCACAAAAAGCGATTTCTAAAAACTGTATGATATGCCTTTTCACGCTTTGGCAATAAAAGTGGCAGTAGTGGACCGCGAAAGAACGCTATAATATTTTTCACCAAAGTTTAAAACCTGTGTCTAAAAGTATTCATAAATATCGATAAGCATTTTTCGCTTTAATTTTTATTAAAATTTTTGTATAATATTGGTATTTAGTTTGATTAAATATATAGAGGACTTCAAGGTTTATGTGGAAACTTTTTAAAAACCGCGAAAAAGTAATATCGTGTTTCTGAATATTTCCTTATGGACTTTACCGCTAGGATAGGTAAAATTTGTTATTTGCAAAAAAAAAAAAACATCAAAAGTTATAACCCTATTGGATATACAATATTATTCAGGCTACTTAACACGGAATTGTAATTAAATTTAAAAATGAACGGGTTAAATTTAACAACAATACAACAACAACCAAAGAATGAAATTGTCAGCGTTGATGACATCATGAATCCTTTAAAGATTCACAATGTTCATTTACTGTACATAATAACAATGCTGTTGTACGTGTACAATATCAACTTTGGAAAATGTCGTATATTTATGTATATGTGTACGTACAGAACAATTACAAATGTCAAATAATAGTGAAAAAAAAGGAAAGAAATGAAAATACCAAGAATGAAAAAATCATAGTCAGAATAAAAATTATCATTTGTATAAAGTCATACAAAGAACTTTCAGCCGGTCAAAAGAAAAGTCTCATATGGCTGAATCTCTAAATGGTTATAAAAAAAAACAAACAAAATGCTTCAGCTTGAGCAAATTAAATGAATACCAAGAGTTGATTAAAACTACCAACAATATACACAATCCATAGAAGATGATGCTGTTTGTGATTTACTTGAAAGGAATATCGTTTAAAGTTTCTTAAACGAGAACTCTTACGAGATTGTTAGTTGTATGTATGTGAATGTGGTCCAAAGAAAAGGAGAAGCTTTTTTCCAGTTGTTAAGTGTTTTCAATTGAAGGTCATCCAAGCAAAAATCTAATGACAAAAAAAGACAAAGCCATAGAACAATACGACCCTTACATTCATGTCATAAGTTTATTTTAAAGATAAATGTGTTTTTCTCTAGATATTTTTTTATTGTACACATAAACTTATATTTCATACAAGTTCTCCGTCCAAAACATTGATGCTGTCCAGCTAACCCGTTATCTTTAACATATGTACAGTAGGATGGATCAAAAAAGACTTTATTTGATTCGATCAAATCATACTTGGGAGTTTTTCATTGGCATTGAAATTTAATTGGCATTACTTGATCTTAATGCCAATGCCAAAAATTTCATTACCCTTCAATTCCAATGACATTTTTTACAATTGGCATTGATTAAACCAATGGTAATGAAATGAACACCAATGCCTCAAATCAACCAATTATAATTGAAGAAAAAAGCATTGTATACAAAAAAAAATTGTTTTATAAAAAAGGAAATTAAGACAAGAATTTAAAATTTCAGAGCTATAAACATTATAAATATTCGCTGTTTTATCATGTTGTATCACATAAACGCTGTTCAATCTTCTTTTAACACTGGTTAGTCTAGATGGATCAGCATCTAGTAATGTAAACTTGACGAAGTAGCAAAGAAAAGATAAGAAATACGCGAATTTTTCATTTTTTGTCTTAATTTTTTATTTTATCAAAACATGAAAATAATGCTTTTTTCATCAATTATAATTGGGCATTTAGGCATTGAACAATGCCAATTGAAAAAATTTCATTGGCATTGATGAATTATAATTTCAAAAAATTTCATTGGCATTGGTCCATTGTAATGCTTATGAAATCATCAATTAATTGGTCCATTCAATTAACTAGTTCCAAGTATGGATCAAATGTAGCTTTTGAGTCACTGTTAAGCCTATATGACACTTGCTAGTTTCAAGTTTTTTGCACCATCAATGCAAATCATATGAAGGGTACTGCATTACCAACATCAATTTGACAGTTTGATAGTTTTTCAATATAGTTGTTCGCTTTACACACATTATTTCTCACATAAGGAAATCGTGCTCTCTTCTATTTTGGATTACTAATACTGAAACTAGCAAGTGTCATATAGGCTTTAACTTCCCAGCAAACAAAGATGATCATTAATGACTCAGAAATGAGCTCCAAAAACATTAACATTTTTCCACTTTTTCCTATGAAAGTGGTCCGTCCAAAAGAGCCCCCTGTGTAGTCAGAAATGACTCAGAAAAAAGAACGTATAAAATCGAAATTTTCCTCATATATTTAAATTATTTTGGAATCTTCTTTGAGTCCGAAAAATTAACCCTCATTTGGAGACAGCTTTTTAGATTGTAGAGACAACTTTTTGGATTGTTTTCTGAGGGTTCATATTTTCTACCAAAAAAAAAGTGATTTCAAAAAAACAATAATCATTTCTATGAGCTATTTAAGAATCTTATTTAAGAGCGACCCGAAATTGCTGGCTGGGTTATTTATAATTAAAAATTTATTTAATACCTTTATTCTGGTAATGCTGTTATTAAAACAATTTCGGGAAAGGTCTTAGAAGCACTGTATACAAATTAAGTTCTTTAACCCATATCCAACCAGTGGTCGAAAAATCGACCAGTGACTTTCGAGATTTTTGTAGGTTGGCGGGAAATGATTATAACTTAGCAACCCAGAAAATAAGTTTTTTTGCACCTTTATAAACTTCAATTATTTTTGGTTTGTTTTCTTCTTCAATCGGGCAAAACGATTTTTGCAAAAAAAATTCAAAGGCTCGGAAAAATATTCCAAAAGCTCGAAAAAACTATTCCTTGGAATTTCAACTTGTATTAGAACTATACTTTACAGAAAAAATTATTTGAGCTTGTTCCGTGCTTTATTTGCTGGGAGAGGTGAACGCAAAAAGCACTGGTCGGTTTTTCGACCACTGGCTGGATACGATATATGTATAAATTTTCCATGACAGCTGAAATTACTAAAAATTTTACAACAGCTGAAAAAGCCGCCTTTGTTTCGTAATATCCCAGCAAAACCTTGGTAATATGTTGGTATTACAGAACACATTACCTGGTAATACCATACCCCTTACCATTGCATTATTTCATAACTAAAATGTAATGTCTTACGTATAATGTGCTGCATAACTACTGGGTAGTAATAGCAACTTATTACCAATGATATATTTAAACACCTCAAAGAAAAGAGTTACTTGTAATACACAACATGAGTTCTAAATAATAGCAGCGACTTATTACAGATGGGATATTTTAAAACCGTAAAATAAGGAGTTACTTTTAATGTGATAGAAATAGCCACTTATTACCGATGGTGTATTCAAATACCTCAAAATAAGGAGTTATTTGTAATGCGATACATGAGTGTTATTTTCTATTTAAAATATTCGATACAAATAATTTATATGTTTTATACATACCCAGTTGCGTAGTACGAGTTCTACCGCCTCTCCATACAAACAACTGTAGAATTTAACATGGAGATGTCATAGGGATGGGGGCAATTGACGCCAAACTCCCACTTTGGTACTAGTTGTATAACTAGTTTGAAAATTACAATTTAATGACGAAAAATAGGGAGCGAAACTGGTGCTAATGTGACAATCGCGGAACTATTTCCGAAGTGACTCTTTGGAAATAGTACTGTACCAGTTGGTTATATCTGAATTATATAGATAAAAAACAGAGGTTTTTCCTTTGATAAAACGCAGATTTGACCGATAGTTTCCTCTTACTGAGATAATTATATCCATTTACCAAATGAAATTTCAAATATTTTGTGTTTATGATTTCTAATGACAATAAAACATTTAAGTGTTTATTTGCAAACTCAGAATGTATCACGTATTACAAACAAAGGTAGTATTTCAAAACTCGTATTTAAATTCAATCTTTTGAAATCTCTGCACAGTTTCAATGAAACTATTAAGTATACAAATTCTTAAAGATTATTGTTTTTGGAAGAAAAACAAGAAGCTGTACTGGTTCTTATAAGAAATTTACTAAACTAGTTCTGGATTGACTCTTTGGCACCAGTACTGTACCAGTTGATTTACACCTCAATTCAATTTACAATAAAAAAATTTAAGTGTTTATTTACGAACTCTGATTTTTTAATTAAATACCAAGTAGCAAAAAATACTAGTTCAGAACCAGTTATGTACTAGTTTATTTGAACCAGGTAACTAGTACGAGTTCTACCGCCTCTCCATACAAACAACTGTAGAATTTAACATGGAGATGTCATAGGGATGGGGACAATTGTCGCCAAACTCCCACTTTGGTACTAGTTGTAGAACTAGTTTGGAAATTACAATTTAAGGACAAAAAATAGGGAGAAAAACTGGTACTAATATGAGAGTCGCGGAACCAGTTCCGAAGTGGGTCTTTGGAAATAGTTCTGTACCAGCTGGTAAAGACCTAAATTATTAGCTAAAAAACGAAGGCGTTTTCTTTGATGAAACGTAGATGAGACCGATAGTTTCCTTACTGAGATGATTATTAGGTCCATTTACCAAATGAAATCTAAAATATTTTGTGTTTATGATTTCTAATCACAATAAAAAAAATTAGTGTTTATTTGCCAACTCAGACTATATTATTAAACGCAAATGTAAACAAAACTAGAATTTTAAAACTCTTATTTAAATTTAATCTTTCGAAATAGTCTCGCATTGTTTAATGAAATTAATAGGTACACAAATGGTTCAAAATTATTGTTTTAAGAATAAAAACAGAGAGCTGTACTGGTACTTATGAGAAATTTACCAAACTAGTTCCGGAGTGACTCTTTGGTACCAGAACTGTACCAGCTGATTTGCACCTCAAGTCAATTCACAGTAAAAAAAAAATTAATTGTTTATTTGCAAACTCTGATGTTTTATACAAATGTAAACAAAATGAGAATTTCAAATCTCGCATTTTAATTTGTTTTACAGTCTCTACATATATCGTATTAAACTAGTTCACAACTGGTTCAAAATGGTTATTTTGAGAACTAGTTTTCTAGTTACTAGTTAAAAAACTAGTACTTTTTAGAACTAGTTCGACCATTTGCTACTGGGTATTGACTCAAATATCTTTTATGTTTTTTGTTAACTTTATATTAATCTGAGTAAATATTAATTAACCCTTTGGCGAGTACCGTACATTATAATGTACGTCGACTTTATCAACTCGTCACTGATTTGAATTTTAACCAAAGCGCTATTCATTTACTGTTATCGGTTCGTTATTTTGTTCTTATTAAAATTGTATGCAGGCTGTGAAATTTCAAAATAACATGAGATCAGTAGAGTGCGTTTTGTCTTGTGATCGTCAACGCTGCAGAGAATGTGTTGGAAGTTAGGAGATAAAAAAGGCTAAATTTTAGTCTCAAAAATTGTGTGATGAATCAAATTCAAAAATTCAAAGGATTTTATGTAGAGATTAGTAATAGAAAAAATATAAAATTAAAATTTTAAATGTTTGAACTTTAATTTCAAATATCTCCGCTAGGGGGTGCTGCAAGGCCATAAAAGTAATAAACAATATTTCTTGGGCATAGATCTACATTTCCACGAAATTTGGTCGGAAAATTCCCAGCCATTAAAATTCCCGTGTCAAAGGGTTAAATATGAATATGCTTCGTTTTAGCATTTATAAAAAACCAACACGATAACGTCTTATTTTAATTTTTTTTTGTAAGAAGTATATATTTTTATACAGTAAGTAAGCGCATAATTTGAATGTGTTATTTCAGACCTGTTTGTAACACATTTTTTTGGCCTTACTTTAAGCTGTTATGTAAGTAGTATTATGCTCAGTATCGGTTATGTAAGTGTTTACTTAACTCCTAACATGTAACATTAAAGTAACATGTTCTTATGTTGTTACCTAGCCCTCTTTTGGAAAGTACATACCTCCAAGGACATGCCCTTGTTAAAATAATAGCTGTTGGAATAGCAAAGTAAGAGGTAACATACCTTAATTTCTTCTTACAAACCTTATTACCAGGTAATAGAAAGTTTTGCTGGGATGTGTGTTTGGTTTTTACTTTTGGTACTTTGATCTTTGTTTTTAATCAGAGTCTTTGTTTTTGGTTAACTTTTCACTATTAAAAGTTTCAACATATATCGGCAAACCTATGTCATTCAAGTGGAAATAGAACATTTGGTTAATGAAAGTAGTGATGTGGATGAAACCGCAACACTTATTCGTGATGCAACTAATGTCGATTTGCTATTGTTGTTGCCAGACACAATCGACGAATTGAGCGATATATGAGATATAGACGAAAACCATGTAATTTTCCGAGTGCGATAATACTCGGTGAAGTTGCCGGTTCGGCAAAGCGTATTCGAATTCGTATACGCGGTAAAAAGTGTTATTTGTTGCTAAAAAAAACGCTCTTGGTGCCGCCATGGTTAATGCATGGAAACTATATTATGTGCTTTGAAAGCATGCAGATTCTATCTATTCTATGCATTAGGCAAGAACTGATCGGTCGAAAAATCGAGTCGCTTCAAAAAGGCAGTGTGATGGCGCAACTTCAATTAGGTGTCAATGTGGACGAGTGTTTGCTGCGTCAGGCGCAACCAAACACAAAATGTCGCTAAAGCAACCTTGAAGAGCCTCATCCTTGCTGTACCAAATATTCGTCAGTCAAATGTTCGAAATCCGATGTTCTTATTCACCCAAAATGCTTCAATTCATTCCACAAGATGTTAATTATTGTAAAACCATTTAATTAAGCTATTTACTGAGTTTATTGCATTTACATTTTTACATAAATAAAAATATTTTTTGCAATGGAAATGAATATGCATGTTTTCACAGTTTTGTATATCGTTTCCAGCCAGTGGTCGCAAAATCGACCACCGGTTCCTGGCCAAACCTGAAGAGATGAAAATAAAATCTTAAAATTAGACATTTTTTTCACGTCAATATCACCTGTACAAAGTTTCATTGATTTTTACCCAGCGGTTTAGGAGTGGTTGGAAATGGGTTAAAGCCCGTATGACACTAGCTTAATTTTGTATTGGATTGATATCGACAGCAATGTAAATCAAATGGGAGCACTGCATTATCGATCTTCATTTGACATATACTGATTTATTCTATATAGCTGAACTCTTCTTACACATTATTTGCCGATAAGGAAATTCATAAATTTTTCGTCAATACAAAATTCAGCAAGTGTCACACCGGCTTAAAGCTTTTATTATTCTAAAAGCTTTGTGTTTTTCAAGTTTTAATTTATATAGAATTTATATTAAGAAACAACAACCTAATTTTGGTATAAAATTAGTTTTTCATACTTTTGTAAAATTATGTTCATTGACCTTTTTCTATTTTATTCTATTTATCTGTTTATCAGATTTGCCTAAAACAGGCTTTCCCGGCCTACTAATTATCTCTATAAATGAAATTTGGTATGTAGGTTCCTCCTCTGGCGTTAATTTTGTATTGGATCCTCTACCGTAGACACCTACTAAGACAGAGTTTTTGCAAATTCCTACAGGGAGGGCAAAATGGGGACAAGTCTACCCTTGACGGCCTGCCCAAACTGCTGGAACTATAATGCTAAAATTCGGTACATAGATTCCTCCTCTAGCGTAGATGACCGCTAAGTCCTCCTAAAGGGAGGGGCAAAAAGGTACTTTTTTTCCAAAAAACGTACTTTTTCCGAAAAAGCACCTTTTTCCGAAAAAGCACCTTTCTGCAAAAAGTACCATTTCCAAAAATGAAAGTGCCTCTTACCAAAAAAGTACCTCTTCCAAAAAATCATGTTTTTACAAAAAAAAAAAAAATACCTAAAAGTACCTTTTTCAAATTAAAGTACCTTTTTCAAAAAAAAGTTTTTTCCAAAAAAAGAGAAATCTTTTACCAAAAAAGTACTTTGTCCACAAAACATACCTTTTTCCAAAAAGTGCCATTTAAAAAAATAAAATTTAATAAATGAATGTTTTTTTAGTTTGACTCTAGATCTTAAATTATTATCACTTTCTGTTTAAATTATTTTTCAAATTAAAGAAAGATGATACAATTTTCACAAGTAAATTACAAAGAATAAAATTTTTTAAAGAATTCAATAAGGCCAGCAAGACAGAATATGTATTTTTGGCTTTCGCTACAAAGCCTTCATCAGTGTCGTTTGCCTTTACGGGTTAATAATTGATAATCGTCTACTTATGTGAAAGTTGAAAGCAAATGGAATATGTTAACAACTCAACTTAGACTAACATCATCGAAATCTAAAAATGCTATTTGTATGCTTTGTTATTATTACTCTTTTTTTGCTTTGAACCTTAATTCTTAAAGTATCTCAGCTGGTTCTATTATACGAAAACTTCTTTCACAAAAAGCATTGCTAATTGGTATGGAAAAAACAAAAGAGATCAATTTATATAGATTTTATACATTATTCTTATCGCATTTTTGAAAAAAAATGGACCATATCTTATCAATTGGAACAGCAGAAGTCAGTATGATATTTCTAAAACTTTTGGATGCACTGCGTTAGTAGCGGGCATCTCCTGAGTGTTGGTCCAACAAAAAAAAAAAAAAACATTATTTCCACACAACAAACTTAAAGAAATAAAATAGCATGCTCGTATGGATGCAACTGATTGTAGGTATGTATATAACACATAGGCTGAAAAGTCCGTAGGATAACCAATAAAACAAAAATTCACTCCAACGCCTTTCTAACATTTCAGTACCTTTTTTATAGAATGATTCCTCTTTGGCTTTAAAATAGGCCTGTTTCGGCAACCATCGCTTCATTCGAACCAAAATTCTTTCCAGCGAGCATTCTTTTGAAATCTGAAAACAAGTAAAAATCGCTGGAAGCTAAATCTGGGTGCGGAAGCAATTAACAGTGTAAGTCGTGCAATTTGGCCATGTTAGCCGAAGAGTTATGACACTGCGCATTGTCTTGATTAAAGAGCACTTTTCTTCTTCTTCATATGGAGACGTTCTTTTTGCGATTTCCTCCATGGGCCATGTAGCGATCGCTATTGATGGTCTGGCCTTTTCCAAGGTAATCAATGTACAAATTCCAGCAGCATCCCAAAATACTGATGCCATAACTTTACCAGGTGACTGAAGCGACTTTGGCTTCTTTGGGCGAGGTTTGCCAGTTGCTGTCCACTCAGCTGACTTGCGATTCGATTCTGGAGTGAAGTGGCAGATCCAAGTTTCGTTCATTGTTACATACCGAGGCAAAAGTCAGCAAACCACTTTTCTACCATTTGCCTCTATGGAGCAGAGTCCGAATAACACTTATCAAGCCAAGTTTTGGCTTGAACGGTGTTTTTTCCCATTAAAAAGCAATGATAAATCAACACACGAAATTGCTTTTAATCCATTGTTTTCAAAATCGCAAAAGTAGTGTCACTAAATCAGCTGTAACTTGTTCACTAATGAACGAATTGTCATTAAATTTTGACTGGTATTATCTGAAGGTTGGTAGTTCCAAAAAATCATATGCATTTTTCAATATTGGCGCCACCTATGTGTCATCCTACGAACTTTTCAGCCGATGTGTTAAATATAAATACTAGGGTGCGTATTATACACAAATACGAAGATATTTCAATGAAATTTGGTTCGCGGACTCACATGGTCTCAAGGACAAAGCCTATTGATCCTAGATAGGATTGGTAAATATTTGGACCTATCGCCCATATGGGCTATATTTTCGACTTTCTTTCTCTTTTATCACTTTATAGAAAATTTTGACACAAGTTCGTTTTAACCCTTTCGAATTTCGGATCCATATATTAGTTCGCTTTTAACCAGACTGGTGTAATAGCCTAATAATATAGTCGGCATGTCCGACTTTAACTTTTTTCTCGTTTTAAAATAAAATTTTTACTTTGTTCTCTTAATACTAATCTACTTAAATAATCTATATTTTTTAAATTAAGTTTCTCATTTTATTTTGTGTTTTTACAGCTTTTTAAAAATTCTCACATTGAGGCTTCTTAATCAATATGTGGCAACCCTGCAAATTATTTTACATGTGGCTGTAGCCAAAATTTTTTACCATCTTATGCTTTTTACTGTGCTGTTATATCAATTTCCGATCTGGGACATACGAAAAGTATTTGTTCCGAGGTCTTAACATCAAATTCGAAAAACCTACAAGTTGTCATAACAGCAAATCCTGTGGGATTTAATTTACAAGTTCATCTGATGATTATTGTGACTCTCTTAGTTTGACTTTTCTAGTTTTTCAATATTTTTTACGACAGAAAAGACCGAAGTTTTTAACCGTCAAGATGTACGTTTAAATTTATAAAAAAAAAAAATTACACATAGAATTTGGCATTTTTTTATATTAGCTAAGAATTGTTAGCCCTAAAACGAATTTGCTGACGAATGTTCCTTCGTGTGTACCGATGTTTCGTGTTGAAATTCGTGTTATCATAATTTTTTAAAATTTTGTGTTTCCAAACTCAATCTTCCATCGTGTGTATCGATGTTTACTGTTTTTGTTGTGTTACTTCATTGAGAGCAGTCGTGCTGTGAGGTGCTCTTGTAATTTACGCAGTAAAGAAAATAAAAAGAAACGAAAGTGGCGAGAATTACAAATAATGAAAACTGGATTAATTTTATAAATGAATATAAAAATTTGCGAGAATTATGGGACATACAATGTGATAGCTAAAAAAATAAAACTAGAAAAACAGCAGCAAATGAAAAATAACAATTACACACAGGAAAAGAAATTGCCAACCGAATTGCTAAGCTTATTTTCGTTGCAATTCCTAAATATTTTGGGTATTGCAACTAAAATTCAGTTGTTTAAACCGAATTTTGTTGTAATAACCAATATTCAGTTGTACCAACCTATTTAAGTATATGTAACCGAATTTCAGTTGGAAAATGGTAAATTTTTTTCTCTGTGTGTAATAAATTAATTAAATTTGATTTTCTTCCCCGCATATTTGATGTGATTAGTTCGACAAGCAAATAAAAATGATGTTTCATTTAAGATTTTGTTGTGTGTGGCATCGTCTGTATTAAAAAATGTAAAAAAATTAAACACATGTTCTGACGGAAATTCGTGTGTAGGCAGCTTTAGATAATTTCATCAAATTTTCTACGATCCTAAATCTCACTTAACCCCTCCGTTGTCGAAATTTAATAATTTGCGATCCACCCTTATTCACATCTTCAAATGATTCTTACTCTAGATGTGACTCTTTTGTTTAGCCGGCAACTTAGTGTGTTCACAATCAAACACCACTAAACTCACCATTGTTGTTGTTAACGATGACGAATCATTTTTGCACAATTTATTTTTCTTTATTTCACGTAATATGTAGTTCACACAAATATCAAAACAATAATTGTTGCTAAACACACGGGCTGACGGACTAACTAAATATCGTAACTAACGGCTGTTTAACTAATTATTCACTCATGTTTGTATGTATGTATGAATTCATATCAACATGAGTCTGTATTTATACACTTTTTTCACCTTTGTGACTGACACACGACAATAAACGTGTGTGTTTTATTCTTATGTGAAAAGACTATAGTGATAAATTCTGTTAAAAATTACCCTTTAACCAAAGCCGTTTGACCAGTCAATTGATAATGGATTTTCTTCTTCTGTTTTTTGTGTGCTTTTTTACATGAAACTTTTAACTTTTCCTGTATGATTTTGTAAATAAATTATTCATGTGATGTGTAAAGTGCGTCAGAGGTCAATCCGTTAGTTGTCAAAACATCATGCAGTGACCCTTTAACATTGTGAGAACACAGCATCCTTAGCACATCAAACTGATTGTGTTGTTGGTGTTTTTAGGGTTTAACATGTAGATGACCACTTCTGTAAAGGTATTTCCTTTTTGATTTGTTTTATTGACGCACAAAAAAGGGTTGTTTGTTTGGCGATTGTGTTCAACACTACATCCCTAACAATTCGTTGCAAATTTGTTGACAGTTTACCGGAAATGTTTGATTTTCAATGTCAAGAATTTCATTGTATATTTTCTCTTTTTTGCATTTTTTGTTTATTTTAATTGTAAAGTGATTTTTTTCTTTTAGTTAACGAATGTTGTGCATAAAATGGACCGGCATGTTAATGGCAGCTTATCTTTATGTTTTGTACTTTATGTCACCGACGACAAATATGACATTTTTACGCTGGCTTTGATGTTGTTGATAGATGATGGACTCTTTTTGTTGTGTTTTATTTTTCTTGTTAATTTTTCATCAAAGGACTTTTGACTTCGGAACAAAGTCAATGGTCAGAAATATGTTCTCTATGCAATATATTAAAACATATTTGCATATCTGCAAACTTTGTAAAATCGTGCATAACATAACGGAGGCATAGAATTTTGCAATAAAACGACAATAATAGCAATAAAAATACAAAAGCTCTAGTGTTAAGGGTTGATAGCTAGCTGCTACCCATGAATGCAGTGTAGTGGTCATTGGAAAATTTTAATTAAATTATTTACAATGCGGGCTCTGCACAAAAATTTCATTATAAAATGCTTACTTACCTGTTTGGAGAGTATTTGATTCAGCATCGACAAACTCAATTTTGGGACGTTTTGGCAACGGTTGACGACAATCGTCACCATCATGAATATCGTTGTCATTACTGCAATCGACTTCGTTATCGTCCTGTTCTAGTTCTTGTTTGATAACAGCAGTACTGCTAGTTTTAAGTTCTTCACAGGTATTTTCTACATCTTTTGGTGTGGTATTGTCATTTTCTAGTTAAAATTATAAATTTTAAGAATACGATAGATATTAGTAAAGATAAACATAAGAACAGAAAGAAAAGCGTCATTGAATATAAACATACCGTCTACTAAACGTTTGGGAGTACTAGATGCTCCATCGGCCAACATGTCTGCAGGACTGGGTGGCGGCGTGTGAATTCTAGAACCTCCCGATGTTTTGCGACTGGTTGCCGTTAATGAGGGTCGGCGATTGGCTACACAAAGTGGTCTACCATCTTCAGCATCAGTTCTGTCATTTGAAGGACCTTTAAAACACCAAAAATGTTTTTATTAAGAATAACATTTCTTCTGAAAAAATTCATTGCCACTATTTACCTTGATTTGAGCACTGACCATAATTTTCTTTGTTGCATTGCAATATTTTGTGTTGTATAAATTTTACTATGTCGGAGAGAGCGAAAACCTTTTGACAGGCACCACAAGTAAGCATGTCTTGAGCAGTGGCATCTGCTTCTGTAGAGTCAGAATCTGTAATAAACGAATTTGTTTATTTGTATTTTTATTCGCATGTACATACATATAAGTAGAACGATTGAGTTTATAAATTATTCAATAAATTTTATCTTAATACGGTTATAGCCTGACCTCTAAATTGCCAATTATGTGAAGAAAGCAATTTTCCTCACATAAAAATTATAGACAACAGTGTTTAAGAACATGTATCAATGAAGTTTAGTTTTTGGGCGTCTTTCAGTCTTTCGCATAAAATATGAGTGTAAGTTATTGGTGGCTTTATATGGTTAAACTCAATTTACAGTCAAATTTATTGCAAACAATTTACGCTAGATCCTTAAATACATACAGAGTTTGCTAATAAATTCACAAGATGCGTAAAAATAATTAATTCGCAGTATGTATATTGATTTGCGAAAAAAAAACAAAATAATGATATGCAAACTGGTAAGCTGTAAGTAGTCATAGTAACAGAAGTCGTATTGGTGGTGGTGTTTTATCACAGGATTAATCCTGTGCCCATTAAATCCATACCAATTTTCCACAATAAATTTATTCATAACCTCAAATTAATTTAACAAAACCAAAACTTCTATGCAACAACAACAAGCAAGGTGTTTGCTTTTGACACAAACATATAAATAGTTCAAATGTGTGCAAACTTCTAAATTCCAATCAATGTTTATTAATGGACAATTTACCAATATCATCAAATGTTATTGTGTAAATGTTGTCCCTTTTTTCGTTTTGTTGCCTATTCTCTATTTGAAGATTGTAACTTTGACCGTTATAATAGGGGATGGTGAATATTTTTCTTGCTAGTTTGGGGTTTTTTTTTTTTTTGCTTAAGGCAAGTTAACACTATATTATGATATAAAAGAAGAGAAAAAAAAGGCAGAAAACAAAAAGAATTTGAAAACTTTCTTTAGTTGCACGTATGTATGTTTGTTGGGATTGTTTGACTTTTGGTTTAGTACTTGTGTCCACAATGGAACTTAACATATGTAAAAGTTTTGCCTTGATGATTTCATGATTAGCCCCATAACTAAAGGCATTTTTATTATCTTTGCTTGAATTGTCAATTTTGTAAAGATGTAAGTAAGTAAAATACCACAAAAATTTCCAAAAAAAAAAATATAAAAAACACATGTAATAAAAAAAAACACATACAATCCCCTGATACATAACTTAAACAAGGATAATCATATTAAATAAGCATAGCAATCCAGTTGTCAATTAGGTGCTGTATGACACTAAAAAAACACTAAATTATGGACAAAAGGCAGAGAAAGATAAACGATGTAACAAATGTACGTATAGACGGACAAACGGACAAATAAACAAACGGACACAATTTCATGCCTGGAAGCTGTGGTATGGTGTGATGAGTTTTTTTTTATATACTGTATGGGTATTGTTATTGTTTTTTGTTCATTTTTTACGAATTGTTTCCTGGGGGGTGATCGAAAAAAACAACATTTATAGTTGACTTATTAATTTGTGATTGACTGGGATGAGCCCGTAAACGATATGTTTTTGGATTGTATTATTATTAGTTGTGGTTTATTATCACAAAATTGGTAATGGTTATGATGATAATGATGATTATTATTGTTCCTTTTATTATTTTATTTTCCTTCGTTTTTTATAGAAAAATTCTTGTTTTTTATTCACCCGCAGTTCCCTTTTCTTGTGTGTGTGAGGTTTTAGTTATTGATTGGGCGTTAAATTGCCAATGTGAAACAGGATGTGTAATCAATTAATGAGTATATATTGAATTTAAGTAGTTTATAAAAAATTGTTCACCTAAAATCTGGATGCTCCAAACTGAAAGCAACAAACGATATATCATACTAAGAAGTACGTAATCTATTTGTTAATCGATACTAAAATAAATTATCAATTAGAGTTTGAAATACAATTAACCACTTTGAGATACAAAGATATGTTAAGGCATGTTATCAAAAATATTCCGCACTTATATGTATATATATACACATATGGTCAAAATAATAAGTACAGTCGGAAATATTTTTTTTAAAGGCTCGCAGCCGAAAATTTATTTAAATTAAAAGAAAAAACTAATACTATTTTGTTTTGTTATAACATTAGAAATAAAATAAAAACTAAAACAAAAATTAAATTCAGTCTTGTTCAAAAAGTAAGTAATTAATCAAAAAACATTAGTCTAGTTTATTTATTTCCATTCCAGTACAACAAGAATTAATCTTATAATTATAGTACAGGAATTTTAAGTGCTAAAATTTTAATTTTAAAAAGTTATAGTCACATTAATAATAATAATAATAAAATAATTAATATAAATAATCAAATAAATAATTAAAAATAAAAAAAATAATAAATAATTAAAACAAAAACATATTGCAAAAATTAATGAAATACCAATTCTAAAAATGAATTGAATTGAAATTAAAATCGAGCATAATGTTCAAAAAGAAATTTTTTAAAACTCGAAGCGTTGCTGTTTTGCTCAAAATAATAAGTACATTTAGTTAAAATAAGCAAAACAGAAAAAAATTAAAGTTTTTTCTGCTAAATTGAGTGATTTTAGCTGAGTTTCGTTAAAAGTCGGTACATCCACTATTATTTTGAATTATTTTGTTGACTCTTTTTGGCATGCTGGCAATAAGCTTCCTGCAGGTCTCTACTGGCATTTCATACCAAGTTTTTTGAACAAAATTGCATAATTGATCCTTATTATTAAAAACCTCCGTCCCAATTCTTTGTTTTAACTCTCCCAAAAGATTTTCGATGGGGTTTAATTCCGGAGATTGACTTGGCCAGTCAAGAAGTTCCACATGATTGTCTTGGAACCAATCCTTTACAAACTTAGAAGTATGCTTTGGATCGTTATCCTGCTGGAATGTCCATCTAAGATGCATACTTTCCTCAGCATAGGTCAACATGGAATTTTCCAAGATACCTTTGAAGTGGAATCTGGTCATAGTGTCGGTAATTCGATGTATCGGACCGACACCATACGACGAGAAACAACCCCAGACCATAATATTGCCAACCCGTGCTTGACCGTCTTCTTTGTAAAGCGAACATGGAATTCCTTACCTTTAGGGCGTCGAACATTCCGAACACAGTCGTTTCCAAATAAACTAATTTTTGTTTCATCGTTCCACAAAATGTTTTGCCTTTTTTTTCACCGTCTGCTCCGGACCAATTGGAATGACTTCTTGCAAACGCCAACCTAGCCTTTAAATTTTTTTGTCTAAGCAAAGGGACTCTTCTGGCTATTCGTCCTAGTAAATGAGCTTCTTGTAGTCTACGACGAACCATTCGCGATGAAATTACTTTTCCAATATCTGCTGAAATCGCTCTTGAAGATTCAAATGGGTAATTCTTTGCAAGAGTTAAAATACGATTATCTGTTGTTTTTGAAGTTTTTTTGGGTCTTGCGCGAGTTTCAACGGGATGTTTAGGCTTTAAAGCATTTTTTTTTTATTTATTATTATTTGCGATTTCTATGCACAAGACTTTAAGTCTTTTATTGCAGCATAGAAATTAACTTTGAATAAAAAATATTTGATACAAAGATAATTCTTAGAATTAGGCTCTACATATGTATGTTCCTTTTTTTATTGATGGCATTAAATATAATTCCATATTTATCCATATATGAGTTCCTTTTACACATATGGAAAAATGTATTCTTGCAAATATGTTCATGTACAAGTCACTTTTGCATAAATTGAATATCATATACTTCCATATTTGTCCATATATGAGTGCCTTTTCCATATATGAAATAGCAGATGCATCCATATATGTCTGTATATGAAATCTTTTTCCATATATGGAATAACATATACTTCCATATACGTTCATATAAAATCCATATATGTTTATCAAAAATCCATATTTGTTCATATGTATCCATACATAAACCATATGTGAACATGTTTGAACGTATATGAACATTTTTCACCGGGATTTTACTTGAAGTTTAGAAATTATTTTATGACTGTTTTTTGATTATTTAATGATTGTTTTTATACTAATAGAAAAAAGTGTGTAAAAATTTTAGTTAAAGCTACTAAAAATTAGTTCAAAATGAAAAACTGCAGAATTAGCAGAGTATTTTTGCTAAATATAAATAAGATAGGAACAGCAAAAATAAAACTGTTTAATATATTTACAAAATTAGGGTTATAATTGAGCTAAATTTCAGTGATTAGAAAATAAAATTAAATTGTAGTAGTAAACAAAAAAAACATCACATAAAATTTAAAATTTTCAAAATCCCTTTTTCGTTTTTTATTTTTAATGGAAATACAAATCTAGCCTTCTGATATCAACAGTTTAATATTTTTAGCAAATATTTCTGTTGGTTTTATAAACTGCTATTTGCATTGAACAAAATTTTAGATACAACAGTTTGTTTTAGCCATTTTTAGTTTACTAATATTTTGCAAAATTTTCTGCAGATTTTCTAAATTTAGCAGTTTTATTTTTGATGTTTATTACTTACTGCAATATTTTCAATTGTATTTCAAAATTTATCATTTTATTTCAGAAGCTATCAATTGTTTTTCAGATTTATCAATTGTTTTTCAGAAATAATCAATTGAGTTTCAGTTTCATCAATTGTATTGTAGAAGTTATGAATTGTTTTTCAGATTTACCAATTGTATTTCAGAAATAATCAATTTATTTCAAGTTTTATAATTGCTTTCCAGAAATTATCAATTGATTTTCATATTTATCAATTGTATATCAGAAACTACCAATTGTATTTCAGAAATTATGAATTGCATTTCAGAAACTGGAAATTGTATTTCAGAAATTTATTAATCGTATTTCAGAAATTCGCAATTGCATTTCAGAAATGATCAAATGTAGAAATTATCAACAGAAACTGGCAATTGTATTTTAGAAATTGCCAATTGTATTTAAGAAATTATCAAATGTATTGTATTTCAATATTTTTTTAATCCGCTCACGTAACTACCCCTATGATAAAAAAAAATTACAACATTGCCCATATATGGAATAATATATGAATTCATATATGAAGAAATACGGAATATATGAACCAATATATGGACCAATAAATGCAGTATATTATCATATATGAATTCATACATTTGAATGTATTTACCCATATATGCTTCCATACATAACATATATGTTCATATATGGTCATACATTAAACCATATATGCTCATACATGAAATCATATATGACAATATATGAACATATATGAACATTTTCACCTGGGGTTGTAAAAAACGTTATTATGTTCTTTTTAAATTGTATTGCGTTACTTTTAAGTTGTGTCGTATATGGGATATCGTTCCAAAGACGGACGGCATTGATGAAGAAATGCCAATCAGACGTTGTACTACGTTGTTTCAATGTTCTTATTCTTTTTCCCCTTGCAGAGGAGGAAATACAAAGGCGGTTATATAAGTGGTCCGGCTGACGTGTGTAAATAATTTTGTGCCAAAATATTAGAACTCTCATCTTACGTAAATCATCAAACTTCATACCATAGATTTGTACGGAGAAAGGTGAAATTGAAATAATATTGCCATTAGCATACCTCTTTATGTTATAAACATATCTGGCTATATTATTAAATAGAATGTTTAGTTTTCTACTATTCAGGGTATCACAGATTGCAAAAAGTTCACATCCATATAACAAGGTAGGAATTAAATATGTTTTAGCGAGCAGCATTCGAATTTTAACAGGTGTGCAGTATTGAGTTCGCCAGAGTGTTCTCAGCATAGAATATGTGCGACCGCAAGCATAATTAATATGTTCCGACCACGTCAGTGTAGAATTAGAGATGATTCCGAGATTTTTAGCGGAATCTACAATGCTTATGGGTTGGTTGTTTAAAGAAATTGTAGGTATAAAATCTATTTTTGTTAATCTCTTTTTAATAACGATAGCTTTGGACTTCTGCGGATTGATACTGAGACCATTTGCCTTGGCCCATAAATAAACACGTTCAAGTTCCTGATTTAGTCTTCGAATGCATTCAACTATCATTCCAACCTCACAACTACCCAGTTCAGAAAATCATTACCAGATATGTGGTTATATAACTACATACTTGGCAATGGGAACTAGTTACTTTTGTTATTACATTTCTTATTACCTTTATATGGCGATGTCGCGAAAAATAATGAGTTATGCTTACACACTAGCATACGAAAAATCTAAAAATATGTCATTACCTATATACTTACCAGTACTGACAAAAATAATGAGTCTAAAAATAGATTTTCAAAAAAATAAATTATATAAAAAAAAATATTTTTTATTGTATTTTTTGTTTTAAATAAAATTTTCTGGTGCGGGAATCGAACCTGGGTCTACAGATTGCCAGTCAATAGCTCTACCATCTGAGCTATATCGATATGTAATATTTAATAGATAAAAATATAACATACAAAAAATCAAAAAAATATGTGGTTACATATATCCTTACCAGTATTTAAAAAATATTGAGTCTAAAAATAGGTTTCAAAAAATTTTCAAAAAAAATCTAGAAAATTATTTTCTATTTTAAATAATGACAAAAATAAGTCATTATCAGTAACTCATTATTATATGTTTTAAAATAATGCAGAAGGTAAGTAGGTGTCATTACTGGTAGTCCAAAAAATAATGATATGTCATTACCGTTTCTACACTGGGTAATATAGATTTGGACATCGTCCGCGTACATTCTCAATTTACATAGTTTAAGTTGATTCGGTAGATCGTTTGCATAGAGCGTAAATAGAAGAGGGCCAACGATAGATCCTTGTGGAACACCTCTTTGTACCATTAGACATTTGAATTTTGTATTTGTTTGGACATATTGTGATCTATTACTCAGATATGATGCCATTAACCGAGTGGAGGTTGTTGAAAAATTAAACATATTCTGTAACTTATAGCACAGGAGATTATGGTCAACAGTGTCAAAAGCTTTAGAGTGATCTAAGAGCACTAGCAAAGTTACCCTTCTTTCCTCTATACAGCTGTTATACAGCTATGTTTCTTACGAAAACCAGATTGTCGGTCTGTAATTAAGTTGTTGTTTTCTATGAAAACGGATATCTGGGTATGAATAAGTCTTTCAAAAACTTTAGATAAAAATGGCAGAATCGCTATGGGTCTATAATCAGAATTTTTTTTAGGAATAGGAATAATTTTGGCTATTTTCCATTTAGCTGGATAACAGCTACTTGTCATTATTTTATTAAAAAAGTAGGTTAGATAAGGTAAAAGGTGAGGTAAAAGTATTTTTAAAAACCTTGGATCTATTTCAGATGTGACTACAGTAATATTTACAAATTGTGCCTTAATTACATCTGGATCAATATTTAGAGTTTCATAGTTTTTAGAACTTCCTATCCCAATCTCCCTTATAGTTTGCCATGTTTTTTTGGATTCTACTGCAGATGAAATTTTGTAGAATAAAAAGCAGATTTAGCTTCCCTAATACGTTTGTTTGTTACATTTCTTGCCACACGATATTCATTGTGTAATTGTGTTGTTTTAAATCGTTTCCAGCGAGAAAAAGCGATGTCTCTCTGATTCATAGAATGCTTTATGCTACATGAAAACCAAGGTTTATTCTTCTGATTTATTTGTTCATTCATTTTGTACAAAAAAAAAGCTTCGTTCTATAGTTTCTGCTATAGAACGAAGAATTTGGCCACTTTCTCTTAGCCTTGAAACAATTTTTCTATCCTCCGGAGAACAATGACTTTTTCGACCCATCACTGATTTGTTTACTATATATTTCGTTATGAATAAAGATAAACAGTGTTGCCATTTCAGTGCTTTTCGGGTATTTTTTGGTGCTTTTTTCCTTCCCGTACCCGGTGATTTTTTACAAATACCCGTTTTAAAAAAGCGGGTATTTACAGTGCTTTTTCAAATTTTTGGCAGTGCTACAGTTTATATTTTTGGTATTTGTTCGCGTTATTTTTAATTTTTCTTCAATTTTCTGTCATAATTGAAAAAATAATACGAACTATACAAAAAATACATTTTGCAACTTCGTTATATTTAAAATTAAAAATTTTTAAATATTAGTTTGGTGTTTTTTTACCCCTTTTTAGTTATTTTTGAACCTTTTTTACATGATTTTACAAAAATAAAATGTGTTTTTAAATTCTGGACTTAAATTTTTCAAAAAATTAATATCGTGCTTTTTTACCCCATTTTTTGGTAAATTTTTACCCTTTTTACCCGTTTTTATAATACTCACGGTGCTTTCCTGCCTTCAAGAGTTGGCAACACTGAAGATAAACAACGGTAAAATATCTTTCCAAAAACCTAGAGCAGACTGCGATAATATTAAAGAATTCAGCAATGTATTTATTATTTTGACCAAGTACTGAAATCACACCTGTATAAAACTAACACACAATGAAAACAACGGGGAAGCCCCAGTTTTGTTTTTACTTTTAAAGGCAAGAAAGTTTACTTTCCGTTAAAGTAACTAAAAGTAAACATAAAGAAAAAATAAGCACGTGTACTTATTATTTTTACCATATGTGTATATCGTATCCATGTCAAATTGTCGGTAAGTTTAGGTCTGTATAGCAGAAAAAAGAATCCGTGCCTGTTTTTATACTTTTTTCAAAAGTGGGCTAGCTAGGCGTGGTCAAATGTTGAAAAAATTTAAAAGTGTTTTAGTAAAGGATTTGTTAAAATTTTTAGAAATACACCAAGAGACTAAATTTAAACACAATCTATAGAGTTTTTAACGGGCTCTTTTCTGAATGAAAAAAGTTAAGGTTTTCAAAAGAAGTTCTGAATTTTGTTTTTTTGTGTTTTTATGAAAAACTCAATTTATTAAAAAAGCCCCTGCTATTTTATTTTTTAAATATTTAAAAAAAATTCTCAAGATAATTTTCTATTGGTAAGGAAAACATTAGAGATGTGTTCGGCTTAGTTTTCGAGAAAATTTACATTGAACGTAAATCGTTGAAGAAGTTTTTTAATTCAGTTCTTGAATCATTTTTAAAATTTATAATCTAGAGACTATAATACCCATTTCTTACAGCAAGGTTTGGTTGTTAGTTAAAAAAAAAATTACGAAATAAATTTGCCAAAAGGAAACTTTTTGCATCAGTATATTTGTTTGCAGAATGTTAATCGCTGATTGAGTTTTTTAATTTAATTTTTCTGTGAAAAGTAGTGGTAATGAAATTTCATTTCGTAAATGTAATAAAAATTACAAAAAGCGTTTTATTACATGTAATGAAAACAAAAGTAATGAAAATTTTTTTCATTGCAAAGCAATTAATTACTTCCATCTCTGGGGTTCACACATGTCCATAAATGGTTAGCTGGTTATATGTTGATCTTTAATCGCGTTGCCAAGTTTACTATAAATGTAAATTAACTATTTAAAATAGTACGAACTGGGAATTGCACTAGTATGTTCAAATACATTTTCTTAAGTTATTATTTTAAAAGCATGGATGGTAACCGAAACGAATGCGGTTATCGTTAGGGTAACGATATTTTATGTTATTTCGGTAACGGTATTTTAAGGGTAACGCTATTTCATTTATTTCGTTATCGGTATTTTAAGGATAACGGTATTTGAGTTTTTTCGGTAACGGTATTTTAAAGATAACGATATTTAAGTTATTTCGGTAATGGTATTTTAAGGTTAACGGTATTTCAGTTATACCGGTAACGGTATTTTAAGGGTAACAGTAGTCAGTTATTTCGATGCATCCCTCAATTTTTTTTGCAAAAAACAAACGAGACTAAAAACAGAACCAATTTATCAACTTAATGTACAAAAAATACTCAATAACCACGTGAAATCAGCAAAAGCAGAAAATTAAAAATAACGGTAACGGTATTTTAGGGATAACAATATTTCATTTGTTTCGGAAACGGTATTTTATAGGTATTAATATTTCATTTATTTCGGTATCGGTATTTTAAAGATAACGGTATTCCGGGTATTTCGGTAACATTATTTTAGGGGTAACGGTAGTCAGTTGAAAGGGTTTTGAATCGATAACGGTATTTTAGCGGTTTTGCCTACCATCCCTGTTTAAAATTGATATGAGTACATTGAATATTGCAAAAATGTAGGTTTTCGCAATAAATATGTAATTTTGTTTTAAATATAAATCAGTTAAATGTCACCTGATGAGATGTGTGTACAAACATTTTACAAAAGTCGACATTTATAGTTTCAAAAACATGAAAATGCGAATCCTCTTACTCATTTTAGAAATCAATTCACTTTTAAAATAAGTAATTCATAAATATGTTTCGATAACTATGTATGTGTGAGTGCGTGTGGAATACTTTATATATTCTTTTTTTTATATTATTGGTTTTCGACCAATGGTCAGTGGCTAACTCATCCCTTTTTGTAGTATTTGAACCCTTTGTGTGGTCAAATAGTGTGTGTTTGTATTTTTAGGCACCACTATCGTACAAATACGATTGGTTATTTTTCCCATAGGGTGAATATACAAAAACAATTTCGGTTTTTGGTAACAGCAGGTAAGTTTTAAAGGACCTGTCAGCATGAGTTACCACCTCTTTTATATTCCTTAAAATATTCTTAAAGAAAAATAAAATATTATTCGTAAATACTATTGAAGTAGGTACGTACATATGTCTGTATCAATGTTGGTTTGTATGTTTTTTTATATCATTTTGTGTGTTTAGATTGTGTTTCCAAGCAATAAATGTGCCAACCACAGCTGATGTTTGTCAATTTCGGTAAATGTCAAATATCAGCTGGCCACTTAGTTTTTTTTTTTTTGTTATTGAAAACAATCCAATATACGTGTTGGCGGTAGAGTATTTATGATTTTCAACCCTTTTTATATAAATATATATTGTAACACTTTCCTTTTGTTTGAATAACATTTGTTACGGCAATTCTAATACTTCATATTAACAGTGATTACCGAGATTTCACCATTATGTTTGTTCAATACTTGGTTATATGTCAGTAAAATGACAAAGAATTCTAAATCCATTTGTTCGTATATATTCAGTATTTGTATGATTTTCAACACCACTTACAGTTCATTATAAGTGAGTCCTCATACATTTTGTGACATTAAATTCAAAATATGTATATATTTATATTGCTCCCAAACATATGGAAACCAAAATATGAAAAGATTTCAGTTACATATGGTTAAATACAGACCATTGAAATATTAAAGTTTGCCTTAAATACCCCACAGCGACCCTAATATAGAAATTTCTATTAATGTATAAAGAATCGTGCAATTAATGCGATTTTCCTTTAAAAATATTATGATATTTGCTGTGCCAATGCCCGGTACAATATAGTATTATCGCCAGTGACGTTTGGAATGTGGTAACATCATATTACCATATTAATAGTCAAGCCATAACCAGAAGAATAGGAATTAAATCAAAAAAACTATATTGTAACCCCATGTATAAGTAATAAGCAAGATTAAGACAATAAACAGAAATTTCTTATATTGAATACTTTCTTTCTGATATTCTACATTCATGGAATAATAGTTATTGCCTAAATATGTATAATTTTTATCACAAGAGAAAAACTAATTTATTCACATGTCAACAATGAACGAGTGTTTGTTATGGGTTACTGATTTATTAAGTGGCGCCAAAATGTTTTCAAACCTATTTGCTGCTATAGTTTTTTGGCATTTCATAAATAAGCTCTATAAAAGATTATCTTAAAGTGTGCCAAAGAAATCGTTGTAAAACTGAACTACTGTACAAAGGGCTTTCCATTAGGAAGTATAAATTTTGGATTTAATTTAAATAGGCGAACCCTGTAAGTCATACTTTGATGATCATTTCATACTTCGGAAGAGTTTCGTCAATTTTCGTCTAACGAAATGTATTACCATTTAGTTTTTCCTATTCGGTTAATCGATTAATCGGTTCCTCGATTATTTGCCCCTATTTCGGTTAATGTCTAAACAAATAATTTAAAAATAATTATTCGACCCAAATAATCCCAAATGGATTTTCCTCTATTTTTTCCCATTCCCAAAATGATAACATCATTAGACACGTTGGCAAAACCAATCTGGTCTGGAAATATATTTTACAAAATAAAATTTAAAAAAAGTTCATATGTATTTCTTTTGATCCTGCAGTGATTTGAACCCAGGCCGCTGGACAACTACTGGCTGTGCTAAAAAGCTAGCACTGGCAAACAGTTTTTTGGAACTAATATGCCAGCGTTGCTTGCAACCGGATTTGAACTCGGAACCTCCTGACTACAAACTTTTTTAACGAAGCGTCAGCATTTTTATAAAATTATTGCTCTACCAGTGAATTGGTTTTTGTATCACTTACTCGCCAAAATACAAAAAATCAAAAAATATGTGGTTACATATATCCTTACCAGTGTTTAAAAAATATTGAGTCTAAAAATAGATTTCAAAAAATTTAAAAAAAAATCTAAAAAATTATTTTCTATTTGAAATAATGATAAAAATAAGTCATTATCAGTAACTCATTATTATATCTTTTAAAATAATACAGAAGGTAAGTGAGTGTACTGGTAGTCCAAAAAATAATGATATGTCATTACCGTTTCTACACTGGGTTATAGTAGGTAAAAAGTTACCTACGGAAGTCTTCGCAAAAATTCGTAAAAGTAACCCCCAAAGACGAATGATTCTCCATCATTACAACGCGTGCTTTCACACATCTCTTCAAACAGATGAATTTTTGAGCAGTCAATGACTTCTTCTTGTTCCCGAATATCAAAGGTAAACTGCGTGGTCAACGATTTACGAGCGCCGAAGAAGAAGTTGAAGCGTTCAAAAATCATGTCTCAAGAGGAATGGAAAAACTGCTATGACAAATGGTTTGAACGAATGCAAAAGTATATTGATCATCAAGGTGAATATTTTGAAAAACAATAAAGCCATTTTTATTTGAAATTGTCTGTTATTATTTCCTATTCCCGAAATATAAATAGTACCCCTCGTAGTTGGCTCAATGCCAATTTTATTCGTGGTTAAGGTTAAAGACCAACTTCACTACCTCCAAGAGTAAAGTTTTCATCAAAACAACACCAAATGGTGTTAAATTAAGCATTCTTTTAGATAAGTCCCAGCAAAATATTGGTAATGACACCTCATTACTATCTGTATTACCAAAAACGATATATCATTAACTTTTGCATTATTTTATTATATAAAATAATGATTTCCTAATAACAGCCTATTGTATTCAATGTTTTTAAATATAAAATAATGACTTACGCGTAATAGTTTAAATAAGTACTTTTATACATTAAATTTTATTTATTATATGTAAATATGTTTTATGTTCAAATTTTTATGACGAGTCATAAAATTACACACTAGAGAAAACTTAACTTTTTCTGAATATATTTCCTTAAGCTAATAGTATTTGCCTAACTCCTTATTTTTAAGAATCAAGTAAGCAGTCGGATAACCACTTATAATTCAACTTTTTGTTAGCATGTGTGTAACCACTTATTATTCAAAATCTCATAACTACTTATTTCCCATTTTATCGTAAGCGAGCGGGTAAGCGTGACTACTTATAAAAACGACCATGCCAAACAAAAATAATGAGTTTAGACGCCAAAAAATAAGTTGTAATGAAAGATTTTGCTGCACTCAAAATAGTTTGTAGTTTAAATTAACTGAAAATGTAATTTAAAATAAATGAAAAATCAGTTGAAAACCGGTCTACTGACTTTTCATTTAAATCAAAAGAACTTTTCATTTATTTTTAAATGTAAATAAATAAACTACAAAATCCTTAAAAAATAATGATTTTTCATTTATTTCCACTTTTTAATTTTCAAAAAATTAACTACAAAATCCGTAAGAATAAATGATATTTAGTTTATTTCGTTTTTTAACTGACCTAGAAATCGAAAAGGAATTCCTTTTTTTACAAAACATTTTAAATGAAAATATTAACTGTAACAGAAAATCCGTATTTATTTGTAGTTTATTTTTTAAATAAACGACAAAATCAGTTAAAAAATATATTTCTTTGTATTTTAACTGTATAATCATTTAAAAATAAATGTACGGATAACTTTTTAAATAAACTTCACTCAGTTACTGTAATAATATTTTCAGTGTGGGGTTAGCCGACCTATGTGGTTTTATAGTTAAAAAAAACAAACCAAGAAAATACGTTAGTTTTGCATTATACGGTTAATCAATTAATCGCCAATTTTGTCGAAGAACCGTTAATTAATTTAAGTGATTTTTCGAATAATCCATTAACCCGTTAAAGGCCTGGGTCGAATAATTGGAATCACCAGTTTCGTTATATTTATCGCTGTAGACAAATTTGGCTATTGGCAGTTGCCGTTATTAAAAGGTGTTACTGTATTTAAATTATATATTGTACTACCAAAGAAATGTGAAATAAAATTAAGTTTATCAAAACAACAAAACATACGTTTTCTTTTTTACTCGCCCCTTTGATACAAGTAAAGTAAAAACACCGAAATAAAAACGACTGTGCAAATATTTGTAAAAGCGGTCCACATTTTAACTAAATACTCGTGCGTTTTATAGGTACATATTTATAAGTATGCATGTATGTGGTACTTTTTTCCAGTTTCAATATTTATTTTGGTTATTTTTTTTTTACCCCAGACTACAATAAATGTATATATTCTACTTATTGTTAAGAAAAAATACTCTAAAATTAAACATTTTCTGATAAGCGGTGAGGGAGTTTTCAACAATCATACACTATATGTAAATACGATACAATAGACAAACACTCATATTAAATATATTTGACGACGCCAACGACGACAATGACGATGTCACACAAATAATTATCATCATAACTTATTATGGACTTAATTTTATATTTCGTATTATACAAATCAATTTAAACCCTTCTTTTCCACTCTACGAATGTGGAATATTTGTGGCTCCCTCTTGACATGTGGAAAAGTAGTAGCAACTAAAAGTCACTGGGTCTTATCAAACTAGAAATGGAGACATTCATATGCACATCGCTTAGAGGTTATTTGGTATTACCAGGTGTATTTGGGTTAAGCACCTTTACATATACATACGTATCATATATGAAATGTACGTAAATTCATTTCGAAACTGACTAGGTCCAACCAAATATTGGAGTAGATAACACCCGCATACTGTCGCTGAGTAAACTGACATGTCTTATGCAAATAAATAACTCTGCAACGCGGCTGATACCGAGCTACCCAACAAACATGGATATAACCGTAAAGCGAAATATACGAGTAAGTGTGAGCACGCACACGTTATCGTTTGTAAACTTTTTAGAAATAGTTTGTAAAACTCAAAAAATAAATATCTAAAAGTCAACATTATTAGAGTTTTTTTTAAGAAATAAAATGATTTACAAAAATCAAAAATTTGTAAATAGATTTGCCACATAATTTATAAAAAAATTTTTGTTATCCCAGCCTTCAATTTCTTGAGTGCTCATAAATTATGATTCTTATTGGAGTCCAAAATATGAACAATTTCCGAACGCTTAGACTTTTAAACCTAAATAATTTTTTTAGTTGGTTTGAGGTTAAGAAGAAGAATAAACCTTTTTCTCTAAAAATTATAAACCAGGGTTGGCAACCGTTTCATAAAGTTAGTGATAAGTTATAACGTTATTTCAACAGTATTTCGTTAGGTTATTTTAAGGTTATCGGTATTTTAAATTATATCGTTAAATTATTTTAGGGTTAACGGTATTTTAAGTTATTTCGTTACAGTATTTTAAGGTTAACGGTATTTTAAATAATTTCGTTAGGGTATTTTAAGGTTATTGGTATTTTACGTTATTTCGTAGTACATATATCTTAAAGATATCAGAATATTACTTTTACCCTTATTAATAAGTTATTATATAACACAATATCAGAAATATATTATTTTAAAGCCTCCCACATAAGTATTGATGTATCACAATATTCGTAACGTATTACTTTAGGTTTCTAAGTAAAACCAAGGTAAAGGGGTACCCATGGCCGGGCAATGCTTGAAAAAGGTCTAGCCCATTACCATTATTATGAGCCTAGCCCATTATAGTATTATGATCATTTTTACCATTTTTTGAGATTGAGATATTTATTTGTTTACTCTCATTTTACCAGACTTTACATAAAATTACATCGAACAAACTTAATATTATGACCGTACGTATAGTTAACAATACCATTTATAAGTAATCAAAATAAACTCATACAAACTTCCCAATAAGCACGTAGGTTTTAAAAATTCAAGTGCTTTAAATTTTGCTTGAAGTAAAGTATCCCTACGGGAAATTTTAACAAACTGTCACCGAACTGGCCCCTTTATATGAAATAGACTGGTCACTTTTACATGGCGTTGTCATAGGAGAGGGAAATAGACCCCTTGTGACATGTCACAAAACAAATCCTAGGACAGGTTATTGAACTCTCATAAAATACAAAAATCAGGGACCTGTCCTGGGATTTGTCTTGTGACATGTCACAAGTGGTCAATTTCCCCCTCCTATGACAACGCCATGTAAAAGTGACCAGTCTATTTCATATAAAGGGGCCAGTGCGGTGACAGTTTGTTAAAATTTCCCGTAGGGATATTTCAAATTCTAGCACTTGTTTTTTTAACAAAAATATTTCAAACTTGAATTTTTCTTTCCCTTTTGCTGGAGTATGCTATTGAATTAAAATGTAATAAAAGTTGAATTCAAGCCTTGAAACTGGAAAACAGGGCTGGAATTGAACTTGATTTCAACTTGAATTCCAGTGAAATTGTTTATAGGGTTATTTTTTAATTTAATATTTATTTTTTATAGAAAAAAAAACCTAACGTAATTCTAATTTATGATCTAGAGTCAAACTAAAAAGAACATTCATTTACGTAATTCTATTTCGTTAGGTTATTTTAGGGTTAACGGTATTTTAAGTTATATCGTTAGGGTATTTTAAGGTTATCGATATTTTAATTTATTTCGTTAGGGTATTTTAAGGTTAACGGTATTTTAAGTTATTTCGTTAGTGGTATTTTAGGGTTAAAAATAGTTCGTTGAAAGGGTTTTGAATCGTTAACGGTATTTTACGGTAAGTGTTTGCCAACCATGTTATAAACACATTAATTTTTTAAATCAGACAGGCTTCATCAGATATTTTCCATTAAATTGAATTAATTGTTTATATGTGATATATATGATAATTTTTTCAACAACCCGTCGGCTGTAGGAATCGAACACATGCTCCTACATTACAAACTTAACTATACTAAAGTGCGACAGCTTAATCATCTCACACAAGTAAGGCCTTGAATGCAATGCAACTAATTCGGTGTTTTCCTTCCTATTCAGCTTTCTGTTATTATTTTTACTCAGAAGTGATCAATACAAAAACATACAAACATTCTATTTTTAGATTTTTGTTTATCTTGCAATCTCATCCGTGTCTCCTTTATGACAATGAATCTGTTTTGTCTGTGTACTACAACCATCTGGAATTATCCATTCAACCATCGCTCTATTTAGTGGGTCGCGTTTTTAATAAATTAGTGAATAGCGCCGAGTTCACTAATTATCGAGAGAACCGTGAGTAGCATATTTTCTCTATACAGTATGTATTCTATGCTAAAACATGAAATTTTTTTAGGTTATAAGCTTATTTAAAGATTTTTAAAATCATATTTTATATTATTTTTATACTTTTGTATACATTTTTAAAAATGAGAGATTTTCAAGTTTGTTAGAAATTCTCATTTAGTAGATATAATAAAAAGTTTTTGTATTTCAAGTACAAAAATAATAACGAAAAGTACAGATGAAGTAGGTGTTGAAAAAAATTTACTAATATATTTAGTGATTAATTAAAATATTAGTTGATTCAATTACATATTTGTTTAAAAACAAATTTTATTTAAAAATATTTCTAATTATATATTTTTGGTAAATAATTTGTTCGTGTATTGGTTAAAAATAAATAGAAATAAATCGATTTAAAAAATTTTGTAATAAAAAAAAATAAACCCATTTGATTCTAAAGCTGACTTACAGGAAGCAGAAAATATTTTTATTGAAAAATTTAACAGACACTAGGGAATAATCAGACTGCCGCAGTTTCGTCTCACCCAAAGACTCGTCAGTGGTTAGTTTATGTGATAATTGATCAAAGTAATTTTAATTGTTAATTTGACTCTATATGAAAAACTTTTTTGTTTATGTCATGAAATAAACCGATTTCGTTTTATTGAACTTTTTAATTCAGTAATTTAAGTACATAAAAAACTGGCACTATTCGCAATCTACATTCGAAGAACTAATTAGAACATTTCATGTGTCACATTATTACATATAGGGTGAAAACATCTCAATTCAACATAAAACATGTGGCATTTTCGGATTGACCATCTCCTGTTTCAATGAAATTTACCACAACTATTGTTAAAGCATAAATTTCAGAGCCAGGCTCTTTTGGTTTCCGAAATATGACTTCACGAAAATTGGAAAAAACGGCCAAATTTGACTAAAGTATGATTACAAAATCGACAATAACTTAAAAACGGTTCAAGGCATAAAATTCGTTTTGATACTATTTATTAGGTAAGAATGTATATGCATATCGATTTTTTTCACGGAAGGGTCAAAGGTCATTTTTTGGGGTCTTGACTTCAAATTCCCATTGCTCGAAATGCGCATTTTTTAAAATTCTTGAAAAAATATATGATTATTTCTAAACTCTCTTCTACATTTGTGTAGAAATTTAAGATGGTATCTCGGTTCGTTTCTGAGTTATAGCCAAAAACATTGTCATAGGTATGGATTTTTCTGAATTAACACATGTATATTAGAGTGTCCCTTAAAAATAGATTTGTCATTACACCCCCTAGTTTTATTGGAAATGGTCCCAAATGGAAGAAATCGATTTTTTTTTTGGAAAACGTTAACCCGTGCCGAAAGTTGGACGAAAATTGCCCATTTTGGAAAAGAATTGTATTACTATTAAAAATTCCCAAAATTCGAAATTTATTTATTTATTTTTTATTTCATTTATTCATTTAATATAGTCAAAAAGATTCAGGCATGGAATTTTGACTTCATCGGATATCATTAACCCACTTTAGTCTGGAATCCAAAATGACCCACGAATTTGATAAAAATGCAAAAACGTGTTTTTTTAAATTAATTTTAAAGATTTTTTTAAAATGCCTAATTTGGAGATGTCGATTGCTATTTATACCACATAATAGTTGATATTGAAGAAAAAAAAAACAAATTGGAAAAATGATAATTCGGGTTTGTGTTTGGAGCGACTGCTTTCGAGGACATTTTACAAAAATTGCTCATTTTGGCATAAATTTAACAAAATTTGAATGTTTTCATCAAATTTTACACAGTTTTCCGTAAAAGATCACTTAGATTTTGTTAGACTATAATTATCTTTATATTTGTTTAAAAAATATTTAACCCTCAGGGGCCTGGGGTCAGAAAAGACCCATGAAACTTAATATTAATTATGACTACGAGATTGTAAAGCCATTAAATTATTAAAAAAAATCTCAACTGGATAAAAATAATTATTTTATGTAACGCCTCCACATGGGGTTAATTTTTATATTTTTGGCCAAAAACGCCCCACTAAGAAATTTACAGAATAACACCTTTCATAATTTTCGGAAAATTATCACTTTGAATGAATAAAAATAAAGTGGGTTATTTTGTAAAACGCAACGCCTTGCGATGCGTTGATTTGTGTGTAAATTGTTATTGTTACAAAAACAATTGTTATGGAAAAAAACGCAACGCAAGGCGTTCAAAATGTTTCCACTTGATAAAAATTATTATTTTGAGTAACTTGATCCATATAGGGTTAATGTTCTCACTTTTCACAAAAAAAGACCCACTAGGAAATTTACAGAATAACATTTGTCAGATTATATTATGACAAATGTTATTCTGTTATTCTGTAAATTCTCTTGTGGGGCGTTTTTGGCCAAAAGTATAAAAATTAACCCCATACGGATCACGTTACAAAAAATAATTATATTTATCCAGTTGAGATTGTTTTTTTTTTATCAATTTAATGGCTTTACAATCTCGTAGTCCTAATTAATATTAAGTTTCACGGGACTTTTCTGACCCAAGGTCACTAAGGGTTAAAGATTTTTTAAACAAATATAAAGATAATTATAGTCTCACTAAATTTAAGTGATGTTTTTCCGAAAACTGTGTAAAATTTGATGAAAACATTCAAATTTAGTTAAATTTTTGATAAAACGAGTAAAAAGGTTAAAGTCGGGCATGCCGACTATACAATACCCTACACCAGTCTGGTAAAAAGTTAACTAATGTTTGGATCCGAAATTCGAATGGGTTAAAATGGGACTTGTGTCAAAATTTTCTATAATGTGAGTCAGCGAACCAAATTTCATTAAAATATCTTAATATTTGCGACCTGCAGTTTGTAACCAAGCCAATTTTGGGGGGACACTTATATGGGCACTAGGTCTAAACATGGACCGATGTTCACCAAAATCAATAGGCTTCGTCGTTGGGCCGACATAAGTCGGTGTACCATATTTCATCAAAATATCTTAATATTTGCGACCTGCAGCGTATAAACAATATAATTTTGGTAGGACCCTTATATGGGCACTAGGTCTAAACATGGACCGATGTTCTCCAAAATCAATAGGCTTCGTCCTTGGGCCAACGTAGGTCTGTGTACCAAATTTCATCAAAATATCTTAATATTAGCGACTTACAGCGTATAAACCATATAATTTCAGAAGGACCCTTATATGGGCACTAGGTCTAAACATGGACCGATGTTCACCAAAATTAATAGGCTTCGTCGTTGGGCCGACATAAGTCGGTGTACCAAGTTTCATCAAAATATCTTAATATTTGCGACCTGTAGAGTGCGCACAAGAATGCATGGACAGACAGACAGACGGACGGACGGACGGACAGCGTTAAATCGAAATAAAAAAAAATTCTGAGCCGATCGGTATACTATAAGGTGGGTCTAGGACCAATATTTTTTGGTGTTACAAACATCAGCACAAACTAAGGTATAATGAGCAATTTTTGTAAAATGTCTTGGAAAGTAGTCGCTCCAAACACAAACTCGAATTATCATTTTTCCAATTTATTTTTTTTCTTTAATATCAACTATTGCATGGTACAAATATCAATCGACATCTCCAAATTAAGCATTTTAAAAAATCTTTAAAATTAATTTAAAAAAAAACACGTTTTTGCATTTTTATCAAATTCGTGGGTCATTTTTGATTCCAGGCAAAAGTGGGTTAGTGATATCCGATGAAGTCACAATTCCATATCTGAATAATTGTGACTATATTAAATGAATAAGTGAAATAAAAAGTTAATTTTTTCGAAATTTAGAATTTTGGGAATTTTTAATATTAATATACCTTTTTTCCAAAATGGGCCATTTTCGTCCAACTTTCGGCACGGGTTAACGTTTTCCAAAAAAAAAAATCGATTTCCTCCATTTGGGACCATTTCCAAAAAAACTGGAGGGTGTAATGAACGAAAATCGACAAATCGCTATTTTAAGGGACAGTCTAATGTATATACCACAATAGCATGTACCACATTTTTTGATATTATTATAAATTAATTAAAAAACGATTAAAAAAGTTAAAGTCGGGCATGACGACTATATAATACCCTACACCAGTCTGGTTAAAAGCCAACTAATGTTTGAATCCGAAAATCGAATGGGTTAATATGGACTTGTGTCAAAATTTTCTTTAAAATGATAAAAGAAGAGAAAATCGGAAATATAGCCCATATGGGCGAAAGGTCCAAATATGGACCGATCCTTTAACTACACCCAAGGAAAATATTGGTTGGAATTCGATCAAAACCATTAAATGTATTTGCCAGGACGTTATTTTATTTGGAGTTATCTATAATTGAGTGCTACACCAAAAATATTTTACTAGGTATGTATTAAGAATAGAGAAAATGAACTAAAAAACAATCCTTTTAACAAATTATTGGTATCTCCAATCAATTTTAGAATTAGTATCAGTTTAGTAATTCTATGCAGTAGAAGCAGCCATTTATTTAGTGAATATACAAGAAAATTTGTGTTATCTATAACCTTTATTAAAAAAAATACAATATTCGAAAGTGGTAACTACAAATACGGGTATCCTAACCAAATATGACCTTAAATTCGAGTTTCTGTAGAACCAACCAAATTGTGGATTGTATTGATAACACACACAACTATTAATTGGTATTGGTAAACGAATTTTATACCGTATTTGTTTTCCAAATAAAACACATAAATTCAAAATTAGTCATTAAAATTAATAAGTGTTTGTGGTGTGGGTGAGGAGTTGGCCTAGTACGCCGGACATCCGGGTTCGAATCCCGGAAAAGACAAAAATTTAGATGTTTTTTTTTAGTTAAAATAAATTATTCATAAGTATAAACAGTAAATATGGCTAAGAAAATTAAAAGTAGTTGTGGTGCAGTGAGTAAGAGTGTGACCTATTAACCTGAAGCGCCGGGTTCAATATCAGAAAACTCAAAAAAGTAGGGATGTGCGATTAATCGATTAATCAAACTTCCTGATTAATCAAAATCCTGATTAATCAATTAATCGATTACTCAACAATTTTGATTAATCAGAAACGTGATTAATCGATTAATCAGTTATTTCGATTATTCAAAATAATGATTAATTGATTAGTCATGATTCTGATTAATCAAATTTATGAATAATTGATTGAATAATCCAGTTCAATACAGATACATGAAACTTAAGAATGGACATTGCTCAAGTGTGACCAGTGGGCGAACAGTCTGTCTGATTTCCTTTATTTGGAGCTGTATAAGGCATCGCCATAAAACAAAGACAAAATTGCTGTAATTTTTTTATTTTTAAGCATTTTTCAATATTAACTAAAATTATTCAAGTTCTGATTAGTCAAAATTTAAATTATTTGATTAATCATAATTCTGATTAATCAAATTTTCAATTAATAAATTAACTGATTAATCAAAGTTCTGATTAATCATACTGTTTGATTAATCGCACATCCCTAAAAAAAGTTCTTTAATTTCAATAAAATTTTGTGGATCATAATAATATTTATGTGGAACATTATATTGAATTAGACAACCGAATATTGGGTTACATGACGAAAAATATAATGTAATATTGAGATGGCTGTCGTAACCGCACGAATTCGATTGGCAACAAATTCGGTGGCCACAACTGAGACTGTTTTCTAGGTGTAAGCATTTTCTAGAAAAAAATTGAAACCATAAAAAATCTAAGTTAACTCTTTCTTCACATTTTTTAAAAAATAATTTATGGTTTTTAAGCCAACCAGCGTTATTTAACATAACAAATGGGTCAGTTTGAAACCAAGTTCACAAACAGGTTAATTTATATTTTTATACCCTACACCACTATGTGGTCAGGGTATTATAAGTTTGTGCTGATGTTTGTAACACCAAAAAATATTGGTCGTAGACCCACCTTATAGTATACCGATCGGTTCAGAATTTTTTTTTATTTCGATTTAACGATGTCCGTCTGTCCGTCCGTCCGTCTGTCTGTCTGTCCATGCAATCTTGTGCGCACTCTACAGGTCGCAACTATTAAGATATTTTGATGAAATTTGGTACGCAGACCTACGTTGGCCCAAGGACGAACAAGTTTGATTTTTTTGAACATCGGTCCATGTTTAGACCTAGTGCCCATATAAGGGTCCTACCAAAATTATACTCTTTATATGCTGCAGGTCGTAAATATTAAGATATTTTGATGAAATTTCGTACACAGACCTATATTGGCCCAATAATGCAGCCTATTGATTTTGGTGAACATCGGTCCATGTTTAGACCTAGTGCCCATATAAGGGTCCTACCAAAATTATACTGTTTATATGCTGCAGGTCGTAAATATTAAGATATTTTGATGAAATTTGGTACACAGACCTATATTGGCCCAATAATGTAGCCTAATGATTTTGGTGAATATCGGTCCATGTTTCGACCTAGTGCCCATATAAGGGTCCTATCAAAATTATACTGTTTATACGCTGCAGGTCGTAAATATTAAGATATTTTGATGAAATTTGGTACACAGACCTACATTGGGCCAATAACGCAGCCTATTGATTTTGGTGAACATCGGTCTATGTTTAGACCTAGTGCCCATATAAGGGTCCTACCAAAATTATACTGTTTATACGCTGCAGGTCGCAAATATTAAGATATTTTGATGAAATTTGGTACATAGACCTATGTTGGCCCAAGGACGAAGCCTATTGATTTTGGTGAACATCGGTCCATGTTTAGAACTAGTGCCCATATAAGGGTCCCCCCAAAATTATATTGTTTATACGCTGCAGGTCGCAAATATTAAGCTATTTTGATGAAATTTGGTACATAGACCTATGTTGACCCAAGGACGAAGCCTATTGATTTTGGTGAACATCGGTCCATGTTTAGAACTAGTGCCCATATAATATATATAAGGGTCCCCCCAAAATCGGCTTGGTTACAAACTGCAGGTCGCAAATATTAAGATATTTTGACATAAGCCCCATTTTAACCCATTCGAATTTCGGATCCAAACAATACACCAGACTGGTGTAGGGTATTGTATAGTCGGCATGCCCGACTTTAACCTTTTTACTCGTTTTATAAAAAAAATGCTTAATTAAAGGTTTTAATATCGATTTTCATGTCAAATTACACTTTTTTACATTTAAAAAATTTTGGGTCATTTCCGCAAGAAACAACACATTGTTTTGATATACATACTTCCAAGAAAAATCGAAAAATTTCACCTTTGAGCTTGGTAAAAAAAGGGTTAGCGTTGTCAGAGTTCTACAAAATTTTCGGAAAACAATATTTTGTATCAAAATTAAAAGAAATCGGACTATTATCTAAATTATTGGCCAAAATCACACTTTTCTCCAAAATTTTCAACTTTAAAACGCCGTCACTATTAAGTTTAAAGAGGGATATGTGTAATTTCCAGTAGAATTATTCTCTAAGGTGTATTTAATAAACCCCTATGCGTTGACAACTTTTTTTTATATTTTGTTAAACAAAATTTTAAAAAATTCAAAACCAGGGATTTGCGAATTTATAAAAAATTCCCATCTTTGGCCATACCTGGGACTAGGTTGTCATAAGTCAAGACAGAAAAAATTTATATTTAAATATTTGTGGATCTAAGAAATTAAACTAGAGTACAACATTGTAAATTTGTTAAAAAGATATTTTATTTTTTACGATTTTCATAATTTATCTCATTTTAACCCTACAATGGTCTGAGAAAATTGCAATTACTAAAATATTTTCCAATTGATTTTGGATTTTTATACATTACCAGAAAGGTAATTCAGTCTAGATTATGATTTTATTTACGCTTTCTAAAAATACGGTTACTAAATAGCCAGTAATTGGAAAGAAAGCCAAAAAAGTGATTTTTTCGCCTTGTAAATCGTATTTCAAACTTGAGGGCCGATGCGGCACGGGTTCTCGTTATCCGATCTCCCTAATTTTTTGCACGGTGTATTTTTATACGCAATGGCATATTTCTAGGGGGAGGACGGCCTTAAATCGCAAGTTTAAAAATAATGTCACTCTAAGGTACATACACTGGGGCAAAAATGATACTTAGGGACGCGGTTTTGGCTATAACTCAGAGACGAATCGAGATACCATCTTAAATTTTTCACACAAATGTAGAAGAGAGTTTAAAAATAATCATATATTTTTTTTAAGAATTTTAAAAAATGCGCATTTTGAGCAATGGGAATTTGAACTCAAAACCCCAAGAAATGTCCTTTGACTCTTCCATGAAAAAACTCGATATGCATACCATTTTAAAGGGTACATTCTTACCTAATAATACCAAAAAGAATTTTATACCTTGAACCGTTTTTAAGTTATTGTCGATTTTGTAATCATACTTTAGTCAAATTTTGCCGTTTTTTCCAATTTTCGTGACGTCATATTTCGGAAGCCGAAGAGGTCCGAACCCCAAAACAAAATCTATTATTAATATTTTATTGGCAGCATATGCCTTAATGATGATTTTACTAAATGAGGTCGTGAATCACTAAGGCATATGATGTCAATAAAATATCTTAAAAGTAGATGTTGCAACAGTTTTTTCGCTCTCCTGAAAATCTATTAAAAAACAGATGTGACATTTTGCAGGCCGGTCGACGATATGCTAATATATTTACGCACAGCGCATAGTGCGGGGATATTTTTGCGATCAACAGTTTACCCTGCAGACATTTGCTGACTTTGATGACTGCCCCAAACTCTTTCTAGGTCTTGCGTTGCGAATACTTTGAAGACATTTGTGACTAATATACCACATACTTAGTTTGGGCACTTTTTTGGCTATGTCCCCTATCTATCCGCTGTATATATATATATATATATTAGGCTGGGTCGATTTGTGGGGAGGCAAAAAAATCGCCCATGCCTCAGTGAAAATCGTATTCTAGGGATCAAAATAAGAAACTTTGCCGAAGGAACCATACCTCTAAAACGAATTCTACTACCCCCAACTGTTGACTTTTGTCCCGTAGGGTCAAGTTTTGAAAAATCCCACTTTGACCCATTTAGAGTGCCCCAATCGAGTCCAAATGTATGACCGACCCCCACTAACTTTGGAGGGCCGATCCACCCATGCCAGTGGTACACGCCCTGGAACTCCCCTGGGGGGTTCCCCATACAAACATTTTAAAAAATCACCATTTTTGGCACTTTATTTTATTATTTTTTATTTATTTTATTTATTTTTATTATTTTATTTATTTTTTCTCTTTAGAAATTTATTTAGTCAGAACATATGTAAATGAAAAAATTAATTTAACTTAGTAATAGAAAAGAAAATAAAAAAAATTACTGTTTGAAGTCTTTTTTGCTTTCAAGTCTGGGCATTTTTTCTTTTCTATTACTAAGTTAAATTAATTTTTTCATTTACATATGTTCTGACTAAATAAATTTCTAAAGAGAAAAAATAAATAAAATAATAAAAATAAATAAAATAAATAAAAAATAATAAAATAAAGTTACAAAAATGGTGATTTTTTAAAATGTTTGTATGGGGAACCCCCCAGGGGAGTTCCAGGGGGTGTACCACTGGCATGGGTGGATCGGCCCTCCAAAGTTAGTGGGGGTCGGTCATACATTTGGACTCGATTGGGGCACTCTAAATGGGTCAAAGTGGGATTTTTCAAAACTTGACCCTACGGGACAAAAGTCAACAGTTGGGGGTAGTAGAATTCGTTTTAGAGGTATGGTTCCTTCGGCAAAGTTTCTTATTTTGATCCCTAGAATACGATTTTCACTGAGGCATGGGCGATTATTAAATCGACCCGCCCTAATATATATATATAAAATATGTGTCGATATGTAATTATATAAAGTGCTATAAATAAAGTGCTATATGTAAAATATAAGCCCTTCATCTTTCATCACCTTTCACTTCTTCTCTATTCCCTTTCCAAAGGCAGCAAAATGTTAATTAATAGGAAGAATTTCCTGAGTGTTGCTTCTCTTTAAAAAAAAACACATTAAAAATATTCTTGGGTACATAACGCATCGATTATACACGTGTTGTAAATGAGAAAAAACGCATTCTTTTTAAGAAATTCCGATGTTTGCATGTTTATGTTAGTACAGTTTTACTTACAGTACAATCATTGCGTAAGTGAAAATGCAAACTTTCAACATTATTTAAAGCTTTTATTAAGCTTTTTGTTAATGCAAATTGTTTGCTGGGTATGTGTGTGTGGAGTGTGTACACAAAGAATATTTTATCCGACTAATGTTGCTCTATAAATCCGCTGAATTCTGATATGCATATAAACGAAAACAAAATTCACATAAAACTCATACTCATATTTACTGGTTACTGGTCACTATTACACGAAACTTTAACGTTAGTGTAAAAGATAACCAGGTAAACAAATTACCCACATGTACTGCTTGTATGTAGTAATGCCTTTATTTACTTTTGTTAACGTAGATAAGATCATAACTAAAAAAATTTAACATTAAACGGCTTTTGAGGTAAAAATTTTTAAATTTCTTATCATTAAATTAGTCAACCAAATTAATTTCACCCACATATAATACTAACAAGGGAGGTCTCCTAGAGCGGACCTGTGGATCTAAATGAATCTTGGATACTTATATTGTAGATGAAAACCTCTAAGACGCACTGTTTTTTTGGATGTTCAGTCTATTATTTAGGAGTAAAAAAAGTTGGGTCAAAAATCTGAATTATCTTTATACATTAACCCACTCATTCTCACTGTTACGTATGTTATAACGGTTAACAGTAATTTAGAAGCATGCTAGTTAAGGACTTTAAACAGTAATTGAATTAGTTTTACTCCTTCATGGTGTTCTAAAACTATATTAAAAGAGGTATATTTAAGAACTTTTGTTTTTTGTTGGTCATAAAATTCAGTAGGTTTATCTGTTCTAAATCGCCATGGGTATTATACGTGGATTAGGCAACTTTTCGTGCATTATTTTTTATTATTAAACTTACGACTTAATGAACGAAATCCTTGGTCCTCGCTTATCGATAGCATTTTTGTATACATTTTAAAAATTTTTGCGTATTTTGATCAACGTCAAAATAATTTTTTTTTCTTTGCAAATTACACATTAATTTTTGGTTATAATTCACTAATATTTTTTAGGCGTATTCACAGTTCATTCAAAATTAAAGTTCTGCTTTTAATTTTTTGTTATTGTTTTTATATTCCAAAACAAACTTTTTTTTTGTATTCTTTGTAATCAAATCAAAGATTTCTTAGATATTTTCTAATGAAAGGATTTTCTTTGCCGAGTGTGTTCACCCCACAAAGACTTCACGTGGACTGACGTTACCGTTTATTATACGTTGCGTTGGCAGTCCTGCTAACTATTATTGACGGTGACTGAGACACATACGCAGAGTGGATGACCCTCACATCGAACTGACTAAAAAAATTTATATAAATGTGAGTCCCTCACACATACATACTTTGTCTCCCTTCTTCATACACCCCTGGACATAAGTTGTAAGTAAATGTTTTGTGTATGTGTGTTTTGAAAAGCGTAAGTGTTGGTTGAAACGCAATAAGGGGGATGAAACCTACTCTCTATGGATTGGTTGTAATGAGCTCTGCTTCCGTTCTAAAGATACAAAAGGCGCTGCGTCATCTTTAGACAAAATTGATGCTGTGAGTAATATTGAGCTCAAGAATCAAATAGGAATACACTGAGATGAATCTTCAAAAGATTTAATGCGCAATTTTCTCTTAAACAAACTCATAATTAGTCAGATACGCAACACGTTGAATGACAAACATATAAATAAATAACCACTATCTATGTAAATAAAGGAACTCGGAATTGCGAAAGGGTTGTATTTTAACTCAAGTATGTATTTCAATTCCATACTATAAATAAATATATAGGGAAAGTTGAGGAGATTCGGAAACATTTTCATCAGGCCCAAAAAAAGTACTTATGAATATTTTTTTTAATTCTTCTATATAATATATTCTATAGAATAGTTTATGGTCTTTCTTATTAGCAAAAATTAAATTTTCTTGAATTTGCAATTTGAATTTTTTGGTGGTTTTTCGCAACAGACAACTTTGTATCAAATTGGGATAAGTTGAGAGAAAGGACCCAACAGAATCTGGTTGCTAAATATTAGTAAGGTAAAAAGTAAGATAAAATTCATTAAATCTTTTTCGTTGCCTACGAAAAACAATCAAATTTGTTTATTGTAAAAATTTGTCGCGTGCATCTTAAGTTTATTTTCCCTTTGAAAACCGTTTTTTCATTGAAAATTTTTAAAAAAAAGAAAAGTTTTTCAGAATTATTTATTTTTCTCTTATTACAGATTAGTTTCAACTTTTATCACATTTTCTGTCACTGTTTTATTTTTTCGATTATAAGTTTTTTTTATCGAAACATTTTAACAAACCATTTTTGATATGTTCCGAACTTGGTTGATGAACGAAATTGTGAGTTATTAACCACAATTTTGAATACACTTTTTTAAAAATTTAAAAGGCAACATGCAAACCTGATGAAAATTTTCACCATTATCGATTTAAAGCACATATTTTTGTAGCATAAATTATTATTTAATGAAATTTTTTTTAAATATAAATAAATACGTGCCACCACCACTCGCGTGCCACTACTGCCATAGTTTTTCCAGCCCTGATATAGGCCAAATATATTTAATCCTCTTAGAGATAATAATGTGAGTGTATCATTCACAATATATTTTCCATAATCGATTGAGGTTTATTTGAAAAGTAATAGCTAAAGTTTGTTTTCAATTGCAAAATCAATTAAAATACATGGAAACATATTGTTTAAATTTTTTTTATCTGTCAATAAAAAACAAACTACAAAAAAATACGTATCCTCTGTGGGAGTGGATATTTTCAGTCAAATATTCTATGTTTAATTTTCTATCTTTATAAAAAAATAATTTAAATAATTTCGTTGTTTTCTGTTTAAAAAAAAAATCAATTATTTTCGGTTTTCTTTTTTGTTAAAATAGTTTCTTTATATACAAAATTATTTCAATACAAATTACAAGAAATTCTTTACTCATACACACAAAAATAGCCAATAAAAATATGAACGTGTGTGTTGTGTGTGCAGTGTTTTGAAAATTCATGGATATTTTTCTAAGTAATCGATTTCAATTATTCTTTTCTTTGGGAACAAATACAAGACTTGATGCAATATTTAAAATTGTCATTTCTCTGGTACCAATATTTTTGTTTCGAAAATTTTCTATTTGCGTATACAGTGATTCTCGGTTATAGTCCATTCCGATATAGCCCATTTAGTGATATAATCCATATTATATGCTTCTACTGTCCTCTAAACGCATTTCCAACCAAAATAACGATATAGTCCAAATAAATCAAGATGTACATAGTTAGTCACAATAAATTACCACAAAAATTACAAAATTTATTCTGAAATCCAAAAAATTTTAAGTTTTATGGCGTTTTCTTTGCTGAAAAAAAAATGTTGCCTTTTTTCTGCCCTTTTTTTACAAAATGCCTTTTTGTGTATAGTAATAAAAGGTAAACATAGACATAGGTATCAAATTAAAGGTATTTCAAATATCAATCTAACCGTGTATAAAATATGTCTAATTATTCCCTAATTTTCGTGCAATTTAACAAAATGTCACATTTTTCTATATTTTGGTGTTTTGTTAAATAAGTTGAATATTGTTTGACATTTTTGAAGCATAGTTAAATAGGTCTTTAAAATACCTTTAATTTTATACCTAATATGCCTATATTTACTTATTATTTCTATGCACAAAAATACATTTTTTAAAAACAGGGCAGAAAAAAGGCAACACTTTTTTCAGAAAAGAAAACGGCATTAAATTATATGAAATTTTAAAGCAGAAGATTGGGCAAAGCTTTTTAACCCATTTTTTACCAAACTGGTTCTGTATACATATGTAATGCTAAAGCTATATACATGCTAAAGTTATAAAACATGCTACTTAGAGCTTCATCATGAAAAAGTTCATAAAAGAAAACAAACCAAATGTCTAGTTTCATTAAAATGGGACGTGTTAACGAAATATTTTTTTACAATCTTAAGAAAAATTTAAATTTAAAAAAGCCGATTTTAACAAAACTTTTTATCTAAGATTTTTTTACTAAAATTAATTATTTATATCTATTGTTTACATCTTAGATTCATTAATATTTTCTTAATAGGGATACAATAGTCGAAAATCCACCAATTTGGACTTTTACTTTCAACGAAAGTATCTATACTGAATGCGTCTTAAAAAATAAAAATATGAATCTGAGCTCTTATGAAGTGCACTAAAAGTTAAGGTTATTTCCAATCTGTCTTTGAAATGGTTTTATAAAAACTTGTGAATATACCAATTTCAAAACCAATGTTTCAAAATCTTTCCTGTAATTTCATACAATTTTAATCCCAATAAACAGTAATATTTCAAAAATTCGAAGCCCTAAATTTTGATAAAGTGAAAAATTCAAATTATTGTAATTTTATTTAAACAAAAACGATTTGAATTTTAAATTGTTCCTATTTGCAGGAGTTCGCTATTAAAATAAAATTTTCAATTTCTTTCAACCTTTTAAACTAAAAAACTAATCTAGAATTCTACTTTAAATCCAGAAAAATTGTTTACAGGTAACAAATACGTTACATGATTTAATAAAAACTATAGAACTTAAATAAGTGTTTTAAGTAAAAATGTTTTATTGTCAAGCTACAGATAATGGATTTCTCATTTCCGCACAAATTTGGTTCATATTTTTTCTTGTTTTGAAACTTAATAAATTTTGGGATACAATAAGGTGCTCACAAGGGGTGTGCTATCTGTTGTATCGTCCTACAGGCAACTTTATTATTATGTGCCTATAACTCCCGTTATATTTAATTTTTTTGTAACAATTTTTTTTTCTCAGTAGTATTGGAGTTCCACAATGCCTGTGTATAATTTCATATAGCAGGCTTTGATAGTATTAATTTGCGAGCTGCTTTTCATAGTGCCCCATCAAAATTTAAGGAAAAATAAAATTTTTCTTTAAATTGGTCTCAAAAATTGTGTAATAAATAAAATTCAAAAAATCAAAATTTCTTATGTAGAGTTTAGTCATCGAAATCATATAAAATTAACATTTTAAAAAATCTTAACCCGTTCGGGACCTGCAACATGTTAATATTTGAAAGTAAATTCCAAAAAGCTCCGCTAGGGTGTGCTGGAAAGCCATAAAAATAATAAAAAAATATTTCTTTGGCATAGATCTATCTACATTTACACGAACTTTGGTCGGAAAATTCCCAGCCATTTTAAGTTGGGGTCGAAAGGGTTAATATTTCGCTATTATTTGGTTGCTATAACTTTATTGTTATCAAGAATCCTATCTTATATAAGAGGACATTCCATAGATATGTACAATATATACTAATGAAATTCGTAGCGGTAAATATAAGAAAACTTCCTGATCAAAGCTAAACATTTTTTGTACAAAATTTTAAAATTTCACGAAATCCGCGACTCGGATTTCAATTTTGATTTTATATTCGTAATGTATACTTATTAGGATGGACTGCTTTCATTTAAGAAAACTTATCTTTGTGAAAATTTAAAACTAAAATTTTTTTTATTTATTCAGAAAGTATTTAAAAAGGTCGACTTTTTAAAAAATCTTTAAAAAAATTAAAGTAATATATTTTAAATACTTTTATTAGTTTTTTCTTTTCTAGAAAAAATATTTGATTTTCTGAAAGGATTTTATTGTCGTAGGTTTTCATTTGGATTTGAGGGAGTTCTTTAAAATTAACGTGTCTTTGAAGACACGTTGCTAAAAGTGGGTTAAATCGTTTTCATATTTCAACTTTTTCACCGTAATAATACTAACTAAATATTATATAGTCACAAAAATTGATGAATAGGTATATCCGAAAAATTTTAACTTGTAGTCGCAGTGGCGATATAGTCTACTATTTGTGTGCGACTTATTATTGTAATATACAGAAAAAACTAAAAACGAATTTCAACAACGAAATTGTTAATATCAATTAAAATTTTAATTGATTTTGCACCTATCACTCAAATGATACTATTAATTACTAAAAATTGTATACGATTAATTGAAACAAATTTCGATTAAAGTAGTAATAATATCAATTAAAACATTAATTGGAAATAAAAAAAAAATAATATGAAATTGTAAAAAAGTGAGTGTATGTCATGTTTATATATTTGGAGTACTGCATATGTGTTTGTTTTGTTTTTGAACTGCAAAGGTTTTGGTTCTTATACTAAAAATTTTCTATGTATGCATACAGTTTAAGAAAAAAAAAGTTTGGGAATTATACAACACATAATTATGTAACAAATATTTGCAAAAATATTTAAAAGTCAATTAAAATATTAATTGATTCAATTAAATACTTATTTAGAAACAATTTTTATTTTTAATATATATTTAATTAGATATTTAAGGTTAATAATTTTTTCTGTGTAATTAAGGCCCAACTATATTAGCGAAGTCGAATTAAGGAAAACAATCACCCGGGATCATGTTCTCATCTCTAGATCTGAGATCACGACTTACTCGAATTCGTAAATTTTGTACCTTTTGTAAAAAGAAAAGTTTTAGTAAAAATCTTACTTTTTCAATTTTTATATACAAGGTTTAGGATAAAAATAAATTAAAAAGTAAACTTTTTATACAGAATTATATTTTTAACAATATTTGCAAGATTTACGAATTCGAAAATTTTTTTTCGAATCGAGTTACGCGGTCCCGGTCCCCCAGGACTTACTTCAGAAAGCTAGTTTCCGGCAACTTAATAAACCACTGTTTGGCTATATAATATAGTGAGATGAGATATCTTAACATCTACGTAGTATATCGAAGGTATAAAAAATTAGTATTTTTCATTTGAATGTATAATATATTGAAAGAAAATTATGCTCCAAAGAGTTTTCTATCTATCAAACATCTGAATCTTTCAAGTGCTGAGAAATTGGAGCTGAAAAGAAAATATTTTCATTAAATTTTTTCCACAACTGCTAAATTCAACATTCCCTTAGAAGAACATTAAAAAACCCCTATTGTTACTTGACGATGTTTCACATTTTTTCTTAAATTACTTTGTTTGATGCTTTCTACTCATATTACCAGTGAATAGCAGCAGTGAACCTAATAAAAAAAACATAGCTTGGCAATATAGATCGCATACACATATAGAGTATGAAGATATATTTCTTTGTTTCCTTTAACGTTTTTTATTTTTAGTTTCTTCATTATTTTGTTGATGTTTTTTGTTCCGTATGTGCGTCAGGATGATTACTACACACGTATCTCAATATGACCCTAAGAATGTGCGCAGACGCTGTGTGAGCTAAAAAACACATATTCACTTATAAGTAGACGTTTTTCTATTGTGTTACCCTTAGATTTTTTTTATTAAGATTTTTCAATTAATAATGAAGCGAAATAAGAACGGTAAAGCTGCGTATTGGACATGTATGCATATTTGAAAAAGGATGCTGCTAATGTCCTGATAAAAAAATTCTCAACTGTTTGGAAATCAAAAGAAAGAAAATATAAAAAATAAAATAGAAAAAAGTGTTTATCCCTTACACAGTTAAAAATTTGTTTTTATTTTTTTCTATACCCTACATTAGATTGTGGTATTGGGTATTTGTGCTTTTAATCGTAACACCTGGAATGAATTTCAACGCAGAGTCTTGAATAATATTAAAGTGAAGCTGTCGTGTAACCTTTGGATGCACATACTTTTTTTAATGACATTCAGTGGACTCTAAATGTGATTAAACAAAAAATTCTTTGTCACCAATTTGTAAATGTGCAAAAAATAGGGAAACAAAGAATATATACTTTTTTAAAAAAGGTGTTCATTTTAAAATAGAATGTCAAAATAAGATTTTTTTTAATTATATGTCGGGAATTGTAGAAGAACGTCTGAGAAGAAGACCTACACAGAAAAAAGTAGGCAATTAATTGAAAATTTATTTCCCCAATTTTTTGTTTGAAGTGTTTATAAATTGTTATTTTTCATATAAAATTTTTTAAAAAAAAAATTCGAAGTTACAAAAATATAACAAAAAAATTTTTTATTATTTTTTTTTAATTTACAAATTCTATTGTTGGTGCCTTTTTAAAAAGTTTTTTTATTGTCTTTCCAAAAACGATATGAGGAAGATGATATTTCCGAAAACTGATTCTGTCAGAGGGGACCAAAAAAAAAGTATAATTGTATCGGCGTTTTAAAAAATTAAGTGTGGCCCTATATTTTGGGGGTTAAAGTTTCCCCCCTTTTATTTTTTATCCATTGTGAATCCATTTTAATAGGATAGGATCTTCCTCGGACGATTTTTGCCTACGAAATTTTCAATAACTTCTTTAATGCGTTGCCATGCAGCAAGCTCAATTGGTGAGAGCAGTTGGTCAAACTCAATGCTTTTCATGATGTTTTTTATATAAGACCCAACAAACACACCTGTTATAATGAAAAGACATAATTTTTTTTAATTTATTTGACAAAATAAAGTTTGAAGCATTTATATCTTCTTTTATATTTGCTTTGCTAATTCAATAAGAGCGCTGCAAAAGTTTTTTTAAATAAAACAAAAACGGTTTTGGATATCAATGAAATTCTTTATTCATTATGACGACCATAAATTGGACGTAGCGCTCTTAACGTTGAGGCCACTGACTCCGATTGTCGGTAGTAAATTTTAATAATTTCGACTCGTTGTTGGCTCGTATATCTTTCTATCATGAAATGGCAAACCTTACTGAAGAGAAATGTCAAAAGAGCGGCAAGAAATATGGCGTCGTTTGCTGTCCCTGTCTTTCTACTTTTGTAGCGTCCCTGTTGAAGAACCCTTTATATAAACGAAATGTTTATAAGTAGTGATTATGTGAAATACCAGAACAGACAATTCTGGCAATCGTTTGTTTAATTTTTTTTTGTTCCCTTTCGCTTTTCTAAGAAAAAGGTTTTTATAATATAAAAGCCAGTTTATTTCCTTTTTTGCTTCGTAGAATTGTCTACTTATGTGAAAGTCTGGACATTTTTATATTTTACGAACATTCGTAAATAATGTTCAAAAGAATCACAAAACACATCATAGACTTAATTTTTAGCAAATAAATTAAATAAATTCTCTACAAAGTTTTTGAGTTTTTTTCAGTCTACTAATATTCAGAAAAAAGTTTTATTGATCTTAGCAAAGATTTTTGTCAATTGCAATCGACTAAGTGTTAGCAAAACTTGTGCTGAGGTTACTATTTTTTTTTTTGTTAAAATCAGCTCGCTGATTTTTAGCAAACCCCTTTTGCTGAAAATACCAACTTTTTTGCAAGCACACTTCTGACTAAAAATTTTCTCACGCAGTGTATGTATGTTTGTGTTTATCATAATTGTCTAGTATTATATATCGCTGTAAAGCTTATTAGAAACTGCATTTGCTGATGGAGAAATACATGGCATGTTGTATGACAACCGAAAAAGATATTTTGGAAAAACTCCATTTTTCATATTTTTTGTGTGGCGACATGTCTGAAATTTGTGAAATTTAAAATTATTTTTACCTAACAGGAATGTACTCCCAAAAAGAAAAAGCTTTGTACCCGTATTGCCTATGTTAAGTAGTCACATGTTCCCAAATTTTAAAAATATAAACCTTCTCGAAAATTCGTCTCAAACCCGAAGTAGGCCGAATATCGAAAAAAGCCGAATCACCCCCTCACTTAAGTATTATAAGTATTATAATACTTATAAGGAATATATGTGAATTTGACCCTTAATCCAATATACATTCCCATACAAAACCACTTAAAATTTTGATGTTTTGTGTTAAGCCATAAACAAATAAGAATGTTTAAGCCTGTTTTATACACTTCTAAACAGGCCTTTCAAATACATTTCGTTTGACCCTAAATTTGCCTATAGTTACTTTGGAATAAAAATAAAATAGCCATTTTTTACCCCTTACGTGTCCTTAAAATTTTTCTCCTCTACAACATATCCGAAGCTCATTAAGCCCCGTCGGTCCGTGTTGGGATTCTTTCCTTGTAATTTGGATATAAACCACAGACAATATGGGCGCTAACATTTAACTTTATGTACAAATAAGTTTCAGACTACCTAAACATGAAAATGGGCTGCCAAAAATATGTTAATATGTTAATTTTGTCTCCTCTATCTCATATCCAAACTTTATCAAAATCAGTTTTAATATTTTTTCAAGTTTATGTTAAAATTTATTAAAATTTGTATTGAAAAAAATCTAAAATTTCTTCAACTCTTTGACATTCTGAAAGCAATAAAAATACTATAAGAAAAATTATATTTTATATTTAGTGGCCGTTTAGCGTTCGGTAGCATAAATTCGTTGAACAAGGAAATCTTTTGATTAAATTTTCCATTCATGCTTTTCTAGTGATTTTAAATGGTCTTAAGTAACCGAATGATTCAATAGTAACCAAATTCGGTTGAGGAAATAATTTTTTTTTCTAGGTGCATTCGGTTTTAGAATTTGGTATCTGTTAACAATTTTTTTATTTTATCGGAGGAAATTGACAGATTTTTAAGTTGCATTATCTGAAACATATAATAACACCATGCAACAATTTTCAACTTTTCCTCACGAACATGAAAAAATCGATATACACATGAAAGTAGAGACCATATATAGTAAAACTGCGTACGCAGTTCTTCTTCATCACGTCAGATGTCCTTTATAAAGACTCCAAAATATCAAAGTATACTATAATGGCAACATATTTTTATTACTGGTATCCAAAATGGGTATTAAATAACATGGAGGAATCTCCACAGTTAAATAATAATGCAAATTTTAACAAAAATTTTAATAGCCTTGTTATGGTTTAATTTTTGTTAAAAATATACTAATTCAATTTATATATGTGGCATGATTTGGCCTTGGTTGGGAAAAACAAAAGCTTTTATTAAAGTTTAGAGATTATAATCATTCATTTGATATCCATGTAAACATCATAGAATGTGTTAAATTGCCTATTGGAAAAAGAGTGGCAAAAATACCATTTTTTTTTAAATTTAAAGGACACCTGACGTGATCATGAAAATCTGAGTACGCAATTTTATTATACACAGTCCCATAACCCACATTCTGACGATGCTCTAATAAGTCAGTAGATAAGTTGTCATTGTGTGTGTTCGGCAGATACACTTTAATTCGCAACAGTTCTACAACAGTTGTACAACTGTCTGCTGAACGACCTGATCCGCCTGAACGCTGTCATATTTGGTAGCAGTGTCGACCGCAGTGCGACGTTTTGTCAATAAAGCAGGTTTTTGTATTTTCTTTATTTGTCACTGCCGAGAAATTATAAAATTTCCTAAATAAACAAGAGCTGAATTCAAACGAAATTCAACAAGAAATTCTAAAAAATATTGAGTAGTTATCGCGTAATTCAAGAACAAAGTTTGACAATACTGCCACTGCCCACTGTGACTGTGACTATCTGGATTGGGCATTATTGATACATTTGTTGTTGTTTATTTTATAAATATTTTTTTTTGTAAGAATGACAAATAAAAATATAATTCAAAAACAAAAATTTAAAGAAAATAAAGAAAAATATAAAAAAAATTATATTTAAAAACAAAACAAAGAAAACATCGTTCAGTAGAGTTACTAATCACAAAGCGCTACAAGTCACCGGTATCAATTTAAGGTTTCTCTGCTGAATGCTGCCATTGATAAGCGTCGACTCCCTGTTTTTTACATGGTCTAAAAGTTCCAAAATATACTTCGCAACTCCTGCCCATATATATATAACAGTTTGGCTGAAAAGTTCGTAGGTTATCATAGAAAAAAAATTGTTTTTGATAAAATTTGATTTTATTATTCAATATAGTTGCCTTCAAGGGCGATACAATGCTTATAGCGGTCATACAATTTTTCGATACCCTTTTTATAGTACGATTTTTCTTTAGACTCAAAATAGGCCTCAGTTTCGGCGATTACTTCGTCATCAGCGCTAAAGTTCTTTCCAGCGAGTATTCTCTTGAGGTCTGAGAACAAGAACAGGATATCGACGCATAAATTCGGGTTTATTACGATTAAACAGCTTCAAACACAGCTCAGAATCATCAATTCGTTGTTGTTTTTGGTTGATTGTGAGCTCGCGCGGCACCCACTTTGCACATAGCTTTCGCATAGCCAAATATTCATTCACGATATGTCCAAGACGTTCCCTTGATATCTTTAGAGTCTCAGATATCTTGATCAACTTCACTTTACGATCATTCAAAATTTTTTTGTGGACTTTTTTGATGTTTTCGTCGGTAACAGCCTCTTTGAGGCGTCCACTGCGTGCATCGTCCTCGGTGCTCATTTCGCCTCTTTTAAACTTAGCAAACCACTTCTCAATGGTTGATTTTCCTGGTGCAGAGTCCGAATAATGTTTATCAAGCCAAGCCTTGGCTTCAACAGTGTTTTGTTTGTTAAAAACAATGCTTTATTAACACACGAAATTCCTTTTTATCCATTGTTTTAAATCGACAGCTGTCAAATTTATACACGTGTCTTTCGAAGGTTAGGGCTAACTAAAAATCATATGGATTTCATACTAGTAGCGCCATCTATATGTTAGCCTACGCACTTTTCAGACAAACTGTTACATATGCTATCTATACCTTGTATATATAGCAAGGTGATCGCATGGGTTGAACGACTTTTTGCATCGCAGCAAAACTTTTCAATGGACATCACACTAAATTCTCCTGCACATAACATGAATAGTTTTGGTTCCTCAATATCTATACCACACATTTGCACAGATGTGTTTGAAGATTTCACAGCTCTATGGCTCTAACGTGCACTAAAATTGGTTCTGTTTACAAATATTGTCAAACGGTCTTGAGCGAGCATGTCATAATCTGCCTTTTAGGCCCATCCTCAGAAAGACTTGGCCTATGTTCGAAGGAAAATGAATAACAGATGCTTCTGTCATCTACGAAAGAGTATATTGTTTGATCAAGATCAAAAGATGAGAATAAGGGAAGGAGAAAGCACAGAATCTTGTTGCGCCCCTAAATTCAGCTGACACTCCTTAGGTCAGATATCATCTATGGAAACACATATGGTGCGATCTCTCTGAAAGCTGTAAATAAATCAACAGAAGTCATTATCTCAACCGAAAGCAATAAGCTTTGATATAAGTGCGATGTGCCGCACATGACCGAAAGTCTTGAAATATCTAAAGCTATTATGCTGCTCTTACCAACCCCATGAACGGATGTGCTCCAATAATTTACAAGTTGTTTATTTACTCCCCATCACCTTGGAAAACTTCCAACATGAGGAGATGACTCCCTTAAAGGTAATCAAACGGAAGGGCTAGAGTCGAACAGCAGTTTTGTTATACCGTTTCTTATTTTTACCTAATTTGATACACGCCTTACGCCGACGAATTGATTTTGGTCGTACGCCGAGAAATCAAATCGAATTCTCAAATTTAGAAATCGAAATAGAATAGTTGGCACCATTATACAAAATTTACACTTTAATCTGAAGGGGATTAAATAAGTCGTACAGTTCAATTTTTTTTTTGTATAATTATGTTAATGGCAGACAACATTTAATTACACCCAATTACTTAAATGCCAAAATCAATACTGAACATTTGGAATCTAAAAAAAGTTTGAAAGGGTATCCCATGGTCGGTCTTGACCGAGTGTTATTTTTGTTACGACCTATACGAGTTTGATATTAATATGTGTATATGTATGTGTGTGGTTTTAATAGCGCTTTTGTGACCCCTTGCATAGTATCTTAGGGAGCCTCTGTTATTATTGTACGTGTTTATCCTTGCGAATCCAAAATATTGCAGTTTTTTCTTCAATTTTGTTATTTACTGTTTTTTAGGGATCATTGTTGTTTTTATATGATTTTCTGTGTATGAGATTTTGTATTTGCTATAGAATTAAAAAAAATAATTTTTTTCGTAATGTATCGTCGTAAAGAAGCACACATACGGTTGTGTTCTCATAAAGAAATTTCGTTACACAGCGACATCGTCATGGTAAGGATGTGCAAAATCTCACCCTTCAGAATGCGTTACCGTTGTTGTCTTCAACAACCAGTTTAAACGAGTAGAGTGTTGAGGTGAACATAAAAAATAATAACTCCGTACAATAAGATCAGGACGAAAAAAAACTAAGGACTACAAAATTACTACGTGTCCCGTCCGTTTGCAATCACATTCGTATCGTTATCCTTTTTAGGTAGCGCCTGCCTGATTTTTTTTAGTTTTTGTAACGGCATTTTTTTATGCAAATACTGTTCCGGGATGGGTGATGTGAGTATTGTGTGTGAGTTTGTTTCTACCACCAAAGACAACTAAGGTAAGAATATAGTTTTTTAGAACGTTTTTAGTTGCATATGTCATAAAAAACAGTATACATTGTTGTGTGTGTTTTATCTTATTTTTTTTGTGGGTAAGATTTTCCCAGGGTTTCTTAAAAAAGAGACACATCCCTTTAAGAGGAGGGTACCCATGAGTATTTATAAAAAAAACTGTCATATGAGCGCTTGCGGAAGTTTTGCATAGGATACAATATAATAGGATAGGAAGCAAAACAATGAAATGCATATTTGTGAACCGCCATCAAAAACAAGATACTGACAATTGCTCATTATCCTTAGGTTTGAATAACGATTCTTTTTTATTATTATAAATTGCATTGATTTCGTATTTTAATTTCGTGCACATCTGATAAATATTTGTTGTTAATTTTTTTGAGGATGTTTAAAAAAGACAGTTGGGTATAGAATGGCGCGTTAAAATGGGTAGCCTGGGTACTTGAGATAAACAAAAAAAAATTAACGAATAATATCCTATTAAAAAGACTAATTTCTATATAATTTATTAGTATTTTTTTATAAAAAAAACTGCGTGTTGATTTCTGGTAAATGTTCTTTAATCTAAATTGTGAGATAAGATCAAAATTATGGAGCTATTTGAAAACGTTCAAGCGTGTAATATATTTAAGAGCATATTTGAACAGCATTCTTTTCAGACGAATTTAGAAAAAATTTCATGAGCGTTAAAAGTCCTTACGATATTGGGATGAACTTTTTAACATACTTAAAGATTGTTCAAAATGATAGTAGGTAAAGGCTTTTCATAGTTTTAGGAAAACATTACCATTAAAAAATGCGAAGAAATTATTGCAAGGTGAACTTAAAGGTAGCGAAGACAAAGAACTTGTCATTAGACTGTTTGGTGTATAGTGTGTTATGTCCTAGATCTAACCTAGAATATATAAAAGAATTCTCTCTCAAAATGACCCTACAATTAATTGCAATGATGGCAATTGCCATCATACTCTCTTTTTTGATAAAAAAAATAGCAATAAAAATTGATAATTTTCGCCACTGTATGACAACTTTTCTTATAAGGGCACCAATCCTATAACAGTTCGTATACATTTTAGGTGTCAGGTATCTTTTACCTACATTGAACTATATGGTAGCAACAAAAGGCCGGCTTCTCGAGGTTTTTGCACTAAAGAAATAGATTCATTGTGACAAAAAATTTTTTGCCAAATGCATGGTTCGGTTCCAGCCAATGATATTATATTTTTGTTTGTACGCTAGCTCGACAAAAAATAACTTTTTTTTAGCTTAACTTGGATTTATTAATTCGAATCTGGAATTGGTGACTGCGACTTCAGTGCGCTAAAAACTACAAAATATACACTAGAAATATTTTCGAAATAATAAATATGCACTAAAAACTAAAAAAAAAACACAAAAATTTAACTTAAAATTCTTTAGATTGCTCATTTACATAGGAAGAAGAAAACGTTTCACATAAGTCAGTCTATAGGCATTAAAGAGAAAAACAATAGTGTCCGACCGAACAGTTCGGCCAGAAAATGTATTTGGTCAAAATTTGGTATGTTGAAGTATTATGGACAAATTTTGCTTATGAAAAAATGTTTGTTGGGCCGATGAGAATGCATTTTGAGTGTCAAATTTAAGAATAATTCCCAGGTTAAGCAACAAATACACTGTTCGGCCGCCGAAAGTTCGGCCAAATTGAAAAAAGTTCGGCGGCCGAACAGTTAGCTTTACGGTTAAACTACAAAGTTTTTCTTAAATTTGATACCCAAAATCGAATTGAATCGGCTCAACAAACATTTTGGCAGTATGAAAATTTCTCCATAATGCTTTCAAATAACAGAAAATCCACCAAATATAACTTTTTGGCCGAACTGTTCGGTCGGATACTAAAAAACAATTGCTTATGGGTACTTTTAGCCATCGTCAGAAAGCAGAGAGTACTTTCCTTAATAGAGAGACTACAAAGCTCACGGTTGTTTTGCTGTTGCTTGAATGGCTCGGGAAAGCAAATGAAAACATTTGTTTACGTAGAAACAATTTCATTGCAACTGGTAATTAAAAATTGTTTCTTTCAATAAGAACTTTTATTTTGCTTTTATTGTGTTATTTTTATTTAAAATTTATTATTTTTTATTTAATTTTTTCGTTAAAATTCTAATTGTGTAATTCAAAAACTTTTAAAATAGCCTAATTATAAATTTTTAAGCTAATTTGGCAAAAAGAATATTCACAAATGATTAATAAAAAAAATTTATTAACTTCTTAAAGCAGGGTATAGCCTAAATTATGACTCTGATAAAGTTTGGAAAAAGATAATCACTACGCAAAACTAGAAAATGTGAAAAAACTGCAAATATTTCAAAACTAAACTCTTTTTTCTGATTTTCAAAAATTTGCATGAAAATAAAATAAAAATAATTTCAATAAAATAGTGATGTATTTATAATAAAATGATTCCCGATATTCGAATAATTTCAGTATTCGTAATATAAAAAATTCTTTAATACAATTTGTTCCCATTATTACTTCTTAGTAATGTGTTTTGCCTTTCATGAAGCATTTTAATTTAAAAAATTTATAAAACAATATTATCCACCTACGATTCCCGAGTCAATCGTTCACTAAATTCGTGTATCACTAACAATATAAAAAGAGAATATACAACATGTTGCTAGAATTAAATTAAAAATGAATAAACTTTTACTGCATGTTTTTGAATACAATTTCTTAATAAAGGTTTAATAGAGATAAGGGTTAAAAATGACCCAATATTTCGTTTTTTCGGTTTATTTCATATTTGTTTCAAAGTAACTTTGGTGTCATACGAAAGGTATTTGAGAGGCCTATTAATTGGTGAATAAAACACGCTCAAGCATCCTTATTTGTTTATGGCATAACACAAAACAACAACATTTTAGGTGGTTTTGTATGGGGATGTATACAGGGTTAAGCGCCAAATTCACATATATTAATTCTTATATTATTTAAGTGAGGGGGTGTTTCGGCTTTTTTCGATATTAGGCCTACTTCGGGTTTGAGACGAATTTTCCCGAAGGTCTATATTTTTATAGACGTGGTAACCTGTGACTACCTAACATAATATGTTAGGTGAAATGCAAAACCACGTAACTAACATTTTTACTATTTTACAGGAGAAACAAAAAATGTTATATATTGAAAAATAAATGGAGTTTTGGTAATCAAATATCGCAGATTTTCTAAATATAGACTGATTAATTCATTTCTGGAATAAAAGTAATAATTTATTAATGTTTCAAAGAGTTAAGTTAGTTATGCGCTTTTGAACTCGTGTTTTCCTAAACAAAAACACGTAACTACAATGAATTTTTTTTAAGTTTCAAGGAAAATTTTGTTTTGCATTCATAAAATCCCAGCAAAATCTTTCATTACCAAATAAGTGGTTATATAATAGAAATTCATAGCTTCGCACAACTTATTTTTTTGGCGTCTAAACTCATTATTTTTGTATGGCGTGGTCGTTTTTATAAGTAGTCACGCTTACCCGCTCGCTTACGAAAAAATGAGAAATAAGTAGTTATGAGGTTTTGAATAATAAGTGGTTACACACATGCTTACAAAAAGTTGAATTATAAGTGGTTATCAGATTGCTTACTTGATTCTTAAAAATAAGGAGTTAGGCAAATACTATTAGCTTAAGGAAATAAATTCAGAAAAATTTAAGTTTTAGTTCTAGGACACGTCATACAAATTTAAACATAAAACATATTTACATATAATAAATAAAATTTAACTGTGTAAAAAGTACTTATTTAAACTATTACGAGTAAGTCATTATTTTATATTTAGAAACAATGAATACAATAGGCCCTTATTAGGAAGTCATTATTTTAAATTATAAAATAATGCAAAAGGTAATGATTCATCATTTTGGGTAATGCATATAGTAATGAGGTGTCATTACCAATATTTTGCTGGGATGTAGAATAAAAGAAGTTGTTCTCTTGTTATTTAACATATCGCTTTATATATTTATTATTTTTTTATAAATATGAAAATAAAAAATGATTTACAAAAACTTAAAATTAAACCTTTACTTCTCAAATGGAATTTCATTGTAATAATAATGACAATCGGGTGGAAGAAATGGTTTAAGGTCCTGAAGATGTTGCAATTTTTTGCTTGAAATTTTTATTCTTTGTAAATGCAACTTCAAAGTTTCAAACGCTTTTAATTTGTTTCCAATTCCTTGTGGAAATTCCTTAAACTCATCTGTTGCACTTAATTTAAAATAAATTACTCCAGAGGGATCATACGCTAATACACGAATCATATTGACTGTGGGATCTCCAAAAAAAAAATTTATTATAATTAACAAAGTAAAAATTTCAAACTATAATCACTATAATTATGAGAAAATAGGACTACTAGGGGAGGGGAGCGTAGTAGCACTATCCGCTAGTGAAATATAAAAATTCAAATCCTACTATGAATAAATAAAATTCAATTTAAATAAATATGTGTTAGTTACAATTTTCAAGCAACAAGTATGTAGTTACGTGCTTTCGATTTTCGCTAATAATATGTCTAATTTTTATTATATGACAGTAAAAATTGGAGAAGACGTGGACCTCGTTGATATTTATCATAATCGATCAAAAAACCGATTTTGAATTTTTTGTTAGTTACGTGGTTTTGCATTTCAGCTAACGATATGCAATATGGGCATCAAACTTTTTCTTTTTGAGAGTACATTCCGATTATGTAAAAATAATTTTAAATTTCAGACATGTTGCCATACAAAAATATATGAAAAATGGAGTTTTTCCCAAATATTATATCTATAGACATATAATACAATATGCCATGTTTGCTCGCATCAACTAATGTAGTTTTCAATAAGCTTTCCAGCGATATATAACACTACCCACATAGCATTTGGAAGATTGTTTTGTCAAAAATCACCTAAGAGAGTCTTCTTCGAGTACTTTTGATGACCAAATACTGATTAATCACTTGCGTGCTTGAAAAAAGAATCGAAAATGATTCTCGCTTATGCTTGAAAGAGATTTATTGAAAATTATATTGCGCATTTAAAAAATGCTTGTTATGTTGTTTTTGTTTAAAAAGTGATTTATTAAAAATACAATAACAAAACCTACAGCAATCACAAATTGATCATACAGGTGCTTGAAATGTGACTGTTTTCAATGTTATTTTAGAATAATATTTTGCGCAGCTGAAAAAGTGCTTATTATGTTGTTGTTTTTGCTTATAACGGGACAATATTTTACTTGCTTTGAAGCAGACGTCCAATATTTGAATATTGTAAATTTTTGTTTATTTATCTCAGTGGATTCGTGGTATAAAGTTGTGTAATTTTATAAAAGTAAATATAAGTAATTTAATATTATAATATTTATATATTGCAATTTTAGTGAAAAGTGATTTTTAAATTACAAAAGATGATGTCAGCCAAACAATTAAAAAGCAAAAAAAAAAAACAGAAGCCGAAAAATTAATAGAACCAAAAAATAAGTTCTCAGGAAATTTTCATTAACAAACATTTTTGCTATTTTATTATTTTATTATAATTTTGTTTATATTATTGTATATAATTTTAATAAACTTAATTAAATAACAATTTACATCAAATAAATATTTTGTTTTTTTAATGTAAACAATTAGAAATACGGCTAAAAAATGACACGAAAAAGACTCCCAAACGATCATAATCACGACCAAAAATGTGTCGAAAAAGATTCGCAAATGATTAGAAAACGACTAAAAAATGAATCGAAAAAGACTTTCAAATAATTATAAATACGAGTCAGAAATGAGTCGAAACTGATCAAAAAAGCGAGTCATAAAAGACTCATCAAGAAGAGTCGCGGGTAGGGTATCATTTTCTCCCGACAAAACAGTCATTTATGATCAGAAAATGAGCTCAAATATGATAATTTTAATCGTCCAGAGGGGTCATAAATGACTCGAATGTGATCAAAAATTTCATAAAATGCTATGTGGGTATAGACATATAATAAACATAAACATACTTATTCGCAAAAATATATTTTCGGAGTAGGTACTTTCTTTCAAAAATTAAAAAAATCTAAATCAAATAATATTTTTAAATTCTAAATGCTCGCTATTTCATAAATGTTACCCCGATTTCGAGGATCTATTGATAATACTTCATTTTAAAGGTAATAAAACAAGTTTTAATTTAAAAAAAATTAAAAAATGTATATCAAGTAATTTTAATTGATATTTTTTCATCTTGTTATCATTTTGAATTTATTTCACAATATTATGCAAACAAAACCAAGGTTGGTTACCGAAACAAATAACGGTAAGGGTAACGGTATTGAATTTCTTTTGGATATTCCTTTCATCGCAGATTATTAATTGACGAAACCATGAAAAAAGAGAAATTTCAATTTTAAATGCATATATAGGTAATATCATCGCAGCTTTCCAAACGTGCTATATATCAAATTAAAGGGCATATTTCATTATTTTGAAATGCTGGAAGAAATAGCGTTATTACCTTCAACTTTGCATTTTGTTGCAAAAAGTTTATTAAAAAATTAAATTTTCCTACAAAATCGTTTTTGCAAATATTTCTAACTTTAATATTCTAAGGCCATATTCGTGATCTGCGGCCCAAAGTCCATTACAAATGATTTGTCGCAATCGCGATGCATCAAATTTTTATTATTTTTTTGTACTGTGTTATTACAAATAAGGTAAAAAATTTGCATTTTTTATATAAATTAATAAATTCCGGTAAAATACCGGTAACTACCCATAAAAATAACGGTATCGGTAACGATAACGGTATTTGTAAAAAATTTTAGAGGTAATGGTATTCAATTTGAAACGGCATTTTAGCGATAACGGTAACCAACCTTGAACAAAACATATACAGACGGACGGACAGACAGGCAGACAGACTAACCGACATACATCGCTAAATCGACTAAAACAGTTATTCTGATTGTATCGGTATATTAAAAGGTGGACCTAGGTCCAATAGTCTATTTCTTAATTTTACATTAAGTTTTAATTTTCTATATCATGTTATATATTTTCGAAAAGCTTATTGAAAACTATATTAGTTGATGCGTTTTTCAGCACTTCTCTCTTTTTATCTTCCCCAAAATTCAGTTAGAGAAAGAAGATTTTTTGATGTTGCTGTATTTTTGTTGTAATTTATTGCTTCTACAATAAGTGGGATATCGCGAACAAAAATCATACCATATACCGCAATAAACAAAGTCGATTTTTGGAAGTAGCTTCTTTTATTGCTCCTAAAATCGTGTCCATTTTTTGCTGGTTTCCCGTACAAAACATCAGCTATGTAACATAAAAGTATAACCTTCGATATTAGATGTGTTTGCGCGGCAAGCTATCAAAGTTGGCTTATGTCATTCCCATATAAATTTGACATTAGCCAACGTTTAGTGTTAACTCTTAACGTTACTAATGTCAAATTTGTATTGGAATGACTTAATCCAACATTGATAGCCTGCCGCACAAACACAGCTATTTATTGTTTCTTTTATGAATCATTGTTTCAGCGATACACATATTTAATATTTTATGTTTGGTTTTGCTCAGTGTACACATGACTACATAGGTATTTGTGACAATGAATACAGTTCATCAAACGCACAAAAGGGCGCAAAATATTATCGACACGTAATTTCTTAAAAAAAAAACAAAAAAAAACAATGAACACATCATGAACTGAAATACCTAAATGCTTGTAGGAGTTCGAGTTTAAAATCATATGTACGATCATAGTGACCATTGTACACTGTCATACATCATATCTCAGGGGAATCGGGGGCAAGTCTTCATCTATGAACCTAGAGATGAAATCTGAATGCATTAGAGAAGAAAAAGATCGATTGTGCAATGCACTTTGAGATATTAAAGCAAACAAAGAAACATGTTGCACATGCTGATGTCCGAAACAGTCATCGTTTCAGTTGTTTTTTAAAGATTGGATAACACAGATCCATAAGTACATATTCATATGGATATGTTGTACACACCACACATTTTCTTGTTTTATTATTGTTGGTTCTTAATCGTTTTTTTTTTTCGTAGTTTTCAAAAAGAAACAAAAACTACAGAAATAAGCCGTACATGACAATTATTCATGTGACATCTTTACGTAAAATCAAGATCAACGGTAGTCTCTCTGATGCGTATTTATTTCTTTGTATTCTTATGGTACTGACGAAGACGAAAGAAAGAAGATTTCTTGGTGCATATGTACGTGTCCAGCATAAAGAAATTACATGTGATGCGCGCGTTGATAAATAATATTTCATTATCGAAGAAGCCCATCAAATGGGTGTGAATCAAGAAATACAAGGAACCGATACATTCGTGCACAAGTATCACTCCCATTTCAACATACTACGTACATAATAAAATAGCAAGTGATTTTAGAACATTTGGTATTTACTTACTACAGTTGTATTGACAATTGAGGACAGATTTATAGCATTGAAAAATGTATGTATGCATGTATGTTAAAGGATATTTTCAATTCGTTTACGCCTCCTCAAACTAAACTACTAACAAAACTGACCATATACGCTGTTGCGTCATAAGGACTCTTTCAAGATTGTCTAGACAAAAGCCGGCGCTTTTTATTATTTTTTGTTTGTTTCCTTTTCAATTGCAAATACATACATTCGAGTGCATGCATAAATCTCCAGAACAACCATCGGAGGAGTTTTGTTTTGTAAACACAAAACACACAAATTAGATAAAAACCAGCACTACCTGCTTAATATCTTTTTTTAATACTCGTACTATTTACGTGTAGATCGTACACTTTACAGTTTGTTTAGGTTTCTGTGCTAACCAATAACAATTAAAAATCTCAGTAGAAAACACAAAATTACAGTAAACATTTAATTCGTATTAAGTAATTCATTAATCAATATTAAGAATATAAATAGATAAACATTTAATTTTTAATTGTTTCAAATAATGTCATGATTGTGGCGATTCTTTCCCTATATCGAAATATTGTTGATAAAGTTTTATTTGACAAATCAATTTGTTGCGTTTTGTAATGCATAAATATAGTTATGTTGGCGATTGGCGAACTATGCGGGTTACGGAAAGGGTTAATTTATTTGTATGTACATTAGTTTTATAACACATTATGTTAGCATTTTTAATTACTTAATTTTTATATCCACAATATCTTTGATATCCATCTCTACACCATGTAACTATTGCACATGTCCCGCATTGTGATGTCAATATTGTGTATGCGTGATATTGGAGAAAATATCAATGTATGTAAATGTGACACAGAATGACACAGACTTTTTCACTGATAAAATTTGTCATTTACGTGTACAATAGAATTTAATTAACTAAACCGCCTTCAAACAAATAGGTTTTTCAACGTAGAAGGTCCTTACTTCGCATAGACAAATTGATTTTAATGCAGTGCCGCAGACATATTTTGTACTATTGACATTAACCAAATACATGGGTCTTCACTAACGATTTGACACATATATGTCCATATATGAACATATACTTAGGTGTTACCTCATTTTTCGGATCCATACATATATGGTTGAACCATAAATGTTCATATATGGACATTTTTCACCGGGTATATAAAAACAGTGTAATTGTGAAGTAATTTGCATTATTAGAACTTAAAATGTAATATTCTTTTTATTTATGAAAGAAAAAATATACTACCAATTAATTACTGTGAAATAAAAGACATGCATTTTCGACTGACTCCGGCAAGAAAAAATTAATAATGAAATTTCTTAACATTAATGTTCTCCACCACAAAAGTATTAGATTTTATTTGTGACTCTCATAACAGCTATCTTAACAGAATCTCATAGCTAATGGTGACACAGAGTTACCAGTTCGAAGTAAACAAAATGTGGTAATTTTACCTCTGGACTCAAATATTACCCTCTAATGCCCAAGGCCGCCTTTTGGCGGTCTTCAGATTTTAAATAGTTTTTGGCTAAATAATAATATTTTATTAAACAAGTTGTATTATATCAATAGAAAACTTAACTGACTACTTTTTTTGCCTTCAAACTTTTTTTTATATAAAGAACGGTTTTCAAGCGAGAAGCCTGTAAAATTAAAATTTAGAAAATTTTAAAAAATTAACCCCTAAATTCATAAATGCTTTGTAAAGTTATGGAAGGTTTACAAAACGTCATTTTCATACAAAATTTGTTCAATAAACCTCCTATAATTTTACAAAGCGTTTATGAATTTAGGGGTAACTTTTTAAAACAGAAAAAAATATTTGAAAAATTACTAAAAATACATTTACGATCTGGCATACATTACCGATAAAACAAAGTTAGTTTAGAGCCTCTAATTGTAAAATCAGTTAAAAAATTTTCTCTACGCCTCAGAGGATAACGCCAGGATACGTTTTAAAAATATCTCTCTAACTCGAAAACTAGCCTACAGATTTTCTTGAAATTAAACACAGATTATATACATAGAGGTGGTAGTAAGCAGAACTCACTTGGTTAAAATTTATTGATGTTTAGTGCCAAATTCGCCAAATTTCGTAATTTTCAAAAAGCGAAAATCGCCATAACTTCTGAAATAACAACAATTGATTAACAATTTTCGGTACGTAATTTTATTTCATTGATAGTGCTATTTACAGCAAAAACCGAAATTATTTGACTACTGGGTTTCAAGATACGTCTCCAACCTTTCTTGTACGATATGGACTAAATAAAGCGATAAATTAAAATTTCAGTAATTGTTCCATAGTAGATATGGAAATCTATGGTTCAAATACACTATGCGACAGTCAAAATCGGGATGGGATGAAACCAACGGGAAATGTTATATCGGTCAAAAACAAATTATACGTGTCCCGGCGTTTCGCTGGGTCACCCCTAGGAATCGAGATATATCTTTTTTTTGACATAACTCGAGAACCACTAGTCCGATTTTGCTCAAACAATTTTAAAAAAATTAAAAATTACAATTTCTTTAATCTGTTTATATAACGTTTTTCTATATACTCAACAGTTTTACCGGTAAAAATAAATGTTTGTTACCGCTACCATAAAAATCAATAACCTTTTGTTTATTACTTTTTTTTAATATTTTAGGCAAAAAATATTTTTTTCTTCATACATTTATTTTTACCGGCAAAACTGTTGAGTATATAGAAAAACGTTATATGAACAGATTAAAGGAATTGTAATTTTTAATTTTTTTAAAATTGTTTGAGTAAAATCGGACTAGTGGTTCTCGAGTTATGTCTCGAGTGGTTCTCGAGTTATGACCACCAAAGGTCAAATCGATATATCTCGATTCCTAGGGTTGACCCAGCGAAACGCCGGGACACGTATAACTTCTTTTTTAACGATATAACTTTCCCCGGTAGTTTGAACCCTTCCCGATCACTGACCCCTACCATTTGTCTCACAGTGATATTATTGTAATCAGAAGAAAGAGCATTAGAGGGTTAAAGTCGATTGCGATTTTATTAAATCTAAGAGGCTGGACCTAAATATGAGAATTGTAGGTTTCTTAATCCATCGGAAATATTTATTTAAAAAAACTGACACTTTTGAAACGTTTCAAACAAATATTGTTTTCTACATGAACCTACAGACAGACATTGCTAATTAAATTAAAGAACAGTGTGTGCGATTACTCGAAATTCTTACTACTTTTACTTCAATTGGAAAGTTTTGTTTACTTTTTGTGTTAAAATTTTCCAGCTGTAGTAAATGTAGTAACTTGTAGTAAGTAAACGAACACGCTTAAAGTGTTTCTGATTCGACCCAATAGCAGTATTTTGAATAGTTAAGAATATTACACATATATTAGCTGACAAGCGAAACGATACGGTGATCGGTAAAGATTTATTTCAGTAACGGTATTTTATAGGCTTTGCTTGTACTAGGTACTCATCATATTCTACCCTTTCCTGCACCGCCAGAGCAAAATATTTAATTGTACTTTTTGCCCATAATGTTTTTCGTTTGCTTTTTGAGTGTTCACGTAATTTTCAAAAATAATACCACGTATGTATGTATTAAGCGTATCACTGTTTGGAGTATAAAAGGATTATTAATATTATAATTTCGTCAATTCCCAGATGGAAAAAGTGGAAATAACACAGATGTATAAAATATGATGAAAGTCCAGACCATGAGATCAGGGCCCTAACTCTCGCAGTCGTGATCGATGCAATTTCGTATCGAGAATAAATCCGATCATTCGAAATTTTCTGGTGATGGGACTCGTTATGGAAAATCTAAAGCACTACAAAATTGTAAAATATTATAGAAAAAAAACCAACCAGCATTATTTAACATTAAAAAAAAATTTTATGATTTTTTTTCTAGAAAATGCCTAACTAAAGGTTTTTATCTCGATTTTCATGGCAAATTCCACTTTTCACATTTTAAAAATATGGGGTCATTTTGATCCCATGTGCATATAAGGGTTAATTTCTAATTTTTATTACTATTTATAATGGTCTTAACAGACGTATTTGGACAACTTTCACCAAATTCCGCAAGAAGCAACACAATATTTTGATATCATTTCAAGAAAAATCGAAAATTTTCAAGAATTTCACCTTTGACCTTTTGCCGGTCAAATATCGCGAGAAGAATTCACAACAGCCCTCTCGAAGTAAAAAATGGGTAAACTAGCAGGACATGACGGTATAGCTCCTGAACTAACACATCGGCTGAAAAATCCGTAGAATGGCCACTAATGAAAAATTCATATGATTTTTTGGAACTACCAACCTTCAGATGATACCTGTCAAAATATGATGACAATTCGTTCACTAGTGAACAACCCTACGGGGAAAGGGAGTGGTCCCAGATGACACGCAGTATAGGTCCCAAGGGGGCAGAGAAAAGAGTTTTCCCAACAAACTCGTAGAATCATTAATAGAAGATACAACCAGGCATTTAAAAAATAATCATCAACGTGAAAACACTGTTAATATAGAGGATAAAGTTTTTACAGTGTACAGTACATCCCTGGACTTACAGACAAAAGAAATTACAAAACAACAATAGACCAACTAAACATAAGTTTTGCATACAAACTCAACTCAACGCTGAGCGCAATATTTAAAAATGTTGAAGCTCCAATTGAAAAACAACAACAAAATAATGTTGAATACGAAGTACAATGCAAAGGTAATGACACAGAACATTGTGATCAGTGTTGCCAACTCTTGCAGGCAGGAAAGCACCGTAAGCATTGTGAAAACGGGTAAAAAGGGTAAAAATTTACCAAAAATGGGGTAAAAAAGCACGATATTAATTTTTTGAAAAATTTAAGTCAAGAATTTAAAAACACATTTTAGCATTGTATAATCGTATGAAAAAGGTTAAAAAAAATTAACCAAAAAAGGGGTAAAAAAGTACCAAAATAACAATCCAAAATTTTGTAGATTAAATATAATGAAGTTGCTATTTAAAATTTTACTACAAACATTGTAAAAAATGTAATTTTTGTATGGTTCGTATTATTTGTTCAACTTTGACAGAAAATTCAAGAAAAATTTAAAAATACGAGAACAAATACCAAAAATATAAACTGTACAGAAATCACTAAAAGCACTGCCAGAAATCTGAAAAAGCACTGTAAATACCCGCTTTTTTTAAAAGGGTATTTGTAAAAAATCACCGGGTACGGGAAGGAAAAAAGCACTAAAAAATACCCGAAAAGAACTGAAATGGCAACACTGATTGTGATCTAATATCGATTGTCACAACAAAGAGAGCATTAAGTATACTAATGGGAGAATATAAGATGGATATAGAAATAAAAACCGAATCAACAGCTTTGTCACAGCACATTATCGAAACTGGACACTCAGCTGACTTTTTAAATGTTAAAACCAAGGTTGGTTACCGTTATCGTTATAATACCGTTATCGCTAAAATACCGTTTCAAATTGAATACCGTTATCGATACCTCTAAAAAAATTCAAAATACCGTTATCGTTACCGATACCGTTATTTTTATGGGTAGTTACCGGTATTTTACCAGTATTTATTATTTTATATAAAAATTACAATTTTTTTATTTTTTATTTTATAATCTTGAGTGTTTTTTTTTTACAAAAAATGTATAGATAATAATTTTACTTATTAAAACTACCAGTATTGAATTTATAGCTTAAAATCTGTATTTTCAGTACTTAAAATTAAAAATATGCCATGTTTTTACTTGTTTCTATATGTTTTTAACATAATTTTTAATACCGGTGCGTACCGGTATTGCTATTTCGGTAACGGTATACCGTCTTAAATACCGTTACATTTACCGTTACCTAAACAAACGAAATCCGATACCGTTACCGTTATTCGTGTCGGTAACCAACCTTGGTTAAAACAATAGACGAAGAAAATATAGAAAAGATACACGAGGGAAAGGTTACATATTCAAACATTGGCGGACTTAGGACGGTCTGGGTAGAAAAGCCTACCCTAGACTCCTTTTTGCTCATCCCAAAAATTAAAGAAATCCACCTATAATTCTTATATATATTATTTTGATGGCAAAAAGTATCACATTATTTTTTTTTCACTACCCTTGTACACTACAACCCAGCAAACAGACATTACCGAGTAATTAAGCGAGTAAGAAGCACACAAAGGGTTTCATTACTTACCAGGCTATTTACTCGCAACATTACTTTTGTTTGCGATGTCCGATAATTCATGGGTGGCCATTACCCTCTCGCTTACAAAAAAGTTCGAATAACGAGTTACCCATAGTGAAAGAATAAGTAGTTACTCAAAAAGATGGAATAAGTGGTTACTCAGAAGTTAGGACGTAAGTGGTGAAATAGTTGGTCATATTGGAAATATAAATTTTTACCTCGGAAAATTTTCTATTCAGTTGGAAAAATGTTCGAAACGATTTAATAAATAAAATAGTAATTTAAAAAAGACTAAATCAGTACTTATTTAATCAATTACTAGCAAGTAATTGCTTTACAAGAATATATAAGTACTTCTATAACTTATAATCAGTAAGTCATTATTTTGTATTTTAAAGTAATACAAAAGGTAATGACCTATCATTACTTGGTAATCCGTAAGGTAATGACCTCTCATTACCATGTTTTTGCTAGGATTGTACACATTCATAAAAGAATATATAAAATTTGATAATGCAAAAAACTTTATGCTTTTTGTAAATAAGTTTATTAGGCTCTTCGCCTTCAAATAAAAATAGTCTATAAGAAAAGGGGGTTTAGATATTTCCCATAAACTAGTGAAGATAGATAATTGAAATTTGGCATATAACTTTTTATGACGAAAATAAAATCAACCAAAGGATTTTTGGCTATTCGAATATTTAAGGGGTAAAACTAGAGTTTGCTGTTCGGTTTTATTCGAAACCGAATCCGCGGTTTTTCAAGCCTGAAAACCGAAAACCGACAAGAATAAGTCGGTTTTTTAACAATGACTTTAACCAATTAAAATAGTTAACTAGATTGCATCCCAGTGTGCAATTAGAATCCGAAAAGACTCCTAAAAGGGCCCTAAGACCTTCTGAAATCATAGCTATATGAGGGAGTATTTCTTCACCGATGGAGCCTCTTTCCGAGCGCACTTTTACGATTCATAAAAGACCCTGAATTATGAGCATTATTGGAAAATTTAGAATTTTCTGAGCTATTATGAGTCATTTAAGATTAATTTTTGAGTTATTTAAGAGTAATGGAAAAATTAAAAAAAAAATTTTGAATACACTCATAAATACGAGTCTATTTCAGCACTCTGAGAATTATCATATTTTAGAGTCTTTTACGAGTCATAATTTCTGTGCGCTCAAAAAAATGTTGGCTGCGATATTATTGAATCTTGAATTTCAAAAAGGGCTCAGCTCCTATTTTACAAAATTTTGTATTTAATTGTAATGAACATTTTCTCCATTAAATATTAGCTTATACATTTTTTTGTTATTAGGGATGACATAAGTTAAGTCAAGTCACCAAAAAGTCAGGTAGTTTAAGAGATATTGAGTTTCATATATTCAGTTCAAATTTTTACAGCTTTTTTTAAAAGTAGTATTTTGTAGCCTACGAAATTTATGAAAGTTTAACTTTATATAGGTTTAAATAATTTGCTAAAATTTAAACTCTTAAAAATACAGTTTTAGTTGCCGACAAAAGAATCTAGAAACGGAGTAATTAATTGTCTTTATTCGATTGAGAAATTCAATCGAATTTCAATAAATGTATTGAACGTGTTAAAATATTTAATTCTTATACATATATATTTAATTATTTTAAAACAATTGTATTAATATCACAAGAAAACCGAAAAATAACCGAAACCGCGGTTTTTACAATTTTAGAAAACCGAAACCGCGGTTTTCAAATTTTTCGGTTTTTAGCAAACTCTAGGTAAAACGGTGATGAGAAATTTCAAAAACTCGATTTTCGAACGTCATTTTTGTTGGATAGGAGGTGGAGGAGGGAAACATTATAAATATTTTTTTTCTAATTTGAGGACTCTTAATAAGAATCTGAAGTCAAAATAACGATACATCTGCAAACAAAAAGTCGGTAGTGAAAGGGTTAATATCAATTAATCCTGTATTTTTAGTTGGAAAAATGTCTACTGGTTTCCTAGAAAGATACTTTTTTTTTCTTTAAATTCTTACACAAGAAATATTTAAGAAACAAATCGATCTTAGTTCTGATTATAAAACTTGCCCTAAAAGTTTTGCTTTAAGAAAAATTATTAGAATCACAGAGTTGTTCAATAAGCATCTGAAGGCATTTGATATCAAAATGGAAAAGTATTTTTAACAAGAAAATATCGCAGAATCTTTTTTGGTGAGATAAATATCTTAGATTTAATAGTTTTCTAAACCAATAATTAGTTAATATCTAACAAGGAAGTTACTTCATCTAAACACCACTAATTTTAAGATGAACATCTCACAGTTTTTGACCACCTCGGTAATTTAAGTGGTCAAAATATACGGTTAGAATGGATTCGTCCGTTTAATACTAATCTGAGAGTATAGCTTGTAATACATTCCTTGTATGAGGTTTTCGTCAGAAAAATAGATAAACTTTTAAGAGTTTTCTATAAAAACATGGCGATTTTGCTAAGGATAAGCTACCAGGATTATTGAATTTTAAAAATTATTTAAATTGTATGAGAAGCGCGGGATCCATTTTTAAGTTTTTTTGTATGAAAAAAATGTAAGCATAATGTCGAAAGTGTTTTTTAAGATTAAGGACAAATAAACAGCCAAACATTAATGGGTCCCTTGCCCACACCAGCATAATGGTCAAGGTACGCCTAGGCATACAAAAAAAAAAATAAACAAAACTGTCAACTTAAAAGAAGATAGCAACAAAATCAACGCTAGCTATATAATTGCGATAAAATAATGCGTGATATAAATCAAAATATTTGTTTAATTTAAAAATATGATTTATGTTATATGTATAATTTATATTTTTTAATGAATTAATTTTCATAATGTAAGTTTTAATGTTTTGCTGAAATAATTTTGTACATATACCTACTATATATTTTTATCATTAAATAGCAAAATCACCATAAGAAGTCGACAGAAAATCGACGAAACGTCGGGGCAAATTGTATTAAATGAATTTTTAATTACATGATTAACCTTTAGGCCTTATTAGCTAAAAATTAAACCTAAAATTTTCAAAAACTTGGCCAAATAACAATAAATGCAATTGTAATCATAATGTTTTCAATTACAATTGCATGTAATTGACCTTTTTAAAATTTCAATTCCAAATAAAGACTGCGTTCGATGAAACTATTGCCCACATTAATACTTGTAAATTTTTTTCAAATTCAAAATTTATTTTTTTTAATCAAGATTCCTTTGCTAAATATGTACAAATCCTCATGTCAAGTTTTAAAATTATTCGATACTTATTGGCGAAAAAAATAATTGGATTATTTATTGAAATATAGTATGCAAATCCAGATATGCAAATCGACCTAACTGCCCAGAGCTCAGACCCATCGAAAGATATTGGGCTCTGGTAAAAAGTATCATGAAGGGTACAAACACTAAAAAATTTTCAAGAAAATAGTAATCATGAAACAAAATAATCACTGAAGACACTACTAAAAGTTTAATGGGAGGAACTTCAGAAAAAATTTAATTTTTCATTAAAAACCACTAATTTGTAATATTTTTTTATTAACTGTAAACATGAATAAGATTTCCGTTAATACAGATGGGCATCGATTATCCGTGATTCAATTAACCGGGAACATCAATTATCCGGGATCTATAACGAAAGGAATATTCTTTTTTATTATTATATATTATCCGGGATTGAAAAACATCTACTATTTATTTTGACGAAATTTTGTTTCAACGTGTTAGCAACACTAAAATTAATATGTGTCTAAAGCGAAATAAGGGAATTCCCTTGATTGCATCTTTTTCCTCTGGTGTTTAGTTGCATTTGAAATTTAAGTAGTAAGGAGTGTTGATGTGTAATTTTAGAATCGAGTAAAAATCTAAGAAGAGTATAAACTATTCAAGAAAAATTTGATTTAGTTAACGACTATTAAAAAAAAAAATCCCAGCAAAAATGTGGAAGCAGTAAAAACGTTGTCTGCTTCCTTACTGCTACTTTTGCCGCTTCTAAAAATATATAGCTTCGTAAACAGCACTAATAAAAGGCCTAAGTAAACAATTAATCTTGTTTACATCGCTTTTTGCTATGCTTTTCAAAAAGGCATCAAATGAGCAATACATTTTGATTGTTTAAGTATTTTTGCGGTTCTTTTATCAAAATTTTTTAAAATGCTGAAAAAAGTAATTTTAATGAAAATAAGAGGTTTTACTAAAAACAAGAGGCATTTTTTCATCACGGAAAAATATGCAGGAATATTGTGCTTTTGAGAAGGCATGATTTTAAATAGTTGAAAAGCTTTATAATATGCACTTCCGAGAAGGCATGAATTATCGACATTTTAAAAGAAAACCAGGAGCACTAATTAAAGGCGGTGAATTCATGCCATATCATCATAAAAAATCAGTTATTGTCAGTTACTCGCTTTCAAAATCGAAAAACTTTAAAAAGTGCATTAGAGCGAAATACGAATGGTTCCGACAAGAACGTTTTAAAGCGATCCCAATTTCCAGTTTAATGATAATGGAAAAGGCTAAGTTCTTCCATTAAAAATTAAATATAAGCTTAGCATGTGAATATTCTCGAGGCTAGTTACAGAACTTTAAAAAACAACATGGAATTCACAAAGCATCTGCCGATGATGTATCTGCCACAATTTTTGTAAATCAGTTGGAAGAATACATATCAAAGGAAAATCTTATAAATAAGCAAATCTACAATGGAGAGGAAACAAGCCTTTTTTGTAAGTGTTTTCCTGAAATCAGTTTTAGTTGCCATTACGAACATTCCTTAGATGGCCATAAAAATTCAAAGGACATATTATAGAAAGATTAATATTATATAACATTAGAGAACAAGATAAAATATAAATCTACCGTATCTAAGAGAAGCTCTTAGCGCAAAATATGAAAGTTAAGGAAAAGAAAACAAACCACAATAAATGAATTTTTTAAGTAATTACATATGTAGCAATTAACAACTTATTAACATTATATTTTGTAAGTGTGTATATTGATTAAATAAAACAAACATTTATATTAAAAAGCGTAAAAATTTTTACCTCAGTTAACCGGAAAAATCGATTATCCAGAATGCTTCCGGTCCCGACCATCCCGGATGATTATCCGATTGATGCCCAACTGTAAAACGTTTTTTTATTTTGTATATGTCAACTAATTCAAAAGTTATTTGAATTTATTCGTGCACTAATTTCATCGAACGCAGTCTTTATACATATATGTAATTGTAAGTTAGTTTTTTTAATTACAATTTTTTTGTAATTGCATGTGTAATTAATTACAAAATTTAATTAAAAAATATATGCTGCTGATCCGTCGAAAAGAATCAAGAAAGAGCCTTTAGGAAATATAAAACACAAAACTCCATACAAACGGACAACAATTTCCTGCTTTAAGATTCATTCATTCGAATTGTACGTTATTTTAAATAATCGAGAAGTAGTGGACATATAGAGTAGTAAAATACATGGCCTCGTTGACATCAATAATACCATTGTAGGTGTTACTCTAAACTATGTTTTGAATCTTTTCGAATTGTTTTGAAATATAAGCTTTAAGACAAAACCAACAAATGAAACTACCAATGCTACGTGATCAGTTTAGTTTCAGCACGAAAAAGAAAACACTTATGTTGGAATTATGTGTTGTTAATGTTACTAATATGTATAACAAACAATTGAAGGTCTTATTTTTAGTATGTCTGTGGTACTGTTAGAATTCACCACAATATACAAATATTCAAAAGAAAAAGGTAGAACAAAGCAAAGAAGAAGAAGAAGACAACGTAGAGATTGTCAACAATTCATGCCATTAATGCAAGAATATTCCAAAGTACAAAGATCGAATTAAAAGCTCTTTGTCTGTACAAAGATATCCTCCGTGAATGCAGTACTTCGTCGTACATAGATATAGTTTACATGTTAACGTGTCCCTTATTAATCGATTAGAAGTTAAAGCATTCAAACTAGTGATGGAATTTACAGTTCGTACTATTTTAAGGAGTGAATTGATAGTTATTGTAAATTCGACAATTTTCTATGGGTTAAACTTCAAAAATCATGATATTTTACAGCAATAGCACGTTAACACTTAAATTGTGAATTCCATCATTATAACTAGGGCAAGGAATTCCATGCATATGCATGTTTTCCTCAATAGTCCAAAACTAATATAGAATAAATATTTATCGGAATCATCAAATTTAGAACAAAATGGCATCGATTTGTAGTTGCACGCACATTTTCGCATATTTTGGTAAAAAGTCATGTTTTTGCAGATTTGTGTTAAATGCTAATTTTGAGCCTTTTTAATGGATATTTGTAGCATTTTCATATAAAATAAAATGGAATTCGTAGCCGTAATTATAACCCATTTATTTACATAACGGTTTCTGTCTAAAAGGATTTTAGATTTAAGTTTACCTCTCCGAAGTGATTTTAAAAGAGAAAAGCAAGAAATTTTTAACAAAGAGGATACAAATCGCTAGAAACCATATCAATATATATAATTTTAGATCACATCCTTTGACTGATAGCAATAAGTTTGATTTTTGTTAAATTATAGACACGCTAATGTACGGGCTATAATTTGATGGAGTGCATACAAACGATTATTTACCAAACTGCTATACATGAGGCAGAAACTTAAAAGCTAAATGTGGCCATAATATACTACCGGCTACTGGACGCCTTTAGTGTCTGGCAAGGGCGACCAAGAAGGTAATACAACAGAAAATTTGGTACACTTAACAACATTTGGGTGACTGACAATAAAAGCAATAAAAGTTCGTGAGAACTAGATGTTTATCGATATGAATTGGCAGAGTATATTTAGTAAATGACCTTAGAAAACCAGAAGTGCAATGAATCGTACTACGAGACTTTTGATACAAATACGAGCATACGAAGAGAAAACTTAAAGAAATCAAACTAAATAAATTTTAGTGCAAATGTTGCTACATTATTTAAAGTAAATTGTGAAGTTTTTATTCAAGCATTCTAACCACGACGAATTAGTTTATTGTGCCAGTTTCTATGAAGCAGTTTGAAAACAAAGGATTAAATATTGGCAGTTCCAAAAAATGTTTCTCACGCACTATAGTTTGAAAATATATATGAATACGTTTCATTTATTGATTGACAAACTTCCTTAAAGGTACTGAAATTGTACGATCATCATCCTCATCATCGTCGTCATGAATGGAATATACGGCGTGTGAAGATATTTTCCTGGCAATTGCACAAAAGGATTAACGGTACTGGATCAATTGTGTTCAGCAAAACAACAAAAAATAAATCATGAATACAGGTACACAAACAGGAGTAAACACAAAATTCAGTAAACAACCCCATATGACAATAATATCAACAAATTGTATTTGCAAAAATCCCGAGCAGATTTAATATAAGACAATAGTAAATCACGATCAATTCAATTATGTGTTTTTTGCCAAAATCAAATAGAAAAAAACAGCAACAAACTGCGATGACGAGCAGAAATAAATAAGAAATGACACCGATGAAATGAACGCAAAGAAATTGTGAAAGCGAATGAATTGAAACGAAAGGATAAGGTTTAACATTCCGACACACAGATAGACATAATGGATGAAACACACCTGCTCAATGTTCCCATGATTGTATTTAGGGATAAGAAGTCCTTGTATTGTCACTAACAGAAAACTACAATAGCGTTGAAATAAAAATAATAAAAATGAAAATCCGGTGCTACATACAAATTAGAAACCACTCCATACAGCCATTTACTTACGCATCCAAATGTATTACATTTCTTGGATAATTACGATAATAAGCAAAATTTAATCGGTTACTTATTTCATAAAAGACTGAATTCTGAAATATTTTTCGTGTCATAATGTATAATTTGACTGTTAAGAAAAGAGTGCTTTCACCAAAACTTTTTTATTTTTCAACACAAGCTGTTCTAGAACAGATTCTAGGATCTGAACTTTGTATCCAGGCTGCAAGGTTTAGCTTAACCAACACTAGTGGTGCACCTAAAAGCAGAACAGGTTCTAAGGCATAATCTGTTGTTATACAACCGGGTCTTTGGAACATAAAATTTTGCTGATTCCTTCTTTCGATAAGTTTTTAAAAACACAAAATAGAGTATCTCCAATGATGGTAACCGACATAGAGTATTTAATATTTTTGCAGCACTGATATGTAATTTTCAGTTGCACTGAATGCTTTCCAAAGGTTATTGTCCTTTAATCTTAATCTTTGTTCTTGCTACTTGTACTAGCAGCAAATGTTCATACGCATACACATATTTTCAATGGTCACCAATATGAAGTTTTATCCTATTTTTTAGTTTTCACATGAAATACGACGCTTATGGTTCTTTGTATGTGTGAAACAAGTGCATTAATAGTTTTTGATGGAATAGGATCAGTCAGTGTAGAGCAGTTGAGATGTTCGCATTTTCATTATTTTTTTGTATTTTGATACTCTCTATTGTAAATCAGTATGAACAAAGGAATGTTCAATATTTTTCCAATTCATCGGTACAAAAGTGTGGGAATTTTCATACACATATGAATTAGATCATCCAGGGTCCAGATTTATAAAAAAAAGTATAGCCTAGAGAGAACCACATAAAGACAATTTGAAGATAGTACTTGGAAATGCATTAATTGTCAATCATTATTAATTAAACTAGAACCATGTTTTAATTAAATTAAAACCATATAGACTAAATTTCAACCCTTTGGTGCGGGAACTTTTTTGACAGCAGCGAAAAAGTAAGATTGCGTTTCTTAATATTTTTTATGGCCTTTTTGGATAGGGCCAAAAATTTAATATTTGCAAAAAAATCAAAAAGTTATAACCCTAGCGGTCAAGCAATTCATACTTCAATTCGTTGAATTTTGCCATTGTTAAGACACTCTGGTGGGATGGGATGGTGCGTTGTCTTGATGAAAAATTATGGGTACGTTCGTAAATGCAGTAGTTACGCATCACTGCGGCATATTAAAAGTAAAACGTTCAAAAAAGCATCACTTGACAACATTGATTTACGTCAAACGTTTTTTTAAGCAAACAATTGACAGTGATGCCGCAAATTTTTTAATGTTGTTGAGAACATTAACAAAATTAATTAAATTAACAAAAAAATTTTATTTTTACCATCAAGATTTTCAGTAATATTTGTTAATGTTACTGCGAACATTTTTCTTATTTTTTGCAAAACGTTCTAAAAAGCAAACTCTGTGCAGTTTTTAAGCAGTAGCAAAGCATATGATCACGCATCAGCAACAAAACTTGGCATAACTGCCGCAGTGTTGCACAAATTTACTGCATACGAACGTACCCTATTATTTTGTGTTCTAAACCAGGTCGTTTTTCTCGAATTTTCAAATTCAATTGATCCAAAAGGTTACAATAATATTCCGAATTTATTGTTTTACCTTTTTGAAGATAGTCGATCAATAAAATACCTTTGTAATTCCAGCAAACCGTTGCCATGACCTTACCAGCCGATTGAACTGTTTTTGCCTTCTTTGGTGCACTTCCACCAGCTTCAGTCCATTGTTTGGATTGTTCTTTTGCCTCTGCTTTATAGTGATGTATCCATGTTTCATCAACAGTTATAATACGACGCTTAAAATCCATATTATTTCACTTTAATCGATCCAAACAAACTTGAGAGATTTTCATTCGAATGCGTGTTTGGTCAACGGTTAACAAATGCGGCACCCATCTTGCAGAAAGCTTTTTCAACTTTTATTCTTGATGCAAAATAAAATGTACTCGATCATTTGAGATGCCTATTGCATACCCTATTTCACGCACTTTCCGTCGACGATTGTCTAATACCATATCATGGACTTTAGCTATGATTTCTGGCGTTGTTGCAGTTTTTGGACGTCCACTTCGTGGTTCATCTTCAATGCTTGTACCATAGTAAACTATAGTAGCCCAACTCATTAAAAAATTGAGAGCATTTCCATATCTCATGTAGTTGTAGTGGTATTAAGAACCATATGTACAAGTAAAATTACAAACTTTACTTCATTTTTTCAAATGACAGAAAATGATTAAAGCTACTATATTATACTATGGCTTGTACGACCACGTTTAAATTCAGCAACCCAATTTTTTACTGTTGCATATGAAGGAGCACTTTCACCCAACACATTCACCATATCATTATGAATTTCTTGTCCCGATAAACCTTTCTTATGTAAATATTTAATCACACCACGAATTTTTAATTTTTCCATTATAAAAAAATCACTGAAGCGCCTTTTTGAACACCTGTATACGAACATTATACGAATGAGTTGACAGATCGAAATGAAATTTAACATGTGTTCATATGACGGATAGAAGTTTCCGTTATACAAAGCTTTTTGCTGTTTACACCGCCATCTCTATGTCAGACTAAGAACATGAAAAAGCCTCGTTTTTGAAAATTTTAATTTTATTTTTGGGAATTGTGGGATTGCTTATGGCAAATCTTAAATTCTGACATCAATCTCTCATTTGTGACATTAAAACCTATTTAAGTCCAAAAAATCGTTTGATTATGTACATTAATAAATATTTCATTGAATAGTAAAAATTTACATTTTAACAAAAACCGCAATTTTTACCTTCCTATTGGGATTTCCGATATTTTAGTTCTGCCAATAGTATAAAATGGGATTCTTTTTAAATGTTATCTACATTTCCAACAATACAAAACACTTATTGGTTGTTTATTTGTATTGAACTAATTTTAACTTAAATTTAACAAAATATTCAGAGTTTTTATTTTTTTTTATTCACAATTTTTACTTTCTGGTAAGTTGTCGTTTAAAACGAACTAAAATATGTGTGCTAGGCAAAATCAAAGAGGTTAGAAAATAAAGAGAATGCAACTCTCATTTGCTGAGAAAAAAAAAATATAAAATGTTACTGCAATAGGAAACTGAAATTTTTTCGCACCTTTTATTTTTTATTGTTACTACACTCACAATATTTTATCCTTAAAAACAACCTAAAATACATATTTATTTAATTGAAAACACAATTAAAAAAAGGACTACTGACTTTTCATTATATTCAAACCATTTTGCTATTTATTTTCAAACATTGTTTAAACAATCCAAAAAGAAATAAAAATAATTCAAAAGTCTATTAAAACAATCATCAATTTTTACTGGCAAAACGTAAAACAAACGATTTTGTGGTTTGTTTTTTCATATCTGAAAGTTTTTTTTTTTGTTTGGATTTTCAAAACACTCACACACAACACACACGTTCATAATTTTATTGGCTATGTTTGTGTGTATGAGTAAAGAATTTCTTGTAATTTGAATGGAAATAATTTTGTATATAAACAAACTATTTTAACAAAAAAGAAAACCGAAAATATTTGAATTTTTTGTTTTAAAACAGAAAACAACGAAATTATTTCAATTATTTTTTCTAAAAATAGAATATTTTACTGAAAATAACAACTCCTATAGACGATACATATTTTTTTTGGTTTGTTTTTTATTGACGAATACAAAAAGTGAAACAATATGTTTCAATGTATTTTAATTGATTCTTCAATTGAAAACAAACTTTACTTATTACTTTTTAACTAAACCGATTGGGTTATGGAAAATATATTGTGAGTGTACTAATAGTTTTCATCATATTTATTATAATTTAAATATAAAATTGATTCGTTTTCCTTAAAAATTACCGGTTTCATGCTTGCAGGCACAAGCTGTTACTATAGGGTGATCATTTGGCATAAATCGACGTTTTACAATTTTGTTTCCACCCTAAGTTAAGCATTATAAAGTTGGCTTTTTAAAATTTATTTGAAATTAAAATTATTAACTGTCTATGAAAAAGCATACTGAAAAGGTTTTGCAAATCTACCTCGGATTTATTTTTGATGTCCTCTTGAAATATGTGTATATTTTAATCACGTTCACGTGACAAATACGCACTATCAGTTGCTTATTTTTATTCAAATTGTGTGTTATTAGCAGTTTGATGTTAAAAATTGTCGAAATCGGTTTAGAAATTGTGAGTAAAAATTTGAGGACACTCGGAAATTTCCACGCAAAGTGAAAAATTTTCCACAAACAAACAAGCGCAATAGAGTTACAGCTCATTTTAATCAATTTTATTTTCGAACTAACATAGATTGTTCTTCCAGTTCACTCGTTTATTCGAGAAATTTTTTCAATTGCTCATACACTAATATAAAAGTCTTTAAATATTTTTGCTGAAAAAACAGCTGAACTCAGCAGAATCTCTTTGCTAAACACTAGAAAAATACAAACAGAAAGAAAAAATCTGTTAAATTTACAAAATTTGAGCTATATTTTAGTTAATCGAAAATGACAATTTACGCTTTTAATTTTAATTTAAGTTTAATTTTTTCTTTTTTTTTTTTGATTTTCTTATTGCGAATAAAAATCTACACTGCAGAAAGCAGTCTACTATTTTCTAGCAAATATTTTTGTTTATTGTAGCAGGAGAGACCGTTATTTGCATTTAACTCAATTAAATTTAAAGATAAATTAACTTTTAAATATATAACAATTTCTTTACTGCTTTTTGTCTGCTAAAAATTTAACTTAAATATTAATAAAATTTCGTATATTTAACAGTTGCATTTTTGCTGTTCTTATCTTACTAATATTTGGCAAAACGGATTTAATAACTTCAAAAGTTTTCCGTGCAGGACTCTTTTTAACTAATTTTGAATATCTTTTTTGTTTGCTATTTTTACAGTATTTTTTCTATCAGTATAAGATTATTTTATGTCAATGGTTTGTTTGATAATTACAAATAAAATAAAAGAACCGAAAGGAACAGTTGAAATCTAACTTATTCGGAAAAGCGAGAGTTCCTAACTCTAAAAATGAACAACATTTTTGGGATTTCATGCCACACAGATATGTATTTCAAGATTCCATTAAATACAAAACCGAGCTAACTTTGCAAAATCCTCTGGAATTTGACTTTTATTTCGCGTTCCAACTATCGGGCTTGAAATTATTGTTGAGCTGTGAAATTTGTCTAAGATCATTTTGGAATGGCGCACTCCATTGGAAATCAAAATAATAATGATGTAATTTAGTAGTAATATTTAAACTTTCCAATAATCCCCAGCAAAATATTGGTAATGACACCTCATTATTATCTGCATAACCAAAAACGATATATCATTACCTTTTGCATTATTTTATTATATAAAATAATGACTTCCTAATAACAGCCTATTGTATTCAATGTTTTTAAATATAAAATAATGACTTACGCGTAATAGTTTAAATAAGTACTTTTATACATTAAATTTTATACATTTTTATTTATTATATGTAAATATGTTTTATGTTCAAATTTTTATGACGAGTCATAAAATTACACACTAGAGAAAACTTAACTTTTTCTGAATATATTTCCTTAAGCTAATAGTATTTGCCTAACTCCTTATTTTTAAGAAACAAGTAAGCAATCTGATAACCACTTATAATTCAACTTTTTGTAAGCATGTGTGTAACCACTTATTATTCAAAACCTCATAACTACTTATTTCTCATTTTTTCGTAAGCGAGCGGGAAAGCGTGACTACTTATAAAAACGACCACGCCAAACAAAAATAATGAGTTTAGACGCCAAAAAATAAGTTGTGCGGAGCTATGAATTTCTATTATATAACCACTTATTTGGTAATGAAAGATTTTGCTGGGTAGCAAAGAAACATACAAATCTGAGCAGCTAGAGTAAAAATTATTAAAAATATTGCGAAGGAATTTATTAAAATTTTTTGCAATTTTTTCACAGAAGTTTATATTATCAAAATACAAAAATTAAGTTTTTTTTTATCAAATACTAACGCCTTAAGTGCGTAAAAGCTTCAAGTTTTCAAATTAAATTTGTTAGGCAACCACTTGAATGCGCGACCAAGATATAAAAACACAAAAAATGTTTACTGCGAAATCGACCTATCCTTCTACCAAGTTTTGTCAGAAAATTCGCGCGAAATCCACGCTTGGCAAAAAATAGGTAAAACAACATACTCCATATCAGAATCGGATTGCAGAAAATTTTAAATATTGACAAAAACTAAAATTTTTAAAAATTAATCACATAGAAATCAAATTACACTTGTAATATATAATTTAGTTTAGAACTTAGAAAATACGTTAAAAATGAAATTTTTTATGGTTATTAGCCACTTCTAATTGTAATATTTATAAAGTTCCAAAAACCTTTTTGCGCTTTTATAAAAACTTTTATAAAATTTTCTGCATCTGGCTATTTTATAAAAAACATTTTTATAATTCCCGAATTAACCAAACATCGGGAGGGCCTATATATGGGTGAAATCATAAAATGTGATAAGTTTTTAGGCCAAATTTGACAGATACAAAAAGAGTTAATATTTCGGTTTTTTCTTAATCAGTAAGTTTATTAAAAAAACTTTTTTTGCACAAATTTAGGTTTTTTTTTGTGGTAACGGAGTTTACATTTCCACAAGGAAAATACATGACAAAAAAAATTCCATAACAATTTTTTTTCAATTTATTAATTTTTTATACAGTAGAACTCGCTTAAGACGAAATCCGGGGGACTAGACAAATTAGTTCGTTGTAAGCGAGGTTCGTATTAAAAGGTGAAAAATTTATTTAAAATTTTCTAATTATCCACAAAATATTTAAATTTCCTTGAAACAACTTTAAAAATTTTACAATTTTTTCATTTCGTTTCCTAAATATATTGTTTGTAATATATTTAAGAAAAAATGTCTGTGTGTTCGGTTTAAAATTCGTCAGAAAACAAAAAAAAAATATATACAAAAAATTGTCGAATTTTGTAAAGTTCGTAAAAGTGGAAAATTATATAGAAATTTGTTTGTGGGACCGTCACAATCAGTTCCTTTTAACCGAGTGTTCATCTTAAGCGAGTTCGTATTAACCGATGTTTTTTATATTGAAATCGTTGCCAAAACTTCGGGACTTCTAAATTAGTTCGTATTAACCGAGAATTCGTCTTATCCGAGTTCGTATTAAGCGATTTATACTGTAATTGGTTTTTCAACTAGCTTTTTAATAATATACAATTTGTATTTATCAGCTAGCGGTTTCACGAATAAAATAACAATTCATTCCGCGAACATTTTTTTAATTTTGTATTTTTTGTCCTTTAAAATGCTTTTCAAAAATATAAAATTTTTTAAAATCCAATCTTCGGTTGCACCGTAGCAATATAAAATGTTAAAAACATAACATTTTGCCAACAAAGAATTCTTAAATTGTGGAAAACAATTTAATGTGCATTGTTATATGCATTTGTCAAACTAAGGTGAGTAAGGACTCGAAATATCGATCCCAAACCAAGGAAATGCAAAATTAACCGGTTTTCGTCCCAACAGTTTAGAATTCATTTATTAAATAATTTTTTGCATAAAAATAATCATCGCTAAATTTTTAATAACTTCTTATAATCTTCAAGGAAATCCTATTGGATATTAGAAATTTTTTGATGCATACTTTTAGGCCTGAATTTTAATTAATAAATTCATGAAATAATTTTGGTTACGGAGTTTACAGTAACGGAGTTTACATTTGGTTACTTTTTTCATTTTCTTTCAGAAACGGAGTTTACAACATTTTTTTCAAATTTTATGAAAGGCATAATTTTTCATCTCGAGAATGTTACATGCTGCAGAAAAATTTCAAGTCTTTTATACTAGATGATTCTTTACAGTCTAATGATCATTTGAATATAAATAACATTATACTTTTCGCAATATAATTAATAGATAACTGCAAAATTCTGTTGTATGCATTTTTATCAAAAATAATGACAAAAAATCGTTACACAGTTGAAGGCGTGTTAGCATAGATACACGAAAAAGTTTGTAAAAAGTATTAATTTTTGTTAAAAGAGTTACTTTTCCTCTTCACATAAATGCTTATAATTAATGTTTAGCTTCATTGGTTATTAAAATATAAGCTGTTAAAGTTAGCAAATCCTACAAGTTACTGGTTAGGGAGTATACATGTGGCCTATAAAATTGGTCACAAAAAAAAAATAATAATAAATAAATAAATAAATAAATAAATAAAAAGCACTACAATTGATGATCCAGATGTACTTCTTTTTTAACATAAACACTAATGATTTTAACATTGAGTTGTCATAGGAGAGGAGTACTCTCACTTTAACATTTTTTCATTACTTTTTAAACGAGTACAAAAGAAGCTCTTTTTCACCAACTAAAAGTTTAAAAAAAATTCTTTAGAAAAAAAATTATACTATTTTTATTGCCGCCACCGGGTATCGAACTTGCGCTCTACCGCTGAGCTATTCTTTGATATGAAAGTTGACCGTCATAAAAAGTACTTATTAAAGAAGTGTAAAAGGTGAACTCCAATTCAATATTGATTTCAGTACTATTTTTAAAGGTGCATAAAAATCAATTTCTCAGCATTTTTTTTATATATACATATTTTTAAAAATGAAAAATTAAAAACTATTTAATTTAAACAAATTAATTATAAATATTAAAAAAAAAAAATTAATAGAAAAAAAATTAAAAAAAAATAAAAAAATATTTTTCCCGCCGGGAATCGAACCCGGGACCAGAGAAACAAGCCAGCCGACTTTAGCCGGTCAGCCGCCGCCAACCGACACCTTTGTCAAGCCGATACAGCCGCCGACAATAATCTGCTTAGCCAATTTTCGGCTAAAGCCAACAGCAAAATGCAAAGATATTTATTTTTTTGAAAATTTATAAAATTTGTTTAAATATAATTATCTGAAAAGTAAAATTTTCTTGTTTATGCGATATGTTAGATTTTTAAAATAAAGGGTGGTTAAATTTTAAGGCCCGATGTTGAGTGTGAACCACACCTAAACGTCAAGTTTTTTTCTGCATTTCATTTGACATTTCTCAATTTCAGACCAACTCAATTTGAAGCATGGAAAGATACACAATCGAGCAAAGCGTTAAAGTTATTCAGGCTTATTATGAAAATGGGCGTTCAAATAAAAATGCATTTCGTGCACTTCGTGATTTCTTTGGTCAGCATAATCGATCAAATGTATCCACAATCGGGAGAATTGTGCACAAATTTCAGCAAATCGGGTTTGTAGGAAATGTGAAAACACCTGTTTTTTGTGTTTGGTGCGGTTTATGGGCTGGCGGCGTCATCGGGCCGTACTTCTTCGAAAATGAGGTTGGCCAAGCAGTTACCGTGAATGGTGTTCGCTATAACGGACTTCTTGTGGCCAGAATGTAGACCTGGACGATATGTGGTTTCAACAGGATGGTGCCACTTGCCACACAGCCAACGAAACAATGGCTCTTTTGCGCGAGAAATTCAATGGCCGTGTTATTTCACGTGGTGGCGATGTGAATTGGCCGCCAAGATCATGTGATTTGACACCGTTGGACTTCTTTCTTTGGGGTTATTTGAAAGAAAAGGTGTACCTCGATAAGCCAGCAACAATTCAAGAGCTAAAGGATGAGATAATTAATAAGTTATTATAACACATATATCTCTATATCGGTAACTCATTATTTCATACTTCCCACAGAAGTATTGATTTATCATAATATTAGTAACGTATTACTCCAGGTCGCTACACTCAAAAAAATAAGTTAGTAGAAAAATTAGTAAAACGTCTTGTATATCAAGTGCACTAGTTTTCAGCAATTTTTTTTTGCTGAAATTCCGTTTTCAGCAAAAATTTTAGTTATATTTTTTTAGCACTAAACAAATTTTGAACTAATGTTTTACTAATTTATTTTGCTACAAAAATTGTGCTGATAACCGCATTCATAGCGTGGACGACAACCAGATAGACAAGATGTAGATGTCGCAGCTTGTCTGGAAACCGAAATGACAAAAAAAGAAAAACAACTCTACACATATCCTATATTTAAATTTTCAGCAAATAAATTAACTAAAGTAAAATTTCGCTACAAGTTTTTTTAATTTTTTTTAGTCTACCAATATTCAGCAAAAAGTTTAGTGATTTTAGCAAGGATTTTTTTCATTTGCAGTCGACTAAGTGTTAGCAAAACTTTTGTTGAAGATTACTCTTTTTTTGGTAAAAATCAGCTCGCTGATTTTCAGCAAACCTTTTGCTGAAATTACCAACTTTTTTGCAAGCACGCTCCTGACTAAAAATTTGCTGACACAGCAACATTTTTTGCTGACTTTACCGACTTTTTTTTGAGTGTAAGTAAAACCAAGGTACCCATTGCCAGGCAATGCGTGAAAAAGGTCTAACCCATTACCAAGGTTTTGCTGGTTGATTTTGTGCGTTCCCGCTATAATGAGCATTTTTACATTTTTTTGAGATAATTATTTGTTTACTCTCATTTTACCAGACTTTACCCAAAATTACGTCGAACAAACTTAATATTACGACCGAACGTAAAGTTAACAATACCATTTGTAATTAATCAAAACTAACTCATACAGACTTATTTTTTTTTAAATTTAATTTTTATGTTTTTTAGAGAAAAAAAACCTAACGTAATTCTATTTCGTTAAGGTATTTTAATTTTAGCGTTAACGGTATTTTAAGTTATATCGTTAGGGTATTTTAAGGTTATCGATATTTTAATTTATTTCGTTAGGGTAGTTTAAGGTTTACGGTATTTTAAGTTATTTCGTTAGTGGTATTTTAGGATTAAAAATAGTTCTTTGAAAGGGTTTTGAATCGTTAACGGTATTTTACGGTTAGTGTTTGCCAACCATGATTATTTTTCCATCCAATTCCGGCACAGTTTTCGTATAGGGCACGAGAGTAGTTAATTAATTCTTTGATTTGTTTTATTTGAACGCGTTGAATTGAACAAATTATAATTTAAAAAAGGAATTTATTTATTTCAAAACAAATCTGAATTCGACTGTTAATGATTTCATTCCAAAACGATTTAATTCTTCAAAGCGGCATAAGCTCAATTTTTATAAATCTGGAGAACTACCTAAAAAAACACAAAAAGTTGACCGATATTATTCCAATAGTTTTTTTTTGCGTGTATGTATCTGTTGAAATTCTTGGAAAAATTTTCCTTTTAGCCGACGTTAGCCGCCAAAATCAATCGCCGGCGACCATTTCACCCATTAGCCGCCGCCAGCCGACAGAATGGACCGGCTTGTATCTCTGCCCGGGACCCTCTGTTTGGAAATGCCAAATGATACCAAAATCACTTTTTAAGATCACTTGTAGCGCAATTATTCTTTAAAAGCAATAGTTAAGTGATTTTTTGGATGAGATTCAGAAGTAATTCTAAAAAAGCTGTAAAAATATAATAACGGATACTTTGGAAGAAGCGATTTTTTGAAGTTGTTCAGAATAACTTCTAAAAAAGCAGTAAAAATACACTAACGGATACTTGTGAAGCATTGAAAGTAGTTTGTAAAGCATTACTTGCAATTGCTGGGAGGTGTTGTTAAGTTTCTTTTAAAATCGCTAAAAACAAAGAAAAATTTGGTCATGTTTAAAGTGCTGCAATTTTAAGTCTGGTGACTATTTGTAGATAAAAATAATGTAAGACTTAAGGAAATTTTATAGGATTTCCAAAAATATACAGTTTGTACAGAACTAATCAGTACTGCCTAAATTTTACTATGTAATTGATAAAAGGTTGATATCGCTAATTTTTCGTTAAAAGCCACGCCCACATAAAACAAGTGACAAAATGAAAAAACAAACATTACGATAAAATTCTGTACAACTTTCTGAACCATCTCCTTGCCTTTTGTGGTGAATTTAGCCACTATTTTATCTTTAAAAATAAAGGCAACAACAATAAAATGAGAAAAACCTTCAATTGTCTTAAATTCGTGGCCACAACTGTATATATATATTTAATCATTTTACTCCTGCAAGGAGCATTGGGCGACCACAAGATTATTCGAATAAGTTCGATCTGATGCACGATGTTTAATTTCATTCCAACGCAGGTGTAAATTGTATATTTCGGTTTAAATTTGCAGTTTCCAGGTGTGTGATGGTCTTCCTATACGTCGACTGCATTGCGTGTTCCAGTCTATAGCTTGTTTAGCAATATCGTTGCGTTGTTTACGTAATGTTTGTCCAATGCAATTCCATTTGCGTATGCGGATTTCAATTTGGATAGGTTGTTGACCAGTTTCTGACCAGAGTCGGCAATTTGAAATTGTTGACGGCTTGGGACGGCTTATTACGATTATATATGTATATAGTACATATTTTATTATTTTCTTGAAGCCCTTTCAGTCTAATAACATGAAGATACGTACTCATTAATTCAATATCTAACGGTTAAGTGTTGCGTTTTATGCAATAATTCTCATCGTGAGACTATCCCAAGCAATGGAAATGACTTTCATTCACAGTGAGGGTTCGTGTCGGTGTTAGTGATGGTAATGTTAACAAAAAAACAAAACAAAAAAATAATAAATAATTTGCAAAATAAACGCTATTTTCACCTTAACCGAAAACCTAATAACAATTGTGAAAAAGACAACAACCCGTACCCAACAACAACAATAAGCCAAAGGCAACAGTAGCCAAATGCTAACTGCTTTACTAGTAGTACCAACATCACTACCTACACACATGTATACAAGTTAGTAGTCGTTGTAGTGTTGGTAGTACTCGTACTAGATAGTAAAGCATCACCATTTATTTGAAAGTTCATGCCAAGTACACAACAGCACAGAGGATCATCATTCGATTTATAAAAGTGCACGGCTAGTTGCGGTGTCCAAACATAACAATTGTGAGAATGTTCTCATGGAAACACGATTACACTTAAGAGTAATATTTAGTGCAAGCACCTCGCGGTCTCGTGTCTTCGTGTAAGTCATCTATAGTATGTAGTACGGTGCATGCATATACATATGTATGTATGTACATATGTTTGTATGTATATATAGTGTAGTGCTGGTAAATTCGGTTATTTTTGAATACTCTACTCGATACTTTTAACGGTTTTTAAATATGAAAACTTTTAAAATTTTTTAATAAAATTCTTACAAAATTTTTACGTTGATTCAATATTTAAATTTATAAGGGTGAAATCAACAAATGTGATAAGTTTTTGGGCCAAATTTGTGAGAAGCAAAAAGTGTTAATATTTTGGTTTTTTCTTAATGGAATCAGTAAGTTTAGTCATTATAAATCTAATTGCAAAAAATCTCTTCTACAAGTTGTCGCAATAACTTTTTTTGCACAATTTTAATTTTTTTTGTGGTAACGGAGTTTACATTTCTACAAGCAAAAGATATAACAAAAAAAATTGCGTACGAATTTTCTTGAATTTATTAGTTTTTTGTATTTGGGTTTTCAACATGCTTTTCAATAATATACAATTTGTGTTTATCAAATTCGCGGTTTCGCGAATAAAAATACAATTCATTAATTTTTTTTTTATTTTTTAATTTTGTATTTTTGGCATTTAAAATGCTTTTCAAAAATATAAAATTTTTTAAATCCAATCAGCTGTTGCATAGTTACAAAATATATTAAAATATATTAAAAACATAACATTTCGCGATCAAAAAATTCTTAAATTGTGTAAAACAAATTTAATTTGTCAAACTAATGTCAGTAATGGCTCGAAATATTGATTCCAAACCAATGAAATGCAAAATAAATCATTTTTCGCGCCAGCAGTTTAGGGTAAAAAACTGATAACTTTTTTTGATTTGACGCAAAATTATTAGTTGAATTACACAGCTATACAAAATATGACAATATTTATAAGTTGCACAACTTTTCAGTGATTTTAGGTTAATTAGTGGGTGCTGATTTCGAATCTGCAACCAGTTTGTTCAAATAGGATCTAGCTTTTGCACAATTCGCGATTTAAACTTTTTTAATTTTTCAGCCGATTTGTTCAATAAAAAATTTATAATTTAGTAACTATAGCTTCGGAAAGAAAACGCTTTACACAGTTTAAGCTTAATTACGTGGCCTATTTTAAAACTTAAATGTGTATCAATATCTAAATAACTTTACTAAATATAGTCGCTGAAAGTCAAAATTCAAAATTTTTTTAAGGTTTTTTAAAAAAAAAATTTTTTAAATATAAGACTAAGGCCCGTTATTATAACTTGCCAATAGCTAAAGTTAGGATGTTAACGGACAGATAATTATGTTTTCGTTATTATAAGTATACTTTAAGCTAAAAGTGACCGATAAGCTAAAGGTAAGTTCATCTTACTTTTAACTTTTAACGTAAGGTTTATGCATTTGAAGTTGCCATATTTTCTGCTCTTTGAATAAAATCTAACCTCATATTAATTTAATTTTGCAAATAAAAAATTAAAAATGGAAAGCAGACCACGTTTGTTTTATATAAATGAACAAGAGGATATTTTTGAAGATACTCAGTCTAAAAGCAGAAAGCCTAAAAAATTTCGCGAGCAAGTGGACTATATTGAATATTACGACGAAGTTGAATTTGTGCAAAGATTTCGAATATCAAAACATACATTTCAATTTATTTTGGAACAAATTCGCAGGTCTTTACAGTCAAATAGTCAGAGGTTTGTACCGATGTTTTTATAATTTGTGTAACAATTAATAAATTTTTCCTCTAGGCATTATTCCGTATCACCTCAGACTAAATTACTAATAACGCTAAGGTTTTATGCAAGTGGCAGTTTCCTGATTACAGTGGGTGACTTTTGTGGTGTTAGCGTCTCTACAGCAGGTCGTGTAGTCAAAGAAACATCATTTGCTTTGGCTGCTTTGTCGAAAGAATATATTAAATTTCCTTCCGATGCAAGAGGAATGCAGCAAACAGCAACAGATTTCTTTGCAATTGCAAAGTTCCCAAAAGTTATCGGAGCCATTGATTGCACCCACATTCGTATTCAATCGCCAGGAGGAGACAACGGAGAAATATATCGCAACAGAAAAGGTTATTTTTCCCTTAACGTTCAAGCAGTGTGCAATTCTAAACTAATGTTTCAAGATCTGGTTGCTAGATGGCCTGGATCAGCACACGATAGCAATATATTTAAAAACAGCCGTTTAAAATTCCGTATGGAAGAAGGTCATTTTCAAAATTACGTTATTTTAGGTGATTCTGGATATAAACAATGCAACTATATGATGACCCCTTTGCTGAATCCATGTACAAGACCACAAAACCTTTATAATGAATCTCAAATTCGTACTCGTAACACGATTGAAAGATGTTTTGGAGCTTGGAAGAGACGTTTCCCAGTATTATCATCAGGTTTGCGACTGGCTACCGAAACTAAAATGGCTGTTATTGTGGCATGTGCTGTTCTTCACAATATTGCTATTATTGCAAAAGACCCACTTCCATCAACAGAAGAAACATTGATACCAGAATCTCCAGAAGAATTTGTCCCTGATAACCCCATAGGGCAAACCTCCATTTTAAGCAATATCAATTCAATGGCAAGAACTATTTTAATAGAAAACTACTTTGCAGAGTAAGTATAAAACTTTTCATTTGTACGTTTATTTATGAAAATATTAAATATTTTCATTTCATCACATTTTATTTATATACTTTCAGTCTTTTACAAAATTCACAGGACGACTAGACAATAAAAATTAAATTAACATAAAAAACAACTAAAGTAAAATTCACATTTTAGCTTTTAAAAATATAAAAACAACAATAAAAATGAAATTAAAAACCAACTAAATGAAAATTTAAATTTGAGTTTTTAAAAACAAAAAAGGAAGAGAAAGTTTTAACTTATAACATTTTTGCTTTTTTTTCCGCCAATTCTAGCTGCAGAATTTCATTTTTTAATTTTAAGGATATGAGCTCCTCCTCATGCTTCTCCTGGGCACGTGTATTTTCGTCCCTATAATACTTTTGCTGCAAAACTGTTAATTCTATCTTTTCATCTTCTAAGTTTCTTTTTCTTTTGGCACCAACTACCAGTTCTTTTGACTTCTTTTGTTTTAAAGTCGTTGGTCTCCAGCTTGACCAGTCAGATTTTCTCTCTACAACAATCTCTTCACCAAACTGAGAAAAGTATAAACAATATACATAAATATGTACATTAGGATGTCCCTTAAATTAACTTTTCTAGTGGGTCTTTAGTAGTCATATTTAAAATTAAGTTTCATGGGCCTTTTTTGTCCCCAGGCCACTAAGGGTTAAATATTTTTTAAACAAAAGTAAAGATAATAATAGTCTAATCAAATTTGGTTGATATTTTTCTGAAAACTGTGCAAACTTTGATGAAAACGTTAAAATTTTGGTTAATTTTTGACAAAATATCTTAATTTTTTTAATTTTTATTCTCTGTAATTTACTTGTAAAAATTTTATCATCTTTGTTGAATTTGAAAATAAATTAAAAAGAAAATAATATAATATGATCTCAAATTGAACGTAAAACATTAATTTAAAATAAGCAATTTTCATAAAATATCCTGGATAGGAGTCGCTCTGAACACAAATTCGAATTATAATTTTTCCAACTTATTTTGTTTTTCTTTAAGAACAACTATTATAGTATAAAAGAAGCAATCGATATCTCCAAATTAGGCATTTTAAAAAATCTTTAAAATTAATTTAAAATGGGTTAATGAAATCCGATGAAGTCAGAATTCCATGTCTGACACGGGTTAACGTTTTCCAAAAAAAACTGAAAATCGATTTCATACATTTGGAATTAAACTGGAGAGTGTAATGACAAATCTATTTTCAAGGGACACTCTAATGTACATATTAAAAAAACTGTCAATAATGTTATTAATTAAACATACATTTTCACTGCTCGTCTGATTTTGGTCAACGTTTTCAATACAGATTTCCTGATCTGCATAATTTATACTATCAAGTACATTTACTGCAAAAAAAAAAAAAAACAATTCAATTTTAGTATTGAAACTGCAAAAGAATAATTCCTTTATAAATTTGTATATATGTACTTACAAGAGTCACTATCATAAATATTTTGCAAGCCAGTGGCCGTATCTCCCAGCATGGAAGCTATTTTTTCTGACACACTGCTGACTTTTGTAGATACCACTCCGCCACCTGTGCGATACGTCTCCAATTTTTGCTCAGCCATTTCTGACTTGGACTTACGTTTAATCATTTCGTATTTATCACGCAATGCCTTCCAGTGCCGGTGTGTACCAATTGTTGCTGCAAATTCCTTTTCTATTTTTCGCCATGCCTCTTCTTTTTGCTTCCATATTACGGCGTCTGACTTCTTGTTTTCGATGCAGTTTTTGTGACCATCCACCAATTCCACCAACAGTACCTCTTCTTCTGCCGTGTAGTTTTTCGATCGCTTTCTTGCTGATGGGTTCATTTCTCTGTTCGGCGTCGACATTTTAATATTTTTTTAACAATTTTTTTTATTTGCACACAATTTAGGAAACTTTAATTTTCGTTTGTTTGTTTGTTTGTTGTTAGCAAATAAATAAATAAAAGTACGTCGTTGCCACTATGTATTTTTAAGAACTATTTTAATTTGTCAAAAGTAATCGGTTTTTGCTTTGGTATTGCCATATTTTCAAAAAATTTATTTTTATTTTATAAGGAAGTTGTGATAACCAAAAATAGTTAAAGGTCACTTTATTGCCCACTTTAGCTAAAGTTACTTTTAAATAACACGCACCTTAAAGGCAAGTTATAATAATGGGCCTAAGTCCGATTTTAAATATCAAAGCCAATTTGAAAAGAAAAAGGTCCAAAATTTATATACATGTCATATTGCATTAACAAATTATATGTAGTTTTAGAGCCTTTTGTAATTAAATTTACACTTAAAATGAACAAAAAAATATTTTACTGTACTAAAAATCTACTGTACTATTACAGAATTTTTTTTTTCAAAAATATCAGATTTCATTCAATATTGGTTTCTTTCCAAAATTATTGCGATTTTCAAAGTTTATATTTAAATAATGCCTTCGGACTCTTTCTACAATTATTTCTCGACGAACTCATTTTGAATGTGTACGAAAATATTGTGATTTAAATATAAACTTTGCAAATCGCAATAATATCGCAAAAAAAATCAATAGCGAATGCAATCTGATGTTTTTAGAAAAAAAAAATTCTGTAATAGTACAGTAGATTTTTAGTACAGTAAAATATTTTTTTTTTCATTTTAAGTCTAACTTTAATTACAAAAGGCTCGAAAACTACATATAATGTGTTAAAGCAATATGACACATGTATAAATTTTGGACGTTTTTCTTTCCAAATTGGCTTTGATATTTAAAATCGGACTTCGTCTTATACTTAAATTTTTTTGTTTAAAAAAACCTTAAAAAATTTTGAAATTTTGACCTTCAGCGACTATATTTAGAAAAGTTTATGAGATATTGATACACACTTAAGTTTGAAAAATAGGGCACGGAATTAAGCTTAAACTATGTAAAGCGTTTTCTTTCCGAAGCTATAGTTACTAAATTATAAATTTTTTATTGACAAAATCGACTAAAAAATTGAAAAAATTTAAATCGCGAATTGTGCAAAAGCTAGATCCTATTTGAACAAACTGGTTGCAGATTCGAAATCAGCAGCCCCTAATTATACTAAAACCACTGCAATAACATTCACCTTTTTTTTTTGTAGAGCAGTGTTATCTTTTGACGTATAAATATTAGTTGAATCACCTCTGTTTATGGTTATTTTAAAATATTTTAAACATTTACCTAAATTTTTTTAAATGCAATCTAATGCAAACAATTTTGGTTACGGAGTTTATAGTAACGGAATTTACATTTGGTTATTTTCTTCATTTTCTTTCAGAAACGCTTTGTCAGAATTTTCTTTCCGAAAGAAAATCGTTTGATGCCTACAAGGTGAATCCAACTATGGCATTGATTTTCTCACTCGTTAAATAGTTTGGTGTAAAAATTAGGAACGGAGTTTACAACATTTTTTCAAATCTTATTAACATCATCCTTTTTCATCTCGAGAATGTTACATGCTGCAGAAAAACTTCAAGTCTGTTATACTAGATGATTATATACAGTCCAACGATCATTTGAGTATAAATAACATTATACTTTTCGCGATATAATTAATAGATAACTCCAAAATTCTGGTGTATGAAATTCTTATGATGAAAAATCTTTACAGAGTTGAAGTCGTGTTAGCATAGATATACGTAAAGTTTGTAAAATTTATTAATTTTTGTTAAAAGCGTTACTTTTCCTCTTCATAAAAACTCTTACAGTTACTGTTTAGCTTCATTGGTTATTAAGATATAAGCTATTAAAGTTGAAAAACCTCATGAGTTACTGGTTACGGAGTTTACACTTGGCCTATAAAATTGGTCACAAATTTTATGTATTAACCAAAAGTTGGTCAGATTGTTATAAATTTTGTAAAACAGGTGACAATGCGCTGATATATATCGAAATATATAACTCAAATGTAATCCATGCATTAGAAATTAGCTGGTTACATGGTTTTTATCACATTTTTTAATATTACCCATAAACATATTTTAAACTTTTTTACCAACAATTCATTATATTTTTCATAGTTTTTAACATATTGTTTTAAATATTTTACTTTTGATTTCTTTCTTTTAGCAGAGTTGTAGTGTTATGATAAATATTTTAGCGGAGTCACATTTTCGTGGTAATTATTTTACCTCAGTCACATTTTTATAACTTTTTTTCGTCCACAATGCAACTATGAAAATATCGAGTAGTAGTTTTAAGTAGTTCGAGTATCCAAAAAAAGACAAATACTCGATACCCACTACTCATATTTTAACCAGCACTAATATAGTGTATATTTTGCTGGTATGTAGGAATGAATGAATGGATGGATGTGCATTAGTAATGTAGTGGCAGTGGCATATCGTGTCCAGAAAGCAAAAGCTTTAACATTAGCAGCTCTAAAAAAAAGTTCAAAACATTAGAAAATCAAAACTGTTTGTTGTGCATCTCAAGCAAATGAATGTGGTAAAATATGTACATTCATGAAAATGAGGTGCAGTCTTTAAAACAGCAACAGGAACAACAACAGTAACATTAACAACAACAACATCATCTTCACTATCACGATAATGATCATTAACATGGCTTAGCATCTACAGAGTTGAATGAATATGTGTATCAATGTTTTGTTTGGCTTACAATTCAATGTTGGAATACATAGGTACATATGTATGTATGCATGTGTATTAAGGTGCATCATGAATGTTTTCGCAGTTTCATCCCAAAAAATAACCTTTTTGTGCAAAAGGCTTCCCAAGAGCTTTTATTAAATACATATTTGTTATTATTGTGGATTTAAATAGGACTGCCAAATATGTTTTCTATACATCATTTATTTTTTATTGGCAATTTTAGCCATACAGTAATTTTGACTTAGCTGCACAAGCGACTTTGGCAAGAATTTTTGTGCAGGTAAGCCAAAAACGCAGCTAAGTCAAATTGTTTACCTGCCTTAATGTGCAGGTATACCAATACAGACTGAAAACACACTAAACAAATGAAGCTGATGATGACAAGATTGTGCTTTGCACCAGATCTTGCGATTTTTATGGTTAAAAACGACTAAAGTAGGATATTTTTGTCACAAAAAAAGTTGACAACACACTTATTTTATGTGTGTGTGTTTTTTTTCCTAGAATTGAAAAACAAAGCAAAACACAGGAGGCAGCTAACGGTGATCTTTTTTATGAAAATAATGTAAAACTGCCAGAAATATGACGCAGTTATCTTAAATGCCCAGCTAAAAAAAATGCACTTAAAGAAGACAATTGCATACATAATTTTGTAAAATAGAAACGAAACCAAAATTTTGTGCAGTTATAGCAAATATGCACTTCAGAAAAAGGCAGTTAAATCAAAACTACTGTATACAAAATTGCAGGCAATACCGCTAAAATACCGTTATCGATTCAAAACCCATTCAACTGACTAGCGTTACCCCTAAAATACCGTTACCGATATAACCGAAATACTGCTACCGAATCAACTGAAATACCGTTACCCTTAAAATACCGATACCGAAATAAATGAAATATCGATACCCATAAAATACCATATTTTAATATTAAAATATATATGTTATATATACTCTTTTTTACTCGGGTATGTATAGGACTGTTTATATTTGAATAGAATTGAGCTATCTACACTGCAAAAAAAACTGCTAAATTAGCAGATTATATTTGTAACATATTAGTCATATAGGAACAGCAAAAATAAAACTGTCAAATGTACTGAATTTAAGTTATATTTGAGTTAAATTGTTGTAAATGGAAAATAGCAAATTAACCTGCTAAAATCAGCAAAAAATTTTGTTAAATAATTTGTAGCCTAAAAAATCAAAAAAATTTTAATTTCCAATTTTTTTTTCGATATTTTTAAATGCAAATAAAAATCGAGCCTTTTGAAAACAGCAGTATACAATTTTTTTAGCAAATACTTCTGCTGATTTTAGCAGTATAGACTGCTATATGCATTCAACTAAATTTAGCTTAAAAATAGCAAAAATTTTGTAGATATAACAGTTTATTTTTGCTATTTTCAGCTTACTAATATTTAGCAAAATTTTCTGCAGATTTTACAGTACAATTTGTTATTTTCAACTAACTAAAATTTAGCTTAAATATAACTAACTTCTGTAAATTTAACAGTTTTTCAGCAGCATAATTTTTAACTAATTTTTAGTATTTTTACAGATTTATTTCTATGAGTGTACCTAGTAGGGATAGGACAATTTTTATGTGTAATAATATATAAACATAGGGTGACCATTCATTCGTACTGATCAGTATTGATCAGTACATATACTGATTTTTTTTCAAGACTACTGATGGAGAAATCGTAAACTGATTTGAAATTATTCACATTTGTGCAATACTAATTGAACTGATTTTAAACATTTTAATAGACGAAAATATTTGTTTAATAACTTTTCAAAATAGAATTAAAAATGATATCGTGAATCACGCAAATTCACGAAATAATATCTTACCGGAAAAATTAAATTTCGAAATTAAAGTAAATTATGAGTTTTAAACTGAAAATATAAAATCAGCTAAATAAACAAAGAAAATACTTAATAAAAGCTGAAAACAAAAATTTGATCGAATTCGACCCACTTACACTCACTCACGGAAAAATTTGGCTCACACACACTCACGAAGAATTTGTTTCTACTCACACTCACGTTCACATGAGTAAATTATGATCACGTGCCCATCTCAACTTCTCTTATTCCTCGCAGTTACATGATTTTTCTCTTAAATAAAGATAAATAGCCTAAAACTTGGAAGTTCCCAAAAACCCTCTCACGGTCTTACGCTATACTGAAATGAAATTTGTACCATGTTTTCGGCACGAAAAATGAATTGTAAGTACTTCCACAAATTTTTGTTTCGTTGCCTACTTTAGGCGATATGGCCAAAATAAGTTTAATTCAAAAAGTACATTTTTCGTCTGCTACATAAGAAGATTTAGCGATTTTCGGTTTTCGGAAAATGCGAAATTGAGCGAAAACTTACCTTAACTTAAATGTATATTTCTCAAATTATAAGGATTTGCTGACAATACTAAGTATATTCTTTTTGTCAAATTTCGTAAAGATCCATCCATTCGTTTTCTAGTTAGGATGATATCTTCTAAAGGTATCCTGATAGAAGCTTGTGTGTCCTTGTGGCAAAGTGGGCGCTGTGGTGTAATGGTTAGCGCGTTTACCTTTTACACATAGGGTAGCCAACGTAACATCAATTTATGAAAAAAAATATGTATGAGTTTTTTTATCCCTCATACATATCGCAGCGTCCTCTTTCGGTGTTCCCATAGCACTTAACCCTGCCGAAATAAAAGAAAATGACAGGGCTATGAACTAAAAAGCTTCAACAAAGTTCGCCAACCCTTCATCACATGGCGCGCAACAACTGTTCTAAGATTAAACATCTCGCGCAATTACAGTGTTGCTATATTTGAAGCCCTTCACCTTTTACCACCTTTTACGTCTTCTCTATTCCCTTTCCAAAGAAAGCAACACGTTAATTAATAGGAAGAATTTCCTGAGTGTCGCTTCTCTTTTTTTTAAGTAGGGACTGAAAAGTGAAAGCTTCAGTCTTACTTACAGTTCATTATTAAAAGTTTTTACAAAAAAATATTTTACTGTACTAAAAATCTACGGTACTATTACAGAGTGTTTTTTCTAAAAACATCAGATTTCATTCACTATTGATTTTTTTCCGAAATTATTGCGATTTGCAAATTTTATATTTAAATCACAATATTTTTGTGGACATTCAAAATGAGTTCGTCGAGAAATAATTGTAGAAAGAGTCCGAAAGCATTATTTAAATATAAACTTTGAAAATCACAAAATTTAATTACAAAAGGCTCTAAAAGAGCAAACAATTTGTTAATGCAATATGACATACAGTGAACAAAAAAAAAAGTTGGACACTATATAAAATAAAATGAACAAAGAGATCACAAAGCAAATTGTGGTGAAATTTTTTGTTGTTTTTGTCTTTTCTTTGATATCTTATATGTTAAATGACTCTCCTAGACGAGAACAAGAAATTCTCATTTAGTTTGTGATTTAACCTAATAAATATTTATGGAAATTCTAAAACGTCGTCCCCTGACGATTTCCTTAGGCAAGAATGAAATCCGGATAGGGACATGCATCCAACAGACTGTTTTTCACAATTTGCGGATAAGTATTGAAATTTTAGCACATTTAATTCCTCTAATGCAATTATTGTTTGTCCCGATGAAAATAAATTTTGGAACAACCATGTTATTTGAATTTTTTTCAAACAACATAAGCATATTATACGTAAAATTAACAGTATTTTCAATATCTTTAGTTTTTTGTTTTTAATTACAGCTCGTTTCATTTTAATATATAATGTTTACAACTTTTTTTTGTCCACTGTATATACAAATTTTGGATTTTTTTCTTTCCAAATTGGTTTCGATATTTAAAATCGGACTTCGTCTTATATTTAGGTACTTTAAAAAAAAAAAAAAACCTTAAAAAATTTTGAAATTTTGATTTTAAGCGACTATATTTAGAAAAGTTATTGAGATATTGATACACACTTAAGTTTGAAAAATTGGGCACGGAATTAAGCTTAAACTAAATTACAAATTTTTGTTGAAAGTGAATTTAGTTGACATGTGATGATACTTAAATTTTTTTATTGAAAAAATCGGCTGAAAAATTTAAATCGCGAATTGTGCAAAGCCTAGAGCCAATTTGAACAAACTGGTTGCAGAATCCAAATCAGCACCCTCTAATTATTGCGCAAATTATAAATATTGTCATATTTTGTAGAGCTCTGTAATTAATGTATTAAAGTGTAACCTCGCTTAACGCAACTATTAGGAATTCAGGCACTTTCAAAAACTTAAGTTATTGCGGAAATCGAGTCTTAAGCGGGCCATACATTTGCAATATTATGGCACAACTTTCCAAGTGGTGCAAGCATATTGACCGTGTATGTATTAAATTGAAGGTTGAGCAATATTATTTAGTGAATCAAAACAATTTTGATTTTAAATGGACAACTTGAAATATTGCATAATCTATTGGCAACACTGTGCAATTTTAATTTTGCGCTGTTTATGTTTGTGTGCATTTTGAGGTTATGTTGAAATTATATATTGCATAAAATATTGTGGCGATCTTTTGTTATATATATGTATGTTTCAATTGTTGCAAATTATATGGTGTGTGACAAAACGAGAAAAATACGGTGCCATTATATTGGACATAATATTGCAAATGTATGGGGGGCTTTAGATTTATTTGGACAAACTATATGAAATAATGTATGGCCCTTCCATTTAGGTATCTATCGGATTTTAAGAATAATTTCCAGTTAAAACGAAGTATTTAATTGAAAAAGAAATTTGGTTTTATAGCTTAAATCATTTATTTTTGAGATATGTTCTCTGATTTGTTCTCTGATCATGGTGTCCATGTTCAAAAAATTAAAAAGTAATAATAATAACACTTTATGACTTTCATAAAATTTCACTTAATGACATTTTTTCCCTTCGATTCGCACGGGTTAAGAAAGTCATCAATAAAAATTCTTTATAGAGAAATAATTACGAATGCTAAAATTATCATGAAATAAATATCACAATAGCTTACATATGAGATTACATTTCATTACACTATGGAACATTTTTGGGATTATTGTCTGGGGGGTGAGAAATTCTAAGTCAGGGTGATGGTACTAGGTCAGTATAGTAAAACCCTCAAAGGGTTTGGCGTTCGTATGTGTCATTTTTTTTATGACCTTTTAAATTTTTTCCTTATCTTGATGTTTTTTCGCTTAGTTGTAACATTTTGGCAAAAACGTAGTTTAACATAACTCGAGAACCACTTGTCCGATTTTGATGAAACAAATTTAGAAAAATTTAGAATTACAATTTCTTTAATCCGTTCATATAACGTTTTCCTATATGTGCAACACTTTCGAAGTTAAAAATGAATGTATGAAGGGAAAAAAGTATTTTTTGCCTAAAAATTTAAATAATTTTTTTTAAAAATTCATAAAAAATCCAAAATGGAAAAAAGTGCCAAAACTAATTACTTTCGCGTAAAGTCACGTAACTCATGAGCAAAAAAAGGCATAGATCATGAAAATCGATGCACGCGTTTCTCATTTATTCACAATTAGGTAAATGTATGAATTTCAAAAATTTGCTCCAGATATGCACAACATTATTTGGAGAAAACATTGACACTCACAAGCCGAACTCTCTCATATTTTTCTACTGTACTAAAAGAGAAATATTGATGTGGTAACACTGGTTCTGTAATGTTCACATAAAACATGCATTGTCGTCAGGCAACACTCCAAAGTTTATTCCTTGTGAATGATGAAAAAACTTCTGCATATTGCCCGGATGTAGGAAAATTGATGGACGCAATGGAAATAAAATATGAAGCAGATGACTGGAGATTATTTATTGACAGTTCAAAACTCAGCTTGAAGGCGGTTTTACTGCATAAGACCAATAAAAAACCTTCAGTTCCAATCGCCTACAGTACAGAAACGAAAGAAACATATGATGCACTAGAAAATATTTTAAAAATGGTTAACTACGCCAAACATATGTGGCGCATATGCTGCGATTTAAAAGTTGTAGCAATGCTTTGCGGTCTTCAAAGCGGCTATATAAAATATATGTGCTTTTTGTGCGATTGGGACACACGATTTTCCGGTGACCAATATGCATGCCACGGATGGAAACTCAGAGAGCACAGCAGGTTACAAACAGCCAATATTATTCGTGAGCCTCTAGTGCCGAAGGAGAAGATATTGCTGCCTCCACTGCATATTAAACTTGGAATTGTTAAGAATTTTATCAAAACTGTCGCCAAAAGAGATGAAGTTTTCTTGTGTTTGAAACTAATTTACCCGAGACTCAGCGAAAGTAAAATTAAAGAAGGTAAGTTATAATATCACATTCATTTCCCATGATTTTCCATCTTAACAAATTAATTTTTTCCAATCAGGCGTACTAAATGGTCCAGATATACGAAAGCTGATTAAAAGTGACGCATTCAACAATATTTTGATTGACGCTGAATTGAATGCATGGCAGGCAATCAAAGAAGTAATAGAAGGCTTGTTGGGAAAGCATCGTTCTAACAACTACGATGTTTCTGTCGCAAGGATGTTAAGAGCATTCTCGGAAATTGGTGTCCACATGTCCTTGAAAATCCATTATTTACATCATCATCTGGAATACTTCAGCAAACAATTGGCTACCGAATCTGATGAACAAGGTGAACGCTATCATCAAGTTGCTATGCCATTTGAAATGAGGTAATACTGATTTTTTATTTTTTCAAACTCATTTTAATAAAACAAAAACTTACAGATATAGAGGCAAAAAGTCGCCGAGTGCAATAATTGCGGAAATTTGCTGGTGGAGTAAGTTAGTGTGGCAAGACAAGGATGATCTTGATGATAAAGAATTTTCAGGAGATGCAGAAGGGCCAACAGTGGAGTCACACATTGGCATTATGTGTGGTTCAGAAACTGATGATAGCGATGCCACTAGTCCCGAACAACCACCATCGAAAAAGTCTAGGCAATATTTATTAAAATAAATAAAAATAAATAAATAAAATAAAAATAAAAAATTATAAAAATGTTTACTTAATTTTTTTAGTAGTTTATAGCCAGAAGTCTGGAGTTATTGGGGAAAATTTATGAAAAAGGCGATAAATGACACTTTTTTGAATAAAAACAAATATCAATATTCTTGTCAAAATGGGATACCTTCACTTAATTGTAAATAAAAGCAGAACGCGTTAAATTTTGTTTATAGGTTATGTGACTTTACATGAAATTAATAACACTTGATCCTTTTTTCCGTTTTTGATTTTTTATGAATTTAAAAAAAAAAATTTAATTTTTAGGCAAAAAAATATTTTTTTTTCTCCACAAATTTATTTTTACCGGCAAAACTGTTGATTATAAAGAAAAACGTTATATGAACGGATTAGAGAAATTGTAATTCTAAATTTTTCTAAATTTGTTTCATCAAAATCGGACAAGTGGTTCTCGAGTTATGTTAAACTACGTTTTTGCCAAAATGTTACAACCAAGCGAAAAAACATCAAGATAAGGAAAAAATTTAAAAGGTCATAAAAAAAAATGACACATACGAACGCCAAACCCTTTGAGGGTTTTACTATACTGACCTAGTACCATCACCCTGACTTAGAATTTCTCACCCCCCAGATTGGCTGTTGTACTGTGTTATTTTAGAACTTGAGGATCCTTAATGTACATTCAATAAATGTTGCAGGTCTGTGTTAAGACAATTAGATACTATTTGACTGATCTAGGCGCCCTTTCGTACATTTCACATTAATGAAAATAGTTACGAGAATATAGAATACAGAGTAATGAGAGAAAATATCATCACCGCAGTGCGGCGCTCTCACGTATCTTTGATTTAACTGATTTCGTTGCGGTTTTCAATGCCATGTCATTTATACAATCCTAATAAATGGAACTTAGTCATTCATCACAAAGCGATCTCATGCGAAAATATGCACCTACCTAAAGCATTACAAGTAGGCTTAGTTTAACTGTTGTTTAGAATTTGCAGTTACCTAACATACAGTGGCCTCGTAGGGCGATTGCCCTTAACGGAATATAAAAACAGAACTATTTAACTCACCTCACTAGCTCAATTCTATCTTCCGAAGTTGCAGATGTACTAAATTGAAGTAAACAACCAATGTTGATCAGCAGGGCAGCGCATTTCATGCAAATCCATGTTTAGACATTAATCCAAAAATGATGTTGACCAAAAATGGCATCGATTTGTTGTTGCATATTTTTGCTTATTTTATTATAAATGCATATTTTTACATATTTTGCTTTTAAGTGCATATTTTTAACATATTTTATGATTTTTAGTGCATATTTTTCATTAAATTGCATATTTTTTACATATTCTTTAAAAAATTAAAAGTAAGATTTAATGAAAAATAAAGAAAAACAACAATTTGCAAACCTTTACGTAGCACTTAACTAGAAGGAAAACATCAAGTTGTCATCTACTTCGAGATTTATATTGGCTTTAATTTTTAACCAAACGATCTCGAGTAATAAATATGATTTTTAAAGATTGATAAATTCAAAGTACATTTTTTGTTTTGAAGCATTTATTTTTGGATTATTAGTGCATATTTTTGGGTTTTTAGTGCGTATTTTCATTTAAGTGCATATTTTCCATTTTTACTGCATATTTTAAGCGCATATTTTCGATTTTTAAGTGCATGAAAGTCGCTGCCCTGTTGATCAGTAATGCCAACTTGGTGGGTTTGCTTTTATTTAATATAGTCGATACATTTGAGTACTCAATACTTTCTCAATTGAGTATTCCATATTCTGTTTTTCGCACAACTTTTTGCATAAACGAGTTGGTTGAACGTAGAAAGAGTTGTATTTTCATGGCAAAATTATGAACATATTAGGAAAATACAACTCTGAAAGTATTGAGTAGTTTCTTTTGGGAATCGAGTACTCGTAAAAACAGGCAGTATTGAGTACTCAGTACTTGAATACTCAATACTTTACCAATTCTACTATTTATTCTGCTCTTCGATGACCCAAAACGCCAAATTTTACCAATTTTGCACTAACCACTAATTTAGAGCATCTTTTTTGTTAGTGCTTTGTATTCATTCTAGCATCTAACACCTAGGTAACGAAATGAGGTTTCTTTATTTAAGCATACAATTCAACTACTAAACGGATTCATGTTCAATTTGATTCATTAAATGCATTTAAAAATCAATTTTTAGATCAATATAAGGACTTTATTAGGGCCCAACTATGTATATTCAGAGAAGTCGAATTAAGGGAAAGAGCGATACTATGGAAATACATTCAAGTACCTATATTTAGCTTAAGTCAACTTACGTAAAGTTCCATACCCATTAATTCGGTTAATTTTCAATCGAAACTCATCGTACCCAACTTAATTAAATTATAAACATTTCAAACAAACAAAACAAATTAAAAAACATCAAATAAAAAAACAAAAAATAAATTCGCAAATCTGTCGAAAATTTTTAAATTTTAGTAAGTCAAATATGGAAAAAAATTAAGACAAATTCCGAATAAACTTAAAAAATGATAAGTCAATTGTGATTACAGTTTTAGTGCCCGGCGGAGCAGTTCCATATAAGCATAATCGATAAGTTTTTCAAACAGAATAACATAATCGTAGAGCAATTTTGAGTGGCAAATTTAAATAAAAAGATGAAGATTTGCTGTGAAGTGAATTGTTCGGCCGTCGAACTTTTATCATTAAGACAGTAGAATCGTTGCTGAACTTCGTACGTTTCTTTAAACTTGACACTCAAAATCGGATCCAATCGACTAAATGAGAATTTTTTTGCCAAAAGTGCTTTAAAATAAAAAAAAAAACAATCGTGTATGGCATGGGGCATTTGTATCAAAGCCTATTGCTTCCCAGCAAAATCTTAGTAATGGGTGCTCATTACTAATATCTAATTAATAAGCAGTAGAATTAGGGTCTAGTGCATATACCTAATTCGGTGTCAAAACTTATCATTTTTATTCGACAAGGTCGTTTTTGTAACTAGTTGTCCATATTCGCTGCATGACAAAACGCACAAAATTTGTGCACACGCTTACCCGCTGCATTACAAAAATATATAAAATAAGTAGTTACCAAAATAAGTAGTTATTCGTGTGCTTATACGCAGTTAAAAAATAAGTAGTTACCAATATCACATTATCTTTATAATTAAATAAGTAGTCGCGCGTAAGCTAGACTGCTTATAAAAACGTCTTCGTCTAACAAAAATAACTACACCATTTCCAATTGTTTTTTAGAAGTTATCAATTGTATTTCATATTTATCAATTGTATTTCAGAAATTATCAATTGACTTTGAGTTTTATCAATTGTATTTCAGAAATTCTCAATCACTTTTCAGATTTATCAATTGTATTTAAGAAGTTATCAGTTGATTTTCAATTTTATCAATTGTATTTCGGAAATTATCAATTGAAATTCAATTGATAATTTGATAGTTTTATCAATTGTATTTCAGAAATGATCAGTTGAATTTCAGAAATTATCAATTGTATTTCAGAAATAATCAAATGTATTTCAGAATTTATGGATTGTATTTAATTGATTATTTCTGAAATACAAGTGATAAATCTGAAAAACAATTGATAATTTCTAAAATACAATTGGAAATGCTGTAGTACTGACGCCGTATTATAAGTAGTAAAAATTTTAGTTTTATTATATAACCACTTATTTGGTAATGAAAGATTTTCCTGGGTAATGACTTTGAGCTTTCTCAGAGATCGCACTATTCGTGTTGTTATAGATGGGCTCTCATCCGACAAGTTTAAGCTGAATTAGTGGGTGCCGCAGGGTTCTTTTGTTTCTCTTTCCCTATTTCTTACCTTTCTCAATAGCCTTCTTGATCTAATTTGCAACACTATATGCACTATCTTGTCGATTTTAACGCACGCAAGACCCGAGGTTGTAGGTTAGCCCATAGGGCTGTTGGATTAACACCATCTGTAGATATGAGTGATATCGATATTGAGGAATTGAATACTCTTGATTTTGAGGACATACAAATTCAGTGTGATGTCCGTTGGAATAAACATGTGTCGAAAGAAGCGTTCAAGTGACTAGGTTTTCTACTATTTATGCCACCTATATCCAATCGTAGATGGAATATTCATTCCTTTTACTCCTGTAAGGAGCATGGGGCCGTGGAGATGGAAAACAAATCCCATATATGGGCAGGAGCTTCGAAGTATATTTTGGATCTTCTAGACCGTGTGCAAAGGCGGGCGTCGGAGCTTATCAATGACATTAGGGTATCCAGCTCTATTACCTCATTGGTACATCATCGGAATGTGGGTTGTGTGACTCGGCTCTGTCGATATTACCATGGTATGTGTTCTGCTGAGATAAGTGAACTTGTCCCCACAGCCCGAGTTTTTATTCGCTTATCAAGTAGACCACATCCGTGTGTAGACCATTGCTCAGTGGATCACACATCGCAATACAGAGAGAATTCGTTTATCAGTAGCACCAGCCGAATGTGGAATAAACTCCCCGCAGAAATCTTCCCTGTTACTTACAATGTAGAGAAATTTAAATCAAATATTTACAAACATTACTCTCTCTCTCTCTTTCCTCCTCCCCATAACATATTTTCGTAATACCAACACAATGCATTGCGTTAATATTGGCATCCCCTGAGTGTTGATCTATCACAAAAAAAAAAAAAATACTAAGCAAATAGATTTTCTGGCCGAACTGCTCGATCGGACACCATCCTTTATACATTATTTGAAACTTTATGAAAAACATGAGCATCATTCATACATTTTTAAAACTTTATAAAAAACTTTATTCTAACTAAATATATGAATATTTATAAAAAATGTTTAAATTTTCTTCAAATTTAAAAATTATCTGGTGCATTTTTGGCCACTTTTAAGCAAACAATTATGCGTCTTTATGCTTTTCGCCTTTTTTGTTGCGCTCTTTACTCTCAAAAAGTTGGCATCACTGATGTGGAACAGTTGTTTTAGTTGGCTTCAACTCGAAATGTAGTCAATTGTTTTTCTACTACCTGCCTGCTATTGTGGATGTATCCACTTCAAATAGTACGTGTAGTACATGTAGTGAGCCAATTAATTAGCCAAGATTCTCACGACCTCAAATTAAAGAAACCCCATAAAAAGTCGACACAACTAAAAGAAAAATAAACCAACATAGGAAAATCTTGCAAACCCAAAAAAAAAAAAACAAACGAACAAAAAGAAGAAGCTATTTAATGCTACACAATCAAAGAAGCAACAATATTGAAGTTAGGCGACCACATTACCGCTAAGCCACATATTTTTATTTTAAACTTAATTCACATACGCCAACCAGCTTGTAACTATCGTATGCATGTATGCAATACACTAAGTACAAAGGTAGTAGGCCAAACAGCTGTAGGCGGAGGTGTATTATTGTAGTATGTATGGTTAGGGAGATGTTGGTTTTTCAGTACATATAGTGTAGAGATCTGATTTAAACTGAAATTAGGAATAATGAGTATTGCTATACATGACAGTAATAGTAACATCAGTGAAACTATTAAAAACAACAACAAACTGCAATGTATCCATAGAAGATTCAAGACCATTGTGAACACATTCACCACGATTAAATTTTATTGACATGTTTAATTGGTATGTATGTGTGTGTATGCTGGAATATTATCCACCATACCATAGGAGTAGGTGAATCTGTACAGTTATATATTTTGGTCGATCGCACAGCCAACGACAACAGCATAACATTGTCAACTAAAGAGTAAAATGCCCTTAATCTAATGCGCTGCAGTGAAATATCAATATTCGCTGCAACACAAACACAACAACAGCACAAAGTCACAACATGTGGCAGCAGCACCAGTGTAGTGGCAAACAATGAAATCTTATTACACCTGACTACATTTGTTGCATAGCAAAAGAAAGGGTACCATGTTCCCACACTCAGTTCAACTCGATCAACACAATGGAGAACGGTGACAACTGTACCCATTTATTATGGGCACGACAAAAAGCGGCAAATTTTGAGCGTGTCAATGTGTAAAACGACCTGTGAGTACTCATGTACAATACAACTATGACAGAAAGACATTTGGCAGCAAATACTATGTAGTAATATGTAAACTATGTACATAATAACTGAATGACAAGATCGACCTCTTGGCATCTTTATCGGTAATAGAGCTTTTAAAAGGGTCGCTCTGAAATTATTTCATTTACCATTTGAAATTTATTAACCCTTTCAGCCCCAAACTTGCCTACCAACAACTTCGTTGTTATGTGCCTATAACTCCCGTTATATTTATTTTTTTTATAACGAATTTCTTTACTCAGTAGCAGTGCAGTTCCGCAATGCCTGTGTATAAATTTCATATAGCAGGCTTTGATAGTGTTCATTTGCGAGCTGTTTTTCATATTGTTCATGCACAGTTTTTCTCACAGCAAATTTTACGGAAAAATTATTTTTTTGTTTAAATTAGTCTCAAAAATTGTGTGATGATTTAAATTGCAAAATCAAAAACTTTTATGTAGAGTTTAGTAATAGAAAAAATATAAAATTTAAATTTTAAAAAAATCTTAACCCGTTCGGGACCGGTAGCATGTTAATGTTTGAACTTTAATTCCAAATATCTCCGTTAGGGGGTGCTGCAAAGCCATAAAAGTAATAAAAAATATTTATTTGGTATAGATCTACATTTATACGAAGTTTGGTCGGAAAATTCCCAGTAGAAAGTTGGGATCCAAAGGGTTAAGCTTGTTGTGGTCTATCATCTTAAATGCGTCGAATTTTTTTAATTTTATTTTACTTATTTCCAAAAAATAACAAAAATATAAGTTTTATTGAATTGCAATGTAGGATATTTATTGGTTTGCACTACATCTTAGGTTTGGTCATTTAAATAATTTTGATTTGACATTTAAAGATATGGTCAGAAAATATGACGTTGTTGCATATTTTGTTACAAAGTGCCCCTATTACCACAAAACCACGAGTATTAATAATAATTCAAAATTGAAAATGAAATGCCTAACAAAGTTTTTGAACTCACAGTCAGCATCAGTCGTGTCCATTCGTCGTGAGTACCTTTCAATTTGTAGTTGCGGTGGTACATATTGTGTGGATAGATGGATGGATTGTTGGTTGGATGGATTGTTGTTTGCTTGGCTAGACGGATAGTTAGTTAGGTTGTATGGATAGATAAATGGATGAGACCAACTTCAGATAGTTTGTCAATGTTTTAGCTACAACAACGACAGTTAAGCATATTGTATTGTTTTGGCTGGTGTTGAGGTTTTGTTTAAATCTGCATGATTTTAACACAGTCACTATTATGCCAACCAACTAGGCTCATGAACATACATACATATGTCTGCATGTATCCATTTGCAACGACACTTAATCGTATAACGACCATGTTTAGGCTTAAATTGACAATGTACTGAATTTATTTTTGCCTGCGTTTAGTAGATAACATATTGTTCAATTCAATACATATTAAACACAATCATAAATACACAGGGTATATTGATGTATTTGGGCAAAGGAATTTGGAGCCAACAGAATGATTTGGTTGTAGCAATCAACTGTGCTGCTGACACAATTGAAATATATTTGCTTTGCTCCACGTACTTTACCGAAGCACCCAATTTTTACCACAAAGCATTTCGTTAAAACTGTGTGTAAGTTGTTCTTGCTTCTGGTAATTTGCGTTCCAGCGGATACCCGTGATAATACAACTATTATTTTGACCGCAATTCTTTTTTATTACCCGAATTTAAGTAGCCTTAAACAATATTTCGAAGGATCCAATATTCTATTTGCAAGAAATTCGGTTATAACAATGAATCTGTTTTCTAGTATCCGACCGAACAGTTCCGCCAAAAAGTGACATTTGGCCGATTTTCTGTTATTTGAAAGCATTGTGGAGAAATTTTCGTTCTGCTAAAATATTTGTTGAGCCGATTTAATTCGATTTTAAGTGTGAAATTTAAGGAAAAGTCCGTAGTTCGGTAAAGTTAACTTTTCGGCCGCCGAACTTTTTTCAATTTGGCCGAACAGTGAATTTGTTGCTTAACTACGGACTTTTTCTTAAGCTTGACCCTCAAAATGCATTCGAATTGGCCCAACAAATATTTTTCCTAGTGTTTCCAAACCGGTTAACCGAAAAACCGGTTTTTTGTTCATTTTTTTTTATTTGTTCCTACTACTCCTGCAAGGAGCATAGGGCCGCGTTTTTGATGATTTTTCGGTTTTTTTGCAAACCGGATAACCGAAAACCTCAAATCTCGGTTAACCGAAAACCGGTTAATTTTCAACGGTTAACCAGTTTTTTATTCTTATTGTTTTTAGCTTAAAATGCCTTTAAAAATTAAGAAAAATAAGTGGCGAATTGCTAAAAAATGTTGATTAATACAAATTCCAACCCAAAATCTTACGGGTGTCAAAAATTAATTTTATTAATTATTAATTAATGTACTTTTGATATGAAAACAAGAATACTTATGTTTTTATCAACCCATTCACACGTTAAATGGTAAAAAAAGAGAGATAAAAATTACACCTTTTTAGGTTTTTTTGTGGCTTTTTTTATGTGTTTTAAAAAGAAATATTCTCTATTAAATAAAAGGTAGAGTAAAGTACTAGAAAAATAAAAAGTTTTCAAATAAAAAAAAAATTTTAACAGACTTCAAACTTATTTTTACTTCCTAAATATCAAGTTCGGCCGACAAGACCGAAGTACTGAAAGTTTCATAATTTTGTCCTCCCAAATCATATATAAAAATTTCATCAAAATCTACAGGAACTCCTAAACCTTATTAACACTGAATCACTAAAAATCTAAAATATTGATCTTGAAAAAAAAACCTTTCTTGAAAAATTCTGAGAATATATTTGTCACTTTGCGGTTTTTAAACCATATTTTTCACTTTTTTTATTTTAATTTTCGGTGTTTTTTATTTTAAATCGGTTAACCGGTTTTTTCACAAACGGTTAACCGAAACCCGGTTGTTCAAAATAGTCAATTTTCGATAATACGTTTTTCGCGAAAAAAAAAATAAATTCCGCCAGAAAACGCGTGTTGGGTTTTTTCTGTTAAGTTGCATTTTTATCCTTAGATCTACTAGAAACTGAGTTTCAATTATTATTAAATATTTTTAAAAAAAAGTTTTTCGCCAAAAAAGTTAATCCGCCAAAAAAGACGCGTGATGGATTTTTTTCTGTTAAGTTGCATTTTTATCTTACATCAACTACATACTGAATTCAAATGCAAATTGCAGTAAATCAAAAATTAAAAAAAAAATTTGGTCCAGAGCATCGTGCAAAATGTATGAAATCTGCAAAATTTCAAACTATATCCACTTAGCAATGATTTACTTAACAAAAGAAAAGTTTTGGTATCCCTATTTCCCTATATAGAACATATTGTTTCCACCACATTGAATTTCTGATAAAACGCGAAAAATCGCGAATTTCAAAAAAATCTGAAACACGTGTTCACTTAAATCGTCTATAGATTATGATATGTAAGTTTGACATTTCAATCACAAATATCTCTGTACAAAAGAGTCAAAAATTTGTTTTTTTTATAGAATATCCTTGAAAATAGGACATGTCAGGATGTGGTTGAACATGTTATATATAACCTTTCATATGATACCCATATTGAGTATGTTTTCTTCAGCTAACATGCAAATTTCTTACAAAAACTAAAAAAAAAGCTTTTGGGAATTATCATAAAACAAACCAAGGTTTATTTTGAGACGGGCCCTTTTTTTACTTTTTTTCTGTCCCATATAAGGTGAGTCGGTCTAATGTATAAATATTGCACATATCATCTTTTTTATATTTTCCGTGATATTTCTAAATATCATTTTATTCGCACCTAGAGTTACCTTCAAAGAGTGTTTTAAAATGTAAACTCTTCTAAATTTATTGTCCGTTTTCATAATAAAAATCAATAGTTTCATCAATTGTTTCAGATACCTAAACATGCAAAATTTTGCATGTATTATTTTAAACTTATTTTCTGACATATATTTTAATATTACTTGACGAAGGGTTAATCCGAAAGAGTGGTTTAAAATGTTAAGTATTTTCTTATTTTCAATATCTAAAACCAATATTTTTCTTTTTACACTCATTGTACAAACGCAATTATATAATTCACGTCAGAATTGGCGACTGTCAATTACATTTTTAAATTAATTACAGATACATTTACAAAATTATATGTAATTGCAATTGAAATTTAATTGAAATCCCACAGGTCTGATTCACGTGTTTTGGAAAAAAATTTTGAAGGTAGATCATATTTGCAAAATTTGGTAGATCTATCCACAGACACGTATTTTCCACACAATTTTGTATCTTCCATTCTTGATTTTGTATTAAGTCATACGTACGATATGCACTAAGGGATAGACTACTTACTCATATTTTGGCCAAAAGTCACTTTTGGGAATTCCATGTAGTGGGAACATATTGCAGCAGTTCGGATACAAAATCTAAATGATTCTTGCATAGATATGCAATTGGCAGTATCGCAAAGTTTAAAAATCATAATTCAAATTAATTATGTATGTTGGTAAACTTTTTTATATATTTTACTCATGTGAATTTTAGTTTTTATTTAATTCAACATTAGGTCAAGACAACAGTATACTGATGCAAAACGATTTGCGTTTTATAAAGATTTTTAATATTTTGCACCATAACAACTGATTTTCTTTTCATTGAGCTGTCGCCGAAAAAAAAACTTTTTGTACACTTGTATCTTAATTTAAATATTGAAAATTTTCCCACAATAAGGTCTAATATTGACACACATTAAAAGTTAATAAACAAAAGTTCTAATATAATTATATGTAATTACATATAGTCCTACATATATGTATAAAATTCCATGTCACATCATATATCATTTGATCCGAAAATGGCATACATTATGTTATCCTTGGGATCCCATGGGATTATTGAGTAAAGATAAAATTTACCGTTTTACCACTTCGAATATAGCAAATTTTCTTCTGGAAATTCATAACTTCTACGTATAAATTTGTAGTTAAAACTAAACTGCGCACCGAAGACTTAAGACTTACGCAAGTAATTATTAGATTTTTATATTACTTTGCGACCCAAATCTTAGGTTTTTAATATTGTAAAATATCTTCATATTTCGATACAGTTGTTCACTTAATAATTCTAACAAAACTGCAAAAGCTTTTCCACTTTTCTAATTCTGCAAATAAACTTATTCCATCCTATCTTTTAAACCGCAAACAAGTTGTCTCCTTTAATGGCTTAACTTCCAATGCTGTCGAGATTGTTAGAGGGGTCTCACAGGGCTCCATTCTTCGTCCACTCCTTTTCTGTATATACATTAATGATCTTCCTGATGCTCTGAAGCACTGTAACAATCAAATGTATGCGGATGATCTACAGCTGTACTTAAGCACCAAAATGGAAATTTTGCGTCATTGCATTGAATGCATTAACACGATTTTAATAAAATTCATATTTGGGCGACTGCTAATGGTTTGTGTATAAACCTAACAAAATCAATATGTATTTTCTTATCAAAAAATAATAGGAAAATACTTGCTAATGATGATCTGTTGATGATAAATGACACTAAAATCGAATTTGTTCCATCATCAAAAAATCTGGGATTAACGTTTAATAATAAACTTTCTTGCAAAAATCATATTAATATTTCGGCTTGGAAAGTCCATGGAATGTTGAGAAACCTGTGGGCTGTTAAAGCCTCGACGCCCTTTGAAATACGGATGCTTCTGGCTAAAACATATTTAATACCTATTCTATTATATAGGTGTGAAATATTTGCCAATTGTGATTGTATTGACTATTATCGACTTGAGGTCACGTACAACAACATAGCCAGGGGGGTAACCGAGTAACTCGATTGGAAAAAAATTTCGATTTCGTAAATCTTGCAAATATTGTTAAAAATATAATTCTATATAAAAATTATACATTTTAATTTATTTTTATCCTAATCCTTGTACACTACATATAAAAATTCAAAAAGTAAGATTTTGCTAAAACTTTTCTTTTTACGAAAGGTACAAAATTTACGAATTGGAAATTGTTTTTTCGAATCGAGTTACGCGGTAACCCCCCAGATATGTATTTAATCGTAGTAGAAGGGATAGTATATCATCATTTTCATATCAGTTAAAAAGATTTGTTAAAATATAAAAGTGCCATGATGATGCATAAGTTAATTTATATAAAGGAACATGAAAATCTATACAGAAAATTTACTTTTGCCAAATCTCCACGTGGAAGAAACCTGATTTGCCAAAAATATAAATATCTTTTGTCTACAAGACAATTTTTCAATTATTTGGAACGATTTACTCTCATATGTTCAATTGCTTAGCAACACATTATGCTTTAAAAAGGAACTTTTAAATTTGTTTAAAATTTATTAAATATATTTATTTCATTATGTATTATGTTTAAACATATATTTTATATTTAACTATGTTTACTTTTAAGTTTTAATTTCAATTATAAAATGTTCTTGAATGACAAATAGTAATATGAAAATTTGATTTGGTCTCACTGTAATTTGTAAGATTTATTCTTGTTGTGATAGCTATTGAGACAATGAATAAACTAAAGTCCCAGTTAGTAGCCAATTGAACATCCAGTATTCGATTGTGTTCAAACAATATAATTTCTTTTAAATAGCCAGCAAACAAGCCCAAAAATTAATCAAAAAAGAGCTCAAAAAATATTATTAAAATTTAAAATTTTTGTATAAAAGTGGTTCAACCAAAAGAGACTTCTTTTTTTCAAAAATTATTCAAAAAGAAGATTTAAAAAACTCTAAAGGCTCAAAATTAATCTTTTTTAGCCTTTTTTTGAATTCTTCACATTTCTGAGTCATTTCTGAACCATCATTTGGATTTATTAATTTGCCTAAAATTTTTGTGTCTTTTATGATTCAGTTTAGAATTCTCATATTTTTATCCAAAATATGATCAATTTTTGACAAGTGATTTTAAAGTTAAAAAATTTATTTATTTAGTATTATATATTATATTGTTTTGTATTTTATTTGAGTAATTTTTGACTCGTATAATAAGAACCTTCAAAAAAGTATCCACGTTCGAGAAAAGTACAAAATAATAAGTATCAAAGTCAAAATAAAAAGTTAAAAAATAGTTCAAAAAATAAAGTCTTTTTTTATAATTTGGACTTATCTTTTTTTCATCTTTCATCAACTCATCGGAAAGAGTTTCGCTTTTGTTAATGAATAAACTTGCTTAAAATTATTAAAAAAGGGGCTTATACCATGACATTCATTGAGGTAAAACCGTGGGATATGTAGTGTCAACAAACCCGCTGGGTTCTGGTACAATAACATATATGGGTATCACAGAAGAGAGCACAGTCCCTTGATTATAATTCTTTAACCCTTTCACTTATGACTTTTTGTTTGCGGATGTATCGTTATTTTGACTTCAGATTCTTGTTAAGAGTCCTCAAATTAGAAAAAAATATGTAACAAATTTTCCCCCTCCACAAAAAATGTCGTTCGAAAATCGATTTTATTAAATTTCTCATCCCCGTTTTACCCTTAAACATTCGAATAGCCAAAATTCCTTTGGTTAGTTTTCTGCTCGTCATAAAACAAAGCTACCCAGTGTATAAACGGTAATGACATATCATTATTTTTTGGACCACCAGTAATGACACCCACTTACTTTCCGCATTATTTTAAAACATATAATAATGAGTTATTGATAATGACTTATTTTTATCATTATTTCAAATAGAAAGTTATTTTCTAGATTTTTTTAAAAATTTGTTAAAATCTATTTTTAGACTCAATATTTTTTTAACACTGATAAAGATATATGTAACCACATATTTTTTGATTTTTTGTATGTTGGCGGGTAAGCTGACTTGTGTGCAGCAGGTCAATTACGTTTTTATCTATCAAACATTACATGTCGATATAGCTCAGATGGTAGAGCTATTGACTGGCAATCTGTAGACCCAGGTTCGATTCCCGCACCAGAAAATTTTATTAAAAAACTAATTTACAATAAAAAAATATTTTTTTATAAAACTTAGTTTTTTGAAAATCTATTTTTAGACTCATTATTTTTGTCAGTACTGGTAAGTATATAAGTAATGACATATTTATAGATTTCTCGTATGCTGGTGTTTAAGCATAACTCATTATTTTTCGCGACATCCCCATACAAAGGTAATAAGAAATGTAATAAGAAAAGTAACTAGTTACCATTATCAAGTATGTAGTTACATAACCACATATCTGGTGATGATTTTCTACACTGGGTATATGCCAAATTTCAAACATCTATCTTCATTAGTTTATGAGAAACACCAAAAGTCCTTTTTCTCGGAGATTATGATATATTCATAAATTTAGACTTCATTAACAAATATCGCGACTATATGGCCATGTTGAACTGCTTATATACCCAGTGTAGAAAATCATTAGCAGATATGTGGTTATGTAACTACATACTTGGTAATGGTAACTAGTTACTTTTGTTATTACATTTCTTATTACCTTTATATGGCGATGTCCGGAAAAATAATGAGTTATGGTTACAAACCAGCATACGAAAAATCAAAAAATATATCGATACCTATTTGCTTACCAGTACTGACAAAAATAATGAGTCTAAAAATAGATTTAAAAAAAAATAAATTATTTAAAAAAAATACTTTTTATTGTATTTTTTTTTAAATAAAATTTGCTGGTGCGGGAATCGAACCTGGGTCTACAGATTGCCAGTCAATAGCTCTACCATCTGAGCTATATCGACATGTAATATTTAATAGATGAAAACATAATTGACCTGCTGCACACAAGTAAGCTTACTCGCCAACATACAAAAAATAAAAAAATATGTAGTCCTTACCAGTGTTTAAAAAATATTGAGTCTAAATATAGATTTCAAAAAATTTTCAAAAAAAATCTAGAAAATTATTTTCTATTTGAAATAATGATAAAAATAAGTCATTATCATATGTTTTAAAATAATGCAGAAGGTAACTGGGTGTCATTACTGGTAGCCCAAAAAATAATGATATGTCATTACCGTTTCTACACTGGGTATATAATGATTCTTATTTGAAGGCCAAGAGCCTTCTTTGCATTATCAAATTTTATATATTCTTTTAAAGATGTGTACACTGTAGTGTACAAGGATAGTGAAAGAGTTAAAAACACTACTTAGAAACTTGCAAAATAATGGCGGATTGACAAAAAAAACTCTTTATAGAATAACAAATTTTTTACAAAACCCATCCGCTATTTGCATCCTATTTTTCAATAAATATATAAAGCTTTGATTTATATTTTTGCAAAAATTTAAAAATTTTTTTATAATATATTTTGCGAATAAAAATTGAGGAGGACAACTATTTATTGGACAATTTGGACTCACCAAACTTAAAATTGAACCCATTATTTCGCGGTTTCTTCATTTTTTATAGCTTTTCCGAATATTTCGCTAAATTAACTATCGACCCCAGCATATGGTTTTGCAATGGTATATTTTTCAGAATAGCGTTAAAACAGCGAGATTTGTAGTATCAACAAAACCGTTTGTTTTGTTACAAGATATGTGTATCACAGAAAAAAGCACAATCCCCAGATTGTAATTATTTAAAAATACTCTTAGGCCTGGTATCTTATGTGATATTAAACAATGATTAAGAAGAAAATCATTGTTTAGGACTTAATTACAGTAACTCATCAAATTTTAATCTCTGATTTTACTCTAAACATTGCTTAAATTTAATTACAGAATTTTCTGTGATTAAGACCTTAAACGTAGATTTTCTACCCTACAATTTATGTTAGTATTAACATTTTTTTCTAATGTTGGTAACGTTTTAAAAAGGTTTACGTAGACCAATTAATTTGTAAATAAACACCGTACAACATCTTTATTTTCCATCTAAATAATGAACATCTTTAGTAACTTGCACATATATCTTCTCCAAAAATACCAATTGGAATTAAGAAAATATTTGGGGGAAATTTTAATAATATGACATAATATTGGATTCTGTACGAATTGTTTGTTAGAATCGGTCATAATTTTGATCTTTATTTAGCACAAATAAACCATGATTCGTGGAAGGAAAATTTAACCAAAAAATGTGTTTAAGGTGTTTCACAATATTTTTTTTTAATTATGCCGTTTTTAATAACAAAAAATTTAAATTTTAGAATTTTCTGTAAAATTATGAGCTATATAAAGATATAAGACATACTTCACGTACTCCTGCAATATCTTAAATTGCAGTTAATGAGTATAGTTTTTTATAATTTTTTTTTTATTTTGCTTATTTATTGAACCAATTTTTACTATTTAATAAAATTTAACCATAAAACTTAATCTACCACATTCTATTAAAAATTGCTGAAATGTCGGACAGAGTCAGTTAACAGAGGTTAAGATTTATGCATACTGCTTAGATTCTATGGTAGTTGTTTAGACCAGTTAAATATTTCCTGCAGTACAATTTTTATGTACGCCGTATATTTTTTCCTCCGAGGAATATTTTTGGATTCATATCTTTTATTTTCCACAAAATTAGAAAATTCTAATTTTTTCAATTAACACAAAATTTCACAGACATGACTCTTCAGAAGATTTTTGCTTTTTACACAAAATTGTTGGAAGATATCTTAAAAATAGAATCAAGAAAATCAAGCGTTTAAGTTTCGCGGTTTGTAAAAATTTACTGCTTTGGGAGATGTCACTGTATGTGTATATTAAATTTTATCCAGATATATTTACCTAAACGAATAACAAATAATATAGAGGCATAGTTATTTTACTTTTCCTTTGAACCTAGTTTTCTAATCTACACAAGTGGAATGAAATGGATATAAACGTTGAACGAGTGGAATTGAAATTATAGACAATACAAATGGATTGGAAGAGGGAATTACCTCTTCAAACACTATCAACGGAATATGAAACTTATGTAGCATTGAAACATACTCTCCAAAAAGTTAAACAAATTTTCTGAAATAGAAAAGGAATGGAACTTATATATTCCGATATTTAAACTTCATGTAACGAAGCACCGGTGGAAGAAACCGACGCAGTAAATTTTCCAACTGAATTTGTGAATTTACTTGAATTGCCAGGTCTACCTTTACATAAACTGGAATTAAAAAAAAAAACTAAGACACGCTAACAACGTAGGGGGCTTTGCCCGCTATTTTTAATATTATAAAATGCTTTCCAACCCTGCTTTACGTTATTTATTTTCATTCAAAACACAAATGAACAAAACTACTTACGGGTCTATCTACCTAAGTTCGCACTTTACCAAATTATCTTAACATACACACGTATATTGCAATTTATTATGGATTCATTACTAAAAATCCACTTTCATGAGAAAAAGTGATCAAATATTTATTTATTTTAAACCTGTTGTTGTGCAGAATTATTTATTTGTGGTGGCTGGGTGAAGGATTTTATTTTAAAAACTGTATTTTAAATAAAAAGCGAATTTAAAAAAAATTGTCGGGGGGGGGGGCGATAATTTAAGGCACGCTAACAACTTATTTTAAGTAAGTTTAAGGGTTAATCAATGATTTCTAAATCAATTATTAAAGTAAACTAAGCATTGGAGATAAGATACCAGCCCTTACAAAACTTGCAAAATAATGGCGGATTGCGAAAAAACGCTTTATGAAATAACATTTTTTTTTTTGCAAAATTCATCCGCTATTTAAATCATATGTATATGACAATAAATATATAAAACTATTATTAATTTTTTGCAATTTTTTGCAAAAATTTCCAAATGATTTTTATATATTGTTGCGAAAAAAAATTGCAAAAGACAACACCTGATTAATATTTATGGGACAATTTGGATTCATCAAACTTAAAATGGAACCATCTATTTCGCGCTTACTTCGATTTTTTACGGTTTTTGCGAATTTTCCACCAAATTAACTATCGGCCTTAACTAGGGTTTGGGATTTCCCGGACTTTTTTATTTCCCGGGAAACGGGAATGAAAAAATTTTATTCCCGGGAATCCCGGGAAATATTTTTAAACAAAATTGTTAATGAAAACCACTTATATAAGTAATTTTTGTTAAAAAAAAAACACTGTTTCAGTAAACATGCAGTCTGTGTAGTGAGAATTCAAAGTAAAAAATATCAGAATGTTGAACATTTTATTTCACATAAATTACTCGCAGCACTGCCAAATGAATTGCATGATTCCAGCAGAAAGCACCTGCTACTGGACTGTCGGAAACAAACCGTTTCATCACACTTGGCCCATTAGATATGGTGGCCACAATGTTATTTTCCAAAGACAAATAAAACTCTTGTAGTCTTATTTCTACAATTCTACTTATTTCATCAGCATTACATCTTCCTGATATATGTATAAACCAACCCCAGATTATAAAATGAATTATTTCCGTTTATACATATGTTAAAGTATCTCTTTTGTGATATTCTTGTCCATTCATCTAAGATTATAGTAAATCTCCTATTCTTAGAAATATTGCTCGATATTTCTTTTATCATGATATCTTTTATATGATATAAATGTTCTTTACATCGGTTTCATTTTTTTGCAATGCCAGTTTTTTATTATAAGAACTTTCTCGAATAAACGAAGATCTAGTTATGGTGCGGTTTGACTGCAGCTAATTTGGATACCATTTCAGGAAATGTTTGCCCTACAATAAAACCTTTAATGCCTATTCAGCTTACACTTTTTTCTTCGGGTACTTTGCTAATTTTAGCTGAAACGTTATTCTTGTTGTTGTTTTCTTTAAGAGAAGTTGCATGACCATCAATTTTTTTTTTTTTTTTTGTGAACCAAATTCAGATGTCGGATAACCAAATTTAGATACCACCGTTAACCATTAGTTTTTTTCTTTTCACATTTATTAATGAAAACGTTACTTATAAAATTATTGACCCTTAATATAAAGGAGTATTTTAAATTTAAAGTCGACTTTATTTTTAATCAAACGGTTTTGTTCATTTTGTGTATGAAAACCTTACAAAAATATTTATATTTTCAAATATTTTGATTGGTTGAAAATAAATTAACCAATCAGAATGCTCCAAAAATAAAACAAGTCAAGGTATACTGCCACCCAATATTTTTACTAAAGTCGACTTTACCTAAATTATACATTTGAAAAATTTAGATAGTAAGGGCGATTATTTGTAAGAAACAAAGCTTTTTTTCATATTTCTTTTAAACATTTTACCAATTTTTTAGGTTTTACTACTTAAATTTTGAATAAGTTATGGGAAAAATCTTTATTAGTTGAAATGCTTCTAATTACTTGGCAAAGATTTTATTTGTGTGTCAAATAAATGTATTCCCTTTTAAAAGATTTTTGTTTAGGTATTTAAAATGTTTTTTATGACTAAAATTAAAAAATCCTATTCGAAACAAAAACAATTTAAAAAATTTAATCTTTTTAAAATTTCCCGTTTTCCCGGGAAAAATATATTATTTTCCCGGGAATTCCCGGCAAACTTTTCCCGGAATTTCCCGAACCCCAAACCCTAGCCTTAACAAATCTTTTTGCAATGGAAAGTGTTAATTAAAAGGATATATTTTTCTACTAAATGGCGGTTAAAACCGTAAGATTTGTAGTATCAACAAAAGCGGTAAGTAGTGGTACAAGATAGTTTGTTAAAAAAATTTCGCAAAACTCCTTATGTTTTATTTACACAATTATTTGAAAATTTTTTTTATTTTGAACTTAGTTACCCAGTGTAGAAACGGTAATGACATATCATTATTTTTTGGAGTACCAGTAATGACACCCACTTACCTTCTGCATTATTTTAAAACATATAATAATGAGTTACTGATAATGACTTATTTTTATCATTATTTCAAATAGAAAATAATTTTTTAGATTTTTTTGAAAATTTTTTGAAATCTATTTTTAGACTCAATATTTTTTAAACACTGGTAAGGATATATGTAACCACATATTTTTCAATTTTTTGTATGTTGGCGAGTAAGCTTGTGTGCAGCAGGTCAATTATGTTTTTATCTATTAAATATTACATGTCGATGTAGCTCAGATGGTAGAGCTGTTGACTGGCAATCTGTAGACCTAGGTTCGATTCCCGCACAAGCAAATTTTATTTAAAAAAAAATACAATTAAAAATATTTTTTGTTATATAATTAATATTTTTGAAAATCTATTTTTAGACTCATTATTTTTGTCAGTACCGATAAGCACATAGGTAACGATATATTTTTTGATTTTTCGTATGCTGGTGTGTAACGACAACTCATTATTTTTCGCGACATCGCCATATAAAGGTAATAAGAAATGTAATAACAAAAGTAAGTAGTTACCATTACCAAGTATGTAGTTACATAACCACATATCTGGTAATGATTTTCTACACTGGGTATTTATCAGTAAAGTACTTTTCAGTTTGTTTTATTTTCAAGATATTTATAATTAAAAATAAAAGAAACAAAAACTATTAAAATATTAATCCGTTGACGACCAATGGTTGATACATATATGTCCCATTTTTAATTTTTGCTATTTTAGAAAATCTTGTGAGACGATTTTAGCTAAACTAATGTGGTTAACACTAGAGAGATATAGCTTTGTAAGTATATCCATAACTTGTAGCCAGATAGTCTCAGAGCAGTACTAGGTCAGCTCGAAATCGAAAATTAATTTTTTTAATTATTTAATTTTAATTATTATTCTTGGATTGGCTATAGTTTAAAAAAAAATAGAAAATTAAAATTTTTTAAAAATGTTAACCTATTCACGAGCGATAATCCATTAATATTATAGCTTTAGTTACATTTTTCTCCGATAGGGGTACAGTTAAGCGCCAAAAATAGCATAACAATAATTCTCAGCCAAAGATTCATGTTCTCAAAAAGTTTCGTTAGAAAATCTAAACCGGTTTAAGTTTGGTCGTGAAAGGGTTAAAAATATTTATTTTTGAGGGCAGATATTATTCAGCTTCTAGTGGGATCAGTATAAACTCTGATGTTTTGTACATAAGTAATCCAACTAACTTTAGTCATAATCTTTTATGGTTAAACATCGAACTAGAGGCTGAATAATATCTGCCCTCACCAATTTGTGAATAAAGTTCGAACAAGTTTTGTATTAAATGTGCTAAAATCCCAAAACTTATTTGGCAAATTGTTAAAAATAATCTGTTGCAGGCATGTCCCTATACGGATTTCATTCTTGCCTAAAGAAATCGTCAGGGGACGGCGTTTTAAAATTTATACAAATATTTATTAGGTTAAATCACAAACTCAATGAGAATTTCTTGGTCTCGTCTTGGAGCGTCATTTAACATTTAAAATATCAAAGAACAAACAAAAACAAAAAAAAATTTTACCACAATTTGCTTTGTCATCTTCCAAAATACTACTCTGTTGTTTTGCCAGATCCAGCAATGTAGTGACATCTATTTATGTATAACCAATAAATGAAAATCGTATGTTTTCTATAATTGGCAGTTACGTTTAAATTTGCACAAGCACTTGCATATTCGTTATTTCAAATTTATTTTTATCGGGATAAACAATAATTGCATTAAATAAATTTATTTATTTATGTTATTTATTGCCTTTTCTATGCAACAAGATTATATCTTATTATTAAAGCATAGAAATATAATTTTTAGATTTACATTGTTATAAATTAATACATTATTATTTAAATACATATATAATTATTAACAAGATTTAGAATAGAATTTAATAAAAACAAAACATAATGACAATAGGGTGATTACATTAAACATTGAAGACTGTATAAAATCATTATATATATAAAATTTTTAACGTGAAAAGAAATCAAATATATCCCTTTTAAATATGAATGCATTACTATTAGCCTGAATGCGATGAGGTAACGAGTTCCAAAGCTGTACAGTTGGTACCAAAAATTGCCATTTCGAAAGAAGTGTACGATGTTTAATAGATTTCAATCCGTATCCTCTCTCAGATCTTGCAAGTGTTAGACGTTCGTATAAATATTTAGGCTCCTTCATATATATAATTTTATGGAGAAATAATAGGCATCTAATTTTGAGTAGGTTCTCAAAAGTTACACCATACAATTTCCTAACGTGTGGTGAAATCGAGCCGAATTTTCTTAATCCATAAACATATCTAGTGATGCTATTGAATAACCTGTTTAGTTTATTAATGCTATTTGAATCACAATTGGAGAAAATCTCACAACCATATAATAGACACGGCATCAAATAAGCCTTGGCAATCAATATTCTGGTTTTTAATGGTGTAAAATATTGTGTCGACCATAATGTCCGTAGCATGCCGTAAGTTCGACCAACTATGCAATTAATATGATTCGACCAAGTAAGAGTTTCATTAAATATTATGCCTAGATTCTTTACTGAGGATACAATATTAATTTGTTGGCCGTTAAGTATAATGTTTAAATTATTGTTTAGCGTTAACGTTCTCTTATGAATAACAACACATTTTGATTTTTCAGGATTTAAACACAATCCATTTGCCGACGCCCACTGGTGTACTCTTTGTAAATCCATGTTCAATTTTTCAATTGATGCGTCTAATGATTGCAAACTAGTCCGCAGATAAATCTGCACATCGTCTGCATACAGGTGTATTCTACAGTCCTTAAGTTGTAGTGGGAGATCATTTGCATACAGTGAGAAGAGAAGGGGTCCTAGTATTGATCCTTGAGGCACGCCTCTTACAACAGGTAAAGCATTAGATTTTACATTGTTGATGTAAACAGATTGTGTTCGAGATGATAGATACGATTTTAATAATTTTACAGACATACTAGCAAAATTAAATAGGTGTCTAAGTTTTTCACATAGAATATTGTGATCTAAATTTATTAAATGTGCTAAAATCCCAAAACTTATTTGGCAAATTGTGAAAAATAATCTTTGAAAACAAAATAATCAATTTGAGATACTTATTTTTGTAAAAAACGAAAAATAAAACGTTTTCTTTGTCTTTGAAATATTTTTTAAGTTTTTAGTTTAAATAGTATTTGTTAGATAGTTTTGTTGTGTCAAGTGAAAATAACATTCATTTGTAGACGAAGTGTAAAATTTTAACTACATTAGTAAGTCCTTAAAAAAACAAGCAAAAAAATTCTGAGAATTCGTAACATTAATTTTATATTAAAAAAAAAAATTAACAAAAGAAAATGTATTGTATGTTAGCTGTTTTGACTACCGAACAGTTCGGCCACAAAAGGTATTTGCACGTTATTCGGTTAGTTGAAGCATTATGGACAAATTTTGCTTACGGAAAAAGTATTTGTTGGGCGGATTGGAATCCATTTTGGGTCCGAAGTTAGGCAATGAATTCACTGTTCGGCCTCCAAAAGTTAGGCCAAATTGGAAAAAGTTCGGCGGCCGAACAGTAAACTTTACAGCTAAACTACGGGGTTTTCCTAAAATTTGAAATTCAAAATGGCATTAAATCGGCTGAATAAACATTTTCCTAGGATTAGAAATGCTCAAGAATGCCTCTAAATACCGGAAAACCGAACAAATGTCGCTTTTTTGCCGAACTGTTCGGTCGGATACTAGAAATTTCATATATTTTAAATACCTAATTTTCTTGATTTTCCCAAAATAGATTATTTATAAAATAAATACATCTTCAGTTTGAACACTGAAATATGGACATATTTTCAGTACTACAGTGTAATATGTGAGTGTGTATGTATGCATATGTGTGAACTTGTACCAACAGATATTGTCTATGGTGCAAAGTAGTAGGTGTGTAGGAATGACTTTGCAAAGAAGATTTAAAATGTTAAATCAAAAACAATATATCGTAGTACTTAATAGGTAAATGGATGTATGTGTATAAACTTATTTTGAATGAGGTTCAATTGGCTTATGGTCTTGTCTGAGGTTAATATAGTTTGTAACCCATTTAAATGTGTACATGCATAAGCCTTCATACATACATACATACTTACAAGGAAGCACCGATGATGTATTCCTATGATCGCTATTAAATTAGAATATGTAACAGAGGAGAATAAAATAAAAGACACCCATTTTTTTAGTGGCTCAGTCTCATGTTCGAGGAGAGGTGGGGGGGGGGCAGTTACCCCATTTTGGTATGGAATCTTATCTGAAATTTACGATATTCGGAGTTTTTTTACACAGCGTTAAAGCACTGGAGAAAACGAAAATTCGTATACCAACATTATATATGTATGTTGTCGCCATAGGATTGACATTTATTTGAAATATAGGTAAAACCATCAAGAAAGTAAATAGGCAACCAATATCAATTTCCTATACAAATGTGCTTTCCCAAAAAAGTTGAATTTTTATGCACATGTAGATGCGGCTCTAAAAATCCTTTTATTTGATAAAAAATTTGTCTGTATTACCTTTGAAATAAAAAAAAATGGAGTCATTATTAAAACCATGAATATGGGATTGGGCCACTAAAAGTATACATGAGCCTTATCGTTTTCTCCTCTACATCATACTTAAACTTCATTGTGATCTGAGGTAACCCGTCAACGGTGCTTCCTTGTTAGTTAGTTAGTCGTTTGTAAGTAGCTTGTAGTAGTAGTCGGTCGATGTTAAGCCAATAAAACATTTTAATTGTTTGTTTACACAAGGATGTAGTAAAAACATACATACAGACGGATCACTTCATCTCGATTAGTTTTGTAATGCCAATTTTAAGGATAACAATATTTCATATTGTTGTAACATAAAAAATACTAACTACTTATGTACAGTGTATTATGGCAAATGGCCATTATCTTATTCGTACCTATCATGAACTAATTAACATTCTTTTTGTTTCTGAAATGATGTTGTAATCATATCAATTTAATTCTTATTATGTCATATCAAACTTTAGAAACATCTCATTAGGTAAAACACTAGACACAAAAATAACATCAAAGCGGCTTCAAATCCATCACAAACAACCTGCCATCAACACAATTGTTGTTTGGGCCTTTTTCTTACTGCTATCTTATTTACTACTGCGTACGTTTTGGGCTGATGATTGCGTAGATCAAAAGCAAATGATCTTGTACTTGTCGTCGGCAAATTCCCATATAATGTTGGGGCAATCTTTGATTGCAATAATGTCATGTTTAACAAGATTTCGTAACAAGCCATTGAAATGTCATCAATGTCCATGTTAGAGATCGATACGAAATGATCAAAATAGAGAAGGATTTTTATTTTAAGTAGTTTAATTTTCTTTTTCTTTAAGTTTTGGACGCCACCGCGCACAAATAGCCAAATATGTAGATAAAATGCAATACCTATAATTTTGCAAAATAATTTTATTCTATCAATGCTTATGCAATTACTTAACCTTTTTAACAAGATAGACATAGCAAATAGCGTATTATAATTAAATAAAAATGTGATTGACCGATAGTGACTAATTAACCCTAGAACACACACTCGGATACAAATGTATCCACTTGCAACTTTGCAGTGCTGTAACTCAGGAACGGCCTAACTAGGGCATAGGGATTTCGGATCCAGGAAATATAAGTTATTTGATCCAATTCGTATTAGTGGTTCAGGAGTTACGAGCTTCCAAAGTCGACACCTTCCAAACACACACCCATGATACGTTTGTACCTACTAGCTTATTTTGGCTTTTTCTAATGTTTAAATGGTCCAATTTAATTTTTTTTTAATGCGTATATTAGTATTTTACAAATGTTTTAGTTTTTCTTTCATGCAAATATTCTACCTGGTTCAAGAGATATAGGCAAAAAAGGTCAGAAAGGTAGAAAAAGTTGGGTATGCATCGTGCGGTTAAATAGTCAACAAATGACTGGTTTTATTCCCTCCAGGCACAAAGGATTTCACCAAGTTGTTTAATGGCTTAATCACTTTTGTCACTCATATTGAAAGAATGAAGATGAAAAAAGTGGTTAAATAATGTTAGAAAATAAGTGGTTACTTTTATATTGTGAAATAATTGGTAACATATATGAAAAATTAAGTGTAACGTAAGCTGAGACGAAAAATATGCTCAACTCTTTAAAACATTTTAAAAATAAAAAAATTATTAAATCGGTACTTATTTAATCAATAATAAATAAATAAGCGAAATATAGATGTGAGCATGCACACGATATCATTTATAAACTTTTTGCAAATACCCTGTATAACTCAAAAATAAACATCTTAAAGTCAGCAACATACTTTTAACCCTTTCGGGACGGAATTTTTCTGGTAGGTTTTTTTAAGCTTTGAATGCAAATACAATTATAAGGCTACTATATAAGTAAGATGTTTGGGATATATGAGGAGTCGGAGATCTTTATCTTTATCCTGGGATATGTAATCCCAGTAAGGTTTTTTGACGTGACATTATGGCCCAATAAAGTTATGATGTAAGAAAAATTTCTGCAACAAATGATCCCCGTAGGGTCGACATCGATAAGGGAATAAAGTGGTTTTCAAAGTTAAGAATTTGTAAATATACTTATTTTACATACATTTTATGAAATTTTTGGTATAATGAAAAACGTTATTTTTAAAAAACGTATAGTAAGCATAATATTGGTGGCACCCTACGGGAAATGGATCAGTCACAGAGCTGGTCACGTGACTGGAACTTTGTGGGAGTCACCGGTCCTCGATTCGGTTTTTTTATATGAAAGTAACCGGCAACTTTAACATGGGCTTGTCATAGGAGGTGACAATTTCCTCCTTTTGAGCTACTTGTGACTTGTCGCAAAGCTTGTCGTTTATAACATATCACACTACTGGTTTAAGAGAGTATGCAATAGAACAAGTTAAAATTATCTAATACGGAAGTAGTCTCATATTAGACATTATGTGATATGTACCGAAACTAGTGCGAAATAAAACATCACGTGACTGGTTTAAGCGCATATATCACAGAACTAAAGAAAAATATTTGTTAAAAAACTAGTCACACATTAATCAATATGTGTGTTGTTGCTGAACTAGTACAAAATAATAGTTTCATGACATATCACTATACTGCTCTAAGTTAACAAGTCACAGGACTAACTGAAACTAATTGACGTGAAATATGTCACTTATTATTCACCATGTGTCATAATAAGTATGGGTGCTGGAAGAACCCAGAAGGATCCAGTCACTGAACTTACGTAAAACGACAAGTCACCGAATCTGTTTTTAAAACATCACAAAGTCAACTCATGATTACAATTCAATTTAGTTAAGTTTATAAGCTATACATATAAATTATTTTAATTTTTGCTTTAAAAATTCAAAAATAGTTTTTTCGGATTTTCTAAATAGATTTACATATATTTACTTAGAATATTGTTCTACCTCAAGTCCAAATTCGAATACGATAATATTGTAACATTAGATTTTATTTGTTGCTTCAAAATATCATATTCGAATTTGGACTTGAGGTAGAACAATATTCTAACAAATACATATATAAAAGTATACATATAAATTTTAACGTAAGTTAAGAAATACTAGTTACACCATACACCACTACTTCGACAATCAATCTTGTCAATCATAACCTACACAATGGATGTTTTGTAATCGGAAGAAAATTCCTATCGTTATTTCCTTTTCACTGGTAATTATCATATTATGATGATTTCTTTGGCCAAAATTGGGTGATATGGATGTGAACGATATGTGGTTCCAACAGGCGGCGCTACGTGCCACATAGCTGATGCGACCTAGACATACTGCACGACCGATTTGAGGGCATGGACAATAGTCACCGAAATCGTGCTGTTTGACCGCTTTAGACTTGTTCTTGTGAGTTTCCATCAACTTGCTTGTCTATGCGAATATAGCCCGTATGACACTTGCTAGTTTCAGTATTAATAATCCAAAATAGAAGAGAGCACGAATTTCCTTATGTGAGAAATAATGTATGTGAAGAGAACAACTATATCGAAAAACTATCAAACTGTCAAATAGATGTTGGTAATGCAGTACCCTTCATATGATTTGCATTGATGGTGCAAAAACTAGAGTCTAGAAACTAGCAAGTGTCATATATGCTTGAGTCAATTAAAAATTGTATGTAATATGATAGTTATTAAACTTCGAAAAGTGTATGATAATCGTCTATCGTATTATACAATATGGGCACATATTTTAAGTAAAACCCTGTTAAGTTTACATATAAAAAAATATGAGCGTAATTTACAAAGATCATTCCTGAATTCAGCACTAAACTGGTTTTCGGATCATTTTGGGCTTTTTGAGCTAGTTTTTAGTTATTAACATAAATTTATCTTCTCTTATTAATTTTTGCAAATACAGATGTGATCTACCTATTTTAGTTCTATGGGTGATTTCGACCCCTTAGTGATTTAGCTTCCCTAGTGATTTTCCTTGGAATACTTTCCTCTATTTCATAATGGTAATATCGGTATTATAAAACATTTTCACCAACGATTAGAGAAAAGAATCGGTAATTAAAATATCCAATAAAAATTCTGACTTTGGATATAACATCCTGAATAAATCCAAAAGGGTTGTACAGCCTTTCAGTCAGTCACTGAACAGTTTGTTTTACTTGTCATTGACACTCTATTATGCATACTCGTATCCGAACACTATTTTTGAACTACTCGTAGTTTATTATTATGTCATCATTTCTGTGGCCACAAAGTTAAGTATTATGGAAACTTTGTTAAAGGGTTTTACTACCGATCGCCATTTTTTCATACACATCTAATTATACTGCACCTGTTCTGTGTTATATCACTACTTCAACTGCAAAGGTACTAGTTACTTTTGTCAATTTGATGTTATGATATTTTTTTTCCAGTTATAGGATATATCCAAAATGAACCAGTTAATGTTTGGCCTCCATTTCAATAGTCACGAGGTTGAATATTTTGCTGGAATTACCACTTTTTGATACACCGAAATTTGGGTTTACATCAGTTTTGTAACCTGTCCCCTATGCACCTGTCTCAGATTTGTCACTTTGGATCAATCGACCCTTCATTTCCCGCAGGGCATGTCATAACGTCCAATGTCATAATGTCCATGGACGTTATGACACACCGATATGTGACATATCGTCCATGTACTTTATGACAATTTAGAAATGTCATAATGTCCATGGACATTATGCCACTATATTTGTGGATATTATGTCACTTTCAAATGTGTCATAACGTCCAGACTTTAAAAATAAAAAATAAATATATGACTATGTAAGTGTTTGTTTTTAATATTAGTGGTATTCATCTAACTGGATTTAGGTCCTCGTAAACCGTGTATTTTTGTAATCGCATATATTTATAACTTTACCTGTTTATTTACCTTTTAAAACTATTCACATCTCAATTTTGCATTTAGTTTTCTCGATCTTTTTATAAATGAAACACAAAATTTTCTAAGTTTGTATTATTTTAAAACAAATAAAACAGCAAATAAAAAACAACACACAAAAAAATTCAAAATAATTTTATTTTTGACAATATTTAAATGTATGTATAAATACGAAAAAGTTTACACACAAAAATGTAAGCGTATATTTACGAGGGCTCGTAAACTAGTTTTGACATTAATCGAGTAAACTTACAACATACATATATACAGTATACGAGGCGTAACTACTTTAAATGAATACCTTTATTGTTTATTGAAATATATTGAAATTATTTTCTACAATCTGTCTACAATAAGGACAAAGCAAAGGTGAACCAGTTTTTTTTAGATTTTATGGCTTGTATTCAGAAAAATGTTTTGAATTTTATTACAGTTTAATAAAAAAAATTCACATGCAAAACAACAACAAAAATCTTTCAATTAGCCTGTAATAAGACAAAAAGTTTTTTCTGAATAACCAGATATACATGGTAATGCTGGAAACAGCTCAAAGATTTTTTTTGTTCTTTATGAAGAGCAGTTGGAATAAATACCAATGTTAATAAAAATTATTAAAATGTTAAGATAAATTCAAAATTTTATTACGCAAAAATTTTCTATTTATTATTATTTTTTGGTAATTCGTAAGTGAAATACCAAGAAAAAAAGAGAGATTAAACCGAAATTCGAAGGGATAGGTAAGAGAAATTGGCGCCGATTATAATAATTATAAAAAATTAACTTACCTTCGTCATCCATTACTTCTCAAAATATTTCACGAAAATGTTGAGGCATTCTTGTCGATTTTTTGGAAAGTCCAAAATCTTCTTTTTTAAACTTAAAACCATTTCTCCAATTTGTTCTAGGTTTGCCATGGGTAGACTTCATATTTTTCGGTACCAATTTTGGTAATCGTTGTTTGCTTCAATTAAGCTACAAAATTTTCTTATGTTTTGGCATTTACATGTCAGAGCTTAGCAGTAATGGAACCAACAACCTCTTAAAGTTGCGGTGGGAAAGGCATGTCCTATAGCTCTTCTTAAAGCTATTTCATAATCTGTATAAAATCCTAAAGCCTCGGATTGGAATAAATTGCATTAAGAGTAATAATTTGAAGTTTTCCAGGAATCTTCTCACAAGCTCAAAATTATATTTCAAACTTTCCCTTTTATTTCATTTTTGTTTGTTTCTAATTCTGCTTTTTACTGAAACTTTAAATTTCTAACGGAAGTCAAAAATTCGCTTAGATTTTAAAATATTTGCTTCTTAATTACCCAATGTAGAAATTCATTACCAGATATCTGGTTATGTAACTACATACTTGGTAATGGTAACTACACACATAATAATCCATGCATAAAAATACGAAATTAATGTCAAAACAACAAAAACTTTCGTAAAATAAACCATTTTTCGTATATTTTACAAATTTTTTTGTTATTTTGACATTTTTTCTTAATTTTATGCATGGATTATTATCAGTGTAGTTACTTTTGTTATTACATTTCTTATTACCTTTATATGGCGATGTCGCAAAAAATAATGAGTTGTCGTTACACACCAGCTTACGAAAAATCAAAAAATATATCGTTACCTATGTGCTTACCAGTACTGACAAAAATAATGAGTCTAAAAATAGATTTTCAAAAAAATAAATTATATAAAAAAAAATATTTTTTTTGTATTTTTTTTTTAATAAAATTTGCTGGTGCGGGAATCGAACCTGAGTCTACAGATTGCCAGTCAATAGCTCTACCATCTGAGCTATATCGATATGTAATATTTAATAGATAAAAACATAATTGACCTGCTGCACACAAGTAAGCTTACTCGCCAACATACAAAAAATCAAAAAATATGTGGTTACATATATCCTTACCAGTGTTTAAAAAATATTGAGTCTAAAAATAGATTTCAAAAAATTTTCAAAAAAATCTGGAAAATTATTTTCTATTTGAAATAATGATGAAAATAAGTCATTATCAGTAACTCATTATTATATGTTTTAAAATAATGCAGAAGGTAAGTGGATGTCATTACTGGTAGTCCAAAAAATAATGATATGTCATTACCGTTTCTACACTGGGTATTGTAGACTTTCATGGCACATCATAAGGTGTCACAATGTCGATGGACATTATGACACATTTGAAAGGGTCGTAACGTCCATAGACTTTATGAAACTACATTTGTGGACGTTATGTCACATATAATAAGTCTGTACGGGTACTCAACATTGGGATCCCGCGGGATCCCAATTTTATCAAAAAGCGTTTTCTTACTGCACAATTGGGTAAATGAGAGCTGTCATGAAAGAGTAATATTCTTGTTCTTCTTGCACGAAAAAGCCCAGACTTTTTTTCGTGCAAATTTGGGTAAATTGTTTTTATCAGCTGTTATATCATAAGTTGGGTTCAACTAGTTCAATTGAACTATGCACTAATTTGAACCAAAGACCTAGTTCACAACTAATAGCTCTTTTAGTTCAATCGCTCATTTAATTCATTCAGAAAATATGTTTATCATTTACAAAAATTAGTATAAAAGTTGCAAAAGTTTATCGGTTATGTTACAACTCCATAAAATTACCGACAATTTTTTGAAGACGCTTGTTTAAATGTGTTAAAGAGATAAATATGTAAATAAATCGAAGCTTTTGTTTAATATTAAAATCTTACCAAATTTAATAAAGTACGTATTCCTTTTTGTATATAAAAATGCCTCAGAAGAAAATTTTTATTAAAATTTTTGATTTAAAAAGGGGTTTAACTAGAAAATCTATCTAGATTTTTACAACAAATTGAACAAGAACTAGAAAGAGCGCTCACCTAAACGAACTATAATGCACAAATCTATTGACGTTTGTTTTTCGGGCTCCAAATATTTTTTTTCTCGTACGTTTACTTTTGGGCATTTTTGTCACTTCGTGACAGTAGAGTATTTCTTGTTAACTCTCATTTTACCGAACTTTACCCAAAAAGTAAAGAAACACACCTATAGTGTCATAAACTCCATGAGCGTTATGTCACACATCGGTGTGTCATACCGTCCATCGAAATTATGACATTGGACGTTATGACATGCCATCCAATTCAGGCATGTAAGGGTTAATCGATCAATATAAAAATCTGAATAATTGACAACTCTAATATCTGTACCACTGGTTCAGTTCCATTTTCACCTGTCTCGGGACAGGTACTTTCAGACCGGTACTCTTTTCACCAGTCACAGGGCCGGTACTTTATGAACAGTTGCGTTTTCACCGGTTATGGGACAGGTCACCGGGTAGGTACTTTCAGATCGGTCCTGATTGCACTAGTCATGGGACAGGTCAATGCAGACCGGTCCTATTTTCACCAGTCACGAGACAGGTCACAGGGCAGGTTCCTTCAGACCGGTCCTGTTTTCACCAGTCACGGGACAGGTACTCTCACTACAAAATAGAGACTAAAAAAACATAAATAAATAAAGAAATAAATACAAAATTTAAGAGAAAGTTGGGGCGGGGATTGGTTTTTCAGGCCACATTACTTTTGTTATCATTTTATTTTCTGTTCCAAAGAAGCTGCTTTTCCTTTGCAATCGCTTCTAAGGCACCCAAACTGGAACAGATTGCCTTAGAATTAGTTCTGGAACTAGTTCTAGAGCTTATGGAATTAGTTCTATAACTTCTGGAACTAGTTCGAGAACTAGTTCTAGAACTGATTCTCCTTCAGTTATATATTGCATATAAGATCCATGAAACGGGTTCCCGAACCAGTTCCATGGAATCGGTTCTAATGGAGCCACTTCCAGAACTAGTGTGATTGGCAACCAATTGTAAAAAATTTTCCTGGGATGACGAATGTAAACAAATACCTTCGTGTTTAATGTTATAAATTTTTCCACCGTGTTACGTGTACAAACAGATGGACAAGAGTAGCCAAATCGCCTCAGAAAGAGGTTCTGAAGAAAATCTTACACAATTTTTTTTTACAGTTCTTCATTCAATAATGGCGTTCATAAAAATAAATTTCGGGCCACGTGAGTCCCGCGGTCCTACAAGTGCCAAGTCCAGTCCAGCTGTTCCTCTCCTTTTAGAGGTAGTGTCCAAAGATCTCGCCCTTAATGGTTCCCAGCGGTGTAGTGACTGGCATCGCTGTGCAGACATTTAAGGCAGAACCTGCCCTTGCCAACTCATCTGTCTGATCATTACCGTAAAAGTCCCTGTAGCCAGGATGAGACTCCTATTACGTGACATCTTCATTTTGTTCCATTACATTAAATTCAGAATCAGATTCACTATCCTCCGAGTCATCATTTTCTTCCGGCGAGTGATTTTTATCACTATCATCATCAGCAATTATGCTGCTCCAGTGCAAAATACACAGAAATTACATATGTGTGGAAAACTATACACGAGGGTAACTAACATCACTTTTTAAATATCTCGTTATTCACACTAATTTCAAAATTTCATTTAATTTTTACGCACTTTCAATGTAAAGTTACTCATTATTTATGTACCAACTTAAACATGATTACACGTATAGAGTAATTTTAGCCAATTTATAGTAGGAGTACAGTTTCCTACTATAAGTTGGGTAAATTTCAACAGAATTTAATTGCAGTGTAGATAAAAAAATTTTTCATTGTAGAATTATGGGTCGAAAAAACTATTTTTATTTTTAAAAATAAAAATTAAACAAATATATGTTGATATACCCTGAGAGAAAAAAGGGTCAGTTAAATGCGAGGACCTGTCCCGTCACCGAAACAAATAGGACCGGTCCGAATGAACCTATCCCGTGACCTGTACTGTGACCGATGTAAAAGGACCGGTCTGAAGGAACTAACTACGGGATTGCTCAAAAGGGGACCTGCCTGAAAGTACTTACCCCATGAAAGTACCTATCTCGGGAACAACAAAAATATTTACGAAAAAGATTCAGTCCGTATAAATTTTCCGTATTTAAGTTTGAAGGTCCTGTGCGGTATACATACCTGGTTTATAAGTTTAGAAATTAAGAGTGCGGCAACCAATTTTGACATTCTGTTTTGTTTTATAAAAAGGATTTTCCTGTTTTGTTTTATAAAAGGAAATTGTTTTCGTAAATATTGCAAACAAAATAATTTATACAAAAATATTAAAATTTTTCGTTGTTGTTTTCGTTTTTTCTTTGATATTTTAAATGTTTAATAACGCTCCTAGACGAGAACAAGAAATACTCATTGAGTTTGTAATTTAACTTAACAAATATTTCCAGAAATTCTAAAAACGTCGTCCCCTGACGATTTCCTTAGGCAAGAATGAAATCCGGATAGGGACATGCCTACAACGGATTATTTTTCACAATTTGTTAAATACGTTTGGGATTTTAGCATATTTAATTCTTTTAATATAAAACATTTAATTTTAAACTTTCGAAATAAAAATTTCCCTTTGAGAGAACATTGGGAATATATATATTTTCAAATAATTTAGTTCAAAAAACATGCAATCTAAATTGCGTCACCAACTTTTTTATCAAAAATTTTTTAGTTTAGTTTAAATTTAGCCTGTTCACACGTTCCCTAAATAATTTAACTTGCAATGGAACTCTATTCTATTATATTCGATTCGATTCAAATCTATTCTATTATATTCGATTCTATATATTAAATTTTTTTTTTTTTAGCATCTGGTGGTAGTTTTTATAATAAAAACTACAAGGAAACCTTTGAAATGTTTAATTAATGGTACACTCGTATAATCAATATAATTTACTCAGTTTTTCTATGATCAATTTAGCAGTTGATTTCAAAAAGTTTGCTGAGTAAACCACTAACACACACTTTCGCATGCCTCGTATAAGTTACATTTCTTGACAATTTATACCGTAACAATATATTAACATTTTACAATCTGAGAGAAGTACGCCAATCAAATACTTCATCCGTACCTCAAGTGTAAAAAAAATATACATAAAAGAGGCAACAGCTTATGATCATCATTGCTACATAACGGGTGGTATGAATGAAAATTAGAAATTACTTATTGTTCGAAGCAAAAATTTCAAGCAAAGTATATTCTCGTAGTATTTGCTTAATTCCGCATAAATAAGAATTTACTTTAATTGTATAGAAAATTCGATTAAGCATTTTCTAAAAAATATTAATGCCAAAATAAAAAATAAAACGAAAAAGAACATTTGTAGGAACTTTTTTGTGAAAACCGACGAATAACAACATTTTTCGTGGTTTTTTGCTTGCTATCAGGTTTAAAAATGTGGAATGCCATTCCATATAGTTTTTTTTAAACGTGAAAATTTAAGTGCATTTCTTCAGCCTAGAGCAGTAATATAAAAAAATCAAAATTAAATTGCGAAACTGTTGGATCGTTAGTGAAAATAATTTTTAATTTAATTTAATTTTTATTGGTTTCCAAAACAACAAGATTTACAATCTTATGACTATAGTAATGGATTTTTTCAACGTTTAGTTAAAAAAATGTATGAAGGGATATGTTTAGATAAAAATATTTAATAACATAATAATAATAATAATAAAACAATAATACTAACATTAAAAACAATAATAATAAGAATAAAAACAAAATTTTCATTTGACCAAGCAAGAAATAAATAAATAAATCAATATTTCAGACACCAGGGCAAATAAATTTATTAAACTATCATTTAACTATAAAATTAAAAAAGTTTTTTCTTAAAATGCAATGCGTTGCTTATAAACTGAATGGATGATGGTAATGAGTTCCAAAGAAGTATTGAATTAACATAAAATTGCCACTTGTATACAGAATTTTGAAACAATATATGGTTAATGTCCTTGGTTCTTTGGGAGTTCAAAAATTGAAGTCTATCAAATAGATATGATGGCTCCTGGGTATATATAATTTTTTGTAACAAGATCAAAGTTCTTATCTTCAAAAGATCATTAAAAGTAATGCATTAAACACATAGACGACTGCAGCTACACGACTACACGACTACAAATGCTGCTGGCTGCAATTGTAGTCGTGTAGTCAGCTACTTAATTTTTTTGAAAACGACGGCAACATGTAAACAGATAATCCTAAATATTTGACATTTTGATAAATATTAATCTTTTTTGGTTTGTGCTTCTAAAATAATGGCTGAGGAATATTTTGTTAATTTTGTAAGATCCATTTTTTTTTACAAAACATCACAATAAAGTTATTTCCAAATATAAATTAATGAAACCTTCAAACAATTGTAAAATATAAACAGCTGTTTCTTCAGTGTTCCCAAAACGGTGATTTTCTAGTCAGAACTAGCGATATTATTTCGCCTCTAGCGGGAAAAATTGTCCGGTTTTACATATTTTGTTATATTGTCAACACTATTTTTGTTTTGTAGCCAACAAAAATAGAAATTATCCTAAGTTGACTACAGCGGCAAAAGTAGTCGTGTAGCCGTGTAGCTGTGTTGGTGTCAAAATAATCGTTTTCATATAAACGTGTGTATTTTATTTTTGACAGGCTGTAGTCGTGTAGCTGCAGTCGTCTATGTGTTTAATGCTTAACTCCAAAAAGTTTTCTTGAGTAGGAAAATAAGGTTATTTAATTAAGTTGTACGTATTCAAGGTTGAAATAATCACCGTGAACCAGTTACAAAGTTAGTAGTATATTTTTGCGATTACCTGATTTTTCCTACTTTTCCATTTTGAAATTGTGTGATACGCAACTTTAGCGGCTTGCATAAGTGAGATTTTTCACACGTCCTTATATTATTTACGAGTTGAACCAAAAAATTAAATTAGTTAATTTCAAATTGAAACATTTTTGCGTTAATCGCGTTGTAGCTGACTCACAACGATTATTTCAATAACGTATACGCATGACTAATTTGAATAACTTTATTTTCACTAATGATGGGGTACCAATTAAAAAAATAAATATAAAAAACCGCGGTAGAGCGCGTAAAGCTTCACTTTTTAAAGAAATCAAAATGAAATGTTCAGTCGCATTTATTATAGACACCCAAATGTATTCAATTCTAATACTTCCGTAGTTTTAACATTTACGATAAATTTAATGCCATTGGCGTTTTGCGATCCGAAAAAAGATATTTGATCCGTCATTCTATATTTTTATTTTCTGGTTATTTTGAAATAAGTTAATTTATTTCTCATCGCGAAAAAAATCTTGTCATAGATCCATAACAAAATAGCTGCTTAAAAACTTCCCACTTAGATGCCATAAATTACAACAAAGACAATACACCACCCACACGCTCCCTCCTTTAAGTGCAGTTTTGAAAGAAAAAGAAAGAGTAGCGCTTCAAAATGCGCTTCTAGTTCTGCAGTGCTTCAAAACTTTTGTCTATTTTTTGATGGGTTGATATTAATTTTCATATGTTATATGTACCCAGTCAGAAATCGCCAGTGGTACAAAAAATCAAGCACTGGCATACCACTGGGTAACCACGGTATTAAAAATAAATGACTGGCAGAACACTCTTTTGGGACGCTTTGCCAGCGTTTGCGAAAAGCGTTTTACCAGTATTTGTTTTACAAAAATTTCGGTGGTTTATAAAAAAAAACCACTGGCAAAGAATTGGCTTAGAGTGATATGCCAAGGTTTGCAACCAGTGGTTATCCAGTGCTACCTAGCCAATGCTACCAGGCGTACAAAAATCAATTCACTGGAAAACCAATGATTTTATAAAAATGCTGACGCTTCGTTAAAAAATGTTTGTAGTCGGAAGGTTCCGAGTTCAAATCCGGTTGCAAGCAAAAAATTTTTTTTGAAGTTTTTTTAATTTAAAATTTTTTTTGTTTTATAAAATAAATTTTTTTGTGTGGGAAAGCTCCTTCAAGACCAACTTTTTGTTTGCCCTCCCAACACTGGCATACTAGTTACAAAAAATTGTTTGCCAGTACTAGCATTTTGGCACAGCCAGTAGTTGTCCAGCTATTATCACTCATTTATGTATTTAGCTATTAAATATTATATGTCTCGTTAGCTCAGTGGGTAGAGCAATCGCCTGCCAATCTGACGGCCTGGGTTCAAATCACGGCAGGACCAAAAAAAATACATATGAACTTTTTTTAAATTTTATTTTGGAAAATATATTTCCAGACCACCTATTTATTGGTTTAGCCAGCGTTTTGCCAACGTTTAAAAATTTCGCTTTTTAGGCGCTTTTTGAACAGCCGGTCCTTTTGTCTAATGATGTTATCATTTTTGGAATGGGAAAGCACTTTTTGCCAGTACTTGTACCACCTGTTAAAGTGCTTTGCCACCGCTTTCCCGTTTGTATTTTTCTGACTGGGTAGTTATGTAAAATACTTAGCTACATTTTTCCAATTTCAAATATTTCAAAATTTTCAAATATTTCAAAAATGTAGTTAAGTATTTTACTTAACTACATATTTCATATATTTCAAAATATTTATGTTTCAGCTTTGAAATATTAATATTTCAAAATATTTATATTTCAGCTTTGGGATATTAATATTTATTTACTTCAAATTATTTGAAATAAATAAAAAAATATTAATATTTCAAAACTCAAGTATAAATATTTGTTACTTAGAAACGTTTTTAAGTAATTAATAAAATACTTATAATTGAACTTTCAAAAATATTTCAAAATGTTAATTTAAATAAATATTTTTAAGTAACTTTGTTACTGATATATATACCCCTCACGCAGGACTGCAACTAATTATTTCTCAAAGTGCGGATGTGGTCTTCAAAAAGTATAAACTCTTAAGTACTTCACGAATAGACATGAAGAGATTATTATCGTCATACCTTCCTAATTTCTAAAGGCACACTAATCAATTTGACCCCAGTTTTTTTTTTGTCAATTATATTGAGGCTGAAAGCGCAAAAATTAATATTTGAAGTTGAAAAACTTTTAAAAGTTACAGGCAAAATTAGGGTAGCTTTTAATTGAGTAGAGCACATTAACAGTATAAATATTAAAATTTAAGATGTTTGCCTGATTAAATTCGTTGCCTCAAAAGTACTCATACCGTCAAAAATATTATATACTTATTGTCCTTAAAATTGTTTAAGTCCTGACTTACATGGAATCGTACCGTTCCGTAGATTTTCCCATATCTTAATTATTAATAAAATGTAAATTCAAATAAAATTCCTTTCACTAAAATGTTATTTTTATTTAAATATGACGTTTAATTCAGAAGTTATTGCGATTAATTCGTCCACTAGTTATTTCGTGCGCAAGCCTTACACATTACTAATCAATAGGGCGAGGAATTCCATGCAAATGCATGTTTTTCCTCGATAGTCCAAAACTGTTATGGACTCAATATTTATCCGAATCAGCAAATATAGAACAAAATGCCAAAAAAAAATCCATATTTTGACAAAAATGCTTATTTTTTCATATTTTGACTTTAAATTCATATTTGGTGCCTTTTTAATGCATATTTTGCGCTTTTTCATGCATGTTTGTGCATACTTTCCATTCTTAGGAGCATTTTTTATTTTATAGAAAAATATAAAAAATTTATACGTTTTGATACTTTGATTCAATTTTCAATATTTATTTTTTTCTCATTATTTTTAAAATTAAACATTTTTCAGTGTTTTGACAGTTATTTTTTTAAACAAACTACAAAAACTACTACATTGTAGTACCTTTTATTTTATGCTGTTGTTTTGAATTTTGTTACAAATAGTTAAATTTTCAAGTTTGTGTGTACGAAGCAAACAAGTGTGTGTGTGTGCACGAAATTAGTTGGAAATTTCTAGTGAAAGAATATGAGCAAAACATGTTTTCTCTTGTGCCTTTAGTCAAAAAACAATGCTAAAGAATCAAGACGCGTAGTACGGAATAATATAAAATATAAATTTATTTACGGGAATATTAAAAAAAAATATTGCATTTATTTTCTTTCAGTTCTTTTATATTTTCATCCCTTTATACCTGGAGAAAAAAAGGAGATAAACAATATTTTATCCCTCGCAGACGGACATCTAGAACAATATCTTAACCCTTTGGCGAGTGGCGTACATTATAATGTACGTCGACTTCATCAACTCCTCACTGATTTGAATTTTAACCAAAGCGCTATTCATTTACTGTTGTCGGTTCGTTATTTTGTTCTTATTAAAATTTTGTGCAGGCTATGAAATTTCAAAACAACATAAGATCAGCAGAGTGCGTTTTGTCTTGTGATGATCAACGCTGCTGAGAATGTGTTAAAAGTTAAGTTAAAAAAAGGCTAAAGTTTAGTCTCAAAAATTGTGTGATGAATAAACTTCAAAAACTCAAAAGATTTCATATAGAGATTAGTAATAAGAAAAATATAAAATTAAAATTTAAAAAAAATGTTAACCCGCTCGGGGTCGGCAGCATGTTAATGTTTGAACTTTAATTCCAAATATCTCCGTTAGGGGTGCTGCAAAGCCATAAAAGTAATAAACATTATATCTTTTGCATAGATCTACATTTCCACGAAGTTTGGTCGGAAAATTCCCAGCCATTAGAATTCCCTTGTCAAAGGTTTAATAGTGAACAATAAAAGTGATATTAAGTGTAAATTTTGATTTCTGAATATTAAATTTATTCGAGAATAAAATTAAGTTAGCAGTATTTGCATAAATTTGTTTTTATTAAATTAATAATTTTTAAAATAATGTTTATTTTTACTACATTTGTCAGTTGATTTTTAACAGTTAAAAATAACTTCATATTGCAGTTGATTTAAATTCAAATGTAGTGTACACCTTTTTAACTGCAAATACAGTTATTTTAACTGTTATTTGCAGTTGATAGTTGGCAAACTATTCGTGAAATTGGTATTGGTAAAGTCACTAGTCAGGAACCGTTTTCTGTGGATGTTGATTCAGTTAATGAAGATTTCCTGAACATACCCATGGTCGAGGCTGACTGTAACTATTACCATGACTACAATGTTGTTCATGAAAGTGACGAATTTATGTTTAATGTCGTGGACCAATGTGATGTACTATCTAGTTGTATATCTGTTAAGTCCAACGCTGTTGGGGATGATGGTATACACCCAAGATTCATAAAAATCCTTCTTCCTAGTCTACTTCCTTTTATTACATTAATTTTTAATAACATTCTTACCTCCAGCCTATAACCTATCAAATGGAAAAATGCTAGGATAATTCCTATTCCTAAAACGAAATCTGAATACCGTCCAATCGCGATTTTGCCATACCTCTCTAAAGTTTTTGAAAGGCTTATTCATATCCAAATAAGTACATACTTAGACAATAATAATTTGTTAACTGATCGACAATCCGGCTTTCGTAAAAAACATAGTTGCACAAGTGCTCTAGTGGATGTTGCTGAGGAAATTAGAAAAGAGATTGATAGTAAGAATATCACTCTACTAGTACTTTTGGATCATTCAAAAGCGTTCGATACCGTTGATCATAATATTTTATGCTTCAAATTAAGAAGAATGTTTAATTTCTCCCAAGCCGCTACGAACTTAATTTCAACGTATCTTGGAGGTAGATCTCAATATGTTGAGTCATCCAATGTAAAATCTAACCCACTCCCGGTAATTCGGGGTGTGCCTCAAGGGTCGATTCTTGGACCTCTTCTGTTCTCAGTCTACTCAAATGATCTTCCGGATACACTTGAGATATGTAAGTCTAGGATGTATGCGGATGATGTCCAACTTCACGTTAGTTGTAAAGTCACTTCCATTGATTTATGTGTGAACAATCTGAATCGTGAATTGCATCGAATTTTTATATGGGCCTCGGCAAATGGTCTTAGTATAAATCCGAGGAAATCTAAATGCCTAGTTATTAGAAAGCGTTCAACAATAGTTAATGTTGTACCTGTCATAACCCTTAATGATCAACCAATTGAAATAGTTGACTCCGTGAAGAATCTTGGAGTATATTTCAACAATACTCTCACGTGGTCTGACCATATTAATTATGCTTGTGGTCGTACCTATTCTATGTTGAGAACACTTTGGCAAACACACCACTGCACGCCAATAAATATTAGGATACTTCTTGCCAAAACCTATTTAATACCTATTCTCTTATATGGGTGTGAAATTTTTGCTAGTTGTGACACACATAGTAAAAGGAAACTTAACGTCGTTTTTAATAATATCGCTCGATATGTTTATGGTTTGAAACGATTTGATAGGGTTTCAGCGTTTTCAATAAGATTGTATGGCATAAGTTTTGATAATCTCCTTAAAACTATAATTTTACTATTCCTACATAAGATTATATACACCCAACAGCCACAGCATTTATACGAACGATTGAGATTTTCGAGATCCAATAGGGGGAAAAGATTGATACCTTTTAGACATCATAGTTTGATATCCGAATGGCAGTTCTTTTTATACGCCACCCGTCTCTGGAATAATCTTCCATATAACTCTCAAGTTATAAGTAATGCACTTCAGTTCAAAAATAAAATTATGAGCTTATTCGAATTAGGAAACTATATTTGATTTAGTCTGTTAATTAATTATATGAGTATATACTTTGAATGTTTAATTAATTTTTTATGATATTTTTTATGTTTTTAATTTGACTATAACCCTTTTAGACCCAGCATACACGACTGTGTGATGTGATGTTTTCTCTTAAAGTTGCAAATATTTTCAATATTGATAGTTTTACTTAGACAAAAATCACAATTATACTTTTACCTAAATTATGTTTCATAAAATATGAATTGACATCAGGAAATCTTCATAGTTTTAATACCATTTTACCTTAAAATTACAAAATCAATAAATTTTTGCAGCTGGGTGGATCTGAAAGGGTTAATTTGATACATGTTATAAAGTTATTATATTTTATTATTTTTTAGTTTTAAATTTTTAATAACAATTTCTGTAATTCTACAAATAATCAGTTCTGTACTGCAATATGAGACTCTAAGTCTTGTGTACGGAACTTCAAATTAATAAATAAAATTTTACCTACATAATTCCCTGAGTGTATGTCTGTTTGCAAAATAGCTAACTTAAGTATTTCATTTTTAAGTTTTAAAGTTATTTATTTTTGCAAAAATAATAGTTTTTAGTAGGGATGTGCGATTAATCGAATTATCAAACTTTCTGATTAATCAATTAATCAATTATTGAACAATTTTGGTTAGGTAATCAAAAACATGATTAACCAATTAATCAGATATTTCGATTATTCAAAATAATGATTAATTGATTAATCATAATTTTGATTAATCAAATTAATGAACAATTGAATAATATCTTATTTTTCTCAGTTGAAGGCGCATTTTAACACCAGTTCAACATAGAAACATGAAATTTAAGAATGGAATTCGTTAAGTCTGACAAGTGAGCAAAGAACCTGCCTGATTGTCTTTATTTGGAGCTGTATAAAGCATCGGCACAAAACAAAGACAAAATTTTCGTATTTTATTTATTTTTTACTTTTAAATATTTTTCAAATATTAATTAATATTATTCAAGTTTTGATTAATCAAAATTCAAATTAATTGACTAATCGTAATTCTGATTAATCAATTTTTCAATTAATTAAAGTTCTGATTAATCATACTGTTTGAATAATGGATTAATCGCAAATCCCTAGCTTTTTGTGCATATTTTTCGTATTTTGAATGCATATTTGTCTTTTTCAACCGCCGTTTTTTAGCGCATATTTTCTGTTTTTAAGTGCATGAAATTCCTTGCCCTACTAATCAATCTAAAACACTAAGCCACTCTTAACAGCTATGTTTTGGTTCTATAAAATAGCCAATGTAATAGTGCAATAAAATGTTTAACTTATCAATAATGTTTATTCGTTAATATTTTGAAATATTATTTAATTTAAAATAATCAACCTTTAAATAGTACTGTCAATTTACTTTTGAATTTATGTATTATATCGTCGACCGGCCTGCAAAATGTCACATGTGTTTTTTAATAGATTTTCAGGAGAGCGAAAAAACTGTTACAAAATCTACTTTTAAGATATTTTATTGGCATCATATGCCTTAATGATGATTTTACTAAATGAGGTCGCTCTCCTGAAAATCTATTAAAAAGCACATGTGACATTTTGCGGGCCAGTCGACGAAATGTAATTATCAGTGTTGCCAATTTAGCATATTTAATGCTAGATTTGGAATTTTTTTGAAATTTTTTAGCATAAAAAAAATGCAGTTAGCAATTTTTTAGCATTTTTGCAAAAAAAAAATTAGCATATTTTTAGCATTATTTACAGGTTTTTGTGTTTTTTTGGAATATTTTTCATTAATTTGGATTTTTGCTAAATAATCCATTTCCGATATAAAAGCGCAACAAATAAAATTAAATTAACCACTTTCCACAGCTCTCTTTTAACAACTGAAAGTAGAAATACAATCTTGCGGTTTGTTCTGCGTTTACTTTTTTTATATGGAGTTTTGACAATTAAAAACGCACTGCGGATTCTCTTTAAATTAAAACTTAATTTAATTTCTCTGCGTTTTCTCTCATACTCGCATATTTTTATTCTCACTCTCACTACAATGTTCCCATATTTTCAAAAAATAATACCGATATTTAATGATGTTCAGAAATGGAAAAGTTGAAACGATTGAACTTTTATTTTGAAAAATCATTGTTTTTCATGTTTATTACTAGTTTCGAACTCACTTAGCCTATCATTTTAATTTAATGATATTTGCCGAAGTTAAAATGAAAAAAAAATTTAAAAAATTAAAAATTCTTCTATACTGGAACAAAAACCTTATTTCCCATCGCTGGTACTCTCCACACATACACTAAATGTACACACACATACATGTAAAGAAAGTGTGAATGTATGTATAAAAACAACCGTCACCGCAGCCGCAATCATTTAATTTGTTTTTTCTCTCCGCAGCGGAATCGGCAGCCGCAAGGTTGTATCTCTACTCTGAACTGGGGTTTTTAGAGTTTTGTAACAAAATATTTGAAATTGTGTTAACAGGGGTACTTTTAATTATTTTAAACTAGTTTTTTATAGTTTAGTTTTAATTAAATTTTTCGTTTTCTTTTTGTTGTTTATTATATTCTCTACACCCAGCCAAGAGATTCGGTGCTGACAACCAAATTTGTTGCCAATCGAATGATTCAGTTGCATCAACTTAATTTTTCTGTTGCGACTACGGAATTGTTCTTGATACAACTGAAATGCCGTTGTCACACTCAAATTAGTCCTGTTTCAATGGATTGCCTAATGTCAGAACTGAAAAACTCAGCTACCACCACGATTGTCTACAAATGCGGTTGTCAGCACCAAAACTTTTTGAGATAAAATACTTTCTATGACGCAGTTGGGAAATGGAATTAATAAGGAGATTAATGTTGACTGCACAAATTTATCATTTTTACTTTGGCAGAAACCCGAAAAAAACAAAATGAGCATTTCACATTACCAGAACTTCCTAGTAAAAAAAATTTTTTTTAACTTATTTTAAAGGTTTTTTGAATTTTTTTACAAGAATCAACTTTTGAGTTATTTTTATATTTTATATACACACAGAAAAAAAAGGGGGAATATTACCTAAGAGCTATGTAATTATACAACTACATAATTTTCAAGTTTATTTTACAAAGTTTTAGTAAACTATGCACATTGTTTTGTAAAATATAATATATAAATATATACATGTGGAGCGGAAAATATCCGAAAAATTACACATATTTTGCTAGAAAATTATAAAACTTACTTGGAACTTATGTAGTTGTAATTACATAGCACTTAGATAAAGTTCCACCTTTTTTTTTTTTTTTTTTTTTTTTTTTATTTATTTTGTTGTTCCACACACAAGACTTAAAGTCTTATATTGCAGTGAAGAACTGATTATTCGTTAAATAAACTTTTTATAATTTAATAACTTAAGAACTAATTATGAAGAAAAAAAAAAATAAAGTAATCAAACATACATATATATAATATGGTACCTATGCATAATAATTTCAAAACCTTGTAACACGTTTTTAAAATGAAATATTCGATTTATAAGCCATTTATAAGTTCAAAAAGTTGTCTATGTTTATAATAGCAAAGGCACAAATAATAATAATAATAATAAAAAAAAAATAAAAATAAAATAATAATTTTTTTTTGTTTTTTGACTTACAATTAAAAACTAACAATTTGAAAAATTATAAACATAATACAAAAGAAAATAATTTAATTTAATCAAATACGTTTGAAAAATAGGTAATTATGGTTTTTTTGAACCGCAGTGCGTTACTTAAGATTTGATAACAATAAGGAATTGAGTTCCAGAGATGGATGGCATTGATATAGAATTGCCAAGTTGATATAAGGCTTTTATATTTAAATGCTTTCAGTCTTTTACCCCTACAAATAGGGTCTGAAAAAATTAGTTTCTCATAAAGATGTACAGGTTGATGCAAATAAATGATTTTATGTAAGAAAGTCAAAATTCGAGTTTTCAGTAAATCGTTGAGACTGAGGCCATATAATTTTTTGGAAAACGCAGATACTCGTGCACGTCTTTTTAAACCATATACATAGCGAACGATATTATTGAAAACGACGTTTAATTTATTTTCACTTATTGAGTCACAACTGGCAAAGAGTTCACACCCGTACAACAAAATTGGAATAAGGTAAGTTTTAGCAAGCAGTATTCTAATTTTTAATGGTGTACAGTGTTGGGTTCGCCAGAGTGTTCTCATCATGGAGAAAGTTCGACCACATGCATATTTAATATGATCAGACCAGGTAAGGGTATTATTAAAAAAGATTCCTAGATTTTTAGCGGTACTTACAATTTCAATACGTTGATTATTTATTGAAATGTTGGGAATAATTATTTTCTTCGCTAATCGTTTTTGTATAATAAGACACTTAGATTTTTTAGGGTTAATCCCCAGACCATTAGCCGTTGCCCACACATGAATGCGATCAAGTTCCAAATTCAAAGTTCTTACACACTGATCAAGCAAGGTTTCATTGCAACTAATGTAAAGTTGAACATCATCAGCATACATTCTAACTTTACAGTATGTTAGAATATCCGGGAGATCATTAGAGTATAATGAAAACAAGAGCGGGCCTAATATAGATCCTTGCGGAACGCCTCTTGTAACAGCTAGTGACACAGATTTTCCGGTTGAGGTTTCAACGTACTGATATCTGTTACTAAGATAAGACGACAAAAGACGTGTTGCAGTTGAAGAAAAATTGAACATATTTTGTAATTTGTAGCATAAGATGCCGTGGTCAACAGTATCAAAAGCTTTCGAATGATCTAATAGAATTAAAAAAGTTACTTTACCATCATCAACTTCTTTTCTTATCTCCTCCGCAACATCAACTAGCGCTGTTATGCAGCTGTGTTTCCTTCGAAACCCAGATTGACGAGATGAAAGCAAATTATTATTATCTAAGAAGGTAATCATTTGATTGTGCATCAGCCTTTCGAAGACTTTAGACAGAAACGGTAAAATAGCTATGGGTCTGTAATCAGTGCCTGATTTAGGTATTGGTACGATTTTCGCATTTTTCCAATTAGTAGTATTTTTAGAAATTTCGGATGAATTCCATCAACTCCAACAGCATTAGATTTTATCGATAAGAAACTTGATAAAACGTCACACTCAGTTATGCCAGTAAAGAAGAACCTATTGTTTTCTGAAACATAAATTGGGTGTATGTTTCTATAATAGTTACAATCAGCTTCTACCATTGGTATATTTAAAAAAGTTTTATTTGCAATGTCGGCATCAATTGGACAAGGATCTTGCGTACCAGATTTGCCAATTCCAATTTCGCGAATCGTCTGCCATGTCTTCTTGGATCCTAAAGCATTCGAGAATTTTTCGGCATAGAATTCAGATTTGGCCTTTTTTATCAGCTTATTTGTTTCTTTTTTAGCAGTACGATATTCTTCTTGTAGCTGTGTAGTTTTAAAACGTTTCCACCTAGAAAATGCAAAATCTCTTCGATACATTGATTCTTTAATGGTGGAAGAAAACCAGGGTTTTTTCTTTTCGCTAACAATTTTAGTTTTTAAAGGTACTGTTTGATTAAACAGATAACTTATGTTTTCCTCTAGAAATAAAAGCTGATCATCCACTGCGATAATGTGGTTTAAATAATCCCAGTCTATTTTAAAAAACTCCTCTTCCAAGGCCACGAAGTCGATATTCTTAAAGTCACGGTAAGTGATAAATTGTTCAGTTGCCAACAATTCAAATTTATATGTCATGAAAATAAGATCGTGTCTTGAAAAGCATGAAGCTGAAAGTTGGTCATAAAGTTGGATATTTGACTGATTACTAACCAAAAACAGATCCAATAGTGTACTATTTGTCGCAGTAAAGTGCGTAGGTATAGTTGTATTTGGTATAAAAAGTCCGAGTGAAACCATGTTATCAGAAAGACCACTATCTACCAATAAATTAGAATTAAAATCACCCGCTATTATGACATCTTCATATAAAACCGTAAAAGTCTCCAGAGTTGTAATGAAGCGATTAGTCGGTATATTTCTATTTGGCCTATATACGCTTCCCACAAGTAATTTCTTTCCTAAACTATTAATCTCAATAAAAAGGTACTCTACAAAGTTTTGCGGAAGTGATTCCTCCAAACTATCAGCATCTTTGGAGGTGCATTTAACACTAAATGTAATACCTTTTTTTATATAAATTGCCACGCCAATTCTATTCTGTGTGTAATATTAGTTAACAAAATGAACTGAAGGCATAATTATAGATCATTAATTTTAAATTTAGTTGTAAAAGGTCACTAAAATACGTAAATTTTTTTTAACAAATTGAAACATTTTTTTATAAATTTTTTTTTTGCATATTTTTTTATTTTTTAGCACTTTTTAGCATTTTCATCAAACAAATCTAGCCTTTTTCCCTAAACAAATTTTGGCAACACTGGTTACTGTACTAGATCGATGAACTTTTGTGGTAATTACACTCGATATTTGTTGTGGTTAATGAGATGCTTATGATGTAAACTATTGATCGCTAACTTGATCTTTCGATCGATAGCCAAACATTTAAGTATTAGTTATGTAGCTGTTGTTATTGCGACTACTCGTATTCATTTGCATTGATTGTGTGGCATGTCATGCCAGTCAATAACACCACAGTACGGTTGTACAAATTTACTTATAAAGTATGTACGAGTATGTATGCATGCTTTCCTTTGGTATATTCATACATATAATACGAATGTGGTTAACCGATGTTGTCCATAAATTCTTAAAAGTGTCTCATTATTCATATTCAACACAATGGAAATGTTTATACAATTTTCAATTGTTGTCTTGTAATAATTTTACAGGAATCAATTGAACACATTTTTCAATATATTTTTTTTTAACTTAATATTGTGGTGTGGGGGTTAATTTTTTATTATTTATAAAAGTTTTTTATTTTAATAAATCTAGATTTGTTTAGGTAAGCAAATAAAATACAGTGATGTACAATAAAATAGAGCCACTCAAGTTTTTTTCTAATTTTATTCTCGTTGCCTTTATTTTTAAAGATCAAAATATTAGATAGATTCGCCCAAAAATGCGAGGAGATAGTTCAGAAAATTATACATAATCGTCTATTTTTTTATTTTGTTACTTGTTTTAAGTAGGCGTGGCTTTTAATGAAAAATAAGCGATATCGACCTTCTAACTTTATTTTAAAATCGGTAAAAACAAAGAAAAATTTGGGCATGTTTAAGGCACTGTCATTTTAAGTCTGGCGACCATTTGTAGAAAAAAATAATGCAAGACTTAAGGAAATTTTATAGGAATTCCAAAATTATACAGTTTTTTCAGAATTGATCAGTACTCGCAAAATTTTACTATGTAATTTGATAGAAGGTCGATATCGTTTATTTTTCATTAAAAGCCACTCCTACTTAAAACAAGTTACAAAATAAAAAAAAAAACAGACGTCACGTTAAAATTCTACATAATTTTCTGAACTATCTCCTCGCATTTTTGGGCGAATCTATCCACTATTTTGATCTTTAAAAATAAAGGCAACGAGAATAAAATTAGAAGAAAACTTGAATGGCTCTATTTTATTGCACATCACTGTAATTAAAGGTTTTTACTTATTTTAGACTGATAGAACCAGGCAAATTAACGTTTCTTAAACTGACATTAATTTTGATGATGAGAATCTACGGGTAACAGTTTACAAACCAACATGCTCGTATGTATTCTTATTGAAAACAATGAACTTTTATTTAAACTATTGTCTGCGATTCTGGACAATTTGAAATTTTGCAAAGTCTTCACTTTCTTTCAAGGCAAAAATATTTGCATATTATTCAAAAACTTTTGCAATTGTATGTGAATGTATTTGTGTGTGCTGTTGGTAAAAGTAACCATCTACTCAATTGTCAAACCCATATATCTGTAGTGTCATACTAAAGTATACATATGTATGAATGTATATGAACAAATATATTAATATATGTATGAACCCATACCCCAACACCATCATCCGTTTAGTTACAAATGAATGAAACTCATTATTTTAGTATGAATAGAAGGAACAGGCATAAATACATGCAAACATATTGCTGGGCATACAGAAAATCATTTTAACTGTGATAAATGTCGAAAATTCGACACTCATTCACTATTCAACAGGACCATCATGATAAATATTTCACACTAGTTTGCATAAATGTATGATGGGTGTTGGTGCGAATGTATGATACTTATCATCGAAGGATATACCTAAAGATTCTCTGCGCAATCGGTTACATTGAATAACCAAAATGCAGTTTGTTTATAGTCAAAAAGGTATCAAAGCACAAAATATGTTTAGTAAAACTTTGTCTCGCACTCTTTATCCTATATATCTCCCACACTTCTATTCTACACTTAATAATCTAAACTTTTTGAATGGAAAATTCGTGCACTCGAAAAAGTTTGTGGGTAGAATCTACTGCAAATGACAGTTAAAGCAGTTAAAAAAGCGGCAAATAACTAAAAAGGCACTTATTTTTAACCGTTACAAATTATCTAAAAATACAGTAAAAATAACTAACAAAAAATATAATAAAAAATAATTGTCAAATGTTTACTACAAAAATTATTAACAACTGATAAAATTGGTTAAAACTACTGTTTTTTAAAGTTATTTTATTCGCTATTATAAAAAATATTTTTTATAATAAAATATATTTTTTTTATTTTAATGACAAAAAATATGTAATTACTTTATCGCGTTTAAAATTTAAAGTCAAATTCCAAACGGAAATCTAGTTATTCGGATTTATGCATTGGAAATGCAAACAAATTTTCCGATATTTCTATGCAAATAAAGAGTATATATATAACAAAGTAAAAAAAACGCTATTTTTTTGCAACATTATACGAGTAATATGATGAAAAGTGCCCTTTAATTTGATGTATTTCACGTTTCGATAGCTGTATTAATCTTCCCTAGACGTGCATTTAAAGTTGAAAGTTCTCTTTTTCCACGATTTTGCGAAAGCGATATCCAAAATTTTAATTTATACCTTTAGTGTTACTTAATTAACAAAAAAAATATATATATTCGTATTTTCTGTTTTAATTTTTAGATGAAATTAACTAAAACTGAAAACTGTTGATTTCTTAATACCTAAATATTATGGATTCTGTGACGAATCTTGAGTTATAAAACGCGGATGAAGTCACTGAAATATGTAATACACATTTTTCTAATTAACCCAACAAAGTTTTAGATAGTTAAAGTATAAATTCCCAGCAAAAAAAAGTGGTATTCATTCTTTGGTTATAACTTCTTTCATTGCTTCCTTAGTTTCAGTTAGTATGCTTTAAGTGCTTTTTGGAAGTTATTCAAAGGAACTTCCGAAAGTATTAATGCGTTCATATTCCAAATGTAGTGAGTTGGATATAAACCTACGGTAATCTTATGAAATCACCTTTTTAATTGCTTCTGAAGCACAAGTTTTTATATTTCTATAGTTTTTCAAACCATAGTACAAAATATTTTCTAATCATTCAAATCAAAAATTTTTATAGAAAACTGTTTTAATGAACTTTTATTTTTTATAAAATCTTATTTTATACTTTTGTGAAAACTTTTATGCGAGATCCACTTATACAGTTTTACAATTTTTTCAGTTTGACAAGTTTTTTTGAAATTTAATTTTAATTCAAATAATTCTCAAAACCTTTTGACAATTTGTATTTAGTTTACATCTTTTGCAACTGTAATTCAGAAAATATCAATTGAAATTAATTTTTTTTTTAAATAAAAAAATTAGAATGATATTCAGAATTTGCATTAGAAATTTCGAAAACGTCATTTGAAGTTCAGAAAAACAGCACTTGTAATTCGGGAAATATCAATTGATTTTCAGAATACATCAATTGTAATTCAGAAATCATCAGGTAAAATTCAGAGAATATAAATTAAAATTCAAAAAATATAAAATATACTACAACTCATAATTTCTGAATTTGAAATGATAATTTTTTTTACTTTTTTAAAATTCAAAACGAAAACATTTTTCTTCTTATTAATAAATCTCAAAATGAATATTTTTAAGTTTATCTTCATTTCATATTCGTAAAAGCAATGTATGTGTGAAATTCATCAACCGAGCTTATGTATTGAAGTACATTTGTTTGTTTATAATTTAACAATTTATTTCTTGAAAACCTTATAATTTATTTTATTATCTTTTGAAGTGTAATATATTTTTAACTATTTAATTTTTTAAATAAAAAACTAAAAATAACGAAAATAATTTTTTATTAAATCTGTGAGGGGGCAAAAATCGGTATCTTACTACAATGGAGTAACGTTTTTTATCATAAATTTTTTTTATTAATTAACGTGTTGCTTCCTTTGGAAAGGGGATAGAGAAGAAAGGTGGTGAACAATGAAGGGCTTCAAATATGGCAACACTGTAATTGTGCGAGATGTTGAATTTTAGAACAGTTAATGCGCGCCATCTGATGGTGAGTTGGCGAACTTTGTTGAAGCATTTAAGTTCATAGCCCTGTTATATTATTTTACTTCGGTGGGGTTATGTGCTATGGGAACACCGAAGGAGGACGCTGCGATATGTATGAGGAATAGAAAAAACTCATACATATTACTATTTTTCATAAATTGATCTTGCCTTGGTTGGGGCTCGAACCCGCAACCTCACGTGTAACAGTCCAACGCGCTAGCCATTACACCACAGCGCCCACAATGTAGAACCATTTATTTGTGCTAATAAAGAAGTACTTACACATGATTGCATAAAATGCGCTTTTTAAAAAATTATTTTAATGCATTCTTATGAATTAAATTTTCATAACAGCTTAAATACTACAAAATATATGCATATTTTTCACGCATACTAGAGAATATCTAAACATAGCATCTGGATTGCTTCTTTAGAATAAAAAGCATGAGTAATGGTAAGTAGCTATATTTGAATGCTTCCGTCCTATGACACGCCAACGTTAAATTCATCGATGAAACCATTAGAAAAGAAGTGATGCCTTTGCCATAGTAGTGATGCTTTTATTGCTTCTTTGTCAGAACTATTTTTGCTGGTTTCCTAAAAAAAAACGATTTAGCAGTGTATGTGTTCTAAAATATACTTCATTCCATTTTGCAATAGTAAATTCATACAAAATTTATTTGTAATCAAAGAGGTATCAAATTTTTAATTGAGATTGATTTTTCTGAAAAGGTTGATACAAAATTTTTAAACCCGATTAAGGGATTTCATCAGATTTCAAAATAGGAAAATAAGTGAAGTTCTCACATTAACTGTAATGCTATTCTAGATCCTTCCTATAATCAAAATAAGTTAATATGGTTCTGGAAGCCCACAGTCTATACTTTAAAGCCATATTAAATATTGTCCCTGGTTTGTTCGGAAATACCCAGCAAAAACATGGTAATGGTAGGTCATTACCATACGGATTACCAAGTAATGATAGGTCATTACCTTTTCATTACTTTAAAATACAAAATAATGACTTACTGATAATACGTTATAGAAATACTTTTATATTCTTGCAAAGTAATCACTTACTGGTAAATGATTAAGTAAGTACCGATTTAGTCTTTTTTATAATAACATTTTGTTTATTATTTGGTTTTGAACTAAACAGGAAATTTTCAAAGGTAAAAAGTTATTTTGCCAATATGACCAACTATTTCACAATGTAGGGTGACCACTTATATCCTAAGTTCTATTCACTCATTCTATCTTTGTGAGTAACTACTTATTCTTTCACTATGGGTATCCACGTTGTAAACTCATTATTCTCACTTTTTTGTAAGCGAGACGGTAAGGACCATCCATTAGTTTTTGGACATCGCGAACAAAAGTAATGTTGCGAGTAAATAGCCTGGTAACCAGTGAAACCCTTTGCGTATTAATTACTCGCTTAATTACTTGGTAATGTCTAGTTTTGTTGGGAATGAATTAATAAGAAATTTGAAAGAAAAACTGTCTTTTTGCTTTAAATTTGCGAATATATTTTAGAGCTAATTAATAAACTTGGTGTTGATATTCGCGATGTCCATCAGAATTGATGTGTCTCTTGCCCGATGCATTTTTAGTGTTGTCTAGTGTAATAAATAAATATAAACTAAACAAGAATTACATGACTGCTACTTTGTTCGGTTTAAGATTTTATTATCATGAATTCCAAAGGAAAATTAGAACTAATTTTTACAAGAAGTAGATAAAAACTTTGTAAAGAACTTCCTAGAGTCAATGGTTAACGCGCATTTTCGTGCTTACCAGAGCAATAAGCAAGCGTCTTGTATAGTGCTCTCATCTGATTGATTGATTCATCTAATTAAACGACAGTATGTATAGCAGAACAACTATTGACAAATATCTTAATTATCTGTCAATATAAAATATCTCAATTAACAAAGCTATTTCAATACTGTTGTTACTTCAACTAAACTTCGCTTTAGTACCCAGATATTTGACTACGTAACTACTATCTGGTAATGGTAACTAGTTACCTTTCTTATTAATTTTGTATGGCGATGTGGCGAAAAATTTAAAGTCAGAATTCCAAACGGTACTCCAGTTATTACGATTTATGCGTTGAAGACACTTACCATTATTAACAAAAAATAATGACTCTAAGATAGATTTTCAAAAAAAATAAGATTTGTAAAAAAATATTTTTTTAATAAAATTGCTCGTGCCGAGAATTGAACCTGGGACTCCAGATTGCCAGATGATATTTCTACCATCTGAGCTATCTCGACATACTTATTATATTTGATAGATAAAAACATAGTCGACCTGTTTCACACCGGTATGCTTACGAGCCAACATAAAAAGGTCAAAAGTATATGGTCACCTTACCAGTATTGAAAAAATATTGAGTCACAAAATAGATTTTCAAAGAAATTTACAAAAAAAATCTAGAATATTACTTTATATATGAAATAATGATAAAAATATTTCTTTATTGGTAACGCATTATTATTTTTTTTGTTAGAAATGATGGAAAAGGTTACTACTATTTAGTAACTCTTTATTATATGTTTTAAAATAATGGCGTCATTACTGGTAGTCAAAAACATAATGATATGTCATTTCGTTTCTACACTGATTACTACCCAGCAAGTTTATTTTCATTAAATTACAAGTTAAAATCTGCTCTGTTAATAGAACAAAGCAAAAAACTTTTTAACGATTAACCCTTTCAGAACCAGCATACACGATTGTGAGATGTGATGTTTGCTATTAAAATTACAAATATTTTCAATACTAATAGGTTTAGTTAGATAAAAAAATTCAGTTATACTTTTAGCTAAATTATACTTCATAAAATATGAATTGACACCAGGAAATTTTAATAGTTTTAATATCATTTTCCTTAAAGTTATAAAATGCATACATTTTTGCAAGCTGGTTGGGTCTGAAAGGGTTAAATGCATATTACTTTAGCCTTTTATACAACATCATTAAAAATGTTGAAATTAAATAATGTTTCTTAACAAATTCAGCTCTACCTTGTCTAAGGATCAATCATTGGCGGACTTAGGCCGGTCTTTGCCCACCCCAGACTGATTTTTGCACACCCCAGAATTAACAAAAAATCTACCTATAATTCTTTTATCTATGATTTTGATGGCAAAAAGTATCACAATATTTTTTTTTAAATCATTTAATCTCGTATTTTTGGTTGGGAAAATGTCTAGTGGTTTCCTGGAAAAATAATTTGTTGGAATCTAAGGGTCAGTTTTATAGTCAGAAAATAAATCTATAAATTTTGTTGGAAAAATTCAAACTTAAGAAATATTTAAGAAACAAATCGATCTTCTAATTCTAGTTCTATTTGTAAAACTGGCCCTAAGAGTTTTTTTTAAGAAAATTTATTAGAATCACAGAGTTATTCAATAAGCATCTGAAGGCATTTTGATATGAAAATGGAAAAGAATTTTGAATAGGAAGATGTATCAGAATCTTTTTTTGTTGAGATAAATATCTTAGAATTAATAGTTTTTTAGAGGAATAATTAGTTATTATCTCACAAGGAAGTTACGTCAAGCTAAACACTACTATTTTGATGAAATTTCAATATGTTGTAGTAGCAAAAAATCTAAGATGAGCATCTCTTAAAAAATAGATGCTTTTTTCATAGTTTTCTATAAAAAAAATAAAGTGTGATGAAAATTTAATCATTTTTAAAAGTTTTTTTTTATGAAACAATTTTCATTATAATGTCGAAAGTGTTTTTTAAGATTAAGGCCCAGTTTTTAGCATTTAGATTTTCTTTAAACTTAGTTTAACGCAGCTGGTAACTGGAATACTAAAATTCGGTTTATTTTGTTTTATTTCAAAAAATATCAAAATTCTAATCGAGAAAAGTTGTTCCGTCAAATTTTTGTTAATAAACTTGGAAATGACTTACATAATTCATTTTCGGTTTTACTAAACCAAGTTTAACTGACATCCCAAAAACTCGGCCTCATGTAAATTGGTCCCTTGCCCACCCCAGAAAAATGGTCTAGGTACGCCTACGGGATCAATTGTTTTGCAGATTTAGTTGATCTAGAAATTTTTACAGGTGTGTTACTTTGTTAGACTTTTCAAAAACTCACCGAAATTTTATATTTTTTAACCTGTTAACAAAAATTAACAGCGGTATTCATAGTGAAAAATTATCAGTTTGTTCATAATAATGTAGTTAAACTCATTATGGTATTGTTGCTATATTTCCTTTAAAAACAAACAATCCCAGCAATATAAAGAAATCTTTGATTTCTAAACACAGGGTGCTATCAATCGGTGTGCTAAGAAATCATTAAGAATAAACAATATTCTAACAAGCTACTAGGCCTTAACTAATACATTCTAGTTAAAAGGTCGTTATGTGCTATGTATAAGGAGCTACTAACTTTTCGTTATACCGGGTTAAGTATTTATTGCAAAAATACTGTTCTAGTAGTAGTTTATAATAATATCAAAAATAAGTGCACAAAATACAATAGGTTTTGTTGGTTGCTTTTTAATAAAATTGACAAACTCTTTTGAGTGTACCTGTATATAGACTACGAACATAAATAATTCTTAAATGTCAAACATAGGCTCTGTATTTTCACTTGCCCTTGCCCAATAATTGGACGGAACAATTCAAATACATTGTATGATGATAAGTCTTTGTTATTATAATCTGAGCACAAATTTTACGAGGACAATTTCAAAATCATAATTCTTCGGGCATGAAAAAGTAGATTTAAAAATACAGAACATATTCCAAAGACAAGACTTTTTTATAATTCTTTTTTTTTTTTTTTTAACTTTTTGTATAAAATGGACAAAGTTATATCTTACCACACCCCGGATTCATCCTCCCTTTTTAAATCCTTTTTCATATGTTGTACAACTCATATATTAATTCTTGGCATACAAATAATATATATAATAAGCTGAAATGCAAAAGGGCGTACGTTTCTGATTCCGATTGATAAACGATAAATGTTACGAGTGCCTTGCCAGGATTGTAACGATTTTTTAGATGACAAAATGGAGTATCGCCAATTGAATGCTTAAAATTTTAGTGGATGTGACTATGAAAAATGTAGCAGAGAATAGGGTTAGAATATTTGAGTTCCAGAGCATTACTACAATTTTGCCATGCTCACCTTGTGTCGAATTACTAGTTAGTAGTATTTCCATAAAAACAGCTTTTTAAACAACCGTTGTCAATTAACCAAAAATGAATCCTTTTGAAAAACCCGGTGTTTTATTAGCCTTTTATAAAAAAGATGGTTAACCTCCCAGAAAAAATTTGCCAAGAACCTTATTTCTTTCCAAGAAATAATTAAAATAATAGAATAAAATTACTCAGCTAGAAAAACAAACAAACAGCACAATGCCGGCCCGGTATTGGAGACGATGGCACATGTACTGGCAATGTGTCGGGTTTTCAACTTGTGCTGTACTGGCATGTTGTCGAAATGATAACAATAAACGATGGGCCGTAGTTATTTAGCAATGGCGCAGCTTGGGAGTTTTTTTGTATGTCCCTGTATATTTAGTAAACAATTTACTAGTTTGCAGTAATTTACTGCTCTTTTAGTGCATATGGCAGATTTTAAATGCATCTTTTGTAATTTCTTCGTGAACGAAATAATTCAATTTAACTAGTCACTCAATTGACTAAAAGACCTAGTTCACTCCTAATCGCTCTTTTATAACAATCGTTCATGTAATTATCTATGGTCGGGGATAATTTTATTACTTTTTAATTAATTAAGGAAAAAAATTTACATAAAACATTTTTCTTTTTTCCTAAAATTCCTAATTTCTCTGATATTTTATATCTTTGTTAACTAAAAGAAAAGCAATATGAATAGGCAGCTAACAAAATTGCCAATCGGAAGATCGGAAAAATGGTTCTATGAAGGATTGAACTAAATTGTGAAAGAGCGATTGAACTACAACAGCGAACTACTTCTGTACAACAAATGGAACTAGAAAGAGCGGTAACCTACACGAACTAGAATGCGCAAGTCTATAAGATCATAAGAAAACTGGGAAAGCACGTTTAGAGTAGCACCGGCTTTTCGAGAAAAGCCGTGCTCTTCTATAAAAATTTTTTTGTAACGTCGGCAATTTCTAACTGGGTAAAGCAACCTGCAACATATCAGAATATATTACTTCTTATAAAAATTGCAGAATATTATAGGTTTTTTGTTGAATATATTAAAATAACTTAGGTCCGTCTGAGAAAATGCGAAGAATTCTGCAAACTTTTTCTTCTTCTATATTCCCGTGTAAAAAGTTTATATCTAATCAGATCTGATTACATATGATCAGACAAAACATATGTTAAACGCATTATGGCCAGATCTGATCAGATCTAGTGCCAAATCTGTTTATATCTAAAGTGGTGTGGAAAATTGGCGGATTTCCATGGACAAATATGATAAGATCTGACCAAATTTCGTACCAGATTTGATATTAGATCTTATCTATTTGAGCTGGCACCAAAATGAAAATGTACAAGCAAATTGTGTTTGAAGAATAAGTCGATAAGAAGATCAAATTATAAGCCCCTTTAAAAAAAAATGTATATGGGGCTTTATATAATTATATGTAGTCTTTATATAATTTTATCCGAGAAATGGGACATAAGATCTGTTCAGATCTGATCTTTTCTAGTCGGAGTTGTTTATAAAATAAATTCCGACATACTATCCTTTTAATCAATTTATACAAGTATCCTATATAATTGTGGAAATTTTGACATCCTCCGGACTGTGGGTTCAAAATTTTAGGAACCAATATTTTTTGAAAATGCACCCCTGTATTTTTTTATTTTTGAAAAATTTTAAGGGTTTACCCTGTTTAGCAATCTTCAAAACAACAATATTATAAAACAATTACAAAAAGTAAAGAAATGGTTTATAAAAAAGACACATTGAATGAATTGCTACGTTAGCATATTAAAAAATAGAACGATTTTTGAAGTATTAGCCATAGAAAATTCTCAAATTTACGATAATGCTAATTTACTACTTAAAATAGTGAATTCCATAATTATTATGTTTTTTTTTTAATTCATAATTTAAAATTTGGTCAACCATGACAATCCTGGTGAATATTTAATTATACAATATATTGAAAATAGTGAAAATATTGTTACGGGAAACAGACATTTAAAGTTTAAAGACAGGCTTACTATTAAAAATGGAAACAACGGATGATGAGTGACAATATTCTATTTAATTTTTTATAACAATCATTATTTCTATTAAAAAAACTAAATAAGTGCAAATTCCAAAAAAGCTGTAAAACAATTTTAAAATTATTTAAATTTTGATTAATATTAGCAAGTAGTGAATTTCGACCTTTGCAGTGCCGCGATTTTGTTATAGTTGTTTTATATAAATTTTTAATATACACTTCACATTAAATATATTTGGTGTGTTCTGGCTTTAACACACTCCAGTAATAAAAATAGGTCAGGCACGGGAGAGATCTCGAGAAAAAACCAATGTCAAGCTGTGGCTGTTATATAAAAATGGGTTCTTTGGGGTACTTCTCGGACCCACCTCATCTGAATAATAGGAGTGTGGTCATATCCGAGCTTGCAATAATTGTATCCGTTTTACGCTATCTCGCTCAGATTTCGAGATATTCACCATTTTTTAAAATGGCGATTTGTATTTTGAGATACAGGCCATTTTGTAAAATCGCCATTTTAACCCTTTGACGACCACAGTCAAGTATGCTTGCCAAAGGGTTTTTCGCACTTATAATTGCCCAGACAAAAGATAGAGTAAATGTGTCCAAAGGTGAGTTGTAAAGGAGGGTTGAGGCAACAAAAGTGTAGTAGGCGGTAAATGCCTACCTGGTGCCACTTTCCCCTTGCTAGCCCTCGAAGTCAGTTAACTAGAATTCTCCATTTTAAGGGTAAAAAGCACAAATTTTGACAAGCGAAATGAAGGGCAAGCAAGGGGCCTATGAGGCAAATTTTTTATGAAGTATCTATAATTTAGTTGCGGATCACAAAAATAGAATAATAATAAAATTCGCTTCGTCCAGAACGGTGGGGTCGTCAAATGGCAAATATTTTCGGCAAGCGAAATGAGAGGTAAGGAGGGGTTCAACGGAGTAAATTTTTCTTGGCATAACTATTATTAGGTCAGAGATCATGAAAATCGTAAGAACTTCAAATCGCTTCGGATTGTCAATATCTCAAAAACAAAGCGAGATAGCGCAAACCGGACGAAATTGTTGGTCCCCTGGAGTATTGACACACTTGGGTAATATAAATAGGTCAGTTTTGGGAGAGATCCTTTGCCATTAAAAGTAATAACATTTCAATCCTTAAGAAATTTACATTAATTAACACATTCGACTTTTGCCGATAAAGCATCCTATAACCCTTTAACCGCCGTACAATAAGTTATCCTACAAAATTTTCTTTCGTTGCCAAAATAGATTAAGAGTGAAAACCTGTAAATTAATTCGTAAAAATTAGTATGTTTAGGCGTAATTTATTCCTTTAACTTGATACTTGATACTAATACTACGTAAATATATTCTTTCTGACAAATTTCATAAAAACACGTTTATTTGTTTCTATTCTATTTTTAATGGAATCCTGTGTGTACTTGGATTAGATTAAAGTAAGAACTTTTTTTAAAGGCTAAAGCTTCAATCTTACTTTGTGCTCATTATCAACGGCTTTAAGTCAATTTATATAGCTTTTTAAGATTTTTGAAAATTGTTTTTGTTTCTAACCATTAGTTTTTTGTTTTAATTTTACGAAATTTTAATTTATACTCACTTCCAAACCCGAAAAATGTCTTGCCAAAAATTTATCGAAACTTGGTCCAGAGCACCGTGAAAAATGTATAAAATTTGCAAAATTCCGAACTAACTATATCCACTTAGCGATGAGTTACTTGTCAAAACAATAGGTTTGGTATCAATATTGTCCTATTTAGAATATCTTGTTTCCACCACATTCAATTTCTGATAAAACGGGAACAATCACGAATTTCAAAATAATCTAAAACACGTATTTACTTAAATCGACTATATATTATGATATTTAAGTTTTACATTCAAATCACAAACTTCTCCGTACAAAAGAGTCAAAAAATAGTTTTTTTTTGTAGAATATCCTTGAAATAAGGAGATGTCGGGATATGCTTCAACATGTTGGACACGCCTCAAAAAAAAACCTTTCATATGATACTTATCTTTAGCTAAAATGCAAAATTCTTTCAAAAACTAAAAAAAATACCTTTTTTTAAAAACGGTCCAGCTCATGAGATCTCAATGCTAGACACAAAATATTTTGGGAACCATCATAAAACAAACCAAGGTGTATTTTGAGAGGGGCACTTTTTTTAGTGAGACGGTCTAATGTACATATATTAAATTATAACATACCCATATGTATTCGCGGTGTATCCCGCATAATTTCAAAACTGCTAAAACTCTCAAGCAGTGTTGCCAGTTTTAACTGTTTTTTACAGTTTTTTGGTATGGCTAACGGTTTTCCAGTTTTTTCATGTAAAAAAACAATTTTTTTTAAATTCATGGATTTTTTTTACAGTTTTTTCATATTAAATCGTCACATTTGTTTCATTTTTAATTTTTTTTATTTTTTAAACTAAAATTTAAGAATTAAAATATAAAAGTGCTTATGCATAATAATTTGAAAGCTCTATAACATGTTTATAAAATGAATTTTGTATAAAATATTTGTTTTGTAAGCCATTTATGAATTTAGAAAGTGGTTATGCATATGACCCAAAAATTACAATAAATCTTTCATATTGTGAAAAATTAGGTACAAATCGAAAAATAAATGAATTTAAAAATACCAATATAATACTACAAACTATGCTTACTGGAAAACCGAAATATTTGTATAACAAATTTCATAAAATTGGCTAAGCCTTATCTGACACGTTTTAGACCCGATGGACATAGACCCGAACTTTTCAGATCATTTCTTAATGAAGGATAATTTAGAATCAAATAACACGAAAATTGATTTTTTATTTTTTTTTAATAAATATTTGCCAATTCTCGATAAGAATTTACTACTATTTTTTCAATTATGATCAAGGACAATTCCAAAAAATGTAATTATTTCAAACACATAAGTAATTCCCGACATAACAATAATCAATCAAATGAAAGTCAATATTATGTGGAATGCATTCCACATCAATAAAGAATATTTTGAAGTACAACATTAACCAGTAAAGTATTCTATCCTAAGTCAGGGGTTAATTTCGGAAGGGTGATTCGATTAACTTTTTTTAACTTTAGATTTGGGCCTAGGAGACCAAAATTCTAAAAAAAATATTTTATCAGAAGGCTATGCAAAAATTCATATAGTACTCGACAAAGGCAATTTGAAAGGATATTTTGAAAAGTAATACCCTGGGATAATATTTAATCCCATTATACTTCGGAATCCCAGAATTTCTTCTGATTTTTAAAATTTTTTCGAAAAACAGTTTTTCTTTAAAGAATCAGTTTTTATTTACAGTTTTTCTAAAAAAATATATGGTAACACTGCTCTCAAGGAAAGAAAAAGTAAAGTTTGTAGAAATTTTACTTGAATTTAATTACAGAGTGTGTTATAAGCAGTGTTGCCACTTTTTGAATAATTATTCAAAAATGGGACTGTTTACACAATCCTTGGATAATTTTTGAATAATGACATTTTTGTGTAGTTTTTGTGTAATTTCGCTGTTTACTAAAAAGTTTACTTAATTCCATACTTTCAAGTCCCACAGTTGATAAAATAAGTTTATTTTTATAACATCTTGCACAAATTTTAAATTTCTGGTTAATTATTTTTGTAAATTTGTTCTACGCGAAACCCAATTTAGTTGGGGGAAGTCAAAAGAGTAGTTTTTTATATTATTTGTATATAAACTCAATATTATGTTAATATTTTGGAAAATATTTGTTAAACTGAATTCAAAATAAATAAATATTTTTGTCTTGGGTGGCCAATGATAGTTTTTTTTACATCTTTAAAATCTATTGATAAATTGCAAGCTTTAAAAATGTTCACATTTTAGTGGTGCCTTTCTTTGGAGCTGAGTGGCAGAGATCCCGTTCGGTATATGGTTTCAAGCCTCAAAACTTAAGCTCTCTGACAGTGTGAAATTTCACAGCAACGTAGCCAGCCGGTATTATTTCCAAATTATTGTATTTTGATTCTGGCCCACTGTGCGCAGGAGAGTCCAAAGGGCCACATACATATGTGCATGTATTATTTTTTTTTATAAAAATAACGATTATTTTAAACTACTAAAAATAATATTAATTTTTTGTGTAATTTCATACAGTTTTGGATAATTTTTGACCTACGGCTGTGTATTTTTTTGCTTTACTGGTGGCAACACTGGTTATAAGGCAGACTTTCGTAGCAAGACTATTTTATATACGAGCAGTGATACCGAATGTAATGCATAGCGTGAACCATTGCCATGATAAATCGAACTCCTAAACATCGAGCCAACCCACTTAATACTTGACCGATTAAAATTAAATCAATGAATCGCTAGCCCTACAGCCCTAACTTGGCAGCAAAGAATGTTGACACCAGAAGAACAGATTCAGCCTCAACTGCAATAAAAAAGTGCTATGAATATTGGTTCAATCACATGCGAAAGTGTTTGTCATGGAGAATATTTTGAAAAACAGTAAATAAAACCAGTTTACATTTTAGCCAACTACACTAGAACACATTTTCTTTTGCTTTTGGGTTAGAATTTCTCATCTATGACTATAAGTGCGGTTAAGTTTTTTAGTTTTATTTTTTTTTTTTACCGAAAATTGTAAAATACAGACACATATACCACGTATCTTTAAATGCACAAACATAGATATGTACATTAGGGTGGCAATGAAAAGTCAACTTTGGATTTTCCCTGTTAATTGGCGTAATATTAGGCCAATTGGTCTAAACTGATTTTTTCAAATTTAAGCCGAATTGAGTAACTCGAAGCTGTTCGTCTTTGAGGTCAAAGTTTCGGAATTTTTAAACAAATACAAAAATGAAATTTGTTTATGGCTTGTGAAAAATATATTCTTGCTGAAGTCGGGCTTCATTAAAATTCAGACAGGATGTATCCACATGTATTTTATTGCCACCCTAACGTATATACATACATACATATGAAATATAAACATAGCCGTATGTATATGTACGATATGTAGTGGTACTTTTATCCATTATAGCCATGATATACTTTAGATGAAAGCAACGATGTTGGGTGCAATATGTTATTGTATCCCCATAACTTCGTGTCCTATCGCTACTATATCTGCTATACTGATTTTGTTCGGACTTACGATTCTTCTAACATTTAAGACAAATACAAATGCCCAGCTACCGAATGTTAAAAATAGAAATACTTTCATGTATGATTGTATATGTATGTTTAACATCAGTGTACCACAAAAAAGTTTAAAACAAAGAAAACACAATAGCATCAAACCACCAACCCCTCATCTCCCCCACCCATCACTCCCAGCTCCAGTCGAGAAAACTTGTTTAAATACACAAATGTCTGCTTTCATCTTTTGGCTGGGGACTTGTATTTTTAACGTGTTTTTGTTATTCTTTTTGTTGTTGTTATTTTTGCTAGGATACTATTGCAACATATTGCTGCAAAAGTTTTCATTGTGGCCGCAGGGTAGTTAAATCTGGTATAGGGTATCCAACTGTATGTATGTCGCTACTACACACATACATACATATGTATATACCTACAACCTAACACACACATATGGTCTTCGTAATAATGATTGTTGTATGAGTTGCTGCTACTTGTTATTGCACAGGACAACGGATATCCAAACGAAAGAATACGTTTACAAATACATGCATACATACGTATACAGCCTGTAACATTTCATATGTTCCATATCTCTACGTTGAAATGGTATCCACATTTGTACAAAAAAAAATAAAATAAAATGAATGTTGGTTGGGAGTGCGCCACAATGTCTGGTACTTATACTACCATATATGGGAATATATGTTTGTACGTGTGTATAGTTTTCTTACAGTGTATATTGATTTTAACAAGGCACAATGCTTTATACTAAATTGGTCAACGTATCTTTATGTATTCATATACATACGTACAAAAGTTTATATATCTGGGTACGTGTCTCAGATGATAACTCCGCCCACATATAGCCACACACTCGCAATCACACATACTCGATTTAACTATAGTTGTGAAAACTTTCTATTTAGAAAATTTGTTCGATAAAGTTAAATTGCTAGTTTTAGTCATTAAAAATTGCAATTTCTGTTGTATATTTTCTATTATTATTATTTCATTTTTTTTGTTGCGTTTAACATTTGCTTGATTAACATTTTGTATTTTCACACAAAAAAAAAACAAAAACAAAAAAAAAAGAAGAAAACAACAACATAACCCAAAAGCATGTCGAGGGCCTATATTCAATCCTAGCAAAAACAGGGTCTCAACTACTTACCAGCCTATTTACTCGAAAGTAATGTGTAGTCATTACCTTCTCACTTGCAATAAGCACAAAGTAATGAGTACACATTACACTCTCACCCACAAAAAAAATGATGATAATCATTACTCATTACTTTTGGGGACACCGAGAACAAAAGTAATTAAACGAGTAAATAGGCTTATAAGTAGTTGAGACCATGTTTTTGCTGGGATAGCCTACATTTTGACCAAAATGAGTTTTTGTTGGCAAAGTCATCATGATATTAATTTTGAAGCAAAATATCACTTTTTGTTACGATTTTTTTCACTTTAGTTTATTGTATATCTATGTACAAGCGCCCTATGCTCCAGTGGGAGTTAGAGGAATATATATATGTATATACATATATATGTACAAACAAATTAATTTTCAAATTCAAAAGTTTATATCATCATACACGTAAGTAAATTTTAATTTTTTGAATACAAAATGTATGTATGATATAACAGTTTTTTGGTCTCATTTCTTTAACGGGTGGGAACATTTGCATACTTTCAGTCGTTCTGGGAACAAAAAACTGGACGATACATATGAGAGGAAATTTATGAGGCTAAGGTCCGATGACACAATGTCCTATTAGAAATTAACCAACCAATTTAAAATTTATATGGGAAACAATAACAAATGTGTCGATTAAAATCGCAGTTAATAGGACATTCTGATAGTATTTCTCAAGTAAGAAATTTTCCAATAACATTTCATACTTAAGAAATAATTAAGGAATAAATCGGTCTTAGATCTGACTAGAGATAGGCACGTGAGTCAATTTTGAAATTTACTCACAAAAAAATTTTTCTACTCACACTCACTCACGCTCACCTGAGTAAATTCAGATTTTACTCACACTCACGCGTGATTCACGGAATAAATAAAATGCTAAAATTAAGGAAAATTGTAGATGGTAAACTAAAAATTGCTATGAATATGTAGTTTTGCCACTTATTTTTTATTTCAAACGCACAAAAAAATAAAATCGGCAAAATAAATATTATAAATATTTATTAAAAGCCAAGAAAAAAAAGTTCGACTCACGCAGACTCACTCCCGACCGAATTTTTTCTAAAATATATTTACATGAAAAGTAATTTTATTGGAAATTTTAAAGAAGCGCAATACCTGCTTTATGTGCAGGTATATACAGACTGAAAACAAACAAAACAAATAAAGCTAATGATGACAACTTTGTGATTGCACAAGATCTTGCTATATTTATGGTTAAACGAGTAAAAAGGTTAAAGTCGGGCATGCCGACTATACAATACCCTACACCAGTCTGGTTAAAGCCAACTAATGTTTGGATCCCAAATTCGAATGGGTTAAAATGGGACTTGTGTTAAAATTTTCTATAATATGAGTCAGCGAACGAAATTTCATTAAAATATCTTAATATTTGCGACCTGCAGTTTGTAACCAAGCTAATTTTGGGGGGACCCTTATATGGGCACTAGGTCTAAACATGGACCGGTGTTAACCAAAATCAATAGGCTTCGTCCTTGGGCTGCCATAGGTCGGTGTACCAAATTAAAAAAAAAAAAATATCTTAATATTTGCGACCTGCAGCGTATAAACAGTATAATTTTGGTAGGACCCTTATATGGACACTAGGTCTAAACATGGACCGATGATTACCAAAATCAATGTGCTTCGTCCTTGGGCCAACATAGGTCTGCGTACCAAATTTTATCAAAATATCTTAATATTTGCGACCTGCAGCGTATAAACAATATAATTTTGGTAGGGCCCTTATATGGGCTTTAGGTCTCAACATGGACCGATTTTAACCAAAATCATTAGGCTTCGTCCTTGGGCCGACATAAGTATGTGTACCAAGTTTCGTCAAAATATCTTAATATTTGCGACGTGTAGAGTGCGCACAAGAATGCATGGACAGACAGACAGACGGACGGACAGACGGACATCGTTAAATCGAAATAAAAAAAATTCTGAGTCGATCGGTATACTATAAGGTGGGTCTGGGACCAATATTTTTTGGTGTTACAAACATCAGCACAAACTTATAATACCCTGACCACATAGTGGTGTAGGGTATAAAAACGACTAAAGTAGGATATTTTTGTCTCGAAAAAAGTTATCAACACATTTATTTTATGTTTGCTTTTTTTTCCTAGAATTGAAAAACAAAGCAAAACACAAGAGGTAGCTAACGGTAATCTTTTTTTATGAAAATAAAGTAAAAATGCCAAAAATATGAGGCAGTTATCTTGAATGCGCAGGTACAAAAAGTGCACTTAAAGAAGACAATTACGTACATAATTTTGTAAAATAGAAACGAAACGAAAATTTTGTGGAGTTATAGCAAATGTGCACTTAAGAAAAAGGCAGTTAAATCAAAACTACTGTACCTAAAACCAGGGTTGGCAGGCAATACCGCTAAAATACCGTTATCGATTCAAAACCCTTGCAGCTGACTACCGTTACCCCCAAAATACCGTTACCGAAATAACCGAAATACCGCTATCTTTAAAACACCATTACCGAAATACCGCTACTAAAATACCTAAAATACCGATAACGGAATAAAAATTAATATCGATACCCTTAAAATACCCTTAGCGATTTAAATGAAATACCGTTACCCCTAAAATACGTTACCGATATTTTTAATTTTTTGTTTTTGGCAATTGCACTGGATTATTGAGTATTTTTCAAGGTTGGTTACCGAAACGAATAACGGTAAGGGTAACGGTATCAGATTTCGTTTGTTTAGGTAACGGTAAAGGTAACGGTATTTAAGACTGTTTCGGTACCGGTATACCGTTATCGAAACAGCAATACCGGTACGTACCGGTATTAAAAATTATGTTCAAAACATAGAAAAACGAGTAAAAAGGTTAAAGTCGGGCATGCCGAATATACAATACCCTACACCAGTCTGGTTAAAAGCCAACTAATGTTTGGATCCGAAATTCGAATGGGTTAAAATGGGGCTTGTATCAAAATTTTCTATAATGTAAATCAGCGCACCAAATTTCATTAAAATATCTTAATATTTGTGACCTGCAGTTTGTAACCAAGCCAATTTTGGGGGGACCCTTATATGGGCACTAGTTCTAAACATGGACCGATGTTCACCAAAATCAATAGGCTTTGTCCTTGGGCCGACATAGGTCTGTGTACCAAATTTCATCAAAATATTTTAATATTTGCGACCTGCAGCGTACAAACAATATAATTTTGGGGGGACCCTTATATGGGCACTAGGTCTAAACATGGACCGGTGTTAAGCAAAATCAATAGGCTTCATCCTTGGGCTGACATAGGTCGGTGTACCAAATTTCATCAAAATATCTTAATATTTGCGACCTGCAGCGTATAAACAGTAGAATTTTGGTAGAACCCTTATATGGACATGGACCGATGTTCACCAAAATCAATAGGCTTTGTCCTTGGGCCGACATAGGTCTGTGTACCAAATTTCATCAAAATATTTTAATATTTGCGACCTGCAGCGTACAAACAATATAATTTTGGGGGGACCCTTATATGGGCACTAGGTCTAAACATGGACCGGTGTTAAGCAAAATCAATAGGCTTCATCCTTGGGCCAATATAGGTCTGTGTACCAAATTTCATCAAAATATCTTAATCTTTGCGACCTGCAGCGTATAAACAGTATAATTTTGGTAGGACCCTTATATGGGCACTAGGTCTAAACATGGACCGATGTTCACCAAAATCAATAGGCTGCGTTATTGGGCCAACATAGGTCTGTGTACCAAATTTAATCAAAATATCTTAATATTTGCGACCTGCAGCGTATAAACAGTATAATTTTGGTAGGACCCTTATATGGGCACTAGGTCTAAACATGGACCGATGTTCACCAAAATCAATAGGATGCGTTATTGGGCCAATATAGGTCTGTGTACCAAATTTCATCAAAATATCTTAATATTTGCGACCTGCAGCGTATAAACAGTATAATTTTGGTAGGACCCTTATATGGGCACTAGGTCTAAACATGGACCGATTTTAACCAAAATCAGTGGGCGTCGTCATTGGGCCGACATAGGTCGGTGTACCAAGTTTTCAAGTGCGCACAAGAATGCATGGACAGACAGACAGACGGACAGACGGACATCGTTAAATCGAAATAAAAAAAAAAAAAATTGTGAGCCGATCGGCATACTATGAGGTGGGTCTAGGACCAATATTTTTTGGTGTTACAAACATCAGCACAAACTTATAATACCCTGACCACATAGTGGTGTAGGGTATAACAAGTAAAAATATGGCATATTTTTATTTTTAAGTACCCGAGTAGAAACAGTTACATATAGTCGTATAAAATGCGATTAAGTTATATCTGTATAAATATACTGTTTCATTCGAAAAATGGCCCGATGTAATTGGATTAGTTGTTTATCAGTTTTTATCTAATTGTATTAGTTTAGACCTCAACTAATAAAATTATACATTATTCAGATGAAATTATATCCAATTTTTGACCTGATACAATTTTAGCGGTTTATATCTAATGGTATCTGTTTAGATCGATGTTGGTACAATTTTATATAAATAAAAATATTTTTGTATACGACATTTGCCTTATATAATTGTATCAAAGTTTTAAAGCAGATCTAATTACATCAGATCAAAATTCAGATATAACTATATAAGTTTGTATAGTAATGTATCAATGTGGATCTAAACTAATACCATGCGACATAAACCCATAAAATTGTATCAGGTCAAAAATCAGATAAAATTTCATATGCTTAATATATAATCTAATCAGTTAAGATCTAAACTGATACAATTAGATAAAAAGTGATAACCAACTGACACAATTATATCGGGCCATTTTTCGGATGAAATGGTATATGGATCACATTAAGTTATATATTACCATATAAAGCTCTATATTAATTTTTTTTAATAGGGTACTGAAAATACAGATTTTAAGCTATAAATTCAATACTGGTAGTTTTAATAAGTAAAATTATTATCTATACATTTTCTGTAAAAAAAAACACTCAAGATTATAAAATAAAAAAATTGTAATTTTTATATAAAATAATAAATACCGATAAAATACCGGTAACTACCCATAAAAATAACGGTATCGGTAACAATAACGGTATTCATAAATTTTTTTAGAGGTATCGATAACGGTAACGGTATTCAATTTGAAACGGTATTTTAGCGATAACGGTATTATAACGATAACGGTAACCAACCTTGGTATTTTTCGTACATTAAGTTGGTAAATTGGTTCTGTTTTTAATCTCTTTTGTTTTTCGTAAAAAAATTGAGGGATGCATCGAAAATACTGACTACCGTTATCCTTAAAATACCGTTACCGAAATAATCAAAAAACCGTTATCCTTAAAATACCGTGAACGAAATAACTAAAAAACCGTTATCCTTAAAATACCGATACCGAAATAAATGAAATAGCGTTACCCTTAAAATACGGTTACCGAAATAATCTAAAATAGCGTTACCCTTACAGATAACCGCATCGTTTCGGTTACCATCCATGCCTAAAACTCAATGAAAGGTTTTTCTGGGTATAGTATGACTAAAAGTAGTATGACTAAAAGTTTAATCGACCTGTTTAGTGCTCGATTAAGTAATTAATCCGACTTTTACTGGATTAACTTTTCTTTGAGAATTGTGTATAACTTACTTAAGTGATGGCACATTAAAAAGGAAATGCAGCTACCATCTTAGGACAATTCCAAGAGGAGCAAAATAAATTTGTCACAATCAATATGGCAACACTATGTAATTTGGCATATTATAAACTAGAACTGAAAAACATCATGCTCAGTTAAACTCGGGTAGCTAGTTTTGAATTGTCGAGGGATCCTAAGTACCTAGATGGCATTCTTCGATACGCGGCGATTATTAGGCAGATATTGACCTATGGGGTATTGGTGCGGAGAATGGCAATAAATACGAAGTCATATCTCTAAAATCTCGCTACGATCCATCTACTGGCTTGTCTGAGTGTCCCTGGAGCCAGCCGTTTGATACCCCAGGCGATTTTGGAGACATCCAGCCGATGGATAGTTGTGTCAGAGGCACGGCGACCAAGGGACTGAGGGAGATGCCAGATCTGAGGTAACACACCACCTGAACTTTTGAGGTGATTTTACGCACCAGGGAGGACTGGTACGCTGACTCCGTTATTCGGTGAGGTGCATACGGACGATTCAAAGATGGTGACGGGGACAAAGTCCGGCGAATTGGAATTGTACATTCTTCTTATTGTATTTGTACATTCAAATAATAATGGAACTGAATATGGATCCATCATTCATTTGCATCGTTGTGGACAGTCTTGATGCTTTGAAATCCCTTGACTCCGATAAGATTAGATCTGGACGAATCCCTTGCGGGATCTGGGCGAATCCTCTGCGATTGTCCGGGACTGAAGGAACGGCGACTCAGATATTCTTGCGTGCTTTCACTCAATTTTAAATAGGCCATTATTCTAATTACACCTACTATTGTGGTACGGGTTATATTGGGTGTCTATTGATCTTTGTAGCTACCAAAAACAATGGCTGGAATCCCTCCTTACAGCATAACGATCGAGTCAGAATCGCTTGCCGAGTCGATTTAGTCCATTTGTAATAAACCTGCAGGTGGAAATTCAAGATAATTGACGAAATTTGATACATGAGTTTATGCTCTCAGGGGAATTTCAGCAGTAAGAATTTGTTATTTGTTTAAATAGTATTTCAGTGTAGTTGTTTCAAGTGAAAATAACAACCATTTTTAGAAAAAATGTAATTTTTAACTATGTATATTCGTAAGTCAGTAAAAAAAAACAAAGAACATAAAATACTGAGAATTCCTAACATTCGTTTTCTTAAATAATTTTGTTAAAAAAAAATTAACAAAAAAAAATGTATGTAAATACATTTTGTTAGTTGTTTTGACTAATTTGTGGTTCATTTAATTAACAGTCAAAAAAAATAAAAAAGTAACTTGACTTTAAAGAAATGTCAGTGGTCGTTTTCAAATGAAATTTCATTTGTTTTTTTTAAATATATTTGCAGCGGACTTTAAGTACCAAATATTTTAAGTGTATTACCCTTAGGATGAAACCTAATTAAAATGGTTAAAATCGGTCTTTGTTTCGAACCAGATGCCATAGAAAGGTATGACATAGAATGTATTTATCTTAAATGATATTTCCAAAGCAAAGTTATTTTAAGCGGTTTCTTGGACGGGACCTATGGTATTTTATTACTGAATCAGAGTGCATTTGTAAAAAGGATTAGATCTGCTCAGGTCTGTTTAGATCTCAGTAGATATTATTGAATTTATTTAGATCTGGTGCCAGATCAGATCATATATAAAAATTAGTAAAACGTCTTGTATATCAAGTTTACTAGTTTTCAGCAATTTTTTGCCGAAATTCCGTTTTCAGCAAAAGTTTTAGTTATATGTTTTTAGCACTAAACTAATTTTGAACTAATGTTTTACTAATTTATTTTGCTAAAAAATTGTGCTGATAACCGCAATTATAGCGTGGACTACAACCAGATAGATAAGATGTAGATATCGCAGCTTGTCTGGATATAGTACAGACAATGGAAATGATAATTTAAAAAACAACTCTACACAATTTCTATATTTAAATTTTCAGCAAATAAATTAACTAAAGTATAATTTCTCTTCAAATTTTTTGAGTTTTTTTCAGTTTACTAATATTCAGCAAAAATTTTAATGATTTTAGCAAGGATTTTTTTCATTTGCAATCGACTAAGTGTTAGCAAAAATTTTGCTAAGATTACTATTTTTTGTGGTAAAAATCAGCTCGCTGATTTTCAGTAAACACGTTTCTGACTAAAAATTTGCTCATTCCAAAAAAAACCGATTACAACATTGCCTTGGTTTCTCCCGGCCTTTATGCTGATGTTTGCTACCACTAAATATACTGGACCGAGCCCCACTTTTTACTACTTCTTATTACATAATTCACTATGTTTATTGCACCGTTATTTAAGATTCCCTTCCCGGAATTTGATCCGCTCGATTTTAACTTTTTTTAACTGACATCCAAAATAAAAGACCTTAGTTGAGTAAAATATATACGAGATGTAGTTTTCTTTTGCATTTTAGTAGATAGATAAGTTAAAAAAAAAAATTATCGGTTTGTGCCGAAAAACTGGCAACAACTAACGTTAAAATACCATTACCGATGTAGTTGAAATACAGTTGCCCTCAAAATAGCGTTACTGAAATAGCGTTATTCTTAATATACAGTTACTGTAATAACCAAAATACCATTGTCCTTTAAATACCGATACCGAAATAATTAAAATAGCTTAACTCTTAAAGCTCCGTGGCCGAAATACTGTAACCGATAACCACATCGTTTGGGTTCGCAATCATTCATCGTTTTAATCAAGTTCAATTCACTCTTGTGATTTGACAGTGTCTTTCACATGATCGGCAATTGTTCGATATGAATAGTCCTACATTTTAGTTCAAATTTATTTCTTTCGATCGTTATTATTTTTTTGTTATTATTATTCCAGTACGTATTAAGTTAACGCCTCCCCCTTTTTTAGTGTTGTTGTTGTTGCTTGTATGCTTTTATTGTAGTTTTTAACGTAACGAACAACTTAACTGATAACTTTTATATGTGTTTATATCATCTACGTTTGAATGTATCGTATGTATGTACGTACGGTGTGCACTAGTATTTACTTTGGGGTCTATGGTCTGTGTTTGCCATTCGTTTGCTCGTTAACTGGTCTGTTGTTTAACTGATGGGAGAGTTCACACCGAATCAGGTTTGGCTGCGTACGTACGTACTTTCGTACACTAAGACTACATTATTGTCTCTTTTGTTTTGTGCTACGCCTTTGTTGACGTTTTACTGGTTCTATCTCTTTTGATTTGAGTTGTCGCGTTATACATGATGCGTGAGGGTACACATAAGTATGAGTTTTCATGATCACGATCATGTCTTGGACCATTCGCAGTTTCTCTAGGATCAACAAAATTATAACAAGCGATATTTATTAAACACACAAACGTGTCTACAGTTGTTGTATGTATGCCAATGGTGATCGTCAACAAAGTCATGCTATTATTGTTGTTTTCAACAATTGCTGTTGTCGTCGTCTATGCTAACTATATAGTACGTACATACATATATGTATATAACAGATTCGCATGTGACAAGCTGACAAACTGGAATTTTTATTGCTGATGTTAATTTGGTTTGGCGCTTTGGTTAGCGCGCGTGCCTTGAACAATTTGTACTTCTCCAATGTTTGTTTTTGTTGTATAAACAACAATATACGAATATCATGCATGGCATCATATGAATGAAGGTACATTTGCAAGCGAATGTATCTTATTGTTGCTGGTGATTTCTGATGCCGAATTCAATCAAACGTAAGTATGTATGTATGCAACATGGATACGGATGGATGAAAACATTGTGTTAACTTTTTGCTTTCAACCCAACCAAACCAGTCAGTTCAGGCTTTTATTTAGTACGTACATATGTACGGCATCGTTTCTAAATGCATTCATTGAAAACCTACTCTCTAGACTCTAAAACTCGACTCCACCAATGCAAAAAAACGACTGCTTATATTTTGTTTCATCTTATATTTATTATGCGAATACCGATCGCAGCATGTATCACCATATAATGTACGTGAAGGTGGGCTTTTGATTGGCCATCGTACAAAATTTTGCAAAAGCATTCATGCAGCGTGTGTATACAGTTTATTCAGACTCTTAACATCATTTGCTAAGCTTTGTTGTGAAACAGGGTTTGGTGTCTGACTGTGAACGCGATCTTTGCATAGGAAAATTAAAAAAAAAAACATAATAATTCATTCAGAAATCTGCATAAGTGTAAAAAAAGTTTATTTAAGTACATTTTAATCTGTAGAGAATTATGTATATTTAAATTGTATGTATGAAAGAGATTTTCACACTTATGTGGAAGTTTCAATGGCTATGCGCAACAGGATATTCACGAACGCCATTTTTTTAGAATGATTTTTTTTTGCCAACGACGAAATTTTTTGATTAAAACATGACAAGAAATGGCGTAGTATTTGAAATTTACATATAGAGATTGTTGTATATTCGTTTTAGGCCAAGTTTTTGGAATGTCAGGTAAATTTGAAAACGAATATCGTCAGCCATTTCCAATTTTACTAACAAAAACTTGCCGGAACAACTTTTCCTAGATTAGAATTTCAGTCTTTATTAAAATAAAACAAAATAAATCACATTTCAAAAGCAGTATTCCAAATGCGTTAAAATAAGTTTAAATATAATCTAAATACATGCTAAAAATTCGGCCTTAAAGTAGGGATTTGTAAGGATCGCTTTTACAATATTCAGTTAACCAAATGTAAAACAAATCGATCTATTTTCTAAAGAATGAGATCGACAAAATCAAACAACAAAATGTTAAATTTTGAAATTTTAAAAATAGTTTGTAAAATTAATCAAAATTCTAAGAGTTTTTTAAAATATAAAAAAATGTTTCAGTTTCAAAAAGTTTTACGAATACAACAATATTTCCTAATCTAATAGGTTTAATATAAAAGAAGTACTTAAGGCACAGTTTTATAATCAGAACTAGGATCTCTGAAAATTTCTTATTTAAGAAAGAATCGATCTCAGAACAAAATACATACATATACATTTAAGAAAAAATAAATCTTTGTTCTGACTATAAATCTGGCCCTAATTACAAAGTGTAGAAAGGGTAATGACATATTATTATTTTTTGGACTACCAGCAATGACACTGACTTACTTTCTGCACTATTTTAAAACGTATAATATTGAGTTACTAATAACTAGTAACTTGTTCCACTATTTCAAAATAAAAAATAATTCGTTACCAATAACGACTTATTTTTATCACAAGTATTTTTATCACAAACATAAAGTATTGTTCTATAGTTTTATTGTAAATTTTTTTAAAATCTGTTTTGAGACTCAACACTAGTAAGGATATATGTAACCACATATTTTTTGATTATTTGAATATTACATGTTGACGTAGCTTAGATGGTTGAGCTGCCGACTGGCAATCTGGAGTCCCAGGGTCGATTCCCGCACGAGCTGATTTATAATAAAAAAATATTTTTTTTATAAAACGTTATTTTTTTTAATCTATTTTTAGACTAATTATTTTTGTCAATACTGGTAAGCACATACAGTTGCGAGTATAAAAAATGCAACTCTACGCTAAATCATCTAGGTATGCTTTGATTTCTTTTAATGGTTGCGCTTATCTTTTGTTATTATATTCATTGATGTGTAGTTTCATATTTTAAGTCTTTTCATATGCATTTATTTATGCGAATTAGTTTTTACGAACTTTTCTTTGAAACTAGTGCCTATTTTGTGCGAGCAAAAAAAATGTAATGAAAGAATAATATGTATCAGGTAAGAATAAACATTTTATTTATTCATGAAATTTGAACTGAATTAACCAAAATTAACTAAATTGCATATTCTTTACAAAAAACAATTATCAAATGATAGCCGTGCTGCTATTATTACAGCGCTTGGGAGAGGCAAACCTTTACTTGAAATCGGAACTATCCCAGCAATAAAAAAGATGCCGAAGCAGTAGAAAAAGCACTACAATTGATGATCTAGATTTTTTAACATAAACACTAATGATTTTAACATTGAGTTTCCATAGGAGAGGAGTATTCCTACTTCAACATTTTTTCAGTACTTTTTGAACGAATGCAAAGGAAGCTTCTTCTTCTTCACAAAAAAAATTATAGTTTTTTTATTCTACAAAAGTTTTTTTTATTGCCGCCACCGGGAATCGAACTTGCGACCTCACGATTGCTAGTCTAGCGCTCTACCGCTGAGCTATTTTTTGATATGAAAGTTGACTGTCATAAAAACACCACTCTGTTACTGCGAGATATTGTTCCTTATTCTCTTCAATAAAAGTACTTATTAAACAAGTGTACACTCCAATTCAATATTGTTTTCAATACTATTCAATATTGTTTTCAATACTATTTTTACGGGTGCAAAAAAGCAATTTATCACCATTTTTGTATATATATATATATATATATATTTTTATAAATTAAAAAATATTGAGTTTAAACAAATTAATTATAAATATTAAAAAAAATTAATAGAAGAAAAAAATATTTAAAAAAAAAATCAAAAAATATTGGTCCCGCCGGGACCTGGGACTCTCTCTTTGGAAATGCCAAATGATACAAAAAACACTTTTTACGATCACTTTTAGAGCAATTACTTTTTAGAAGCAATACTTAAGTGATTTTTCGGATGTTGCTCAGAAGTCATTCTAAAAAAGCTGTAAAAATATACTAATGGATACTTTGGAAGCAATCAAGGAAATACTTTTTTGAAGTTGTTCAGAATAAATTCTAAAAAAGCAGTAAAAATACACCAACGGATACTTGTGAAGCAGTAAAAGAAGTAGTTTGTAAAGCATTACCTCTAATATTTTTTTTGCTGGGATGTTTCAAGAAAACAAGTCCATTGTATCACGAATTACAACTCGGCATTAAGCTCGCGGTTATATTCATAGGAAAATAGGAAATGGAAGACCCCAAAAAACAATTAAAAGACATGTCAGAAATATGATCTCTATTGATAAAGCGACCCCAATAAGACCGCCGTAGATGTTATGCAGTATTCTTCAGAACATTTGGGCGCAACCGTCGGAGTTCATACCGCACATATACGCTTAAAGGAAGCAAACTTGTTAGCAAGACGTCCAGCAAAGAAACCCTACATATATAAAGTGAATACAAAGAAGCGTCACGATTTTGGAAAGTCAAAATTGATGACAGAATAAACGTAGAGGGTTACTAAAAGAGCACCTACCCAGGAAAAAAAGTGAGGAAAAAGAAGTAGTAAAAACATAACAACAGTTGAATAGGGAGTTGTGAAAATTTTGGTTTTCACTGATGAATTTAACATTGGCTTGTCATAGGAGGGAAGTTGTTCTTTTTTGAAACAAATTATGTATATTTGAACCAATGAAAAGGAAGTTCTTTTTTATTTGTTTTTATTTTAATTTAATTAAAAGAAAAAAAAACGTCATGCATCGTGTGGGGTTTGAACCCACACTCGTTGGCATTTCAAGCAGAAGCTCTACCCACTATGCTATCGCTTGTTATAACTGATAGCTGACTTTTAGCAGTCTTGTTCAGTAAATTATTTTTATCTTCATTTCTTTAATTTTTTATTAACAAAAATATATAAAGCGGCGAATACGAATAAGAATTATATAACATATTTGAAAATATATAAAGTTGTTTTTAAAGTGTTTTTTTTTATAAAAAATAATACACTCAGAAATAAAGCTGTAAAAATAGGAGAAAAATCTACTAAAAATTATGTAAACTGTTAAATTTACAAATTTTTTAATTCGTATTAAAAGTTTTTAAGTTAACTTTTAATACGAATTACCTTGATAAAATCCGTAAAAAATTTTCAGCATATTAGTAGATAAAAAATATTTTTTTCTGCAAGGTAATTTTTAACTTATTTTTACTAGTTCTAACTAAATTGTTTACAGGATTTTTCTTTTTCTGTTATATTTAGTTTCTAAATATATTTAGTAAAAATTTGATCAAAATGGATTTTTTAAACTACAATTTTTTAAATACAAACAAAATTGTAATATTTACCTTTTTCGTATTTTAACAAAAAATATTTGAAGAATTACATATTTATTTAAAACTTTTATATTTCCATAAAATTTCATTAAAAATTAATTGAAAATTAAAAAAAAATTTAAATCGTTTCAAAAATTTATTTTTGAGTGTACAAAAATAGAAAAAAATAAAAATTTTGCAGTGAAAACTACAAAAAATTATTAATTGTGTAAAAAAAATTTAAAAAAAATTTTTTCGACCTGGTGGGATTCGAACCCGCAACCCTCTGATTTCTGTGCCAGCACGTTCCTATGCAACTCCCATACAAAATATTAACTTCTTATCACCCATGAAAAAGAACTTATGACTAGCATATATTTATTGCAGCATTAGATGTTGTTTAAAACCCATTCCTAAAGGAGTAATTCTTTGTGATGTAATGAAGGAAGTGATTTATTTAGAAGTCATTCCATTTATTTTTGCTGTGTACTTTCTCACATGCAGGAAAAATGGCTGTTAGAAGCATATTCCAATACGACAATGACCTTAAGCACACCAGTCGGTTAGCTAGTCAATTTCTAAGTAACAACGGCGTGGAAGTTTTATAGTGGCCAGCACAGTCACCCGATTTTAACCCCATAGAGAATTTATGGGAGCTTGTAGACAGCGAAATACGAAAAAAAGCGTTCAAATTTAAGGAATTTTGAAATTATAGCCAAACAGGTGTATCAAGGCAAACTTTTACTATTCCACTAATTTGAGGGACCTATTTCTAGCATCAGAATTATTATCCACCAAAGGTTTCTGGCGATTTCCTTTTATGCTAAAAATGTTATACCCAAAAGAGTTGGAAAAACTCTTGAAAGTTACAAGCAAAACTAGGGTAAATTAGGGTAGTTTTTAACTGAGTAAAGCACATTAACAGTACAAATATTAAAATTTAAGATACTCGCCTTATTAAATTAGTTGCCTCGCAAATGTTGATACCATCAAAAGTATTATATATTGTTCTTAAAATGGTTTAAATCCTGAGTTACATTGAATCTACCGGTGCCGTAGATTTTCCCATATGTTAGTTCCAGAGAAAATATTCCAAAGTAGACGAATATATCTTCATGGCGGAAATTGGAACAAGACAGATTTGAAGACGTTAAATATTTTATTTATATGCCCGTTTAATATAACACTAAGTTATAGTGAATCTCTTCTATTTATATTCTGTTTGTTTCTATTAGCTTTATTCCACGGAGTTTGCCGTGGAATAAAGCGTTTCCACTGTCAGCATTGTGTGCAAATTCAAGTAATTTGGCCTCGCGCGGATATCCGCGGTAACAACGCGGAACAGACCTATTTTGTATGAGAAAACATCTGATTTTAGGTATTCATTTCGAAAAACTACCAACCGAGAAAACATAAATCCTTTCTGTAACGTTTATTTTCATGCATAGTTCTTGGGCTGTTTTCCATTTTGGTATAAAAATTTTCAGAGCATTTTTTGTTAAGGAAAAAAAATATGTAAAATTTTCTAAGTTTTTCAAATAGCTCTACTGTTTTGAAACTAGTATCAGATCCTGAGAACCGATGTAGCAGTAATGTAAAACTAGTACTAAATCACTAGTTCCCAAAACATTCTAAGGATGTAGTTAAAATGGTAACTATGACTCCTTTGCATGGGTTCTAGAACTAGTTGCACCGTTACTAGTTCCAAGGGTGCTATTCAAGAATATTTATTCGAGAAGTAGTTCTAGAACTAGTAATTTTTTTAGAATGGGTTGAAAAAATTTTCCTCGGAAGTGGCAATAAGTTGCTTTCTTTTTGTGCAGTTTTTTTTTATTTTTTCATGTCAGGTTTGTAGACCAGATGTGTATCAAAAATTTATATGAGATATGTGAGAAATAAATACATTTATGTTAAAATACTTTGAAATTACTGTTTCGCTTTATATTTACATTCCTCTTTGTTGGGTTACTTTAAAGAAAAAAAAATAATTTTACGACATGAGGTGTGCGCCAAAACGACAAACTTATCTTTAAAACAATATCCTGTCCTAATACTCATTCATGCAAGGGCTCGCCACAACTAACAATTCAAAAAGATGAAAAAAAATCTTTTGCAACAGTATAGAACCGAACATAACCATGATCATTAACAATATTGAAGTTTTTTTTTTTTTTTGTTTGTATGATTTCGTAGATCCTCAATAGTCAAAGATGAAAAAATGGATGGCAATTGTTTTGTTTTTTTCTTTCATTTATTTTCATTATTGTAACGCGTGCTGTTTAGCCAGAGTCTAGGTGAGTTTATAAAACGGTGCGTGGGTAGATACAAATCATTTGCCCAAGACTTGGTTGTGGTGGTTCTTCATTGATTCATCATAAGTTACGCTCCAGCCATAATCTATGAATGAACGATTTTAGGCACTGTTTATGTTTTGGTGTCTGTCTGCTCGTGTTTTCTTCAAAAAGTAATTGCGCGAGCAATTAAACAATTTTGTATAAAATACTGAGACGATGACACGTTTGTTGAATTGGACCTCCAGGTATTAAAGGCGTATAAGCGCGAGGGCGTTTGTGGTCACAAAATAAGTAAAGAACATAATGAATAAATAAACAGCACGAAATAAAAAAAGAGGGTTTCCTCAAATGTAATCATTTGTAATGATCAACAGATCATTCGTGAAATATATGTATTTATGTACGTCGAACCTACATACATACGATACTATATTGCATTCAGTTGATTGAGCTGGCTGGGTTGGGCGCCTCTATATTTCAATTAAATTGAACGTAAGCGACATTCATCATGATGATGATCTTAAAGTTTCGATAAACATACAATTCATATGTAAGAGTATATATGAATGTAAATATAATAGCACGCTCATAATCATAGCAGTACGAATTTAACAAACTCAACCGAATTTCAAAGAATGATTTCTTTTTATAACTTTACAAATTCATTATTAAGATTGTGTAGCGAATTTATCTTATATACATACTTATATATGTAAATAAGAAAGAATTACTTTTCGCAGATAGGGATTTTCGTACTGCACTAATAGAAAAAAGCCTGTAAAAAAATTTGTTAAAACTACTAAAAATTAGTTAAAATGACGCTGCACAAAAAACTGCTAAAATGAGCGGATTATTTTTGCTATATTAGTAGGATAAGAACAGCAAAAATAAAACTGTTAAATAAACAGAATTTTAAGTAAATTTTACCAAAATTTTGTTTATATAAAATAGCAAATTAACGTGGTAAAATCAGCGAACAATTTTGCTAAATAGTTTATTTGTAGCCTAATAAAAATCACAAAAAAATTAAAATTTTTTTTTTTTTAATTTTTTTTAAATGCAAATAAAAATCTATCTTTGAATATTGCAGTTTACAATTTTTTTTAGCAAATATTTCTGCTGATTTTAGTAGGATATACTGCTATTTGCATTTAACTAAGTTTAGCTTAAAAATACCAAAACTTTTATAGATACAACAGTTTTTTTTTATTTTAGCAAAATTTTATGCAGATTTTATAGTAGAATTTGTCATTTTAAATTAACTGAAATTTAACTTAAATATTACTAAAATTCTGCAAATTTAACAGTTTTATTTTTGCTCTTCTTATTTTATTACCATTTAACAAAATCTCCTAATTTCAGCAGTTTTTTTTGCACCATCATTTTTAACTAATTTTTAGTTGCTTTTTCTGCTATCTTTGCATGTATAGTTTAAAATGAATGCAGACATTGTACGAACAATAAATGTTTATTTTACATAGGAAAAAAATTAGTTCTTCCCTATTAAAAAGGATTTAATAAAATATAGTATAAATTAGGGTATTCAATCGATTAATTGTTATTCGAAAATTGTTATTGAGAAAAATTGTTCGAATAATTTAAAATGTCCAAATTTCGAATAACGAATAATTCGAATAATTTCATACGATTAATCGATTAATCGAAATGGGTAAAAAATTACGAAAATGTTTAAAAAATATAATTTTTTTATTAAAGTAATTTGATGTAGGCTTGTACCTATCCGGATTTCATTCTGGCCTAAGAAAATAATTAAGGGACGACGTTTTCAAATTTCTAGAAATATATGTTAGCTTCAAACTCAATGAGAATTTCATGTTTTCAAGTAGGAGCGTTAATAAACATCTTAAATCCCAAAGAAAAAACAAAAACAATATAAAATTATCACAGTTTGCTTTGTCATCTTCCAAATCACTAACAGAGCAGTAATTGTAACTTATCTAGTAAAGTAGTGTTATAAATTTTTAAATATTTTTTAGGACTTTTTAAACGTTGATATTAAACGAAAGCAAATTTATTTATATTTGGAGGAAATCAAACCTCTGGTCTGGGGACAAAATGTATGTTAAATGTTTTTTTTAACTTAAACTTCAAATAGTTAACATATTTTCTGCCAACACCACCTGAAAGTTATGTTTATTGCAACTTGGGATTAACAGTATTTTAATATATAATTATATGTAGTCAAATATAACCCCACACATAATTACATATGTGACTGAAGTCCAAATCCCAGCCCGGGCGCAAAAAAAAAACATTTTTTGTTTAACTCAGTCTCAGATTTACTTATAAATATTTTTTTTACAGATCTTAAAAAGATTAACCCATTTTTTGGCAAACAGTATCTGCAAATTATGTTTTCAATTAATAGTATTTTAAATATATAATTAGATATCGTAATGTATAATAATTTCGTAAAAGTTCTGGATTTGACTTCTTCTAGGGCGAAAATTATTATTTTTGTAATAAAATTTTTGGTATGTTCTTATTTTTTTTACTTCTGTTTTTAATACAACAAAACAGCTTGTGAGAAAGTGTTGGAGCTTGTTCGATAAAATATCTTTGATATTTAAATTATTAAAAGTCAAAAGATCCTATATAAATCCGGATCTAGACCTTCCCAAAAACATTTTTTTTGTCTTTTTTTCGTGAGTGACAAAGATTTAAGATTTAAATTAAAGAAGACCGCACCACAAAAATCTTAAAGTATGATACATCGATGTTTTTCTCTCAAGGGGACCAATCTATTTCTCTAGGGCCATTGACCTCAAGTATCCCGTTCTAGTCGTTACCCACCAGATATCAGTTGCAACAACCCTAATGTACACTAGACCACCCATAAAATGTATGGGATTTTCAAGTGTTTTTTTTTTGTTTGCTCCACTGGGTGCAAAAAATAATATATGTGTAAAAATTGGATTTTTCCGTGGCATACAGGCCAGTCAGTTTGAACTTTTGACCCAAAAAATGAACTAAAAACACTTCAAGGATTTTTTGCGCTATAACTTCTAAATTTGACGTTTTTCGCAAATATACTATATAAGTGTTGTTATGCAGAATGAAAGGACAAACACTTTCTTCATACTAATTTTTGGCCTAAGTGTTACTTATCGTGGTGTTTTAAGCGGATAAAGTAAAAAATTGTGTTAAGAATTCATTTTAAATGGCCCTCGTTAAAATTTGGACAGAGCCAGTGAGGATCGGTTTTAATTTTTTTGTAGAGCAAGATATGTTGTTTTTATAAACCAATTACATTTGGAACATATACAGTGCTGTGCAATATAATAGGCAGATTCAAATTTTTTCTAATTTTATTCTCGTTGCCTTTATTTTTAAAGATCAAAATGGTGGATAAATTGACCCTAAAATGTGAGCAGATTGTTCAGAAAATGGTGCAGAATTTTAACGTGACGTCTGTTTTTTTATTTTGTCACTTGTTTGAAGTAGGCGTGGCTTTTAATGAAAAATAAGCGATATCGACCTTCTATCAAATTACATAATAAAAATTTAGCGAGTACTGATCAGTTCTGTAAAAACTGTATATTTTTGGAAGTCCTATAATATTTCCTTAAGTCTTACATTATTTTTTTCTACAAATGGTCGCCAGACTTAAACTGGCAGTGCCTTAAACATGACTAAATTTTTCTTTGTTTTTAGCGATTTCAAAATAAAGTTAACAACACTGAAATTTAAACACGGAATGCTTTATACTATAACGTAAAACAAGCTTGACTGATTCGTTATATCGCGTTAAGTGTAGAGTAAGGCCATTCACTTTAAAGTTTCAGTGTTGTTAACTCTATTTTAAAATCGCTAAAAACAAAGGAAAATCTGGTCAAGTTTAAGGCGCTGTCATTTTAAGTCTGGGGACCGTTTGTGGATAAAGATAATGCAAGATTTAAGGAAATTTTATAGAATTTACAAAAATATACAGTTTGTATATATCCGATCAGTGCTCGCAAAATTTTACTATGTAATTTGATAGAAAATCGATATCGCTTATTTTTCATTAAAAGCCACGCCTACTTAAAACAAAATACAAAATAAAAAAACAGACATTACGTTAAAATTCTGCACCAATTTCTGAATAATCTCCTCGCATTTTTGGGTGAATTTATCCACTATTTTGATCTTTAAAAATAAAGACAACGAGAATAAAATTAGAAAAAATTTGAATGTGCCTATTATATTGCACAGCAGTGTATCTGTTATTCCACGAAAGAGAGACCAAAATCGGGCTGAAGTACCTATTTATTATATGTTGTACACTAGACCGACTCACGAAAAAAAGTTAAAAAACAGAGATCACACATGACTTTCTAGTCTTACGTTGCTTACGTTTCTCACATTGGCAAACATAGCAACTGCCAACGACTGGAGAGGGTCCACGTCTACCATAAGGTACTTTGGAACCAGCTTCCAGATTTGGCGTTGCTGCAATTGGCTGTCCCAGTACCATTTCTATAGCACCTTGTACAAAATGTTTACATACAATTAATGTGTTGCTGCTACGTTCTACAACTGCTGACATACATAGCTGCTTGGAAAGATCTTTCAAAAACTTTCTACGCTGATCTTTTGTCTTGTACCTTGGATGATGTTCTCTACTTATTACATAAGAAGCTAAAGCAGCGACGTCAATCATATTGTAGAAAAGCGCAAGAGGCCAGCGTAATGTTCGTCGCTTCACTGTATACTCACCCAACATTTTGTCCATTACATCAACTCCACCTTTAGTTTTGTTGTAGTATTTGATAATTTCTGGCTTGGCTAATAGTGTGTTTTCAACTTCTCCTGTCGTATGCATAGTTGACAGTAGAACGACTGCTTTGTTCTTTTTTTGTACATATGAACATATTGTGGCATCACTGTTGTAAACAAAGTTGGTTGAATAAATAGGCCGGTCCTTTGTAGGCTGCATATTGCTTGGCAGGAACTTCTTATTTTTTCGTACTGTACCAACTATTTAATTTCTTAGCTAATTCTAAGGACGTAAAAAAATTATCTGTCACTACGTTTCTTCCAGATCCTTTATACAATTCAACTAGGTCAAGTACAGTTCTTTCTCCAATATTCTTTTGTCGTGGACCGTCTTTTGGCTTTCCAGTATAAATGTGGCCTTGTAGTGGGTAAGCATTCATTGAGTCAGAAGCCCAGAAAATCTTAAAGCCATACTTAGCCGGTTTAGACGGAATATATTGTGTAAACTTGGTATGGCCTCTAAATGGAAACAGTTGCTCGTCGATGGTGATGCATTCATATGGCTTGTATGATTTCTCTAAATTTTTATTCATCATAATCCAGATGTCCCGGATTGGTGCAGCTTTGTCTGTTTTTATACGCTCAGAACGTGTGTTCTCATTATCAAATCGAATAAATCGCAGCATCATCTTGAAGCGGTCGCGAGACATTGCCGCACGTATAAGAGGCAATGAATCGGGATTCCATAAATCGCCCAGATTAGTTCTGTTGTCTCTCTGTACACCAGATGCAATAAGAATACCCAAAAATACATCAAATTCAGTTTCGGTAAATGGCTGAAATGTTTTTTTGGGAGCTGTTTCAGAAGAATTAGGAAACTTTTGTGCTGTCTTATTGATATAAGCTTCGTAGACTCTTTTTGCTTATCGATTTGTTTCTCTCAATATAATGTCACATATTTCTGGAGTAATAATTGACTTGAAAATTTCTTTTTCTGAAAAAGAAATGCTATTTGCTGAAGGTCCACCTTTTTGGCGTAAAATGTTACGAGATTTGGTTTGTGAACTTGGTAAAAGTTCACAGTACCATTGAGTTCCATCTTTTCCAGTCAAAATACTGCCTTCACTTTGCTCATCTTCAGTACTATCATCTGAGTGGTATTCTTCTTCGCACTATATGACAATTTCGTTTTCAATGTCTGAATCTTCATCAAATGTATCACCAATTTGTGGCAAATAGTTTTCATCATCAGACGCAACAAATATTTCTTCATCTTCTGAACATTCAATCATTGGCCTTATTTCATCGGAAGTAAATCTAGTTACAAAATTATTTACATAACGTAATACATAAGGAAATTTTTAATGAAGTCGTACTTACCTACAAGCACGATGGCGACTTGTACTAGCTCCAATTTCGATACCACTCATAATGAATTAGTGAATTTATCACAATTTTATGTAATGGCTTAGTAAATTAATCACAATTTTATATATTTTTGTAAATTAATTGCTTATCAAATCCACTTGTTTCAGCGCACGTAAGACAATAAACTGCACAACTTCGCATACATATATATGTTTCTTTGTTTGTGTTTTTTTTTTGCAATATTTGAAGATTTTTTGGGTATCCCCCTTTTTATAAAGTGAGTTTTACAAACAAAACACAAGTTCTTTCTCTCACAGGTTTATTGGAGTGATTCCCCGTTTTAACATTATTAGGAGTTGACGTTACTAAATTCATACTAATACTTATTTTTTGCAACGACTGTAGATTTTTTGGGTATCCCCCTTTTTATAAAGTGAGTTTTACAAACGAAACAAAACTTCTTTGTGTCACAGGTTTATTGTAGTGATTCCCCGTTTTAACATTATTAGAAGTTGACGTTACTTAATTCAACCTTAAAAGTATTTCTAAAATGTGTGCTTAAAAAAATTTGATTACTAAAGTAAGTTATGACTTTATTTTAGACAATCATCTCTATTTTCAGTAAATAAGAATTTTTTGTGTACAAAAATTTAACTTACTAACCGTGAAAAGTCTAATTTATAGTGAAAATTCTATGTAGGTACAATTGTACCTGTACCTACCGCCTTTTAACGTTGAAAAATTCTTCAGTCCGACTAGGGTTAAAAAAATTGAGGCCATTGGGAAACTCTTGAAAAAACAATTGTACAAAGTATTCTGTATTTTTCTTGAAATGTACACGCCTTTAGAAATCATATATAAAAAAATGGTTAAAATTGAAGAGATCATGCATTTAAGGGTTAATATAATTATGTTATATAACGTTTTATAACGCAATAATACGAACAATGTTGCCTCATACAGTCATTCATGTTGTATAGCAATGTGTGGCTGAACCGGTTAAGTGGCCGACTATGCCACATCTGATGTAATATAATGTTATTTCAAATAATGTCTAATAATTTCTTGCAAATCTTATTGGTATTAAAAATTATAAGATTTTTCACCATGGGTATTGGGAACGCGGAAAATTAACCTCTATTTACGCGATTTCTATATAACAATTAAAAAAAAAACAGATAACCATGGCCTAAAAAATTAATATTAAAATATTATTCTTAACGTCTTGGTTCGGGTTTTTGTAAACCAAATCGCGCTAAATCGATTGTTTTGAGAAAAACTGTATTTTTTCTTCAACTAATATTTAAATCTGGAAATATTTAAGAGCAAATTAAAAAATTACCACAAATGAGTGTTTTACTAAACACGCGAATTAGAAGATATCTATTATCACTCTTTTCAAATAACTTCTAGAGTTGTGAATTGTGAACCTGAATTTGTTAGCTGAAGAAATTGGTGGGAAATATGTTGGGGTAAGGCAAAACTGAAAATTAAAGAAATAATGGAGATATATTTTAACTTTTGCCCTTGGTTGTCTTAATTCATTTTGTTGGGTATAAAAAGTGGAAACAAAATCCTTGACCCAGGCTATCTTCTAATTTTTTTAACTTTTGGAAGATTTTGAAATTGTGGTTTGTTTTCCTTTTCTTCATATTTGAATTTTTATTCAAATTTATTGTTTATTTTTTGGCTTTTTTTCACAAAAATCCTTTGAATTTAATTACAGTTTAAGAATTTGTGAATAAGCATGTGAATAAGCATATTCTGCCATTTTTCCAGTACAAAATAAAAATTTTTATTTAGAAATATTAAAAACGTGTATGTTTCTTATTACCTGCGGTGTTTGGCATATTGTATACAATATAAATAAAATTTCCAAAATATAGATTTGGGATCTGATTTAATCTAGTTTGATCTTATTTGATCAAGTTTGATGTGGACAAATTTGGGATCAGGTTGTATCTAATTGTATCAGATGAGATCAGTTCTGATACAATCTGATCCAATTAGATCCATCCAATTTTCGGATCAAATAAGATCTAATCATATATGGGGCCAGATCTAATTATATCTAGTACCATATCATATCGTTATTTGTCCAATTACGCACACAATATAATTCGTATTGATGAATGAATTCGTTGAGAGCTCTGATATGTATCCTAATTTGTAATATAATTAAATATGCAGTACTGTGTAGTTCGAAAATATCAAAATTGTTTTTGGTTTCACAATCAACTTTGTTGGTTTTTAAGTCGTTGTTCTTATTTTATTTTATTCTCTTTCTTTTTCACATTTTTCTTCGTTGTCATTGTCTATATTAAAGGTCCACATACATTAGCATTATTATGTCCAATGTAATGTTATAGTATTTTTATCGTTTCACCACACACCATATTATATACTTGTTGCAAAATATTCCCACAATATTTTATGCAATATTTTCTTTTAAGATACCTAACCTAAAAATGTAAACACATAAAGAGCTTAAAATAAGAATTTCAGCGTTGCGCCAATAGGTCAAGCAGTATGCATATTAAATTGGCCAAAAAAAGTCGAAATTGTTGTTATTCACTCAATAATAAAGCTCAATCTTTAATTACCTTACAGCCAAAAAAAAAGTGCGCCGTACACCCTCCAATATGAAGTATTTTTGCAAGGAGGTTTCAAAAAAAAATTTTTATTTTTTTATGCCGAACGTAGGGGTCGCCATTTTACATTTTTCGTTATATCTTTGGTATTTACAGTCGGATCTTAAAGTATGATACATCGATTACTCTAAGGACATTTTGACCTCAAGTATCCCGTTCTAGTAGTTACCCACCAGATCTCACCCTAATGTACCACCCTAATGTCAGAAAATTAAAGCTCACAAAAAATCATTAAACTTTTGCTAAGGAGGTTTTTCGCTAAACCCAGTAGAAATTTTTTTTATGTATTGGTTGCCGAACGTAGGGGTCGCCTTTAAAATTTTTTTTTTAGTTCGATTTTTACTATATAGCAAAACACTGGTCTCCTCGAGGCAAAAAATCGATATATCACACTTTAAAATCCGATTTTAAATGCCAAAGCTATAACAAATAATTAAAAAAGGCGACTCCTACGTCGGCAAAAAAAAAAAAAAAATTTTTTTTTGAAATCGCCTTCCAAAAATACATCATATTGGACGGTGTACGGCGAACTTTTTTTTTGAAGTACGGTCTACTGTCCATATGTTTGGATAACTAAGAAAGTTTTGTAATAATATTGCTAATGTATGGCCCGCAGAAGGAGTTTTTTTTTTGTTTAGGTATAATCCATACTAAATGAATCGCATTTCCACGCAGCGCCTTAGATACGCAAATAAGTTTGCCAAAGATTGTGTACGAATCAGTGTTGCCACTTTTTGAATAATTATTCATAAACGGGGCTGTTTTCACATTCCTTGGATAATTTTTGAATAATGAAATTTTTGTGTAATCTCAGTTTAAACTAGAGATGGGCGCGTGAGTGAATTTTGACTCACGCTCACGCACGCTCACGAAAGAAAAATAATAATCACGCACGACTCACGCACAAACATTTTTTATAATCACGCTCACTCACACTCACGTGATTAATTTTAACTTGAATAACGCTCACGAAGTACTCACGCTCACGAAATACTCACGAAAAATATGAAATTCGTTTTTATCCATGTAAGGGTAACGCTATTTAGGATTATTTCGGTAACGGTATTTTAAGGCTAACGCTATTTCATTTATTTCGGTATCGGTATTTTTAGGATAACGGTTTTTTAGTTATTTCGGTAACGGTATTTTAAGGATAACGGTTTTTTGATTATTTCGATGCATAGAAAACACCCGTTCGCTAGTACCTGAACTGACTGGAATACACATTATTTGAAGGAAGATCTTTGGAATTTTTCCAAAACTGTAATTTACCGCATTCTGGTTAATATAATCACGCAAACTTGTGCGTAAATTTACGCACGCAAGACTCACGCACGAACATTTTTTTAACTCACGCTCACGCACGACTCACGTGAGTGCTATCATTTTAACTCACGATCACGCGTGAATCAGGCGCCCATCTCTAGTTTAAACTTCAAATTTTACTAAATTCCATCTACCACAAATTTCCAGTTTCCGGTGAATTATTTTTGTAAATTTGTTCAACACGAAGCCCAAAATAGAGGAAGTCAAAAATGTTGTTTTACACTTTATTTGTATATTAACCCCGTATTTTGTTAACTTTTTGAGAGAATATTTCTCAAATTGCATGCAAAATAAATATTTTTGTCTTGGGTGGCAAGATCATTTGAAAGTAAGCAAAAGAAATTTGGGCTTGTTATGATTGTGACTTTTTCATGCCTGATAAAAACTAATAATTTTCATAGTTTTTGTAACAGTTTGACCAGACAAAAATGTTCTTGTAGCAGGACAGTGGGCAGGCCATAATATCTTTTAAGTAATTCGTTAATTCAGTCTTTGTGAATTGGCACCCTATAATTATATGACCTGTGACCAAATATTAACGATATCCTAGTAGAATGTAATTCAAACACCATTTGCCAGCTTTCTACCAAATGTAATTTTTTGTTAAAAATCTGTTGATAAATCGAAAAAGCTTAAAAAATTTTACTTTTTAGAGAGCAAAACTGAGAGTGTAAAATTTCAAATCCCACCAGCCGGTAAGAAGTAGCTACATTATTTCCAAATTATTTCGATTCTACCCACTGTGTGCAGGAGAGTTCAAAAGACATATATAATTTTTTTTAAATAACGATTATTTTAAACTTATGAAAAAATATTAAAAACTCAAAAAATTAATGGAGATCTGACCATCAGTTCTATATATTTCGGACATGCTGATTACAATGGCGTACTTTATTTTTCGATCAATGGTACAGATTTTTCGCTAAATGTCTTTAAATTTCGGCGGTTGTCCATTTAGTTTTTTATATAAACAATTTTTCAAATTCAAATAATATGATTTTTTTGTCTTAAAATGTAAGCACAGGACCTGTGCCCATATTTACGATATACACGCTGAAAAAAAAAACGCTCTGCTCCAAACATATTTTTGCTGGTAATACATATATATTTGGAGAAATTGTTAAACATATTCGCCGTGTTTTTACTAGAAACAATATATATTTGCATGCAAATATATTATATTTGCAAGGAAATATATTATGTTTGCCTTTAAATATATAATGTTTGGATGAAATGAAATGACGCTATCGACAAATATTATATGTTTGGCAGCAAACATATAATATGTGTGTCATAAACAAATTATGTTTCCATGCAAATACTATATATAAATAATATATTTAGTTATAAAGCAATTATTAATATATGCCAAACAATAGGCGTATTTATTCTACTCTCCAAATTTCTCTATATTTAATGGAAAAACATAAAAAGTAAAATTAATTCATCCACTGTTTGGCGATTATTTAATAATTAAATATATTATAAATCACATTGAATTTTACATCTAATACAAATCTTTTATTGAAAAACAATAACTACAATCTCTTCATTTATTTTTTATTTATTTTTATTAACAAATATTAATTAAAAACTCTTATAATAAGTTAATACTTTAATATACACAATTAAATAATGTTTTTTTCTTTTTAACAAAATTTTATGTTTTATTTATACTAATTTATTTTATTTTTCACATCTTTCACAATAAATTTAATAAATAAAGGAAAAATATCACTAAATTTTCAGACTACATGCAGTCTAGCTAAACTAAAATAAACTTTATATGTATCAAGAATGGAAATTCGCCGTTTTTCCAAATATATGTTAATTGTGTACCACAAATATAATTATTACCGGGAAATATATGTATAGTAACTATAAAAGCAATATAATTGGAAGCATACTCCAAATATATATATGATAGTTTGTAAATATAATATAATTACCTCCAAACATAAACAAAAACGTCTTTTTCCTCCGTTGAAATGCGATGTGCTAATCTTGATATTTAAACCACTACATAGTTTTTATGGTTTATGCCATTTCAGCGACTTTAGTCGCCGAATGTACAATCGGCGACTTTGTGCACCAAAATACCTGAATTTCGTTGGTGATGTCAATAAATTTATATTAACATTTTTTACTTTACGTTTATTCACATTTTTAATTTTTTTATCCGTATTTATGATGTTCACTCTTCAAAAATTACTGCTGAACTGTGCTAATTTCAGCATACACCGCGCAAATGACTTGTACAAGTTCTAAAATATTGCGTAAAAATCAAAATCGTTTTGATTTTTACTCAAGTCTAAAAATATACTTGTACAAGTACACAAACCAGGTCACACACTGTTCAACTGACCTGCACAAACTCATTATTGTGCAAGTAACTTGAGTAGTCTATAGGCCGCATAAGGAAGCAATTAAAAGGTAAATATTTCAATAAAAAAAATGTATTCATCTATAGCGGCCTATACGTTAAAATCGCGATTTTTCAAAAATTTTGTATGGCAACTTTTCCAGTATAACTTTTAGTATAATATGGGGTCACCTCAAGAAAAAAAGATTCCATTTGCAAAAGTTATCGCAATTAATACATTTTTTGCTAAGGTTAGTATCGTACTAAAGACACTTTAGTATCCTAAAATGTCTTTAGTACGATACTAACCTTAGTAAAAAATGTATTTATTGCCATAACTTTAGCAAATGGAAACTTTTTTACTTGTAATTTTGCAAGAACAGTTTTTAGAGGTGACCCCATATTATACTAAAAGTTGGACTTTGGGGACATCTTGTAAAGCTATGCTGACATATAAAAAAGATTTTAACGTATAGGCCGCTATAGATGGATACATTTTTTTTATAGAAATATTTTCCTTTTAATTGCTTCCGTACTAAAGCATTACCTTTATTGAGGTCGATTGTACATTCGGCGACTAAAGTCGCTGAAATAGCAAAAAAACATAAAAACCTATATAAAGCGCTAAGTAGTGGTTTAAATATCCAGATAAGCACATTGCATTTATATCGTAAATATGGCCACAGATCCTGTGCTTACATTTTAACACAAAAAAAATCATATTACCATTGATCACTGTACCATTGATCGAAAAATAAAGTACGCCATTGTAATCAGCATGTCCGAAATATATAGAATTGATGGTCAGAGCTCTATTAATTTTCAAAAGTCAAGATTTTGTCATGCAGTGTAATTTTTGACCTACGGCTGTGTATTTTTTTCTGGTGGCAACACTGGTACGAATGTTTGTTGTATGCAAACTTTATGGTTTGGCACGTGCTGCTAAAGTTATCTAGTGTCTTCAAATGCAATGAAATGTGCAAAGAAATTTGAAAATAACACACAAAACAACAACAACGAAAATAATTTTGTTGTTGCCTTGTGTGTTATTTTCAAATATTACTTTGTAATGACAAATTTTCATTATCATTGAATTTATAAAATGGAAATAAAAAAAAAACTGATTACCATAACAAAATGTAATTGCAATGAAAAAATGATCATTACTTTTGTTTTCATTACATGTAATGAAACGTTTTTATAATATTTATTGCATTTACGTAATTTTTTACAGTAGGTAGACAAATGAAATTTCATTACCATTACTTCTCACAATGATGCCAAGAACGTTTTTTTTTGTTCTACACTTAAAAATTTTCCTTTATGGACATTTTTTTCGCTTTTTTTGCACTAAACTTTGTTGTATGAAATGGGTATTATAGTCCGTAGATTATAAATTCTTAAAAACCGCACTTAAAAAATTGCAAAATAATGGCGGAACGGGAAATAAGACGTTATGTAACATAATTTAATTTAGAAACTTAATCAGCGATTTATATTCTGCAAACAAATAAATATATTGATGTAAGAATTTTCCTTTTTGTAAATTTTTTTTCGCGATTTAAAAACTGTTCTTGCAAAATTTCAAGCAAAACAGTTTCCATTTGCAAAAGTTATGGCAATAAATACATTTTTTACAGAGGTTAGTATCGTACCAAAGACATTTTAAGATACTAACCTCAGTATATATGGCAGCATAGCTATCCAAGATGTCCCCAAAGTCCAACTTTCAGTATAATATGGGGTCACCTCTAAAAACTGTTCTTGCAAAATTTCAAGTAAAAAAGTTTCCATTTGCTAAAGTTATGGCAATAAATACATTTTTTACTAATGATAGTATCGTGGTAAAGACATTTTAGTATATTAAAGACATTCTAGTATATTAAAATGTCTTTAGTACGATACTAACCTTAGTAAAAATGTATTTATTGCCATAACTTTTGCAAATGGAAACTTTTTTGAATATGAATACAGGTCCTGTGCCTACATTTCCCAGAAAAAATTGATTTTGATTGCATTTCAAAAATTTTGTGTATAAAAAACTAAATGGAAAACAGCCAAACTTTAAAAACATTTAGCGAAAAATCTGTACCATTGATCGAAAAATAAATTACGCTGGTTGTAATCAGCATGTCCGAAATATATAGAATTGATGGTCAGAGCTCTATTAATTTTAAAAAGTCAAGATTTTGTCATGCAGTGCTATTTTCGTAATAGATAAACAGGCCCATAATTTTTTTCTTATTTGTATAAATTAGTCAAAAAATTTAATGGTTACTGCATTTAGAAAACCACAAACTTTAAATTGATGTAAGCTGGATTCACAATGCTGGAATGCACTAAATAGAGATGCCATGATACAAACAGTACGTAAGTGTGAATAAGAAAGGAACAAACTCCACTGTGCAGAGTAGAGTACTCCGGCATTGCGAATCCAGCTTTAATTCAGCAAACCCCTTTTTCTGAAATTACCAACTTTTTTGCAAGTACGCACCTGACTAAAAATTTGCAGACCCAGCAACATTTTTTGCTGACTTTACCGTCTGTCTGTCCATGTATTCTTGTACGCACGCTACAGGTTGTAAGTAAATATTAAGATATTTTGATGAATGTTGTAGGCTGGCTTATTCGGCACAAGGGTGAATTCTATTGATTTTGTTTAAAATCGGTCAATGCGTAGACCTGATGGATGGGATGGACAGTATACAGGAAAAGGCTGAAAGTTCTTGACTCACTTGGGAGTGACCAGGAATGATTCCTTTCTTGTACTGTTAATGCAGCTCACTACCTTCGGCCATTGGCGGACTTAGGCCGGTCTGGGATGGGCTAAGCCCACCCTAGACTGATTTTTGCCCACGCCAGAATTTTAAAAAAAGCTACCTACAATTCTTTTATCTATAATTTTGATGGCAAAAAGTATCACAATATTACTTTTTTTATATCAATTAATGCTGTGTTTTTGTTTGGGAAAATCTCTACTAGATTCCTAGGCAACTAAGTTGTTGCAATCTAAGGGTCAGTTCTATAGTCAGAACTAAGATCGATTTTTGTTTTAAATATTTCTAAAATAAGAAAGTTGTTTGAAGAATTCTTACCTAAGAAATATTTAAGAAACAAATCGATCTTAGTTCTGATTATAAAATTGACCATAAGAGTTTTTCTTTAAGAAAAATTATTAGAATCGCAAAGTTGTTCAATAATAGAAATATAACGCATAATCTTTTTTGGTGAGTTAAATATCTTAGATTTCATAGTTTTCTAAATGAATAATTGGTTAATATCTAACTAGGAAATTTCTTAAAACTAAACATTACTATGTTATTTTAATGAAATTTCAGTATTTTGGAGAAAAAAAAATTGTTTTGACCACCTCGGTAATTTAAGTGAGCAAAATATGGGGTTAGAAAGGATTCGTCCGAAGTAGACGAATTATACAGGTTGATCTTAGATTTCTTTTCTCTATCATAATAATCTGAAAATATAGCTTGGAACACATTCATTGTTCGAGGTTTTCTTCAGAAAAATAGATGCAAAAAAAGTTGGACAAATAAACAGCAGAAAGTTAATGGGTCGCTTGCCCACCCCAGAAAAATGGTCTAGGTACGCCAATGACTTCAGCTTAGGCTAAGTATTCCCAAGGCAATAACTTTTGAACACCCGTTCAAGGCCAGCTAAAGTGAGAAGGCAGTCAGAATTTTAAATTGATGTTTTAGGTAAGTAGGAGAGCTCTCTGAAACTTAGCCTACAAGGAGTATCCCGAATGGCTTGACTTTAGGCAGCGTCTCGGGAAGTAGAAGGACGAACGAAAACTTTCCCTTTTAAAAAACTCCACACACAGCAGTCCCAGCACAATGATCGGGTAAGGAAGCGTAATCAACTACTACAACACACTAGGGCTAATAATTTGTACCACGAAAAATATTTTTAGTAGGCTGGAACCCTTGAGTAGAGCATTACCCGGTTTTGCAAAAACAAAGCACGAGAGTAAAAAACTAAAAAATATGTGTATTTCATAACTTAATTATACCCCACACCACTACGTGGAGAGGGTATTATAAGTTTGTGCTGATGTTTGTAACACAAAAAAATATTGCTCCTAGACCCACCTTATAGCTCAGAATTTTTTTTTATTTCGATTTAACGATGTCCATCTGTCCGTCCGTCTGTCTATCCATGCATTCTTGTGAACTCTACAGGTCGCAAATATTAAGATATTTTGATGACATTTGGTAAACCGACTTATGTCGGCCCAAGGACGACGCCTATTCATTTTGGTTGAAATCGGTCCATGTTTATAAAATCCGACATCGCACAGTGGAATATTTCACAATATTGCTGGAAATAATTCGGTCATTTCTTACTTAGTGGTGCGATTTCAATGAAATTTAGAACAGACATAGCTAATGTAATATCGAATCTAAGTTTATACGTTGGACCTCACAGAAAAAAAATATTTATTTCATTTAAAAAAAAACGCCGTCAGCAGGATTCGAACCCAGATTGCTGGAGTTGGAGTCGGTCACAAGATTGACAAGATTGTTCGTGTTATTGCGTTATATATAATTATATAAATTTATATACATTCATGACTTAGAAAAAATAAATTAATATCGTTCTTGCAAAAAAACAAAAATTAAATATCTTAAATATTTGGTGAAGAAGGTAGAAAAAAATGTTTGTTGGAGGGTCTAGGCCCCGATTTATATGGCTCAAAAGTCTAAATATCAACAGTCTGTATTTGCGAAATTAATAATGGAATAAAAACAACATATATGTATGTTGTTGAAAAGGTAATACAAATGGCTTTTTAATATGTTAAGGTATGATTTTCAGAAAAAAGTTCTTTTTGATTCTAAATACTCTTATCCAACACTTTTTTACAAGTTGTTTGGTTGGTATTAAAAGTAGGAGTAAAAAAAATAAGAATATTGCAAAACTTTTATGTAGAAATATTACAAAAAAAGATAATTTTTAATTATTTTTTTCTTTTATTGACTTCAATTATATAACCACTATAAAAATAAACATATAAGAAAACGAGTAAAAAGTTAAAGTCGAGCATGCTGACTATATAATACCCTACACCAGTCTGGTTAAAAGCCAACTAATGTTTGGATCCGTAATTCGAATGGGTTAAAATGGACTTGTGTCAAAATTTTCTATAAAATGATAAAAGAAGAGAAAATCGGAAATACAGCACATATGAGCGATATGTCCAAATATTGACCAAACCTATCTAGAATCAATAGGCACATGTCATTGGGACCATGTGAGTCAGCGAACTAAATTTCATTGCAACATGCAGCATGTAAATAAGCCAATTTTGGGGGGGACCTTTATATGGGCACTAGGCCTAAAAATGAACCGATTTCAACCTAAATCAAAAGGCTTCGTCCTTGGGCCGACATAGTTCGGTGTATAAAATTTCATCAAAATATCTTAATATTTGCCACCTGTAGAGTACGCACAACAATGCATGGACAGATAAATCGAAATCGATCGCTATACTAAAAGGTGGGTCCAGATCAGGCATCGGCAAACATATACAGCCTTATTTTGTGCTTGTATGAGTGAGTTGCAGCCTCTCTCTCTCAATGCACTGACAAAGAACGTTTGTATAATAATTTGAAAATTTTAAATGGGAATATAAAATAAAAATTTAAAAGTAAACAACAACTACAAAAACAAATATCAAAAACAGCAACACAAAAAAAAATAAGAACAAAAAACCTTAAAAATAAATTACCAAAAAAATGTATCAATTAACATTATGCAGAGTGTAAAAAAATTTGGCAAACAAGCGATGTGACAACCTACTTCATTGACTGCTTGTGCTAGACTCGAGTGAATTTATTTTTTTTTTCTTCTATGTGTGAGCTTATTTAGGTGTGAGAGAGCGCCCATGGGCATGGGTGTTCCCGACTTCTGGTCTAGATCCAATATTTTTTGGTGTTACAAACATCAGCACAATCTTATTATACCCTGTCCACGAAGTGGTGTAGGTAGGATTGCCAGATCGAAATTGGCAAAAAGCTTGATATTCAGAGGAAAAAGCTTGATTTTTCTTGACAATTTAAAATTCAGTTAAATTAGCAAAAAAAATTGCAAAATTGACTTGAAAATTTAAATGATATTAGTTTATACAGATTTTCTACATTCTTTGTACCACATTTTTCAAAAAAATGGGGCCCATATGTTGTCAATTTAGCAATTCGTCAAAAACTTCCCGAAGGCAGCAGTAATCTGCATACAACATATCAGTATTAATTTAATTTGATATTTTTAAAATAAATGGCAGCTCCGCTTAATTATTCCTTGACAACAACGAGTTTTTTTATATTTAACACAGCAATTTGCTAAAAAAAAACAGATTTTTCTCCAAAATCATATCTTTTTTCTAAGAATTGGTTAGCTTCTAACTCAAACGTTTCCTTTTCATTCAAAGAAAGACTTTTTATGCTTTACTACCATGGAAACAGTCATTTATTTGTAAAAATTAGTCATGGTATGTTTAAAAACAATTAGATCTTTTTCCTAATAGTTAATTTTTCTTGATTTTTCTTATCAATTTGATGGAAATTTTTCTAAAATTCCGTTTTAGCTTGACAAATGACATTTTTTCTTTATTCTTGACACGCATTGTAGGGTATAATGAAACATTGAAATCCAAACATACAAAGAAGGAGTGCAGAGTGTTCAGACTATACTCATTACGAAGTGTTGCCAAGTTCATAAAAGTAAAAAAATTTGTAATTTTTCCATTTATCCATAATTGTCATTCTCTTGTAGACATCAATTGACCGATTTTGATTAAAAATAAGTAAATTTTTTTCTGGTGTAGGGCAGTTTTACGTTAAATTGTCCGAAAATAAAAAAATTATAATTTTTTCCATTTGTCCATAATTGTCATTCTCTTGTAAACATGGATTGACCGATTTTTTATTAAAAATAAGTTAATTAGCTTTTTCCTGTGTTGGGCTGTTTTATAGCGAATTTACATTGTTAAATTTTTCACTAGATTTCGTTTTGAAATCCAATTCGAAATCTATATCGTTTACATTAGAATATTTGACAGATGAATGGGATTTCGATCGACCAACAACAATTTTTTTGTAAACAAACTAACCTTAAAAAATAACCAAAATTAAAAGATATTCTAAAAACTATTTTATGTAATGCCGGAACACAAAAATCATTTATATTATGAAAGATACAAAGTTATATTTGCTAAGAAATGTGTTTAATTATAGGGATGATTAGTAGAAAGCTAAAATATTCAATGTTTTGTCAGTGCTCTTGTCGGCGCAATCAAATGATTTTTCATAGTTTCTCTTCGTCGGATGCAATAAAATAGCCGTTTTCAACTTTAAATATTTCTCTCAATTAAAAATAACAGACTTTATTATGTTATTCCTTAATTTTTTAAAGTTATTAAAATTTATTATTTACTAATTTTTTATGACATAAACAGCTGCTGAATGTTGCCACTTTTTCTGCAAACTTCCCTACTTTTCTGCAAATATGGGAGAAAAATTGGATTTCAATTTGGATTTCGATGAGATTTCGCTGAAATCCAAATTAAATTGGGATTTCATTTCCTATGGGAAATCTGTTTGAAATCCCAAATTTGAATTGGATTTCAGTCGAAATCTATCGAAATCTACTTTTAACTCGATTTCGATCATAATGTAAATTCACTATTACGTTGAATTGCCCTATTGCAATGTTTGCAGGGGTACCTGATACGATATATATTTTTTCACATAAAAAACACACAAACCACAAATAGTTTTTTCTAACATTTGGTTGTTTAAAATATCGAAGATTGTTTTAACTGACTTTCAATTATTTTTATCATTTTAATCAGTTAGTTATTGAAAAAATATAGTTTGAAAATATTTACATAAATAACATTAAGCGTTGACTTGAATGAAAAATTAGTAGTCCAGCTCTTAATTATATTTTCAATTATTTCGATGCATATTTAAGACAGTTTTTAATCAAGTAATGTTGTGAATGTATATCATATTGGCATTGGTACCTCCAGAAGGCAAATATTATTGAATTTTTGCGAGGGAGGAGATATTTTTCAAGCAAATTTTTGTTAAATAAGAAACCCTATTATATACATACACTAATAGAAAAAAGTCCGTAAAAAATTTAGTAAAAACTACTAAAAATTAGTTAAAAATGATGCTGCAGAAAAAAACTGCTAAATTAGCAGATTATTTTTGCTATATATTAGTAATATAGGAACAGCAAAACTAAAACTGTTAAATATACAGAATTTTAGTTATATATGAGCTAAATTTTTGTAAATGGAGATTAGCAAATTAACCTGCTAAAATCAGCAAAAAAATTTGCTAAATAATTAGTAGCATAAAAAATCACCAAAAAATTTAAAATTTTCGAAGTTTTTTTTTCGATTTTTTTTTAAATGCAAATAAAACTCGAGCCTTTTGAAAACAGCAGTTTACAATTTTTTAGCAAATATTTCTGCTGATTTTAGCAGAATAGACTGCTATTTGCATTCAACTAAATTTAGCTTAAAAATAGCAAAAATTTTGTAGATTTAACAGTTTATTTTTGCTATTTTTAGTCTACAAATATTTAGCAAAATTTTCTGCAGATTTTACAGTACAATTTGCTATTTTCAATTAACTAAAAGTTAGCCTAAATATAACTAAAATTCTGTAAATTCAGCAGTTTTAATTTTGCTGTTCTCATTTTACTAGTATTTAGTAAAAAAATCTGCTAATTTTAGCAGTTTTTTCTGCAGCATCATTTTTAACTAATTTTTAGTAACTTTTTCTGCTATTTTTACGGATTTATTTCTATGAGTGTATGGGCAAATCTACGGAACCGGCCGATTCCATGTAACTCAGGATTTAAACCATTTTAATAACAATATATAATATTTTTGATGGTATCAGCATTTTCGAGGCAACGAATTTAATCAGGCGAACATCTTAAATTTTAATATTTATACTGCTAATGTGCTCTACTCAATTAAAAACTACCCTAATTTTGCTTGTAACTTTCAAGAGTTTTTCAACTCTTTTGGTTATAACTTATTCAGAATAAAAGGAAATCGCCAAAAACCTTTGGTGAATAATAATTATGATGTTGGAAAATCTCCCACTTGTTGAAAAAAATAGGTGCCCTCAATTAGGAACAAATGGTGGTCCTTTAAAATCTGTAACTCTGTTTTTTTAATAAAGAGTAATTTCAGACATTTTTAATCTTTGCGCTTTCAGCCTCAATGGAATTAAAAAATTTTTGATACTGACATATAACTGACGAGTAAGGAAAAAAATTGATATCAAATTAATAAGTGTGCCCGGTGAAAAATGTCCATATATGAACATTTATGGTTCAACCATATATGTATGGATCCGAAAAATGAGGTAACACCTAAGTATATGTTCATATATGGACATATATGAACATATACATTTATTAAATATATGCGAATACATGCGAACGTTGCTGTCCTTTATTATAAGGTTGTACGATAGATATAAATTTATGTATGGCATTCAAATTAGGCGCTACATATGTTCCTTTTTTTATTCATGGCATTAAATATAATTCCATATTTATCCAAATATGAGTTCCTTTTACATATATGGTAAAATGTATTCTTCGAAATATGTTCATATACAAGTCCCTTTTGCATAAATTGAATAACATATACTTTCATATTTGTCCATATATGAGTGCCTTTTCTATATTTCAAATAGCAAATGCCTCCATATGTCTGTGTATGAAATCTTTTTCCATATATGGAATCACATATACTTCCATATATGTTCATATAAAATCCATATATGTTCATAAAAAATCCATATTTGTTCATATGTGTCCATACATAAACCATATATGAACATGTTTGAGCGTATATGAACATTTTTCGCCGGGTGCCTTTAAAAATGAAGTAATTATGACAATAATAATCTCTTCACCTCTATGCGTGAACAACTTGAAATTTAATATTTTTTGAAGGGCACAATCGCAGTTTGCGAAATAATTAGTTGCAGTCCTGCGTGATCGGTGATACTATTATTGTGTGTAAGTGCTAAATGGACCGTACTATTAGTTTGGTGTCTAGACCCATTTTAGGTTGAATTTTGTAGCTCTTCATAGATTTTTGGAGCTAAAAGTGATGTAAAAACCAAACGGATAATCCGATCGTTTTAGCACTTACCCACAACAATATTACTTGCGATATATATCACATAAGCCAGATCTCAGCCATTAATTTTTTATCTGTGGATGTGCTAGTCGATTTAAAGTTGGATTTTTAGCGTATTGTATAGCGAAAATTGATGTAAAGCCTAAAAATAAAACCCGATCTGTTTAACACTTTCACATAATGACAGCTATGATAAGATCTACCGTTCCAGATAGATTGGACTTCATAATTCTTAAAACTGTGGATGTGCCTTCAATTTGAATTTAAATTTTAGCGAATTTTGGAGAAAGATATGTTGTAGAGAATACAAAATTCGTCCGACCCATTTAGCACTTTCAGATAATAATAGTAATGAAGATAAATTCAAGAAATATTTGATCCCATAATTCTTTAAACCGTTGATTTGCCATTCAATTTTGTGCTTCAATTTTAAGGGAAATTTATATGGGCACAAATCCAAACATAGACCGATTTAAACCAAAATCAACAGACTTCGTCCTTGGGCCGATATTAATCGGCCTACCAAATTTTATCAAAAAATCTTAATATTTGCGACCTGTAGCGTGCGCACAAAAATACATGGAGAGACAGACGGACGGACGGAAAATTAAAAAAACAACATTACTTATAATCAATAATGGAAATATAGCGCGACTATGCATTTTCGAATAAAATTACCGTGCCATCTTTTTTCATTAAATCGAGGTAAAAGTGTGTAAAAACCACTCAAAAATAGCCAAAAAAAAAAAAAGTTTTTGGTAACTTTGACCTCAATTTTCTTAAAAACCAGATGTGCTGTAAAAATTTGGAAACCAATTTCGGACTCAGCACGGAATAGTTACTTGAAAATGTGTAGTCGCATGCCCGAAAAATCCAAAAATTTTAAAATATTTATTAGCGAAAATGTGTGCGGTTTTTTGTTTATAACTTTTTCAGCACTCAAAAGAATTTATTCACGCGAACAGATTACTTCTTTTTAATGTATTTTAAATAAGTTAATCTATAAAAAAATGTGTGCCACTAATTTGAAATTTTTCATTTTTAAATTCTGAAATCCAGCTGTTTCATAGATTTTCCCATATTTTACTATAGAAATAAGTAAATTCGTGCGTTTATTTTCTACTTACATTTTGGCTTTTATCTGGGCAAGTTAAAAGCAAGTCTGCATGTACATATATATATATATATAGCCATATTTATGTATATACAGTGTACATACATACAAACGTATATTTGTACATAGCACAGGCAGACACACTTTTACACAAAAATAATATGGAAGAGACTGACTTCCAGTTGAAAGTGAAAAGTTTACTAAAGTGCAATGGTAAGATGACGAAAAAAAAACCGCGTAAAAAATCATAAAACTTTTTTATGTTAGTCAGCCAGCCAGCCGTATTTTACACTCTTTCTCTTTAACCAATTCAAGGCAAAAAGCGTTCCACGACTTTGTCTACAGACGCAATTATTACAAACACAATATATTCTTAGCATAAAAAAACGGAAGTAGAATACAATATAAAGAAAATCTTAAAAAAAAATACATAATAAATGTGTATACATACGTGTATATACGTATATTTATGTAGAATAAACCGGCACTTGTTAAGTGTTAAATATATTAGATATAATTAGTTTTATAGGTTTTATGTTTATTAGAAAAAATTTAAAAAAAAAAACAACCAATGAACATACTCAAGACCAATTCGTTTGTTGTAAATGTAGGTAAGGTTGCCTGATATGAAATCGACAAAAAAAAGTATATCGAGAATAAAAAGGCAGTTTAGTTAGGAAAAAGAAATATACGTTTTCATTAAAAATATCTTAAAATTCAGTACATACGGGTAAAAGTAACATTTTAAGTACTTTTTAATATGCATATATTTAGTGCCCTCGAAATAAAACGAAAACAGCCTTAGCCCCTTTTTACCCCTGAAACGTTTGAATTGTCAATAACCCTTTTTTTGGATTTGTTCTGAACAGTAAGTGAAGTTATCGTTCATGCCACACTTCATGTTTCTATCTCCATTTTTTTAAATTTTTTTTTATTTCCTTATTAATTAACTTGTTATATTAGCTGTGTTTGTGCGGCAAACTATCAACGTTGGCTTATGTCATTCCCATATAATTTTGACATCAGCCAACGTTTAGTGTTAACCTCTAAACGTTACTAATGTCAAATTTGTATGGGAATGACATAAGGCCAACGTTGATAGTTTGCCGCACAAACACAGCTATTAATATCCGTGTCATACGGTTAATGAGTGGCAAGTTAATCAAACTAAACAAGCGTTTTTAATCACCTGGATTTAGAATTTTTCATGCAAAAAGAGGATTTAATAAATCCAAAAAAAAAGCTGGATTTCCATATAACAATAAAAGCACAAGTATAACAATAAAAGCACAAATATGTGAAACACTCTGTTAATTTAATGTCAGAAAAAAATACGAATGAAAATTAAAAGAGAAACAAAAAAATTGCAAAACTGACAAATAAAAGGGTTTTCTTAAAATTTTTTGAATGAAATATGTTTAGAAAAAAAACTACACCTCACCAAATACATATTTTCCATCTTGGACATGGAGAAATAGCTGAAATAGAAATGGCAATTTTTCACTTTACTGTGACTTCGAGTTACAGATTCGGAGACTTCGAGTTACAGATTTTTTTTTTAAATAATCAGTTGCGAGAATGTGTTTATAGTTTGTATTTCTTATTTAAAACAAGTACTAACTGAAAACTACATACCTCAGTATGTACATATGTATATGTAATAGACAAGTTACAATGAAGTAAAATATTGCTTGCTGTTTTTGCCCCCGTGACATTGCTGGTTTCTAAAAATTAGGGTTTTATCTGGCAAACATTTAAAAAACAATCCTGTTTCATCCGCATTAAAAACATCCCGTTCACAGTACTTTTGTAATAAATTCGACATAACGTCTTTTTCCACTTTTCGCCGTCCACTTCATTAACGTCATTACTTTCACCGCACTCTTTTTTGTGGCTTATAAAACCTGCCTAAAATTAAAAAACACAAAATATTTTGTGTATTAATTGAACGTTTCGTCAACTAAATGTATTCCTCAATACCTCATCACCAAAACGCTTTGCAAACTCCATTGTCTTTTCCTTTAATATTCCTCCAGATATAGGCATGTTTTGACTTCTAGCTGCTGTAAACCAATCGAGGGCTACTTTGTCGATATTTTTGAATATTGGGGTCTTAACTCGTTTACTACGTAGACGAAATCCGAGATCCAAGAGTTGATAATTGATTCCCTATTTTTAAAAATCGTTGAGACCGTACTAGCCGGGATACCATATTTATCAGCTGCGTCCTTTTTCTTTAATCCACCTTCGACATCTTTTATTAGTTTGTATTTTTCTTCAATTGACAAACATTTTAAAACACGTTTAGTTACCATGATAATAAAATAAAATACGATTTTAACATTTATCGTCTAGCGCGAATGAAATTTATGCAAGTACTGATACTTACGCAAACAAACAGAAGCACATGATGTACTAAAAGGGATTTCCCCGAAAAAAGCAAGCAAAATATACAAACCAGCTAAACAAGTAAAATCAATAAACCAATAAAACAACCCAGTGTAGAAACGGTAATGACATATTATTATTTTTTGGAGTACCAGTAATGATGACACCCACTTACCTTCTGCATTATTTTAAAACATATAATAATGAGTTACGGATAATGACTTATTTTTATCATTATTTCAAATACAAAATAATTTTTTAGATTTTTTTGAAAATTTTTTGAAATCTATTTTTAGACTCAATATTTTTTAAACACTGGTAAGGATATATGTAACCACATATTTTTTGATTTTTTGTATATTGGCGAGTAAGCTTACTTGTGTGCAGCAGGTCAATTATATTTTTATCTATTAAATATTACATGTCGATATAGCTCAGATGGTAGAGCTGTTGACTGGCAATCTGTAGACCCAGGTTCAATTCCCGCACCAGCAAATTTTATTAAAAAAAAAAAACAATAAAAAATATTTTTTTTTATATAATTTATTTTCTTGAAAATCTATTTTTAGACTCATTATTTTTGTCAGTACTGGTAAGCACATAGGTAACGATATATTTTTTGATTTTTCGTATGCTGGTGTGTAACGACAACTCATTATTTTTCGCGACATCCCCATATAAAGGTAATAAGAAATGTAATAACAAAAGTAAGTAGTTACCATTACCAAGTATGTAGTTACATAACCACATATCTGGTAATGATTTTCTAAACTGGGAAGCAAAATACTTCGAGATATAGAATTCATATGTATGTATTTCGTTCGAGTTATGGAGATCTTCGAGTTGTGGAAGTTCGAGTTATGGAAGGAGAATTGTATGTTATTTATTCTCTTAACGCTACTGCCAACCTGATTAGTTCGAGTAAGAGAAAATTCGAGTTAGAGAAGTTCGAGTTATGGAAGTTCGACTGTAATTTAATTAAATCCAATCAGTGAATATTAAATATTGCAGTGGAATATTTCAATTGTATAAAAATATAAATTGAAGTTATAAAACTGAAAAGGCAGACTTTTTATCGCTGTTTTATATGAAATATAATTAAAAATTAAATGTTAAAGTAAAATCCTTCATCATCGAATTCAGTTTTAAAAATTAGGGTGAAAGAAGTGTCGGACAGAAAATTCTTTTTAAAATAGGGAGTATCTAACCCCATCTGTTGAGCACTTTTAGAACTACCTTTTGGATTTATTAAATCCAAGTGATAAGATAAAGCGGCTAATATCTTAGTTAATTAAGTTTTGTGAGAAACGACAATGTGATAATATTTGATCGCAAAATCGAACGAAAAAACTTTCATTTACCAATTAACTCAGCTAAAATAGACATAACCAAGTAATTAAGCTAGTAAATAGCACACAAAGGCTTTCACTAGTTACCAGGCTATTTACTCGCTAAATTACTTTTGTTCGCGATGTCCGAAGTGAGAATAATGATAATAATAATACCTCAAAAAAAAGTTTGCCGTACACCCTCCAAAAAAAATTTTTTTTTTGCCGAACGTAGGGGTCGCTTTTTAAATTTTTCCTTATAGCTTCGGCATTTAAAGTTGGATTTTAAAGTGTGATATATCGAATTTTTTGCCTCGAAAAGACCAGTGTTTTGCTAAAAAAGAAAAATCCAACTAAAAAGGCGACCCATACGTTCGACAACCAATATATAAAAAAAATTTATACTGGGTTTATCGAAAAACTTTCTTAGCAACAGTTTAATGATTTTTTGCGAGCTTTAATTTTCTGACATTAGGGTTGACATTAGGGGTGTGGCAACTGAGATCTGGGGGGTAACTTCTAGAACGGGATACTTGAGGTCAATGGCCCTTAGAGCCCAACACTGGTCTCCTCCAAAGAAAAACATCGATGTATCATACTTTAAGATCCGACTGTAAATGCCAAAGGTATAACGAAAAATGTAACTTGGCGAAAAAAAATTTTTTTTGATACCTCCTTGCAAAAATACTTCATATTGGAGGGTGTACGGCGCACTTTTTTTTGCCTGTAAGGTGGTACACTCTAATGGTTACCCATATTGAAATAATAAATACTTACTCATAAAGATAGAATACGTGGTTACTCAGAAATTAGGAAATCAGTGGTCATGTTGGCAAAACAGTTACCATTTACAAAATTTATGGCAATAAATAAATTTTTTACCGTACTAAAGACATTTTAAGATACTAAAGTGTCTTTAGTACGATACTAACCTTAGTAAAAAATGTATTTATTGCGATAGCTTTTGCAAATGGAAACTGTTTCGCTTGAAATTTTGCAGCAACAGTTTTTAGAGGTGACCCCATATTATACTAAAAGTTGGACTTTCGGGACATCTCGGAAAGCTATGCTGCCATATAAAATTTTTGGAAAAGCGCGATTTTAATGTATATGCCGCTATAGATGAATACATTTTTTTTATTGAAATATTTTCCTTTTAATTGCTTCCTTACTAAGGAATTACATTTATTGAGGTCGATTGCAAAAAACCATAAGATCTTATATAAAACGCTCAGTAGTGGTTTAAATATCAAGATTAGCACATCGCATTTATATCGTAAATATGGCCGCAGGTCCTAGCTTACATTTTAACACAAAAAATTCATATTAATTGAATTTGAAAAATTTTTTATATAAAAAACTGAATGGACAACCGCCAAACTTTAAAGACATTTAGCGAAAAATCTGTACCATTGATCGAAAAATAAAGTACGCCATTGTAATCAGCATGTCCGAAATATATAGAACTGATGGTCAGATCTACATTAATTTTTTGAGTGTCATGCAGTGATATTAATAGAAAGCAACGAAATCCATTAATTCTTGTAAAAATAAAAAAAGGATTAAATTAAAAATTTCGAATTTTCTAAATTCTTACAAATTTCTATTTAAAAAAAAAATATTGTTGTTGTTTTGTATGTCATTTTTCGACATTTTATTTTGTTTAGGCCCCTTAACTTATCTCAATTTATGCCCTGGTTAAGACCTATACTAGCCTTAACTACAGATAAGAATATTTTTTGAATAACTTATCTAAATTTTAACCAAGTATTTCTTCTAACTAATGCTAAAATTTAACCAAAGAAATTTCTGTGGTTAAGAAACTTAACCAACACTATTTTAGAAGAATTCACCCTACATAAGATATTTCAATAAATTAAACTTGTAATGATGATTATTAAAAAAAATCTAAAGCGCAGCTTTAACCAAAATTTGACTAAAAATCGTTTATGATACATACTTATAAGTATTTTCGATGTGCATTTCCCCACTTTACCAAAACTTACAAAAATTGCATCAGTACATCGTGCATAAATTTTTGCTATTTAGGATTTAGGTTTCTGCGATAGCTTACGAAAATTGGTCTCATGTAAGAAAATAGGAAAAATTTATCTTTTTATGGATTCAAGGTTTTATGGATCTGCCTTGAGTAATTAAAACCAAAAATGGTGACCAATATTAGAACAATCTGACACGAATTACACACCTCTACAAAATGAAAAGTCACTGCTGTTAGAAGCTTGATACATAATTTTAGTATTTTACTTGCTGATTCCAAATCCCTATTCTGAATTCATCTCTCACCTCTCAAATTTGAAAAAATCGTGATTAAAAACGAAAGCGAAAAAAGCTTTTTATCTATTTTGAAATACTATACAAAATGTCCACTGGTTTTTTTGTTATTTTATGCGCGAATCTTTCCGCGGTTGTCTCGATCAGCACGAAATACTAATTAATAGTTCAAATAATCCAGTTTTATTTTATAGACTTACCAAATGGATTTAGCGAACGCTAAAACGACGTGGTCAAGTGTATTATTTTTTTATGACCAGAAATATTTTAATTGTCCCGTATTGAAAAAAATTTTTTTGTTATTAATTTTTGTTTTTATTCTGACATTTCATACTAAGGTTAACTACCCAGAGTATTAAAATATTGATAATTTATTATGGTTAAATTTTCCTAGTGATAAATATTTAGTGTTGGTTAGTTACCCATGGTTAAGTTAAAGTTAACTGCTAGAGGAAAGTCCTTAATAATTAAATTAAAGTTAACCCTTCAGTATGAGACCCACCGTAAAAGATAATCATAAACTCAAATGAGTTATGTTGATTTCAAAAACATAAAAAAAATATTACAAACTGCTGAATAAACAATGTTTTTAATGAAAATCTAAAAGTTTATCGAAAACTGTCCTACACACAGAAAACGATTCAGTTAGATATCCATCAAAACCAACAAAATTCTGTTAATAGCGCCTTATATTATTTCATACTATTTAAATTTTATTGATATAATAAATATTTCGTATTGAAAAACAATTTTCTACATCCGCAACTGATTGAATTGCTCAACTGAATTTACATCGGTCTTCTCAACCAATTGAAAGAAAATATATATTTTTTTAAACAATTGCATAATCACAACCATATTAAAAGTAATAAAATATACGTTATTCCAAATTTGTTTATTGTAACTCTTATAAGTCAGTAGTAACAACATTAATTTAAATATTAATTCTTAAATTTTTTTTATTCGGTATTTACAACTAACAGTTTCGAACAAATTCTGTAGTATTGATCGAAAGTCAATTGGACATAATAATAATTTACAAAAAATAAAATAACTATCAAAAAATTACCAAAAAAAAAAAAAAAAACCAAATCAAAAAAATAAAATATAAATTATAAAAAAAATTATGATTAAATTGAACTAATTTTTCTGTTTTTGGCGCCCTATGCTCCAGTGGGAGTTAGAGGAATATAAATATAATTTTTCTGTTATTTTCCCCTACACATACATATGTAAGTGAAAATTCTGCTAAAATAACAGAAAATAGTATATGTACTTGCGCCAGCACAGTTTTGACCTATTTGTATGGACTTTCTTTTATGAGTGTATTAATGTGAGAAGAACCTTATGTGCATATAAAAATTTAACTTTCCCAGGTAAAAATTAAGTTTTTGATGCTATTTTTATAAACACAATGTTGAGATTTTGCTATAATTTGTTTTTCAAAAATCATCTAGATTTTCTTCATCTTGTGAAAACAACTCATTTTCTATCCTCAGATTTGGGGATAGAAAACGCTTTTTAACCAAAAAATTTCAGTTCCAAAAGACCTCAAAGTCTTACGGTGTCACTAAAGGCAAATGTCCACTTAATTTAGAGGTTTTCTTTAGGAAAATGTTCCTCTTACTTTGTGAGGTTTTTATATAAAAACGTCTAAAACACAACATCCTAGGAATCTGAAGATTATTCTTAAGAACAAATTCTTGGAATCTAAAGGGCTTTTCTACAGAAAAAGGTATCCTCCTTAACCTGGGCATTCTGAGGACTTTTAATAGAATATGAGCGTTTTCTGTAGGAAAAAGCCATTAGAATCTAATTGATTTTCTTTAGAAAAAAGTTATTAGAACACGAGAGATTTTATTTACGAAAAACTTTTCAGAATCTGTGAGAGTTCTTCGGTAAGAAAATCCTCAGAATCTGGGACATTTTATTAAACAGGGTCTGGTAATTTATCAACACGAAAATAATTCCAGCCCTTAGAATTAGTTTATGGGAAAAATGTCCCAGAATCTGAGCCTCTTTTTAGTTTTTATTCATTCATTTGATAAATATTTTTAATTTTCAAATAAAACTTTTTAAAATTTTCCAATAATAATTGGAAACAGTGTTTTATTTAATTTAAAAATGTTTGGTAAATAAATTCGGTCGGATCTACTGAACACCAAATAAATTCGGTTGTGCCAACATTTTCATATTCGAAAATATAGTAGGTACAACTGAAAATATCTGCAGCTTCAATCGAATTATGTGATAGTACACGTAACTACCAAAATTCGTTTGGCAACAAGTTCGGTTGCCACAACGAATCTGTTCTCTGTGTGTACCAATTTAATTTTTTTTTCTTAATTTTTGTTTAACACGTCAATAACACAGGTATTTCAGAAAATAAAAAAAATTTTCCAATACTGTTATCGAATAAGAAAAAATTTTCTCTTCTTTAAGGTTCTAATGAAAAAGAGAACAAAAAGAAATAAATAGTAATATTTAAAATGTATATTTTTCTTAAAAGTTATACGGATGTCTCACACTGGAGTTACACGTTCAAGATTTTGCTTTCAAGTTGATCACACATACCGCTTGTCAAATTCAGTTGAACTTGAAGCTGTGAAGTAGGCTGCACGCAACTTGATAGTCAATTTTCTTTTCAAGATGCCGTCGTCACATTTTCATGACATTTCATGTCCGCAGAAATTTATTCAAGGTCCTTTATTTTTAAAGCATTTCGTCGGTATAGCGAAATATTCATATTCCATAGAACTTCAAGGCTTCTATATTATAGATTTATGAATCGCAAAACATAATTTTTTTGTTTTATCCATGTTGTTTTATTGCCGCACAATATTTGTAAAAAGAAAAACAAATTTATTTACAAGAAATTTGATCAGCTGTTTAAAACTTGACCGTAAAGTTTTCTCACGACTTGAAAGAAAAATGGATATCAAGTTGCTATTCAATTTTTAAAAGTGTGAGTGTGTTAGTAAAGAAGTGTGAGTGTATTGAAACTTGAAAGACAAAAATTGAACGCGTTACCCCCATGTTACGAACATTATTTCTAAAAAGGTAAAAACGCTTTTTTTGAGAACTTATTTCCGAGTTTTTCACAATTAAAAATATATAACAATAATCTGTAAACTTAGAATGGTATATCACAGATTTAAAAGTTAGAACAGTAAAGGAAATTATCCGAAGTTGCATCAATAAATACAACAATCGCTTTACATTGCATCCAAATACTGAACTAAGATGATTGCGAGAGAATAAGACTGCAGCGTTAAGAAGACTATAGCGGTTTACTCCTACGGGACTACCTGATCGGTTTTTAATATTTTTTTACTTAATTCAAATATACGATACTATTACTAAAAATAAGTACTGATTGAAGATAATTTAAAACAAAATAGCGGTAAGATATATTATCTATTATTAACAGGTGAAATAATATAGGAAAATGAAAAATTAAGTTGTATTTATTAAAAACTCTTTTGGCTGAGGTAACGAATTGCCTAAGGCTCTAAATTTTCTCAATTCATTCCAGATTCGTATGATATTAACTATATTGTGTTTATTAGTGCATTTGAGATAATATAAAAAACAAAAAATTCTATATAATCTAATAAAAATGGAGCCTTCAAAAGTTAAGGGTGTTTGGGGTGAAAAGTGTATGAAAAATTTCAAACTAAAAACAAAATATTTAAAGTACATATAAGAGTACATGTATGTGTATGTGTAAAAGTTAAAAAAATACAATAGAAACAGATCTTTGTATTAAAACAAAAGAAAGTGCCAAACAATCGCTCATACATGACTGCATTTGTGTTGCGAATCGCCGCAACGGAAGTAATACTGTTTGCTATGTGTACCGGCTGATTATGCAGTCACTGAAGAAAGCAAAGGACTTTCGCCATAATCATTCAGTATATACCACTGAGCGTTCATATATATATGTATGTTTGTATGTAGATATGTATATTTATACATACATATGTACTTATAATGTTCTCTACTCGTACATGGATTGTACATAAAGGACATCATACAAAAAAAAAAAAAAAAAAATTACACGTACAGTGGCTGACTGAAGAGGATGTCTCCACTCTAGTAGCTTCCATAGCCACTAACAAAAGTGCATAATACTCGTATGAGCATATGAAGCACTTCCTTTAGTTCTTCCACTTTTTAAAAATGCTTTTTTAGATATCAGTACAATTAACTTTAAATATTCACCTAAAACACGGTGTGGTGTTTTCACTTTTTTTTCACGATATGAGGCGATATGCGGTCTCCACAGCTTTAAAGGATATCATAAATTTCCTTTCGAAATTGTATCAGGCCAAAATTCTAAAGAGTATTAAAAATTTCACAATTCAATTTCATCGGTCTTTTACATCAAAACGTTATTATTTTTTTCACCAATCAGCTCTGCCAACTTGGACGATTTGTATTCATTCTGATGATTTTTGAAGTGATATTCGATAAAATGACGATCGACGATTTTGCTAGATTTCATTTCTATAAATAAAATTGGTTATTTTGTAAAACGCCCCAGCAAAAAAAAAAAAAAAATCATCAAAAGAAGAGAAAAAGAAGCAGTCATTTTGATTTCGATGTTGTGAAAGTCTGGATCGTAACCAATGAACTTTACATGGGCTAGTCGTAGGGTGGAAGTTTTCTTTTATTATCAGTGTTAATTGCTTCCAAAGCAGTACTTATTGTTTAATGAAAGTTAAGATCTTCTGATGTTCTTTTTAATTAGTGAAAAGGAATTAATTTTTATTCGTAAAGAATTGAAGCAAATCACCTAAATTGTCTCAAAACAACCAAAGTTTAGTGCGGAACCATAGTTGTAAATGTCAAACTTATATGGAAATATCTGTAGTTAACATTTATATCTGGTGGTTTTTAAGATTTAGACTGATTTAGAAGCGGAAAATCAGAACTTTGGAATCAATGAAAAATGAGTGAGTCACTTTCACTTTTTTAGCTGGGGTTGTAAATAAATAACTTTCAAAAGAGTTGCTTAGGAAAAAAAACAGATTCATAAATGAATGTTAGTAGAAAAATTAGTAAAACGTCTTGTATATCAAGTGTACTAGTTTTCAGCAATTTTTTTGCTGAAATTCCGTTTTCAGCAAAAATTTTAGTTATATTTTTTTAGCACTAAACTAATTTTGAACTAATGTTTTACTAATTTATTTTGCTACAAAAATTGTGCTGATAACCGCATTCATAGCGTGGACGACAACCAGATAGACAAGATGTAGATGTCGCAGCTTGTCTGGAAATGACAAAATAAGAAAAACAACTCTACACATATTCTATATTTAAATTTTCAGCAAATAAATTAACTAAAGTAAAATTTCGCTACAAGTTTTTTGAGTTTTTTTCAGTCTACTAATATTCAGCAAAAAGTTTAGTGATTTTAGTAAGGATTTTTTCATTTGCAGTCGACTAAGTGTTAGCAAAATTTTTGCTGAAGATTAATATTTTTTTGTTAAAAATCAGCTCGCTGATTTTCAGCAAACCTTTTGCTGAAATTACCAACTTTTCTGCAAGCACGCTCCTGTCTAAAAATTTGCTGACACAGCAACATTTTTTGCTGACTTTTTTTTTTTGAGTGGAGAAGCTCTTTGTTATAGAAATACTTTTGCTGGGTATGTCTATCGAATGTCCTCTTAATTGAGATAGAACTTTTCTTAACAATTAAATTATAAGAATCGAAGTAATAGCGAATTACTAAAAACCTCAAATTATAAGTTTATTTGCAAGGATTCCTAAAAATAAAAGCAATGCCATATTTAATTAAAGCCCTTGGTAAGTGATTGTAAAAGTAAATCGAAGAAAATAACTGATCTTTAATTTCGATTGCATATTCATAATCTTCACAAAAATTAAGACCAGATATCTGACATCTGAGCGCAACCAAGTTGATACTTATAACTTTTCAGAAAATTTTGAAATTACATTTGAACCCGAGAGAAAAGTGCTTGTGATGGATCAAAAACAATCCTAAATAAATCATTCACAATAGCAGTTTTCTCTCTCATGTAAATGTGGCGTCATAAATTATCATTTTATAAAGATATTAGTGGTTTCACATCTGTAATTGGAAAAATTATTATTAAGACCCGCTAACTTATTTATCTCAATTTATGCCCTTTTAAGACCTATACTACACTCAACCAAAAAAGTCTGTAATGGCTACTGCAAATTTTGCTGTTATTACGGGAAATTTAACTGCTTTGAGCCCAGCGGTATTTTTTGCTAATTTTAGCAACACATGTCTGCTGATCTGTAGTACAATAAAATTAGTGGAAAAAATTAGTAGCCGCTACTAAATTTTAGTAAACTTTATGTAAACTGCAATTCAAAATCGATTTGCTAAAATCAGTTAAAAAACTTACTAAATATCATAATTTTAATACAATGAAATTAGTATAAATAATTAGTTGCAGCTACTAAATTTTAGTAAATTGTTGTAAACTGTAATTTAAAATCAATCTGCTGAAATTAGCAAAAAATTGTGCTAAAAAAAAAAAACTGTCAAATCTAAAAAAAAATTATAAAAAAAACTTTCTTTCTTTCGATTGTACAAACGTATAATTACTTCATCGTACTTGAAATTTGGAGTCAAAATTGTAAACGGTTCTCCAGTATCCAGAGAAACAATAAAACTTTCCAAACTAAGAATTTATCAATAGTAAAAAATATAAACAAAACAAGAATTGTACAAAATCCAAAAAAAAAAAGTTTTAAATTAGTATACTTTTTTGCCAAATTTAGCACTCGGTTTTGAAAAATTAGTAAACGTTGTACTAAAAATCAGTATAAAACTAGTAAAGTTCGATTGGAAACTGTTTACAAATTTTTTACTAACTTTTTCATCTGAGTGTAGCCTTTACTACTGGTAAACATATTTTTTGAATAACTCCCCAGCAAAATCTTTCATTACCAAATAAGTAGTTATATAATAGAAATTCATAGCTCCGCACAACTTATTTTTTGGCGCGCCATGAAGCGCTTTGTACTACATTAAGTTAGCACCAAAATAATAGTTGCTTAACTTAAGGACTTACGCACTAAAAAATTTTAAACCTGTTTGGGAACTTTTTTAGAAAGGAAGAAATTCCTAGACTATCGCAGTTGAAGGTAATATTCCTTAAATTCACAAAATATTCCAGTCCTGACATGAAAGAGGAGAAAATAAGAGGCGCGCTCTTACTGGGAAAAAATCAAAACCAATCTGATAAATTATTGATCCTTGAAAAGACTAAAGTGAAAAAGTTACAAAATATCCCTTTAAATGTGAAAGATGTATACGAGGAAATTATAATTGCGTGTTTATCAATAAAGGAGAACAAAAAAGTTTTAGAGATCATTACGAAGTTTTAAATTTTGTACTATATACATATTTCATCACAACATGTTTTAAATTATTGATTTAAATATCCTTTTAAATTTAATTAATCAAGAGCAGTTCCTTCAGTTCTACTAAAGTTCAACCAAAGTTATACCTTAAAACGATTTCATTTATTTTTACTTTTACTTAAAACATTTCAATATGTTAACTTGATTAGAAAAATTAGAAAAATGCTTTTTTCTGGGGTTGTTGAAATATCAGTTGTCAAATATCGTTCTCTAAAGGGCTAACCAGTTTATATAGAGGCTGGTAGGCCTTCATTTAAAGTTGCTTCAAGTTTTGTTTGTGTATATGTACTAGGAGATACGAACCTCTTCGAAAACAACATCCCAGCAGAAATGACTGCTTTTAAATGTCGATAATTCATGCCTTCTCGGAATTGCATATTATAAAGCTTTTGCCTTCTCAAAAGCACAATCTTCCTGCATATTTTTCCGCGAAGAGAAAATGTCTCTTCTTTTTAGTAAAACCTCTTATTTTCATTAAAATAACTTTTTTCCGCATTTTAAAAAATTTTGATAAAAGAACCGTAAAAAAAAAATTGTTATGCATTTTTTTGTTTTGTTTAAAGCACCGCCTTTTGTTTATTTTTTGCGAAAATAATTGTCAAGCTTTTTTTTAAAAATTCTCTTGGTTTGCAAGAACATTTAAAAATTCAGCGAAAGAGTGGGAAAGTTTGAGTTTGTTATGATTATGACTTTCTAATGCCTGAAAATTTTTTGCTGTAGTTATCATGATACTGGACTTTAACCAGAGAGAAATTTTGCTAACGCAGCGAGGTGGAGCAGAATCAGAATATTTTAGAATTCTGTAAATCCAACATGTTTCAGATTTCAACAGAATCATATGCAATTTTTGAAAAAATGTTATATTTTTATTTTTTAAAAGAAGATTTGTTGATACACATACTGCAAAGAAATTTCGAAATTTTACAAATACGAATATAAATATTTTTAAAATTGTTCCTGTCTTGCCGACATTTAAAGCTAGGGTTGGACAGGGCTTATGCCATCACATTACGGACGCCATGGAGGATCTACTCCAACTTTTTTTTTTTTGAAATTCCAGCTTTGAACTCAGAAAAAAATTGGTTTAATTTCAATATAAACCGTAAAATTTTGAGGAATATGGGAGAGAATAATTAGCAAGTAAGTAATATTTTTGCATGCAGTGCATCTCAACGAAGTAGCCTTTCTGAAAAACATAAATACTTTGTTCTGAAAGAAACTTTTAATACGGATAAAATACCATTGTTTTAATATTCAAATTTAAAAGCACTCTATTTTGATCATGAAAAAGATATTGCATTGAAATTACCTTTAATTAATAGAATAATTTGTTATAATATTTTCTGTAAATTGGCCTGGATATGCTTTTGCAGAAAACAAAAAAACGGAACAGGTTATAGCAAAAATGCTAAATTTTAGTTTTAAAATGCAAATAACTTTTGCACTTTGTAGATGATAGAAATGTTACGTCTTTAAAAATCGGTTTGTAAATAGAAAAATGGCAAAACTTTGGAGTCGAATGGCACAGTTCTTGCAGTTTCGGCCATCCAAAACTTACAATGTGAAATTTCATATCAATCGGTAAGAAATGGCGAAAATATTTGTATTCTTCTCCACTGTGCCCAGGAGAGTTTATTTTGAAATAATATCAAAAATATATTTTTTGTGTAATTTCATACTGTTTTGGATAATTTTTGATCTATAGCTGTGTAATTTTTTGCTTTACTGGTGGTAACACTGCCCATCTGACATTTCAGGAAGTTAAATTGCCGTTAATATATTTATTGGAACAGTCTTTAATGTACAAGGTTGAGATGAAAAAATACACTCAACCAAAGTGTATTGCTAATTGTAGCAACATACGCCTACTGATTTGTAGTACAACAAAATTAGTAGAAAAAATTAGTAGCCGCTACTAAATTTTTCCAAAATTATTAAAAACTGCAATTCAAAATCGGTTAAAAAATTTACTAAATAAAAAATCAACGAATTCTCGTAAATAAAATTTCCTTAAGTATCCTCTTGTTGTTAAGTTAGTATATTTTTTGCTAAGTTTAGCACTCGGTTTTGAAAAATTAGTGAAATATTTTGTTGAAATCAGCAACGAGAATTAGTAAAAAAAATCTGTAATTTGTAAAAAGAAAATACCAAAAACTATTACTAAAAATTGTACTAAAATAAAAATCAGTACAGAAATACCCAGTGTAGAAAATCATTACCAGATATGTGGTTATGTAACTACATATTTGGTAATGGTAACTAGTTACTTTTGTTATTACATTTCATATTACCTTTATATGGCGATGTCACAAATATAATGAGTTATGGTTACACATCAGCATACGAAAAATCAAAAAATATATCGTTACCTATGTGCTTACCAGTACTGACAAAAATAATGAGTCTAAAAATAGATTTTTAAAAAAATAAATTATATAAAAAAATATTTTTTATTGTATTTTTTTTTAAATAAAATTTCCTGGTGCGGGAATCGAACCTGGGCCTACAGATTGACAGTCAATAGCTCTACCATCTGAGCTATATCGACATGTAATATTTAATAGATAAAAACATTATTGACCTGCTGCACACAAGTAAGCTTACTCGCCAACATACAAAAAATCAAAAAATATGTGGTTACATGAATCCTTACCAGTGTTTAAATAATATTGTATAATAATATTATAATATTATAAAATTTAAAAAAAAAATCTAGAAAATTATTTTCTATTTGAAATAATGATAAAAATAAGTCATTATCAGTACCACATTACTATATGTTTTAAAATAATGCAGAAGGTATGTGGGTGTCATTACTGGTAGTCCAAAAAATAATGATATGTCATTACCGTTTCTACACTGGGTAGTAAAGTACGATTGAAAATTGTTTACAAATTTTTTTAATAACTTTTTTATCTGAGTGTACTATTAAGATTCTATGAGTGTTGGTTTAATTTAGATCTTATTTATAAATTTTGTCAATAAGTGGGAGAACTAAAAAAAAATCCTTCAAATGTTTCCATGTACATACATATGTGGTAAATGAACAAATTCTCGTGCGAAAAATGTGGTGTAGCTGCTAATGAAAAAATGCTGCCTGATTGTTCTTATATGAGTTTAAACAATAAAATAATAAATAAATTTCTTTTCATCGAGTATTTTTTGTTTTTTTTACCCTGAAATTAAATATGTACTATTTTCGACTCGATCCTATATCCGAAATTTGAACTTAAACATTGAAACAATTTTTTTAGTATATGTTCGAATACAAATCAAATTAAGCTGAGTCATACATTAGGCTGATTACTGCAGAAACGAAGCATGTTAAACTAATTTGGGTGCGCTGAATTCGAAACTGGCTTAAAAATTGGGCTATCACGTCTTGTTCATTTTTTATAGCATGCTCGCAATACTGTAAAACAGTCAATACTGACACTACAATTTTACAATTATTAATTTGACAGAAGCCCACATTCATTATAAATCTTCATAATAGTAGCGTTTAAGTATATCGGGGAGATCGTGTGTTACTGATTCAAGCTATTTTTGCTTTGTGTGTGGTGAATATTTGGTTGGAAAAAAAGGATATGCAATATCAGCATATTTACATTATTTTTGTTTTGCTGGATTGGATCAGAAACTTGGACAAACCGTGGACACCGACACTGTTTTGCAATAGTTGCAGAACTGTTTTATACGCGTGTCAGTAGTGACACGCGAGTAGATTTTAGGTGGCACGAGACGTTTTGTTGCATATTTTCAAAAAACTTAAACTAGACCAGCAAAAAGTTAAGTTAAATGTTAAATTTCGGTACAAAAATGTGTGATTTAACTCCATAATGGTGAAATTTTTCATTGAGCTTGTAAATCTTCTTTTAAAATGGTTAAAACTCTTTATTGAAACCATTTGTTGTTTACAGAAATATGGTTAACACAGAACTCGTAAATTCCATTATCAGAAAATTTATAAAATTCTAGATTGAAAGAAGTTTAAATGTCGATGAGAAAATGCTTCATAATCGAAGAAATAAAAAGTATCAGAAAATTGCACAAAAATTGAAAACAACTTGTAATAAAATTGGATCTAAAAAATTAAGTTTTTTTTTCAGAGGGAAAATAGGTGCTCAATGAAATAAAGTCTGAAAATAAGTTTCATAATGAAATAACCCTCAAAGGAAAATATAAAATAATCTGCAATAATATAATGTTAAAAGAAAAATAAATAATTAATTGGAATTTGAAATTCGCTTTTGATCGTGTTTCGCAGAGCCCTTTCATCTGAAATAGAAACTTCTGTGTTCCAACCCATAATGTTCGTTTTTTATTCATTATTTTAACCATTAAATTTTGCCTGAGGCACACTTTTCAACTAGTTTCTTACGTACCTAAATAATTAATGGTGCCCATGAATTTAACTTTTAACAAAATGAAATAACCACCAAAAATGGAATAACCTCCCAAAAAAATTATAAGGCAATAATGTCTAAACTATTTTAATTTTATTTCATTGGGGATTTTTTCATAATGAAATAATCTTAATATTTAAAGATTAAATAATCCCCCAAAAATTAAATAACCCTCAAACATTTTTACGTCATTTCTTGCATGTTATTTAATTTTTCCCTTTGGGAGTTATTTCCAGGGGGTTATCCATAGCGCTGATAAATATATACATCTGCGATGATATTTTGAAAAGAAATTTTCCAAATTTTCAACAAATGACTTTTAAAAGACAAATAAAATTAAGGTTGCACGCGTGACACTTTTACAAAAAAAAATTTGTCCGTTTCTGGCACGCAGCGAAAAAAGTCTTGCCACCCCTGGTATAGACCATCGTAAATAACTGTTTTAATTTTTAATCTGTTTCAGGTTTGTTGACTGGTATGCAATGAGGTATCACAAAATATTGTTGTTTCCTTTATCTATGGGATAGTCGCGTTACATTTCATCATTAAGTCAGAACAGAGTGGCCAAAAAGAACTCAGTATCATAGCTCAGTATTCACTAGGAAAACAAATTTCCCTTTAAATTTTTTACTAGTTCTTACTATTTTGTTTGTACTCGAACGGATTTCTGAGTAAAACTGGTAAAAATGTTAAATATAGTAAAAAATATTATGTAAACAAACACACTTAATACCCCTACGGGAAATTTTAACAAACTGTCACCGAACTGGCCCCTTTATATGAAATCGACTGGTCACTTTTACATGGCGTTGTCATGGGAGGGGGAAATTGACCCCTTGTGACATGTCACAAGGCAAATCCTACGACAGGTTACTGAACTCTAATAAAAAAAAAGTTCAGGGACCTGTCCTGGGATTTGTCTTGTGACATGTCACAAGGGGTCAATTTCCCCCTCCTATGACAACGCCATGTAAAAGTGACCAGTATATTTCATATAAAGGGGCCAGTTCGGTGACAGTTTGTTAAAATTTCCCGTAGGGACATTACTGTCACATTTGTTCAAAGATTCATAAAACTCTTAACAATTCATATCAAAATTATATTTGGCTCTAGTAATATCAGAAATAGATTCTGGATTAAATTTATTTCTTTTTGGCGTCCACTGCGCCTTGATTAAAGAAAATATGCGTTCTACGTTGGCCTTATGTGCTTTTTAAGAAAAAATAAAACCCAACAAGTTTTTTCATTTCATAGCAAACATCATTTTTAATAAAAAAAAAAAAAAATCGCACCAAAACTTGTTATCAGTCATGTTAATTGAATTTAATTTTATTAGATAATTTTTCAGGATAAGGAATTCATTTAATAAATTTTCATCATTAAAAGCAATGCTAATTTTTTTTATTCAACAGTTGGCTCACTGCTGATAAGCTTAAAATTTGGCAATTAAAGTAAGTGATGCCAAGTCAATTGAAATAACAGCGATGCCAACAATTCAATAAAAGTTATGGAGAAAAGCGGAAAAAGTAGGACAACCCCGGACACTTACTGAAAAAGAAGGAGGACTGCCCCGGACGCCCTAAAAAAGAGGACGGTGTCCGGGGAAAAGAGGACGGATGGCAACCCTAATCCCATCCCTAGAATGTGTGGTTTCCAACAACTTGCATTCATCAAACTGAAAAAAGCTACAACAATTGCGTAGCCAATGACCTTTTTCGAAAAATTTCTAAATAAAATTAAAAAGAAAAACAAAACCACAGTGATGTACAGACTGTCAAAACATTATTCGAAATTCGATTACTGTTGTATGCTTCGAATAACATGTTCTAAAAAATTACTTTTTTGCACACATTTCCATTGATTTGCTTTGTAAATTAAAAAAAATGTTTTTAATGGCTTTTAAATTTATCTTAGCACATTATTAGTTCTCTAATTTAAGAAAATACATTTTCACTTCCGTCAATCGTTACTAAATTTGTACATCACTTACGACTTATTTGGGAGAAGAGAGAAAATAAACAATAGTGTTGCCAGTATCAAATCGAAAAATTAGTTTATACCCAGTGTAGAAACGGTAATGACATATCATTATTTTTTGGACTACCAGTAATGACAAACACTTACCTTCTGCATTATTTTAAAACATATAGTAATGAGTTACTGATAATTACTTATTTTTATCATTATTTCAAATAGAAAATAATTTTCTAATTTTTTTTTTAAATTTTTTGAAATCTATTTTTAGACTCAATATTTCTTAAACACTGGTAAGGATATATGTAACCACATATTTTTTGATTTTTTGTATGTTGGCGAGTAAGCTTACTTGTGTGCAGCAGGTCAATTATGTTTTTATCTATTAAATATTACATATCGATATAGCTCAGATGGTAGAGCTATTGACTGGCAATCTGTAGACCCAGGTTCGATTCCCGCACCAGCAAATTTTATTTAAAAAAAAATACAATAAGAAATATTTTTGAGATATTTTAAGACTCATTATTTTTGTCAGTTGTGGTAAGCATATAGGTATCGATATATTTTTTGATTTTTCGTATGCTGGTGTGTAACCATAACTTTATTTTTCGCGACATCGCCATATAAAGGTAATAAGAAATGTAATAACAAAAGTAACTAGTTACCATTACCAAGTATGTACTTACATAACCATTCTATTAGTTGCGTTAAGAGAAGTCGCAGTTTCGTGGTATATAAGACTTCGATCAGAAAGAAATTCGGAAAAATGTGCCACTCTAAGCTACTGCAGATTTTTTTTCCTTTTGGTGCGTAACAAAAGATATTTGTATTTATGATTATGCATGTATATTAGGGTTATGATTTTTTGATTTTTTTGCAAATATAAAATATTACATGCCCTAGCCAAAAAGGCCATAAAAAATATTAAGAAACGCAATCTTACTTTTTCGCTGCTGTCAAAAAAGTTCCCGCACCAAAAGGGTTGAAATTTGGTCTATATGGTTTTAGTTTAATTAAAATATTTCTCCGAAGTTTTAAACGAATGAGACTCAAACGATGCTTATTGAAAGCCATTTACTGTAAAAATTACGAAACATTTTTGGAGGGACTTTTGGATACATTTTTTTGTTGTTTACAATAATTTTCTGTAATAATTCGTTATGTAAATTATACAAAATCCCAGAGCAAAAATTATTTTTAGAAATTGCATTTGGTGCGGAAGGTTTTTTTTTTGCCGAAATTATCCGCAAACATGATTTTTATTATTAATTTAGTATTGAGTATCACGTTGTGATAGGTAAAATTTTTGTCAAAAATGAGTCATTACCCTAATGTATATATGCATAAGTTTTTGTTATGTTGAATTTTGTGATACGAGTATGTAGGGGAAGTGCGACACACTTGATCTCAAGGCCGGTGGTTCTTAATCTGCTCAGTGTTATTTTTTTTTAATATTAGTGATATTTTCGGGTCTAAAAACCCGTGTATTTAAATTTTTTTTTATTAATACAGTAGACGCTCGCAAATTAGAACCGCTTTGTTTTTGAGGCAATTCTAATTTCTGAATTATTCTAATTTCTGGACGTTTTTTTTTCGTTTCGTTTCCAATGATAAAGTGTTTTTTTACGTTTATTTAACATTTTAAATGATACACTTTCACTATTTAATAGAGACTGCCAAATAATATGTACACGCGTATCAAATTTCACAAATAAACTAGCCAAAAATGTACATAAATGCGACAAAAAAAAAACAAAAAACATATATAATTTGGTGATTCCCCTTTTTAGTTTTACTTTATTCAAACAGAATAAAAATAAATTGGGGATTTCCTGTGTATTCAAATAACCAAAAAAAAAAAAAAAACGCTCAGAAATTAGAATTTTAAATTCGAATTTCAGAGCGTTTAATGTATTGCAAACATTGATTCTAATTTCTGGACGTTCGAATTACTGAAAGCTCTAATTTGCGAGCGTCTACTGTATGTGACAGCGCATAGAGAAAGGGACCTAAGGGTAAAAAATCATTTTTTTTTTGGTACACCAAAGATACCTTTAAATTTAAATCTTTAAAATGGCTCTCCTGAATAAAACCCTTTTTTTACCCTTAGGTCCTTTTCTATTTTGCGCGTCACATATTAAGTTTTTGGTGTTCTTTTTCCAAAGATTTTTATAAAATTAAATTCTCAAAATTGTTTAAATATATAGCATGTTTCTTAATCACCTGGATTTAGAATTTTTCATACAAAAAGTGGATTTATTAAATCCAGCTTTTATTTGGATAAAAGCACAAATATTTGAAACAGCCTATTAATTTAATGTCAGAAAAAAAAATACGCATAAAAATTAAAAGAGAAACAAAAAAATTGAAAAACTAACAAATAAAAGGTTTTTATTAAATTTTTTTATGAAATATGTTTAGAAAAAAAAACTACACCTCACCAAATACATATTTTCCATATTGGACATGGAGAAATAGCTAAAATAGAAATGGTAATTTTTCACTCTACAGTAAGTAATTAAATTAAATCCAATTAGTGAATTGAAGTGATAAAACTGAAAAGGCAGACTGTTTATCGCTCTTTTATATAAAATATAATTAAAATTTAAAAGTTAGAGTAAAATCCTTCATCATCGAATTCGGTATTAAAAATTAGGGTGAAAGAAGTGTCGGACAGAAAATTATTTTTAAAATAGGGAGAATCTAACCCCATCTGTTGACCACTTTTAGAACTACTTTTTGATTTATTAAATCCAAGTGATTAGAAAAAGCGGCTAATGTGTTAGTAAATTTATTATAGGGTGAAGTTAACGGTGTGAGGTAAGTGGGATAAGTATGTGTGTGGGGTTTTGGGGTCATCAAAAAAAGTGTATTGGACTTAATTGATGACCATGGTATGTTCAAATTTTTTGGTAGTTTAGTTTTTTTTTTTAATTTTAATAGTTCTTGTCCCTAGGCTGTAGTGGTGGGTTCGAACTCGACCCTAGGTAGATGTCGTGTTTTGAAAATGCAACGCAATATATTGAAACATTTAAATAAAAATAATTACCTCAAATTTTGTTTACTGACTAACCACAAATTGTCAGTAACTCCTAAGTTGCATGCAGTATTTCACCATATATCGAAATTTTGTACTAAAGCAGACACTGGATAGGGACCTTGGATTGAACAGGTTTCCGAATCCGTTCACTCGGTTTTGAAGATGTTTTGGCACAAGGTATGATTCGATTGATATTTATAGTTTATTATATGTACTGTAGACCGTACCTCAAAAAAAAAGTTCGCCGTACACCCTCCAATATGAAGTATTTTTGCAAGGAGGTTTCAAAAAAAATTATAAAAAAAAATTAAATTTTTTTTGAAACCTCCTTGCAAAAATATTTCATATTGAAGGGTGTACGGCAAACTTTTTTTAAGGTGGTACGCTCTAATGTACTGTATATTTTAAATAAAATAAAAACAAGCGAAAAAAAGATAAAAAAAATATTTATGTATCAATTTAATAAGTTTTAATGGGGGATTTAGTAATTGGTTTAATTTGAGATTTCATGCAGTTTTCATCACTAAAGCATATTTTCGGCCTAACAAAATTTTTTAATTGTGTTTATTTACCAAGGTTGGTTACCTTTATCGTTATAATACCTTTATCGCTAAAATACCGTTTCAAATTGAATACCGTGACCACTACCATTACCAGATGCCGTTATCGTTACCGATACCGCTTTTTTTATTACTTTATATAAAAAATTAAAATTTTTTAACTTTTTTGTTTTATTATTTTGAGTTTTTTTACAAAAAAATTTATAGATAATTATTTCACTTACTAAAACTACCAGCATCGAATTTATAGCTAATAATCAGTATTTTTAACACTTAAAATTAAAAAAACAGTCTAAATTTATACCTGTTTTTATGTTTTCAACGTATTTTATTATACCGGTACGTACCGGTATTGCTGTTTGGATAACGGTATACCGTTACCGAAACAGTCTTGAACACCGTTACCTTTACCGTTATCGAAACAAACACATTTCGATACCGTTCCCCTTACCGTTATTCGTTCCGGTAACAAACCTTGCTACTTTTAGTAGAAAATTGTTATTTTTTTTCAGATATCAGTTTTCGATTTCTCCAGGGATACCAAATTTGTTTAAATAAAAAACTTAAAATTACCATAACTTTTGATTTCGTCGTGCGATTTTTTTAACAATAACTTTTTTTGGAGGGAAAACTAACGTAGGTACTTTATTTTATTTTGTGTCTTTTTTGTAAGATATTTATTTTAGCAGTTGTTTTTTCCAGAGTTTCCCGATGGCACCCAATTTTTTTAAACACGGTAAATCTTTTAAATCTACAGATTTTTTTAATCATAAATATAGTGTTTTCAACCCCTATAATCACTTTTTTGGAGCATTTTTTTTTTGTCAATATCTAGTTCTGGACACGCAGTTTACCTTTGATATTCGGGAACAAGAAGAAGTCATTGGGTGCCAAATCAGTACTTAGGATGAGTCATTAATTCCATGTTTTGACTGCGCAAAAATTCACCCGTTTGACGAGATGTGTGAGAGCTCGCATTGTCATGATGGAGACCAGTGGCCACATGACCCATTCGGCCGAAGAAACAGGCGACCATTTGCTTCGCTGTGCTTCTTCCATGAACAACTTTGGTTGGATTTCGCTCGTCTTGGAATACCCACACGGTCGATTGCTGTTTTGTTTCCGGCTCATAAGCATATATCCATGATTCGTCACCTGTAACGATTTTATACACGTCTTTTGAAGCACCACGGTCGAACTTTTTAATCATTCCCTTACACCAATCGACGCGAGCCTTTTTTCTCTCTCTCTCTCTTTGATGCATATTCTGTACAGGATGTAAGCGAATCACAGTTATATTATGTATAATATTTGAAAACGTTTCCCTGTTTGCAGCCTGGCGGACCAGTTCTCCAATTGACCGAATGCCAGTCCACGATCTAATATTGCGTAACCAAGACATCTGCTTTCGTCCAATCGCACCCCTACCCTCGACTTTTCCTTGGAGTTTAAGGAGCAGCAGCTCACATTTTCCTCCCCTGACGATGTGACCAAAATATGAAGTTTCACGGATTTTAATCGCATGGAAGAGTTGACGTTTTGTGTTCAACATTCTTAATAATTCGTTATTGGTTACAAAATCTGCCCATGAAACTCGAAGAAGTCTACGATAAGTCCACATTTCAAAACTTTCAAGCTTATTCATGTGGTTAATTTTACGGGTCCAAGACTCCATGGAATAAAGCAGTATTGACCAGATGTAGCGCTTAACCAAACGGAGGCGAAGTTGTATGTCTAATTCGCGACTACATAACATTTTTTTATATTTTATAAAAGAAGTTCTGGTCATTTCAATTCGACATTTGATTTCTTTATCTGCTGTCCAATTTACCGAAAGACATGCACCTATATATTTAAAACTAGATACACATTCTATCGGATTGTTGTTGATAGAAAGTAGTGCATTTTCATGTGGAGTTTTATCGCGACTTACAATCATCACTTTGGTCTTATCTATGTTGATCTTTAGACCATATATGTTGCTGTGTTCTTGGATTTTGTTAAGGAGTGACTAAAGGTTACACCTTCTAAAGCTTCGTGGAATACAGCCTCTGCATATAGATTAAAGAGTAAAGGTGAAAGGATACAGCCTTGCCGTACTCCACTTTTGATATCAATATTATTCGTGTGGCTATCATTGTTTCTGACGTGTGCACTTTGGTTCCAATATAGATTCCTAATGCATTGAATATCCTTTTCATCTATATCAAATCTACGTAAAATTTCCATCAATTTATCATGTTTTACTTATTTTGAGCCATTGATAAATTATGTGGTAACCAACGAGAGCAAATTTTTTTACAACTAAGTGTGCATGCAAAATCGAATGCATTGAAGTGGAACTAATGTGCAAGGATGCCTCTATCTCACGATATGTCACATGACGATCTTGCATTATTAGTTCACGCACTGCATCGATGTTTTGTGGCACAACAACCGATTTGGGACGACCTTCACGGAATTCGTCGGCGACCGAACTACGACCTCGATTGAATTCACTATACCAGCGATATACTGTGGTTTCTGATGGTGCTTTATCGCCATACAAAGAACAGAATTCATCGACACATTCTTGTTGAGATAATCCACGTCGAAAATTGTAAAAAATAATCTACCGAAAACATTCTCTTGAAATTTAAATTTTTTGGCCAAATTGATTTTCCTGACTCACTGAAAACAAAACAAATAACACTTGTACATCAAAACTTTGTGAGTGCGTTTGTGCTAAAAAATGTCAAACTTTATTATGGCGTTGCCAGACGAAATATAAATTGCTATTGACGAAATATAAATATTACTCCTTGTAGTTATAGACAGGGTTGGGAGGCAATACAGCTAAAATACCGTTATCGATTCAAAACCCTTTCAACTGACTACGTTACCCCTAAAATACCGTTACCGAAATAACTGAAAACCCGTTATTCTTAAAATAACGCAATAACTGAAATACTGTTACCATTATTTTTAATTTTCTGCTTTTGGTAATTGCACGTGGCCTTTGAGTATTTTTCGTACATTAAGTTGATAAATTGGTGTTTCTTTTATTTTCGTTTGCTTTTTGTAAAAAAGTTTGCGGTATACCTACACCGAAATAACTGATTACCGTTAACCTTAAAATACATTTACCGAAATAACTGAAAACCCGTTAACATTAAAATACCGTTACCAAAATAACTATAATACCGCTAACCTTAAAATACACGCAAAATATAAAAAAGGGGAAATCACATAAAATAAGGGTATAAGTTACCTAGTTTTAGTATGTATTATAGCTCTACCCAAGTTTTGGGTATAACTTATATAATATGCTTGGCACAAAATAAGAAAACAAAAACTAACAATTAGCACTAATTTATTAAACTTAAGCTATATTTTATTATTAAAACAATTTGATTAATTTAATTAGTTATTTCTTTATTTTATATTACAATTATTACTATTAGGTATATTACATTGCACACTTATTACTATATATTATAAATATATATTTTACTAAAAATACTTATATTAAACAAAAAATTATATTAATTACTTAACGTGTTGACCGCAATGAACTTATGCATATGTTACTTCTTGTACGATAGCTTCCTTCCTTCACATCTTCCTTGGAATATGCACATAGATTTCTCTGAGGCACTATATGATTAAGTTTATTTATTACAATTAAATTTGTATGTTTTATATTGTTTTCGATTCTTTTTTCACTTTTGGCATCTACTTTTCGCCATATTGTTTTATCTTCTTTATTTTTTTTAACAATTTTCAACTATGGCAATTTTAATGCAATTTTTAGGAATTAAACACATTTTACAAATATCTGGCAACAAATAAATGAATTGTAGAACTTCCTAAGTTTATTTTTGGTCTGATACATACAATTTTTTATCATTTTCCATAATATAACTAAATATTGACAATTTTTTAAATAGATAAGAAAAGAAAGTGATTTAAAATAATATAGAAAAGAATAATGTACCAATTAAAAATTATATTTTTAGGTAATTTATATAAAAATTTAGGGGTTTGATTTAAACTAAGGTAATGAAAACTATTTTTTTCTGTAGGAAATAGTTTTTACCAAGCATGTTTGTATAATATAACATACGCTCATTTTTTGCGTGTACCGATACCAAAATAAATGAAACAGCGTTACCCTTCAAATACCGTTACCGTTTCGGTTACCATCCATGGCTAAGGATAAAGATATAAAATTCTAAAAAAAACAAACCTAAAATCTAAAAACAATGAATATAAAATTCTTGTGAATGAAATTTTTCATTAGTATAAAATGCATTCGAAGAAATTTTATATTAAAAGTTATTCAGGTTTTCAAATTTTTCCTTTTCCCCTAAAAAAATAAGAAATAGAATTATTGTCTTTTTACACAAAGTCATGAATTTTGAAGTTTCTTATTTCATTAACAATAAGTATAACACAAGAAAACTAATAGAAACTCTACAATTCCTAAATTTTCATGGTAAAAAGTTGTTTTAAAAAATCTGGGGATTTTAAAGGGTTTCTAAAAAAACGGTCAAGTTTTTTTATATTTTTTTATATACCTTTAGAATTTTTTAAGCATATTTCTCCACCAATAATTTCAAAATGTAAAAGGAACCACTTATTTCCTAACTTCTGGGAATCCACTTATTCTTCCACTATGGGAAACTACACTAACAAAAAGTACTTTACTGACTTTGCTGACTTAGCAAAATTTTAGCGAGGAGGGTGCTAGCAGAAAAATTCTTAATGTCAGCAAAATCGTTCTGCTGAAAATCAGCCAACTGATTTTTAGCAAAAAGATTCGTAAATTCAGCAAAAGTTTTGCTAATGCTTAGTCGATTGAAAATGAAAAATCCTTGCTGAAACCATTAAACATTTTTTCTGAATATTAGGAGACCGAAAAAAGTTTAAAAAAATTTGTAGCGAAATTATACTTTATTTAATTTATTTGTTAAAAATCTAGAAATTGCGTTTTTGTGATTCTCTTGAAATTATTTATGAAACTATGTAATATATGTATAAAATTACCGGCTTGCAAAATGTCATATGTGATTTTTAATAGATTTCCAGGAGAGCGAAAAAACCGTTACAAAATCTACTTTTAAGATATTTTATTGGCTTCATATGCCTTAATAATTCACGACCTCATTTAGTAAAATCATCATTAAGGCATTTGATGCCAATAATATATCTTAAAAGTAGATTTTGTAACAGGTTTTTCGCTCTTCTGAAAATCTATTAAAAAACACATGTGACATTTTGCAAGCCGGTCGACGATATGTAAGCTCTTTATTGTGGGCCTTTGCTTGCAGATTATAAAAATATTACGTTTTTAACAGTCATAAATAAATAATAACAATCAGGCATGTCACAGACGCAAATTGCTTCTCCAGAAGTAAATGGTATTTTTGCATATCTAGACCAAATATAATATATAAACATAATTATTATAAGTTAAGAATGCTGTTTTTAGTAATTTCACTTAAAAAAAATTTGTTAGTGAGCATATTTAGTGGGTTATTTTGTAAAACGCAACGCCTTGCGTTGCTTTGATTTATGTGTAAATTGTTATTGTTACAAAAACAATTTGTATGGAAAACAACGCAACGCAAGGCGTTGCGTATTACAAAATAACCCCCTTATAGTTTTAACATATATTTCGTATGAAGTTAATATGATTTCGAAGTTCAATTTCGTAACGTCTTACTTTTGCTTCTTCAGGTTTTTTGCGTTTTCGTAAATTCTAAAATGTTTAATTAAAACCATTTATGGTCATTTCGTATTTCAACTGCTAAATTTTGATATAAGTTGCCATTTATATTAAAAAAAAAAGATCGCCGATCAAAATTTTAAATTTTAATCTTTCAGAAAAAATTACGTTTTGCTAGTCCATCAGAAAAAATTATTGAATTTACCAATAAAAATCGTTTTAAATGTAATTTTTTTTAGGTGAAATAGTTAAAGATATTTTAGGGAATTCATACCAAGTACTATTGAAAAGCTTTTATGAGTTTAAGCTGCTCTAAATATCAATTACACTTTGGTTTTCGAAAGTGGAATGAAAATGATTTTTTGTTTGTTTTACGTTTCCTGGAGAAGCTTTTAACGTTTTAAGTAGCACTATAAAGCCTGTAGCATACTCGATACTTACGAAAACGTTTTATTTTCAATACAAAATTCTCCGTTGCACCCTAAACTGGAAATTCAGAAGGAAAAAATTGTTTTGGATCATTTTAGAAACAAAATTGCGGAATTGAAATAGCGAAATCAAATCAATTCCGAAAAAAACCTGTGACATGCCTGTATACATATATAGAATAAAATAAAAAAATGTTATAAACTTTTTTGTGTAATTTTATACAGTTTTGGATAACCCTTGACCAACAGCTGTGCAATTTTTTGTTTTACTGGTGGCAACACTGCAAAATTATGCAATTTTTATTATTTCATAGTAACTCTTTGTAAAAATATCACAAAAAAACTATCTCATTGCAGTGTCAGCAATTAATAAACATATTTTAACGTTTTTATGCTTATTGGTCTCTATTTTTGAATATTTTCAGTAGAGATGGTAATTAATTTGATAGCTGTAATCGATAACACAGTGCAACAACCAATGGGATGGGATGAAACCAAAAGCAAATGAAAGTTGACATTTTGCATAACAAACCCTCAAGAGTTTTTTTTAATTTAGTGCGAGATTTTTTTAACACGCTTTTGAAGTTGGTAATTTTGGAACGCTTTCTAACAAGAAAAAAAAATTTGATAATATAATGCTTATTTTTTTTTATTATCCTGGAAAGTTGTGGTATCTTACTGTTTTTAGGGTCGAGGAATCCATTTTTGATATTTATTTTTACCTAAAACTCACGCTAGATAGCTTTGCTCTTTCTTGTAGATGGTCATAGAAAAAAAGGTTTTTTTTACTTTTTTTGAGGCTAAAAAATCAATTTTTAATGTTGGCTTCATTATAAAAACATATTTCTAATGATATTACGAATTCCATTTTATTATTCTCAGTATGTTACTATTACAAAAATGGTATTTTATAAAACTATAAGTTATTCCATTTATCTTAATGATATTTTTGTCTTTTTGGATCCACTAAATCATCATCACTATCGCTGTCAATTTCCATGTTTAAAGAAGCAAAAGCTCCAGAAGCAGTAGATTGTGGATCTGTATATCATCGGTGGTTCTCTTTAACCAACATACATGCGTAAACAACAGTAAATGTCATACTATAAAAATACCATTTTTGTAATAAGCTGTATTTTGTCTCATGCCTATCAACGTTACCCAGCAAAACCTTTCATTACCATGTAATGAGTTTTAGGTATTGAAATCTTAAGTGTTCACTAGTTACCTTTTAATTACTAAACTACTTATTTTAACATGGTGATGTCATTGGAGGAAAGTCATTACACTGATGTTACCTGTAAGTAGTTTATCAGCTGTTCTATAAATAGATGTTGAATATAGATTTAAAAAAATATAAAAATTTAAAAACCAATAGGAGCTGACACGTATTGATCAGCGTACCCCACGATTGTCAGGCAAACACTCTAACCATTAGACCACGACATCACTATGATTTTTAATGCTTTAACTTATGTACACATTTATTGTGGCAACTGTTATACATGTCTATTTTTCACAAAACTTGTTATTAAATACTGCTTAATGAACATCAACATTTCTATAAATAGATGTTTAATATAAATTCCAAAAAAAAAAACAACAATGGAAGCTAACACGAGTTGAGCAGCGATCCTCATGTCTGTCAGGCAAAAACGATAACCACTAGGCTACGCCATAGTTATGGTTTTTAATGATTTAGAACATATATTATTGGTTTCAGCTATTGTGAAATAGTAATGTGTGGGGTATAATTATCGGTAAGTCATTACATTCAGTTTAAAAGTAATTCAACGGGTAATGAGATATGAGATCTAAGTAATGCATGTAGTAATGACCAGTCATTACAAAGTTTTTGCTGGGAAGTTACGCTAGACATGAAAATGTATAAACGTTGAGCGTTAAACATTGATAATTATCCGTGTTAAAACTTAACGTGCATACGAAAAGTAATATGTTTTTATGCACTTTGGGTCTTCTTTTGAATTAACGGATATAGTTAAGTCGAAAGCACGGCTATAGTAACGTACTGAGAATAATAAAATGTACTTCGTAATATCATTAGAAATATGTTTTATAATGAAGCCCTCAAAAAAAAGTAAAAACACCGTTTTATCTACGACAATCTACAAGAAAGGACAAAATTTGTATGACAGCGTGAGTTTAAGGTAAAAATAAATATCAAAAATGGATCCCTCGACCCCAAAAACAGTAAGATACCACAACTTTCCAGGATAATAGAAATAAATAAGCATTATTATTATTTCAAATTTTTGATGATTTTTTCTTGTTAGACAGCGTTCAAAAATCACCAACTTCGAATGCCTGTAAAAAAATCTCGCACTAAACTAAAAAAAACCCTTAAGGGTTTTGTTATGGAAAATCTCAACTTTCATTTGCTTTTGATTTCATCCCATTCCAATTCGGAAAGTTCAATTTTGTATCACTGTGTAATTATTTACACGCATTTTAGAATGTATCGAATCCTGGATGAGAAAGTGAAGAACTGACACTGACGACATGAAGCTCATACTGCCGAATAATACACTTCATATACAATTTTTCGACCAACTTATTTTTTTTTGTAAGCGGGAGGTTAATAACAACCCATGCATTTTGACCAGCGAAACCCTTTGTGTTCTACCTTCTCACTTAATTACTTCGTAATATCTGTTTGGCTGGGTAGTTTCTTAGAATGAAAAGTAGCTCATTATTGCAGAAATCATAATATTTGGGGAGCTGTCTGTTACTTTACTTTTTCAATAATACACTTGATGCAAAGAATCAAGTTTATAGGAAATGTCATTTTTTTATTTTTCTCGTTGCAAGAAACTACAATAGTGGTTAACACCTTATACATATGTGAAATAATGGTTTCAATTGCACAACTAACATTCTTGCCCAGCAGAAACATGGTAACGACAGGTCATTACCATACGGATTACCAAGTAATGATAGGTCATTACCTTTTGCATTACTTTAAAATACAAAATAATGACTTACCGATAATTAGTTATAGAAGTACTTACATATTCGTGTAAAGTAATCACTTACTGGTAATTGATTAAATAGGTACTGATTAAGTCTTTTTTATATTAATATTTTTGAACTAAATAGGAAATTTTCCAATGTAAAAAGCTTTTTGTTCCAATATGACCAACTATTTTACAATGTAGGGTAACCACTTATTTCCTAACTTCTATCTTTGTGAGTAACTACGTATTCTTTCGCTATGGGTAACTCGTTATTCGCACTTTTTTTGTAAGCGAGAGGGTAATGACCACCCATGAATTTTTGGACATCGCGAACAAAAGTAATGTTGCGAGTAAATAGCCTGGTAAGTAGTGAAACCATTTGCGTGCTACTTACTCGCTTATTTACTCGGTAATGTCTGTTTTTGCTGGGTGTATTTACAAAATCAACTTCAGAAACCTTTGCGAAGTGAGGTCACAAGAATTTAAAAATAGATGCGGAGGCACACAGAAGTTAAAAAAATATATACTAAAAGGATGAGTAAAATATTTAGACCAATCTATGTTTTATACTTTCCGAGATAGTATGGGGGAGCAAGTCTTTCAAAGGGTCACGTATGTCGCACTTCCCATATTCGTATCTACAGTTATTTTTGCATTCCATTCAATGAGGTCCAGCATGAAGGCATAAAGTTGTTGAGTTTAACTTGACTATATTCTTTTATTGCAATCATGTAGTTTAAGTTGACAGCTCATGACAAGTTTTACTTTACTGGCTTTTAGATGCTTTTAATTATAATGTTATTGTTTTGTTTCGTTCCTATGTGTGTGTTTGTCCTTTGTTTTAGTTTTTTGTTTTGTTTGTGTGTTTTAATGAGAAAAAACTACGTGTTAGCTAGCAGTGGTTGTTTGGTGTTCTTGTTATTTTTCTCAAACAATGAATTCACTTTTACATCTGGACATTTCCAAAGCAACCTTGGGTCAACAAAGTGCGGCATTATTATCCTTGCGGCTTTGCACTGTTTTTTTATGTTTTATTTTATTCAACAAAATAGACAAGAGTTACCATGGCGACAAAATATTAGCTCAACGAAAAATGTAACAAAATGTTTTTTAACATGTAAAACCGAACCGTAATAATATAAACAAACCTGATGGACATCGTTTGGTCGATAATCAAATTAATTTGAAAATGCTTCGGTTAGCAGAGTGTTTTGGTCATGCAATGCAAAGTTATTAACAAAGTTATGAACATCTGCAAATTTGTGGCAAGGTGTGTGGGTGTTGGGTTTGGTATTAGTTGTGTTGGCAACAATATTACTCACTCACAGTTGCAAAATGATGTGGTGACACCTGATGAACGAAAAATCAGCCTAATGCAAATTAATTAATAAAGTACATTTAGGCAAGTGAACTTCCCAGTTGGAAATATCATCAAGACGACTTCAAGACGGCTTAGTGACATGTCGCTGTCAGTGCTGACTTGCTGATCCGGTCCCATACAAAATCCTTAAGACACCTGATGACATTTTCATACAAATGTAATAATGTCATCACGACAAATCATCAAGTGGTCTTTACGCGGATTAAATGATTACATATTCTTAAGAGATCTGGAGGAATTGTTTCCACAAAAAGCGGATGACACCTCATGCCTCTTCAGCAGTCCGTCACATGTAGTGACTTATTCATAATATTTCACTAAGACGTCTTTAAGATATATATGTATCATTCATTCTTTTGTTTAGAAACAACCAGTTATAAAGTAGACAAGAGCATCTTCCAAATATCGTTTAAATTCATTACATGCGATATACAGTTAAAAAGTTATGGCACTTCAAATTTAAGCACTTTAAGCATTTTTATGAAATTTATGAAAATTAAAAAGGCGCATAAAATCGCGAGTTTTTACAAATTTCGAGATCTGAAAAAGGCTATGTGCAAGTGCGACTATAGAGTATTCATGTACAAAATATAAATAAACTCGGAGAACCTAAGAAAAAAAAATCGTAATTTTTCAGTGTTCTTTCATGGAATGAATGATATATATTAGACCGACTCACGAAAAAAAGTAAAAATGTGCCCCCCTCAAAATAAAGCTTGGTTTGTTTTATGATGATTCCCAAAATATTTCGGGTCTAGCAATGAGATCTCAAGAGCTGGACCATTTTAAAAAAACGTATTTTTTTTAGTTTTTTTAAGAAATTTGCCTCTTCGGTAAAAACAACATACTCAATATGGATATCATATGAAAGGTTTTTTAGAGGCGCGTCCAGCGGTATATAAAATATGTTAGAGCATATCCTGACATGTCCTATTTTCAAGGATATTCTATAAAAAAAAACAAATTTTTGCATCTTTTGTACGAAGATATTTGTGATTGAAATGTCAAACTTACATAACATAATCTCTAGACGATTTAAGGGAACACGTGTTTCAGATTTTTTTGAAATTCGCGATTTTTCGCGTTTTAACAGAAATTCAATGTGGTTGAAACAATATGTTCTAAATAGGGCAATATGGATACCAAAACTTTTCTTTTGACAAGTAAATCATCGCTAAGTGGATATAGTTTGGAATTTTGCAAATTTTGTTAAAATTTATGACGTCTTTGGCCCTGAGTGTTCCAGTCAAGTGCTGAGTTGGCGATTTCGTTTGTTGGTCTGCGTAAGGTATATCCTATCCAGGACCATTTACGGCGTTTTATTTCGGTTTCGAAAGGAACACATTTTGCCAAAAACGATAATTGGTTACCAGTGAGGCCAAAAAATTCGAAGAATTTGTATTAAGCAACGGTTTACAAAGGTTTGAAGTTTACCCAAGGTGAATTTAGTAGTGCTCCAAGTAGCTATTCAACAATACCGCTTTAACGATGCTATTAAAGATTTTTAACTTTGTGGTCTTTGAGATGTTCTTGGCACGCCAGACTAAAATACTTCTATCTTTGACATTCTTACAGAATTTTCTATTTTACTAAGTGAATACAAAAACAAACAAAATATTCTTGTGCAAATTTTTACATTCCCGTGAAAAAACGATTAGATTTGATCAATTTATTTTTTATCCAATTGTATCTATTCATATTAAAGAGTGAATAACAACGTATAAAATTAAATATGAATTTACCTGCGATTCCGATTTTCAAAATTTTCTTATTCGTTGCCTTATATAATCATATCCTAAAAAATCTTTTCTCTTATATCATTTTATATGTCATATACAAATACATATACTTGATCAAATTATATCTCGTTGAAGATACATTTTTATATTGCTTCGAACAACACTTTATAAAATTAAATGTGACCCAAGAATATTTTAGATAAAAGTATTTACTATCTCGAATCGAATAAAATGTATGTGGATTTAAATACAATTATATACTTAATAATTCAATACAAAATTAAAAAGCTGAGCTTATATGTTATGTTGCATCTAGGGTTTCTAATGACCCAGAATTTTTTCATTTCTGGGTTAAATGAGATATACCAATGTCGCACTTTTTAATTACAATATCTAATCTTAAATGTAATGAAAGAAATAATAAGAAAAGTAACTGCACAGAGAAAAAATTATAGTTAAATCAATTACTATATCAGATTTTAATTAACATTTGATTTTTTACGAACACTTTTTAAATAAAGTATGAATATTAGAGCTAGCGTTATAGTCATCGATTAGTAGGATATTTTATTTAAATAAGAAACTTTGAAACAAAATTTTCTAATTGGTGGCTATAATACTGATCCTTATTAAAGTAAATTATAGTTAAACTTTATTCGGCGGCATTCAATCATTGATAGTTATCAACAATCAATTACCCATATATCCCTTGCTTTGAACGATTTTTTATAAAATAAATGCGAAAAATGCCAATTTTCGTAAAATTCTTAAAAAGTTCCCAAAATTTCTGCGTTTTAAATATTTTAAACGCTTTCTGACTCGGAAGTGCTATTTACTAACATACAAAATTGAGTTTACGCAATACTTTAGCCAATTTTAAAAATAATTGTGAATGGCAATCGCAAAAAAAACATTTTCAAAAAATTTACGCTAATTCTATGAAAGTATGTGATGATATCCCGTTCCTGGTAGCCTGACATTAACTTGATATAACTTAAACTGTAGTAAATTACAGCTGTTCTCAAAATTTAATTTTATTAAATAAAGCATACACCCCATAGAAAAACTGAGAACATTTGAAAATTTTGGTTTCATTTGTATACCACTACATAACTTTTCAGCAAATATGGAGGTTATTTATGTAGTGAATTTTTCCGCTAAGTCTAGGGATTAAATTTGGTATTGATTTAAAAGTTTACAAATGTGAGTAAAAAAATTAAATGAATGAAAAAGTCATGTAAGTTTCAAATAATTTTTTCATTTTTCCTACTTTTAAATGGTGCACGAATTCAACAGATGAAGGAAGACTTTAGAACCTAAGACTTGGTATGACCTAGTTTTAAAGTATAGTCTACCTGTCTATGTCAGTCATTTCTCTCATTTCCAAAAACAGCCCTTTAAAGTCAGTTCCAACAGATATTCGAAATTTTTTGATATCACTTATAGTTGCTTTTAGTTCCTTCAAAATTTTATCTAAAGACTATTTCACTTGATTTTAAAAGAATTTTGTGGTATTTTAGTTAGTATTTGGTTTTTAAGCTTTTTTGCCATTTTTTGTAAGCAAAAATGAAGAAAATTATTAAGTTTTTACCGAATTGGAAACACTATTTACCGAATTGGAAACACTATTTACCGAATTGGAAACACTATTATATATACAAATTTTTAATTAGACATGTTTTCTGAACCTTTTTATCGATTTTAAAATGATTGAGATAAAAAATAACATCAAAACAAAAAATTCAATTTCGTTAGATAAATAATACTCCTAATAAAATTGAAGTCATCCACGCAAATGGTTTGTACTAGAGATGGGCAAGTGAGCAGAATTTTGCATGATTCAAGTAAATCACACGCGATCACGCGTTAGTGTGAGTGAAATTACAAACTACTCACGTGAACGTGAGTGAGTGTGATGAAAATCCGAATTTCCTCACGTGAACGTGAGTGATTGTGAGTAGAAAAAAATTTCGTAAGTGATTGTACGTGATTGAAATTTTTTTTCGTGAGCGTGAGTCAAAATCCACTCACGTGCCCATCTCTAGTTTGTAAACTTTTTTACAAAACAATTAATTATGGTCCCAGAAATCAAAATTATTTCATTCTTAAAATTCTGGGACAACCAGACATGTAGACGTTGTATGTATAACAAGTTAACTAGTTTGGGTGGGTGTAAATAGAGATATAACTCGAAAACATATTCACATGTATGTGTTCTTAAACAACTGTAATTTACGCTACAATCTAAATAGTTATCGAAACACATGGAATATATATTTTTGTTGTTTTGTTTTTCGTTTTTGTTTTTGCTACGATAAGACAACGCAGCTAAACAAATACGAGTACATTGTACGTGTTTGTATATCTCAGTCAGAGCTTTGAATAATTAATTCGTTTTGGAATGAATTCCCTAACAATTCACCGAATTCGTTCAACTGAATGCGTTCAACAAAAAAACAAATTCAAAGAATTAATTCAATTGCTACAGTTCTTTTTATTAAATCAAGTGAATTAATTGCTTACTGAATTAATTCACCACCGAATTCGTTCAATTTAATTTTCGTTCAGTGAATTAAAAAAAAAAAAACGTTTCGTGAATTAAAAAAAAAAAAGTTCAGTGAATTAAAAAAAATTACGTTCACTGAATTGAAAAACAAAACATTACGTTCACTGAATTGAAAAGCGAAAAATTACGTTCACTGAGTTCAAAAGCTGTTTTCTGTCGTTCAGTACACAGTGGAGTGTTTTCAAAATATTTTGGCAATAATTCAGCCATTTCTTATTTGTGCCTATTCTTTATATAAAAATAGAAAACAAATTTGAGATAAGATGAAAAAATCCCACAACTTTCAAAACACTATGAAAATTTTCCAAAAATGGGATGTTTTACTCGCATTCCGAATGGTCTGGGGATGAAAAATTTACAAGTGGAGAATATTTTTTCCATTACGCCCATCTTAAAGAAGTATACTTTCAGAAAAATATAAATACTATATGTGTTTTTAAGGAAACTTATAATCTCGGAGCAAAACAGTCTTGCTATGGGCGTGTGAAGTTTCATCTCATACCAACCAATAACGGCTGAGTTATTTCCAAAATATTTTGAAAACACTTCACTGTGTTCTGAACGGCAGAAAACAGCTTTTGAATTCAGTGAACATAATTTTTTGTTTTTCAATTCAGTGAACGTAAGTTTTGTTTTTTTAATTTACTGAACGAAAAATGAAATTGATCGAATTCAGTGGTGAATTAATTCAGTAAGGAATTAAAATTGAACGCGTTCCGTGCAATTACCGAAAGCAGAAAATTAAAAATAATGGTAACGGTATTTTAGGGGTAACGGTATTTAATTTATTTTGGTAACAGCATTTTAAGGGTATCGATATTTCATTTATTTCGGTATCGGTATTTTAAGGATAACGGTATTTCAGTTATTTCGGTAACGCTATTTTATGGATAACGGTATTTCGGTTATTTCGGTAACGGTATTTTAGGGGTAACGGTAGTCAGTTGAAATGGTTTTGAATCGATAACTGTATTTTAGCGGTATTGCCTGCCAACCCTTTTCTTTTGTGAATTCATTAATTGAATTTTTAATGCAAAATTCAAAAACTGAATTAAAGAATTAATTCTTCAAAACTCTGATCTTAGTACATAATGTTCTTTCAAGTCAAGAACAAATTATTTTGTTGGACAAATTTTATAAATGGACAGACAAACGAATAACGATGGATGAATGAAAAATAAATAGTGGTTATGTACATATAAATATGTAGTTAAAAAAACTTGACTAATAATTATTGTAGTAGGCACATGCATGCAAACATTGCAGTACGAAAATGTTTCAAAATCGTATTATTTTACTCTGAAAAAGATTATCTGCATACATAATCCATTAGTTTAGTTTATTTACATCCATTCCAGTACAACAAGAATTAATCTTATAATTATAGTACAGGAACTTTAATTGTTAAAATTGTGATTTTAAAAATTTAGAGTCACATATAATAATAAAATAATTAATATAAATAATCAAATAAATAATTAAAATAAAAAATAAATAATTAAACAAAAACATATTGCAAAAAATTAAAGAAATACCAATTCTTAAAATGAATTGAAAATAAACTCGAGCACAGTGTTCAAAAAGAAATTTTTTAAAACTCGAAGCGTTGATGTTTAGCTGTTGAGTTTGAGGGAGCATGTTCCAAAGACTTATTGAATTTATGAAGAATTGCCATTCAGATACGAGGTAGTGATGACTTGGTGGAACTACCTTATTTCCTCTGTTTGTTCCGATGCCAAAACGGAGTTTCTCATAGATCGGTTGCGGGTTTTAGTCTAAATTTGATTGCCTAACTGACATATATATTCTCAGTAGTAATAACTAAAGCCTAGGGGTAACCCCGTAACTCGATTCGAAGAAAAATTTTCGCATTCGTAAATCTTGCGAATATTGTTAAAAATATAATTTTGTATAAAAATTCTACTTTTTAATTTAATTTTATCCTAAAACTTGTACACTACACATACAAATTCAAAAAGTAAGAAATACGAAAAGTACAAAATTTACGAATTCGAAAATTTTTTTTTGAATCGAGTTACGCGGTAACCCCCCTGGTTAAGTTATTAAAAATAACCATTTTTCAACTTTCAAATGCAAAAATTTGGCAACAGCAAGCTGACTTGAAGATTTTTAAATACACTCAGAAAAGAGATTCGGTGCTGGTAACCGCATTTGTAGCCAATCGAATGGTTCCATTGTGACAGCTGAGTTTTTCAGTTGTGACAACACAAAACCAATTGAGACAGGGCTAATTTGGCTGTGTCAATGGTATCTCAGTTGTATCAAGAATTATTCGGTATTCGCATCCGAAAAATTCATTTGATGCAACCAAAGCATTCGATTGGCAACAAATAGGGTCGTCAGCATCGAATCTATTTTCTGGGTGTAAAAGTATTTTGTCGGGATGTGTAATTTGATAAAATTTTATATTAAATAATGACGTTTTACATTTTAGTGTCAAATTATCAATCCTAATTTTCATCAATTTCATGCTCAAGTTACTCAATAAAAAACATTATACGAGCGTTATTATCAAAATGTCGATTTTTTAGAAAGCGTTATTAAAAAAAAAATATTTTAGAGGCTATTTTTCTTTCATTAAAATTATATAAATTGGTTAATTGGAATTTATTCCTTTGGATGACAAGAAAATTGCCAAATTGGCAACAGTGAATTTCAGATATTTTTTGGGACACATTTTTCGATGCGAGAAATAACGCATTTTCTGACACAAATGTCATTAAAATACGTCAATGTACACAATATTATATATGAATCCGTGCTTTTTAAAAATACTACAAATAGTATTTTAAAATCTTTTTTCTTTTCATATCCTTATTTAAATTTTTTATAGAAATTACAAAATTTTATTTTATTTACAAAAAAGCAGGTAAACCGGTTGTTTTACAATTTTTGTATTAATTTTTCTCAAAACCACAAAAACATTGAACAAATTTATTTGTCTCTATCTCCCAGATAATGAAAAGATGATATTGTTACAAATATAATTTTTGAATTTTTTTCCAAATACTCGTATAGCCGAAATATCTTTCAAATGATGAAGGAAAGATAATTTCAAAATAATACTTGATTATTTTCATTCAAATGCATAATAAAAGATATCGCTAGGAAGATATCGGGGAAGATATCACCCAAATGTTTGCAGGGATATTTCGTTAAATAAGTTGAAGGAGCGCAAGGTGTAACTGGCTTTGTTTTCTTACGTGTTCTTTTGTTATGTTTGTGTGTGCCTGTTCGTATTTTTCAATTTGTAACGTTTTTAGCGATAAATTGTTAGTACTTGCGTTTATCTGAATATAATATTGTTTTGTTTTTAATTGCCGGCTTTGATTTGTAATGCAAATAGTAAAAAAAAAAATATGAAGCAAGTCAAATGAATATTGTTTTCTCGCTTTCTTCGTATGTGTATTTGTAGTACATTAAAGGTACCACAATAAAATGTTTGACGATATTTGAACAAATGGTTGTTAATTTACTGATAGTGCATTCATAGAACACAATCTATGACTGTGTAAACTTGGTCACATCATATCATGAAGAATACGAGGGTACTTTCATATGAAGTCTTTACACCTTAATTAAAACTAATTTTGGTAGGTCTTATACAACAATTCCTTGCTTGGCAACTCCTTTTGTTTCCGTTAGTGATATTTGATGTTTTTATAGCCTCGATTCCATTTCTAACTCATCAGAAAAAATTTTGGGACACCATAAATTATTCTCCTATGCTCCAGCTTGGAACGACGGGAATAAATATATATATGTATGCACAGCGCATGCTACGGGGACATAGCGCATAGTATCAAGACATTTGTGACTCATTTACAGCATAGTTTGGGCACATTTTTGGCCATGTCTCCGAACTATGCGCACCACATACATATATATATAAATTATATACACCCTTCCAGGCACGTAGTTAGGAATGTTTTTGGGAGCGGGGGGGGGGGGGGGATTTAAATTTCTTTGTTTTGTTTGTAGATTGGACGGTGTACGGCGAACTTTTTTTTGAGGTACGGTCTAATGTACACGCTCCTATTATTCACTTGAGGTAGGTCCGAGAGCGATTCCCAGGAATCAATTTTTATGAAACATGTCACCCTGTGACTGTTTCATGTCATTCGGTGAAGACAAAAAATCGAATGAGAAGCCTTTACTACACTGATAGAATTTTGTGCATAGTATTAATGAATTTGTTCATTAATCCAATGATTTTTTTCATTGAAAAGTCCCCAAAGAACGCGTTCATTAGATCAATGAAACATATTCATTAAATGAAAACTAATTGTAAAATAAATTTTTTTGCGTTACTTTTTTATTTATTTTTATTTTATTAATTTTTATTTGTACATATATTTTTTTTCGTTTTTATAACGTTTTTGACATCTCCCTGTAGTCGACTTGAACCCGCAATCACCAGAATGTAAACATTATCGCGTTACCGATTGATCTAAATAGCCAAAACAAAATGATGTCATTATTTGGACTTTTATATTTAAATAATTTCAGTTTGCAACCCTAGCGTTCATTACTGGAACATATATCTATTTTAGTAATTAGCAAATTCAAAACCCTTATAAAAATTATAGCATATCTTACGGGTTAGTTGAAAATATATAATGAAAAAATTCATTAAATTAATGAATTTTTCATTAACTCAATGAAATTTGTTCATTAAATCAGTGAATTCAGATTAATGAAATCGATTCATTAATAGTATGAACGAAAATTCTATCAGTGTACCCTACTAAAAAAAATGATTTGACTTTTGATATTATATATAATTATATCCGAAAAATGAGAACATCTAATTGTATCAAATTAGATCGTATTATGATCATATTAGATCTAATTTGACACAATTATATGTAATTTGATGAAAAAAGATATGGTTTGATACAATTTTATCCGGATTTTGTCCTCATCCAAATTTATAAAATATAATATAATCATATCCAACTAGATATAATGGTATATAATTCGATACAATTATACATAATTATATGAGGCATATTAAATTATATAAAGGTGTATATATAATTGGATATTGTAATATGTTGCACTGTATATTGTGCAATATATAACAAGATATAGTTATATATTTAGGATATAATTTCGTAAAATTTTATATAATTATATCTTGGTATATATGTCCCAATGCATAATTATACAAAATTTTATATAATAACATATGACTATATCAAAACTTTTTTACTTGGCTTCGCAATATATAAGTGTGAGTTAGCAACAAAAAAAAAACCCCAAAGAAAATAAACAAATCTACACGAAACGAAGGGTTTTTGTTGAAAGCACAGTACATGACCGTAGGGTTTGTGTTCGTCATCAGACAAACGCAAACGATACGCTCGGTTTGTGTACAAGCACACAACCGCTAAATCGACATATAGGTTGTGTTCCTTGGGCGTACTGTACCCTACATGTTGTGTACATTTTATTTTCCTATTCTGATTGTCATAATCGATTGTAGAGTTTTAAAATTCGCTATTAAAAACTAAAAATACAATTATTCTTAAGTATTAATTCATTCCAAGCCAAAATTCATCCATTTTGTGCAATAATGCAAAAAATAAAAAAAATTTATAAATGTTTTTATTATATGTACCCTACGGGGAATGAGGAGTCAATTGCCCTCCAAGGACCTATCCCGTGACCGGTCAACCGAAGGCATATTACTAAATTAGTACAAATATGAACCAAAGAGAATGAATTAATTTTCTAAGTATTTTCTGATTCGTTACTTTCACTGTTGCTTTTATAAAACTTGACCGATACCGAAATAAAAAACAAAATTCGCCGCATATTTTTATACCCTACACCACTATGTGGTCAGGGTATTATAAGTTTGTGCTGATGTTTGTAACACCAAAAAATATTGGTCCTAGACCCACCTTATAGTATACCGATCGGTTCAGAATTTTTTCTTATTTCGATTTAACGATGTCCGTCTGTCCGTCCGTCCGTCTGTCTGTCTGTCCATGCAATCTTGTGCGCACTCTACAGGTCGCAGCTATTAAGATATTTTGATGAAATTTGGTACGCAGACCTATGTTGGCCCAAGGACGAACAAGTTTGATTTTTTTGAACATCGGTCCATGTCTAGACCTAGTGCCCATATAAGGGTCCTACCAAAATTATATTGTTTATACGCTGCAGGTCGTAAATATTAAGATATTTTGACGAAATTTAGTACACAGACCTATGTTAGCCCAATAACGCAGCCTATTGATTTTGGTGAACATCGGTCCATGTTTAGACCTAGTGCCCATATAAGGGTCCTACCAAAATTATACTGTTTATACGCTGCAGGTCGTAAATATTAAGATATTTTGATGAAATTTGGTACACAGCCCTACATTGGCCCAATAACGCAGCCTATTGATTTTGGTGAACATCGGTCCATGTTTAGACCTAGTGCCCATATAAGGGTCCTACCAAAATTATACTGTTTATACGCTGCAGGTCGTAAATATTAAGATATTTTGATGAAATTTGGTACACAGACCTATATTGGCCCAATAACGCAGCCTATTGATTTTGGTGAACATCGGTCTATGTTTAGACCTAGTGCCCATATAAGGGTCCTACCAAAATTATACTGTTTATACGCTGCAGGTCGTAAATATTAAGATATTTTGATGAAATTTGGTACACAGACCTACATTGGCCCAATAACGCAGCCTATTGATTTTGGTGAACATCGGTCCATGTTTAGACCTAGTGCCCATATAAGGGTCCTACCAAAATTATAATGTTTATACGCTGCAAATCGCAAATATTAAGATATTTTGATGAAATTTGGTACACAGACCTATATTGGCCCAATAACGCAGCCTATTGATTTTGGTGAACATCGGTCTATGTTTAGACCTAGTGCCCATATAAGGGTCCTACCAAAATTATACTGTTTATACGCTGCAGGTATTAATATTAAGATATTTTGATGAAATTTGGTACATAGACCTATGTTGGGCCAAGGACGAAGCCTATTGATTTTGGCGAACATCGGTCCATGTTTAGAACTAGTGCCCATATAAGGGTCCCCCCAAAATTATATTGTTTATACGCTGCAGGTCGCAAATATTAAGATATTTTGATGAAATTTGGTACATAGACCTATGTTGGCCCAAGGACGAAGCCTATTGATTTTGGTGAACATCGGTCCATGTTTAGAACTAGTGCCCATATAAGGGTCCCCCCAAAATTGGCTTGGTTACAAACTGCAGGTCGCAAATATTAAGATATTTTAATGAAATTTGGTGCGCTGACTCACATTATAGAAAATTTTGACATAAACCCCATTTTCACCCATTCGAATTTCGGATCCAAACAATACACCAGACTGGTGTAGGGTATTGTATAGTCGGCATGCCCGACTTTAACCTTTTTACTCGTTTAAAATATTTTTTTTTATTTATTTTACTCTTTTATTTATTTTGAACTTTATTTTTTTACGATTGGCTTATTTTAGCTCTTATTTTAAATTTTTATAATTTTTTGCTAAAAAATTTTAAGTTTTGTATTTTCAATGTTTTATAATGTTAAAGCTGTTTTAGTTTTAACAATTGGTATTTCATTTAATTTTCTTTTTAACTTAAGGGCAATTTTTTAAATTTTTATTTATATTATCAGAGTTTTTGAGGTAATTTTCTAATTTTTAATTAATTTTTTAATTTAATTATGTCCAACGCAAAAAACGAGTCAACTGCCATTAAAGGACCTATCCCGTGACCGGTCAATCGGGGGCATACTAAAGCCACTTCCACTATATTTGTGTGTGTGTTAGTGTTGTTTTCTTATCTATTTTTTTCTTTTCCATTTTTTTTATTTGCTTGTAGTGTTTGTTTTTTCTTTTTCTTTTTTATTTGAACAGAAACGAAAAATATACATATAACTTTACCATCAGCCAGCCATCACGCATAAGCAACATAAGTCAGACGGTAGGGCGTTTGCCTTACAAGCAGGAGGTTGTGTTATCGAGCCCCACTCCAACGCGAAGTAGATTATTTTTCATTCTTAATTTTATATTAATTTATTTGAAAAGCTATTTTTAGACACACCACCTTACTGTCACAAGGTGTCTAAACTGTGGCAATTGGTCATTTCCAATGACAACGCCATGTTAAAGTGATATGTCTCTTTCAAACAAAAAGACCGATCAACGACCGGTCTCCGCCCCCTTGGGACCTATCCTGCGTGTCATCTGGGACCGGTCCCTTTCCCCGTAGGGTATGAACAAGTTGTATGAAAAAGTTTTGGGAAGAAAATATCATGTTAAATTCATACAGTTTACGAAAAAATTTATTCTATTTATGAAATATTTTTTCCTATGTACGCGTTCATTTTAGTTTTTTCTGATTTATTCTACACTCATAAAAAAAAGCCCGTACAAATTGTTCAAAATTCTACTAAAATAACAGGAAATAGTTTGCGCCAGCAGAATTTTCAATGAAGTTTAAAATCATGGTGTGCTAAATTTAGGTAAGCTGAATTTTACATACTACTAAATATACGGACAATTTCAGTTAAATTAGGTAGGAAATTTGAGCTGAATTCAGCAGAAATTTTACCTGATTTAACTACAAATTTCCTTTAAAATGTCGCTTTCTTCCTCGATTTCTATTTCCGGGATATGACCCTAGACGGGCCCATATTTATTATTGGGAGTATGTGTGTCTGATAAGGGTTACTTTATAGGTACAGAGTGACGAATTTTTGTCCATTTTGCTCTATCTCGCTTAGTTTCCGAGATACAAACTATTTTACGATCTTATAATAAAAAAAATTAAAATATAGCACCATCTCTATGTGATATTGATAGCAGAGACACAAAAATATAATAATTAAAAAATAATCGTGGTTTAAATTAGCTGAAAAATTTGTAAAGTTAAGAAACACAAACTACTAAAAATTAGCATGTAAAGTTAATTCAAATACGGCTGAAAGTAGTTGTAATGCTAAATTAGATTTACAAAAACTATTAGTTCAATCCTAAATTTGAAGACAAAATAACAGGAAAATTAGTTCAATAGAATCAGAACGCGTTTAACAGACTTTTGTACTAACTTTTTTTTATGAGTGTATATCAACATAATCGTTGTTGATCCGAACGAATATGAATAAAATGAATGGTATGAAAACGACCAAAGCGCAACAAAATCACTTGGTTTGATTGATTTAAAATCAGCAAGCAATATTTATGTGTATTTGAGTATATTCAGCGCTTGAACGGAAACGAATGTTTATTCGGCTGTTGATTACGTATGATGGTTTTACAATCAGCAGTTACAGTTCTCTGTCATGTATTACATTTCCAGTTACCTTAGTGTGTGGAGTTTCCGGCTGGCAATTTGGTGGCCTGGGTTCGATTTCCATCATAACCATGTTTTATTAGAAGAAATACTAATAAATATTTTTTCTTAATTTTTTGAAAATCTGTTTTTAGGCTACCTACTTTTGCGTTATGGGAACGGTAGCGCCAACCAACGGTTGTCTGCTGTTATCAATGGGGTCAGGGCAATACTATCAACATTGTTAATCACCAACCAACCAGTGGTACCATATATTTGTTTAAGAAACTGCAAAAAAAATTTTTTTTTTGATAGAAAACCCGTTTTTCTAAATTTTCAGAAATTCAAGGATCCCGAAGTACAGATTCGTATCCCAGGGTCTCAATTTTTAAAATCTCGAGATTTGAAAAATCTATTCGCGTTTGCAATAAAACATACAAAATTTTAAACTTAATTGACTTAAAATTTAAATGCATCTTTCAGGGGTCTAAAATAAATACTTGTGTAGGTATTCCATCATGCAGTGAGCGTGTGTAGCAATTTAATTTAAGCGGCTTTCAAAGAAATGAGTCTTTTGTTACTTTTTCTGATTAATAATTTAAAAAATACATTTGGGGCAAACCATTTAAGCATTCTTCATTTAGACTTTAGTTACTAGTTACAAAAAAAGTTAAATAATTAAATTATCTTAAATTCTTTTCGTTTACTTAACCTTCTTTTTCAATTTTAAACTCTACAATTTTCTTGAGCTTACCCAGGTGGAAATTATGTGTGGTAACAAAAAAGAAGCACTGGCAAAGCGCAAGTAGACCGTGGTCTTACAAAAAGAAGTACTGGCAAAGCACTAAATTTGGACGCCTTCCCAACGCTTTTAAAGGGTGAATTCCCAGCGCTTGTTTTCCTATAACATTATTTTATTTTTGAAAAAGAAACTCCAAAAGAGTGAATATTTAAATAATTTTTGACTCCACAATACAATAACTCCAAGAATCGTCTATTTTTAGAGTAATTTAAAATTCATTAGTGATGAGGCCTCATTATTTGGTGGCAGAGAAAACACTTGATTTTTATGTTTCTTGGTGCTATCTCAATACTTTGCAAAGCATTAAATAGATCGGTGTTATCATTTGAGTGTCACGAAAGCACTTTAATTTTTTTTTATATGAGCGTTGGCAAAGCATTTGATTTTTATGTTTATGGGTGCTTTCCCAGGGCTTGGTAAAGCATTGGCACCACCGTGGAACAGTGTTATCATTTGGGCGTTGGGAAAGCGCTGTTAACAAGCACTCATACCACCCATTTCGGTGCTTTGCCAGTGCTGGTCCCTTTGTAATTTTCTACCTGGGTAAGGTTTGTTTTTTATTTATAAAAAGTTTTTTATTTTCGATATTTCGCTACTCCAATGTGTAGCATCTTCAGGAAATGACAATTCAAAAAATAAAATTATCTTAAAATATCTGAAACTATACACCACAGTACAATTTAGTAATTTCAATTAACGGTGAAAAAATAGGGTAAAATATATTATAATAGGTGTAACAAAAAGTAGGTCTGGGTCAAATATTTTTAGTAGCAGGAAGCATCAGCACAAAGTCATTATAGCCCATACCACATTGCGTGGGATATTATGCTATAAAAACGCATTTAAAAGGTTCAAATTCCTACTTCTCCAACATCGGAATGAATTAGGGCCACAGACTATATCGTCGTCTTATATTCAATTGGAGCTATGAAAGAATTTCTAGAAAATTATATTTTGATGACAAAATATTCATTATCGTTGCGCTCATCTATGGTATTAATCTAAAAAAATAAAAATTACCCAGTGTAGAAACGGTAATGACATATCATTATTTTTTGGACTACCAGTAATTACACCCACTTACCTTCTGCATATGTCATTTAAATACGTGTTTAGCTTAAACACGTATTTTAGCTCTTTATTCTATTACAACAGTTCTTTATTCTTTTACACTCGTTTGGAATAAACACGTGTTGAAGATTTAGGAGTGAATGACATTTAAGGGAGATAAACGAACGTTTTTATAAGGTAGAGTGTAATAATTGGTGTCAGCGTTGGGACTGGTTATTTTGATTGCAACAGAAAAGAACACGGTTTATTTAAAGGAAATAAACCAATGTTTTTAAAAGATAAAAACGTAACAATATGTTTATTTTTAAATGAAATGGAGCCATCTACAGTAGTTTTATATTGTTATTATTACTTTGTGGTATAAATTGGGTTGTTCACAGGGGTGTGTTATATCGTTGTATTGTCCTTTTTTTTTTTTTTATAAATAGAAGCAACACTTAGGAAATTCTTCCTATTAATTAACGTGTTGCTTCCTTTGGAAAGGGGATAGAGAAGAAGTGAAAGGTGGTGAAAGATGAAGGGCTTCAAATATGGCAACACTGTAATTGCGCGAGATGTTAAATTTTTTAGAACAGTTGTTGCGCGCCATCTGATGGTGAGTTGGCGAACTTTGTTGAAGCTTTTTAGTTCATAGCCCTGTTATATTATTTTACTTCGGTGGGGTTAATTGCTATGGGAACACCGAAGGAGGACGCTGCGATATGTATGAGGGATAGAAAAAACTCATACATATTACTATTTTTCATAAATTGATGTTGCCTTGGTTGGGGCTCGAACCCGCAACCTCACGTGTAACAGTCCAACGAGCTAACCATTACACCACAGCGCCCTGACCAAAAACAGAGTTGTTAAAATTTTTATTTCACTTTAACAACGATTATCTATTGGGGTTTCTTTCTGTTAGCACACTCAAACATAGGACACTAAACATACGTAAATATGTTGTATCGTTCTAATCTCAAATGTTGTATTTTTTAATTTAAATTTTAACAACTCTGTTTTTTATTAAGACGATACAACGAAACAACAAATAGCACACCCCTTGTGAACAACCTTAATTTATTCTTTGTTCATAATAACTGAGGGAATTCACAGTTCGTACTACTTGAAGTAGTAAATTAGCATTTACCTTCCTTTAGTTTTCGAGATATTCGCTATCTAAGCATTAAAATAATACTTTTTTAAATATAATACTTTTAGTTTAATTAATAAATAGTTAAGCTCGAGATCAGACCACTGACCTCGAGCTTAACTATTTATTAATTAAATTACAACGAAAAGGTTGACAAAAAATCAAATTAGTTATTATAATACTTTTAGCTATGGTTGTGGAAGATTTGAAGAATGCTGGTAAAAACCCAATTGTATCACGCTTAATTCAATGAAGCTAGCCATTTTTCAAAAATAGTGCTCGTTTTAGCGATATTTGCTGTTTCAAATATGCAGAAATGGCACCTGCCCCATATTACATTTCTTTGCCATCCATCAAGGAATCGTCATTGGTTTTTTATTCTGCCCTGTTACTCGTATACTATTTCTAATAAAAACAAATTATTAAAAATGCAAACAAAAAGTGTTACTCACAAATTTAACACATAGAATATTACTTTGGGGCTAAAACATATTTTACATAAACACCTGTGGAAAATTAATTTCTTCGAATTTATTATTGAAATTTTTGGTGGCATATAGAGAAAACTATGGTCCATCTACATAAAATATAAAAAAATCAAAGACAAATTTTTTTTTTATAGTCGATACCCTCCGTAATGAGTTAAATAAGAATTAAAGTGTGGTGCTTATTGTTTCATTCTTGTGCATTCAACATATACATCAATAAGGTGCTCGTCAAAAAGATAAGGACACTTACATTTTGTTCTGTTTCTGCAAAAATACAAAGAGTATTGAATAGTACCGTTACCGAAAAAGACTGTAGCTCAAAACTTGTTTATATATAAATTATTTGATTACATTTGTTTCAATCATACTTGGAAATTTTTCATTGGCATTGAAATTTCATTATCATTAGTTGACTAATGCTAATGGCAAAAAAATTTCATTAGCATTTAATGGTACTGAAATTTTCTGGCATTAGAATTTGTAATACTAATGCTAATAAAATTGCACTAATGCCTTAAAAACTATGAACAATTGAGTAAAAAAAGCATTTGTTTACAAAAAAAAAAGGGAATGGATAGAAAGTCTTTTTTCGTGTTCCGCGATTATTTTGCAATTTTTTAAGTATGATTTTTTAAAATTTATAATCTAGGGACAATAATACCTAATTTATAGAACAAAGTTCTGTGATTAATTGAAAAAAGAAATCGCGAAAAAATTCGCGGAAAAAAAATTTCCAAAAAGGAAAATTCTTACATCAGTACGTTTGTTTGCAGAATAAAAATCGCTGATTTAGTTTTTTAATTCAACTTTTGTACCATAGTCTTTTTTCGCGTTCCGCGGTTATTTTGCAATTTTTTAAGTGTGTTTTTTTAAAATTCGTAATCTAGGGACTATAATACCCAATTCATAGAACAAAGTTCTGTTATTAATTGAAAAAAGAAATCGCGAAAAAACTCATGAAAAAAAATTTACAAAAAAGAAAATTCTTACATCAGTATGTTTGTTTGCAGAATAAAAATCGCTGATTTAGTTTTTTAATTCAACTTTTGTACTATAAAGTCTTTTTTCGTGTTCCGCGATTATTTTGCAACTTTTTAAGTGCGGTTTTTTTAAATTTATAATCTAGGGACTATAACACCCATTTCCTCCAGTAGTTCCTCCATTATTTTGCAATTTTTTAAGTGTGGTTTTTGTAAAATTAGAATCTGGTTACTATAATACCCATAACTCATACCAAAGTAAAATTCTTTCATCAATATATTCCTTTGCACAATGTAAATCGCTGATTAAGTATTTTAATTAATTTTTTATACCACAAAACCCTTTTCGCATTCCGCATTTCCAAGCTCAGAAATGAATTTGAAATCTATAAAATGACGTTTACGAATGCCAATTCTTTCTTATAATTGAGGCATTAGTAATCGTAATGAATTTACTACACAAATGGCATTAGTAATGAAATTGATGTATTTCAAAGCATTAGCATTAGTTCAAGTAATAATAATGCCAAAAATTTCATTAGCATTAGTTTCAATTTAATGGTAATGAAATCACTAATTAATTTGTCCAAATAACTAATTAGTCTCATGTATGGTTTCAATTTATAAATCAAAATATTAATAATGTGCATTTTGAAATGCGTCAAAATGATAAGGTCAGTGCATATAAATCCAGTAAAACAATATACGAGTACCTTGATTTTTTTTTTAATTTATACATTGACCATTTTTATTTATTGTTTTATAAATGCGATTGAGCATAGATGTGATCAAGTTTCCTAGTGTTTCTAGCCTTATATCCCGCCAAGCATTCAAAATTGTCACTTTTAGCTCTCCCACAGAATTATACTGACGGTTTTCAGCATAAACTTGCTGCATAACAGTCCCCACGTGTTCTCCATAAAATTAAAATCTGGTGAACGTGCCGGCCATTGCATAACCAACACTCCATGTTCCTCAAACCAGGTCTTAGTTGATCTCCTAACATGGATTACAGCGTTGTCTTGCTGGAAAATAAATTATTTTTCGCGATGTGCGGCCAGATATGGTAACAAATGATTTGAGAGAACTCGCTGGTATTCCAAACTATCCATTCTTGTTGAAGGAAACGCTATAGAAAGGGTTCCACTTGAGCTTAACATACCCCAAACCATTAGGGAGCTGCCACCGAAATTTCTCTTTGAGAAATACATGGGTTTCTTTCTCAAATCTCGCCAATAGTCTGAAAAACCGTCTGGACCATCAAGATTAAATTTTTTTTTTCATCAGAAAAAACAATCTTCAAAACAAAAAAATAAGAAATTCGCATACAAACATGGAGCATTATTTAATTTAGCTCGGATAACGTGGGGCTGTGCTTTAATGGCCCTCAAGACCGTACTTGTTGACGCATTCAATTTTTATCATTGAGCTGGATTAGTTTTTCCAATAATAGTTTTTCGAAGCAACTTTTCAAATAGTTTTCGAAGCAACTTTTCAAATAAGGGTCAGTCTAATGTATGTATATACATTAGAGTAGTCCAAAAAAACATGAAAGTTGTAATTCGCGATCTTACAATGTTGCCCCTATTCCTTAATGTCGAAAAACTCTTTATGCCAAGTTTCAGCTAAATCCGCTTTTATTTAGAGGTAGCAAAAAAAGTTGTATTTTAAGAATTAGTAATTTATCTCTGGAGTAATTTATACATAAAGTAGGGTTGACTTTAAATTTAATTATTTCTTAACCTGTACGCAATTATTTAGCAATTTTTTAAATCTAGTCTTAATTAATGTGAAGAAAGGGAATTTGAAATCAAAACTTAAAAAAATTAAGTAACTTTTAAGTAATTCGCGGTTTTTTTTTTTAAATTATACAAAAAATATATATTTTAGTTAAAATTTCCAAATTTTCCGAAAAAGTGGAATTAAAAATTCAACTTGTTTTATCCTTGTATGTGCAAATTTCTCAAATCTGATCTTTATTTTAACGAAGATTATGAATCAGCAATCGAAATTAAAAAAAAAAAAAAAATTGTGGTTTATAAATTATTCGCGGTTTTTGAAAATTCAAAAAAACTAGTTTTTTTAAGGTATTTTTCTAATTACCTGTAAACAGTGTTATCGAAAAATCCAGTTTGTTATACTTTTGCAATTTACCTACCAAGGGCCTTCATAATATATAACACTGATTTTAATTTTAAAAAGGATAACAGATGTCCTTGCAAATTAACTTAAAATTTGACTTTTTTTAATATTTCGCTATTATTTAGCTTGCTATAATTTCAGTGCTACCAAAAACCCTATCTCCCATTATAGGACATTCCACAGATATGTATTAATGTAAAAATAAATTTTCATAGTTGTAAATATAAGAAAACATCCCGATCAAAATTGAACATTTTTTGTATGAAATTTTAAAATTTCGCGAAATCCGCGACTCCCATTTCAATTTTGATTTCATATTCGTAATGTACACCTAAAATATATTAGATTTGATATGTCGCGATCTTAGTAATTATATTTAATTTTTCTCATTTTTTCCATTATTTTTAATTAATTAAAAATAATAGAACAAGTACAACCACGAAACTTCAATTGCGATGTGCTACCTCTAAACAAAACTTTTTTTTGTGATTTTTTTTAACAGACCACATTTTTTCAAAGTGGCATATTCTTAGGGTTGTGGAGCGTGACAATTCCAACTTTTTTTTACGACCAGTCTAATATATATTCGTACTTACAATACATGTATTAATTTACAAAAAAACATACCTGTGAGAATGTTTTTGGCTATAACTCAGACACGAATCGAGATACCACCCCGAATTTTTCAATTTCAAGTTCAATTAAAAACATACAGCCTTACTATCAATATTTTTCAAAGCTATATTTTTGTTAAAGTCGACATTATTTTAAAGCAAAGGTTTTGTTTTTATCGTACCATACAAAATATTTAAAATAGATCTTTTAAAATAATGCCAAACATATACATTCAAAAAGTTTGTTTATTTTTATTGAAAATCAAAACAAAATATTCAAAAATAAAAATGATATTTGTAAATAAATGTAAACAAAACCCTATTAACAATTTCACTGGAATTCAAGTTGAAATAAAGTTCAATTCCAGCCCTGTTTTCCAGTTTCAAGGCTTGAATACAACTTTCATTACATTTTATTTCAATAGCATACTCCAGCAAAAGGGGAACAAGAATTCAAGTTTGAAATATTTTTGTTAAATAAACAAGAGCTACTTTATTTCAAGCAAAATTTAAAGCACTTGAATTTTTAAAACCTATGTGCCTATTGGGAAATTTGAAAACAAAATATGTATAAAATAAAAACAAATGAAAACTTCAAATTTAAAACAGAATTTTGTGATTCAAAATCGACTTTTTATTTTTTACAGTAAATGTGATATATTTTTTAAGAATTTTTAAAAATGCGTATTTCCAGATAGGGGTATTTGAACTCAAAACCCCAAAAAATGACCTTTGACCCTTCCATGAAACAAATCGGTATGTATACCATTTCAAAGGGCACATTCTTACCTAATAAATATTACCAAAATGAATTTTAGATCTTAAATGGTTTAAAAGGTACTGTCGATTTTGTAATGATACTTTAGTTAAATTTTGACGTTTTTCCAATTTTCGTGACGTCATATTTCGGAAACCGAAAGAGTCCGGGCTCCAATATTTATCAAGGTTGGCAACCGAAACGAATAACGGTATAGGTATCGGTATTGGTATCGATTTTTTATTTGTTTCGGTATCGGTATCGGTAACGGTATTTTAATCGTTTCGGTATCGGTATAACCGATACCGAAACATTAATACCGGTATATACCGGTATTATTGAAAAAATTTACAAAAATATAAAAAAAACGTTCTTAATTATAAAAAAACTCAATTTTATTAAATTTTTATAAAGGATAAGTAATGATTCTAACTAAATATTCTAACTAAATATATGAAAAGATAAGTATTTAAGTTATTAAAAATTTCTAACAACGGAAGTACTTCATCCTAAACACTCCAATTTTGATGAAATTTGGATATGTGATTGAGAAAAAAATCTAAGATCGACCTGTCTCAGCTTATCGGCCACCTCGGAATTTTAAGGGTCCAAAAAGGGGTTCAAAAATGGGTCCTTTTTAGGTTTTTTTGCTTTTTAAGATATTTCGACCAAAGGAACCATGTGCAAGTGTGGTATTATTGGAAAGCAATTTTTGAGGGCTTTTCACTGGTAGCTTTTATTGGTACTTTTTTGCTCTTTCGAATTTGCTGTTTTAAAATTTTCAAAAATTTTGGGTACTTTATATGGAGAACTATATTGCTATGGCTGCTGAATTCATATATATTATTCCTTATTAAATTTAAGCGGAACGTGTTTTTGCGTTTTTCGATATTCGCACTACATCAGGTTTGCCAAAATTTTCCCCGAAACACCTTTTTTGGTACATTTTTAAAGAATTTAGGCCTCTTTCTGTGCTAAACATAGGAAATATGTACATCAAACTTCATATTTTGATGGATATATTAATCCTGTGATATACTCGGCCCTATAATCCTTGCAGGAGTAAAAGGAACAAATATATATATACTCTTTTTTAATTTCGTAAATTTGAAATATGCTCCCATACAAAAAGTTTAAAAAACATGCGTTTTTTTACATACTCCGTCTTTTTTATATAAAATGTTATACTTATTTCCACATTAGATCATTTATTTTTTTATAAGCTTTCCAGTGATGTATAACATGATATATATATATAACCGTCGTTAAATAAAATAAGGGAATAAAGGCATTTAAGTTACAAAAAAGTACCAATGGTTATTTTGCAGAATGTAGGCCCTATATTAGAGTGTTTCTTTTTTTGTTTTTGATTTTCGGAACACAAGTTGATTCACTACAAATATTTTATATTTGTATTGAGATCATATAATAAATTTAAAAAAAAATAAGTTTATAAAATTAATAAAAGGATTCTCTAAAAGAAACTGTAAATTCAATTAAAGGTTTAAGAAACCAGTTTATATATTATATTATATTTACTAAATTTGTCACAAGTTAGAGAATATTTATGAAGTTAAATAAATTAAAAACAATGTTGCCAATGCAAACTAAAGGCTGATAACCGCACTTTAAATTTATAACACGATTTTCTATTAACAATGGATAATAAAGTTTAATTGTTTAACAATTTTTATATTAAAAAAATTTGTATTATTGCTAAAAACGTGAAAAAAAACAATTTTTTAAAACCGATTCCATACCGGTACGATACCGGTATTAAGGGAAAAGGTTTTTGAATACCGGTATTTTTTGAAATCAAGAATTTCGGTATTGGTATCGGTATCGGTTGTCAATTTAAAAGGGTTTTGAAACGGATAACGGTATTATAACGGTATCGGTTGCCAACCTTGATATTTATGCATCGTTGAGCTCTTATAGTGTAACACAGTTTTGGTGAATTTCATTAAAATCGGAGGTGGTAAATCCGAATGGTGTGTTGAGTTGATATGGTTTCACCCTATATGCTCTTACAGAAAAGATTTTAAGCGTCGTTGTAGACAAATACACACCTTACACTACATATATTCTGTACAATAGAGTTATTCTCTGTATTTGATTTTTATCTAGTAAGTTGGTATATGTCTGTGCAATTGGCCACATAATCACAATTATTCCTCGAGTTTTAATTGTTTTATCGTTTAACAACATCATAATTTAACTTTTTTAAGGGTTTTGTTTTTAACTATTGCGATCTTCATTATAATAGTCTACGATTTATAATCGGACATAATATTCGATAATACATAAGGTTTTATACTAAATATGTGACAATGTTTGCATTCAATTGTAATTGACGTGATTTTAAAATAATTGAACGCACCCTTGTAGATTCAAAGATACTCTTATCATTGGTAAACACAAACAAACATCGTTAAAGGTTTGCTGCTTTTACCATAGAAATTATATACGAGTATGTATACCATTGATAAAAACTTATACCGACGGTAGTTTGTTAGTATGTATAAAAGAGCAAATATCCATCCAAGTTTTGATAAATATTTTTTCCACTACATACCTGTAAAATTAATTTTGTGTTCAAAGTTTTGTATTATAATATTCATTGCAATTATAAAAATTTTTATTTTTTATATCTTTTACAAAATTTAAATCATGTTATTTTGAAATCAACATTTGGCAACACTACAGTTATTTTATTTGTACTTGTAACCCAGCTTGATGAAAAAATCACTAAATCAAAAAGTTATATTGAATCGTGCTACAATTTTTATCTTTTGCTCTCACCTATGGAAAAATTTATATACCCATGAAAGTAGAGACCACCACGCCAGTTGTCGTTTATAAAGAATTTTTAAATATCAAAGTATGTTATAATGACAACATATTTTTTATTATTTTTTATCCAAATTGGGTGTAAAATAAGAGGGTAGAATCTTCACAGCTCAATGATAATCTAAATTTTGACAAAAAAATTACGAAAAAACATCTCTTTGTTTTTCACTTTCAATAGCGTTAAAATGATACAGTTATTTGTTAAAAATATACAAATTCAATGTGTATTTATGACATAATTTTGTCTTGAAAAGAACAAAATCTTTCATTAACCCATTTCTTACCAATGTAACTTTAAAGTAACAGTAACTTTAAAAAATTGTCAAAATTCTAAATTTTAAAGATATCATAAAACGGTTTTTTGTTTTAGAAAATTTGACATTTTTTCTATTTAATTTCATTTTAATAATAAGTGTGTTTGTGTACCCGAAAATTTTTACAAATTCGTGCAAATTTGTACAAGTTTTTACTGGAAGGTGTTTGTTTACACAATTACTCAGTAAGGAGAGAGGAAAAATAGAGAGTAAAGTGACAGTTCAGCTAGTAAGAATTTGTAAGAAAAAAAAAAAAACATATGATTGAAAAAACAAAACATTTGTCTAAATAATTTTTTGTAAAAATAAAAAGATATTTAAATATAAGCTTATTTTTGATGGAAGAAGCAAGTAAGTGATTATTTTGTTACGTTTTATTTATTAATCCAATAATTTGAATAGGTTTATTTCGCAATCAGCTATTTTAATAACTTTTGCCAATTTAGCTATTTTCTCGGCAAATCTAGCGATATTTCAGATCGTTTAGCGGGTAAAATATAATTTAGCTATTAGCGGGAAAACTAGATTTTTTTTAAGTCAGTCTTCACATTGTCTTAGCACTTTTTACATTTATTTCCTTGATAGAATTTTTGAATCATTATTATTCAGCGATTTATCGCTAATTTTTTATGGAAAACTTAAAAGTTCGAAAAATTTGGCGGTGTATCCATAATATTTTAAGAAAGTTTTAAGAAGTTTGAAAAATATAGCAATTTTTGTGAAATTCTTCAAAAGAAGCTGAAAAGGTCGTGAATTTTAGCGATTTATCGCTAACTTTTTTAATTTTTTTATAATTTCGCTATTTTCTAGTGATTAGAAAATAAATTGGCAGCAGTATTTTACAAATTCTTAAAATTTTTCTCTTTGCGTACATTTTTAGATATTTTTCATAGTAAATTTACTTAGAGTAAATTTTGCCTTAGTCTCTGTAAATTTGTTACTGAGTGATTTTTACTGGACTTTACTGGAAAAGTAACCAAACACACCTAATTATAAAAAAATATTTTGCACCATTATTTTTCTCTCGTCGAAATAAAAACATTTTTTTGTCACTTTTTTAAAAAATAAGTATACATAAAAATGGAACACAAAAGTGATAGTTACACTTTATTTTAAATGAGAAAATTGCAAATATATAATTGAAATAAAGAAAGTCACAATTATTTACTATATAGTAAAATTTTGACGATAGCAAACTTGGTTGTAACTTTAAAGTCATACTGGCAAATGTCATACAGTAAATTTTCCAATTTTTAATTCCTTTATACTTATTTCATTGTTATGCAGAAGTTTTTGTTTCATTAAATTTCTCAACAAATTATCTATTATTGAAGAATTGTCTGTTATTTGATGAAAGAGAAATTATAAATTTATATCTCTTTAGCTGAATACGAGTTCCTAAATAGCTGAATGCATTTCAAAAACAGCTGATATAAACAATTAAAAATATATTTTTTGAAATAAAAAAACATATTAATTTTTTTAAGTAAGTTAAATAAAAGTAGAATGTATTAACAAATATGACGAAAAGACACTTGTTGGCTATGAAGTAGGCAGAAGATCTTGTTCAAGATTTTTGGATTCTTGTATCCTATTTACCATTGTAACTTTAAAGTCACATCGTGTTCTGAGGAAACGGAATTTTTTTTTTGTTTATTATTAATACTGGTGTCATAAATATCAAAAATTTTAAATTTCTTTGAAATCAGACCATGGATTTTATGTTTGGTATGAATGGGTTAAAATGTCTTTCATTTCGTACCCATATCAACATCATAGAATGTGTAAAATTACTAAAAAAAAACAATGGGTTGTTGAAACACAATCTTTTTGAAATTTAAAGTCCTTTTAAACGGATATCTGATATGATAGTGAAAACCTGAATACGCAGATTAACTATACACAGTCTCTTCTTTCAGGTGTATGTTGACTTTTCCATGGGTGGGAATGACCGTTGCAATGTGTTGTATTAAATTCATGATCTCTTCATTTTTAGCAATTTTTTAATATGTGATTTCTAAAGGCGTGTTCGACATTTCGAGACATTCCGAGAAAAATACCAACAAAAAATTTTTAAGTGTTTTTTATTGAAAAATATGGTTTTTTGACAAATGGCTAAATTGTGATTATTTTAACGCATATGAAAAAAAACTATACCTTTATTGTCGCCAAAATTAATTTTATTGCGAGAATAACACTTTATATATTTAAACAAAAAATTTTGAATATTACACTTTTTGGAAAAAAACCCGTGACTTAGATTTTTTTTCAGAGCAAAACCAAAATTTTTTCTATAACTGTTTAAAAAATTTGCACTAAACTACAAGAACACTTTGCCAAAAATGCAGTTTTGTGTATCAATTGGGGTATTTTTTTTATTAAAAAACTGTAATCATATTCTTATTGCGGAAGATCCCCCTTTCGGAAGTAAATGTCCTCTCTATAGCGATACTCCCAAGCAATACGAAAGCGATAATCGTATATCGCTAATTTATCACCTGGAAGATAAAAAGGTGATATCGCTAAATCAGCTCCTCGAAACAAACTAAACAATTTATAATTTTCGTTATTAAATTTAACTCTGAAAAAGATTATCTGCATACATAATCCATCGACAAAAACATTATCTTGTTACCATCATACCCGGTTTTTTCCGCGCCTAAATCATCATTTTTCAACGAATTTGTTTCCCATATTGCTTATAATTTTTTTTTAACAAATTTTGTATTATTTTTTCTAACGTTTTCAAAAATTTAAAACGAATTCAGCCTTACTATCAATATTTTCCAAATGTATATTTTAGTTAAGGTCGACTTTAGTTAAAATATTGGGTGGCAGTATGCCTTGACGTGATTTATTTTTGGAGCATTCTGATTGGTTCATTTATTTTCAACCAATCAAAATGTTTGAAGATACAAATATTTTTATAGGGTTTTCATACATAAAATGCACAAAACCGTATGATTAAAAATAAAGTCGACTTTAAATTTAAAATACTCTTTTATAGTAAGGGCCATTGTGTTTATCTTCCAGATGATAAAAAGGTGATATTGTCGCAATGTTATCATAAAAAAATTATGACTAAAAACACAATTTTGGAATTGGTTTTTCCAAATGATAAAAGGAAGACAATTTCAAAATACTACTTATTTTCATTCAAATAAAAAATAGAAGAAGCTTTATTATCTTCTTAGAATATATCTTCCAAATGTTTGTAGGGATATGTATATTGGAAATACGTATATATAAAACAACTTTAAAAGAAAATGTGAGTCGCAACACTATGACATGAATGACTCAAAATTCATTGACTTACTAATATTAATCGAAAATTTTCCCTTAGTAAACTCAGAAAAAACTTTAGTATTTTTTAGTAATGTTTTGTAAAAATTGTAATTTTTACAAATATGTTTATACGGATCTTTTGTAATTTAAGATTATTGTTTTGTTTTTGGAATAAAATTAACGATTTTTATTTTCTTCATTTATCCGAACGCTAAAGACTTTTTAGGTCAATATCTCGAAAAATACCGAGTCGATTCTTCTCGACTTTTTAGTAAATAAAGTACACAGGTAAGGCTAACTTCTACTCCTAAAACGTTAAAAGTTTCATTTCCCTTTTTAGTAGCAGACTTCGCTTTAAACTTTATTTGTTTTTTTTCGAATTGTCATATTTAAAATAGTGTGCCACTATTAAGCTTAAACGGATTAAAAGTCCCTGACGTAGAAACATTTTTAAATTTGTGCCCACTTTTTTAAAAATTAAAAAAAATTTTAAGTCCGGCCACGTCAGGAACTTATGACTTTATTCATCTATAAAAAACAGAAAACTGTTTTTATTTATGCCTTTTAAAAAAGACGAGGTTTGCCATAGATTCCCGAATTAGAGATTATAATTTTTTGGAAGATATACATATAACAAAGTGTGTTTTCACCGCAAAAAGAAATTTTTTAATAACGCACTCTCAAAACAATTCCGTTGTGACAACCAAATTATTTCCAACCGAATTGGCTCGGTTGCTGCAACCTCGTAATTCGTTTGGCCGAACCGAATTCAGTTGTGGCAACCGATAATTCGGTTGCTGCAAACGGAATTGTTCTGAGAGTGTGCGATTATCTGTTTTTTATAATTGTTTAAATATGGTTGTAAGAGAGTAAACCCCTTAAGAGTTTTTAAAAGTAAAGGCATCTAAAATTTATTGATATCCACGAAGTATCGATATGTTAAAAGTGCTCCTGAGGTATTCACATGATAAAGTTTTTACAAAGTTAATGAGCAATTATATAACTTCTGTAAGTATGTACTACAAAAACAATTTTACATTTTTTCAGTGCCCTGATATTTGCACTCAAAATAATATATGTATGTCTGTTAGATCAACAGAAAAATTTCTTAATTTAACAAAACTTATTCCTGATCTGAAATCTGAATTCAATTAAAAAATTAGTAAAATTAAAGTTTTATTTGTAATTCGAAAAATTTCTAAAATTTATAGGATCTCGGGATACTCCCCGGAACAAACTTTTTGTCTCACTTAGTTTTCGAGATATTGGCCATTTTATGAAATTCAATTTCTTTATTAAAAATTTCCGAGTTTCTAAGGCACCGCAAGTGTCCATTTTTGGATAATGATAATCTTTTTAGGGGGTATTATTTAGTTATGGGTAAACTAACTTTTTGCCCATTTTGCTCATCTTAGTTTTCGAAATATGGGCCATAATAAAAAATCGAAATTAAAAGAAACAGCGCTATCTTTAAGATTTCGGATACACTGGTGAGGTCATCGATTAGGTAATAGCAGAAACATAAATGTAAGAGTATTATATTTTAACAACAGATTGTAAAAAATTTAATAAAGGGGGTCTTAAAAATTAGTTATCAATACCCAGCAAAATTGTCGGATGCAAACAACCGGTTGTAGAACAACTTGTTCTTGCATGCAACCTGTTCTAATTTATGTTCTATCATCGGTGATTTTTGTTTGAGTTTGTCCCAAAAGCAACAGGTTATGTTCCTCCAAACTAGAACAGGTTGCTTTGGAACCGGTTCTAGAACCGGTTCTGCGACAGTGAGGCCCTCCATTTTGAGTTCCAGGAATCAGTTCTAGAACCTGTTGCACGGAACCGGTGGTAAAAACACCTATTCTAGAACAGATTCAAATGCAACCAGTTCATAAAAATTTGGGTAATTTTAAAAATTTTAAACGCGTTTGACCGATTTTTTTAACTGAAGTATTATTTTATGTGTAGATACCACAAAACAAAGCTGACTTTAATTTTAAAAATATAACATATCAAATTCATAACAAACGGTTTGAGGTATATACGGGAAAAGTGTACATTACAGAGTGTGTTTAAGTCACATTTCCAAAAAAAGTCAGTTAATGGTGAGTCTCCATAGTATTTATTGGGTTCTATTACCTGAACAAATTAAATTTAGTCAGAATGTTAAAGATCTCTGAAATTGTAATGGATTTCTTGTATTCTTCTCATAACAATAATGTTTGAGCCCTATAGACTTTGCTCAGCAGATTCTAAATCGATTTCAAAAATATTTTCAGCAGGTATCGGTATTGCGAAATTTTTCAATTTTAGTACTTTTTTAAATAGCATTTGCCTACGCAATTTTGATTATAACTGCATTATGTTCTTTTTATATAAATTTATTATGTGCGAAAACAAGGTAACTTACCCAGCCATCAATTTCGAAGCGCTCATAAATAAGATTCTTAAATGGCTCATAGTAATTTTTTTTTTTTTTTTGAAAACACTCCTTTTTTGGTAGAAAATATGAACCCTCAGAAAACAATCCAAAAAGTTGTCTCTACAATCTAAAAGGCTGTCTCAAAATGATGGTTAATTTTTGGGACTCAAAGAATTTAATTTATAAGGAAAATTTCGAATTTATACGTTTATTTTCCCGAGTACACAGGGGGCTCTTTTGGACGGACCACTTTCAAAGGAAAAATGTTTATGTTTTTGGAGCTCATTTCTCAGTCATTAATGATCATTTTTGTTTGCTGGGTACCTTATTTCTTAAGAAAAATTGCAGAAAAATTAACAAAATATTATTGCACTTGCTTGAGACTAGTTTCTGAAAACTTTTTGTTTTGAAAGTGGTATAAGTTTATTCAATACTTGTAAAATTTTTTGTAAACATAAATAAATTGCACGGCCCCTAATAAGAATTTTACCAAAAAAATGGAAGTTGATAAAGACTGCGCCATTAAAAACTGTAACACAGAAAAGTTTTGCCCTTTTTTCGCATCAACGTTTTTCTTAGCATTTCTGTTCGGAACTTTCTGAACTTTAAATATTGTAAGCCCAACGCTTTAGCTTTAAATCTGCGTACAGCAGTTTCCGAACGTTGCATGCGCCATGCCACTTCGCGGACAGATATCACCCTTAATAGCTTATCCACCTTTTTGGCTTTGGTTTCGTCCCTGGGTCCTCTTGCTTTATCCGTTCCAGGCTTTCTTTCAATTATTATGTCCTTGCTGAAGTTTTCGGCCACTCTGGAAATACACTGCCTAGTCGCGCGTACTTCTGTTGCCATTTTTTATAAGTCCACAATGGATTATTTTGAATGGTTTCAATAATATATTTGTGCACTTGTCTTCGATTTGACGTTGTAAACTAATAAACTACTCGAATTTGCACACCGATGCATTTTAAAATTTGACATACATATTTCGCAAAGATATTTTGATCCAGCAAAATTAATTAATGGTAGAAAAAGTAAAGAAAAATGTCTGTTAAACTTTTTAATGGCGCACTTCTTATGTTTCATATTGTATTATTTTGAAAACACTGAATCCCTGTATGTCACAGTTTAAATAAAAATGGACCTCTGCATTAATATTCGTGCCTAATTTTTTCTTAGTTCGCTTTTTCATTTAAGCAATATAATGACTTATTAATAACAAAACTAATACAAAATTGGTTTATTAAGCACGTAAGTTGTTTTCCCCGTGGAAACATTTCACTCGAAATTCAATTCATTTCAAGCCTCAAATTACAATTTAATTTATAAAAATTAATAATTTTTTAATTTTATAACAAAGAGACAACCACAATAAACACAAAATGTCACTTTTTCCCGAGAGAAATAAAAGTCTTGTACACTAAATTTGCGTGAAAACGAACTCTACACAATTTTCACGTGAAACTTATTATCGTGAAAAATCATTTGTTTTATATGGAGTATAACATTTTTTCACGTGAAATCGAAACACTTAGGGTGCTTTAGGGGGAAAAAATTTCCAATCACAAAATGTTAGGAAACAAATTTAACATTATTTGACAAAACAACTACAATTTCCGCTAAAAGTTTGCGAACACTAATAGCGTTCATTTTATTTAAAAAATACCGAAATTTTCCTATATAACTCGCCAATCGCCCATTGTTTTTTTTATTGTATAAAATCTTGAGAGCCATGTGCTTAACTTAATGCATTAATCTTAATTTTATCGGTGTTGGATAAGAAGTTGTAATAAAACTAAAACGTAAACATTTTATCATGTTGATGCTTATAATACAATAACAAACAATTGCAAATCTTCTAATTACATACTTATGGAACGCCGGTATACTATTCGTACGATTAAGAATGTAAGAACTTAAATTTTATAGGATAATTTTAAAAAAACTCTTTATTTAAAGGAGTAAACAGATTTGGGTTATTAAATTATTCTCCAGACTTTATTAGGCACTATTACTATCAACAATAATATGGTTGCTAATATTGAGAAAACAATAATTTATGCACCCTTTGAAAATAATGTATTTTACCATTCATCCATATGTAAATTACATACATGCATTCATATCTCTAAATTTAACATACAACAAGAAGAATGTCAAAGTTTTAAATCACATTTACTCTATCGTTCTTTACCATAATGTTAAAGCGAATCATCTTAAATTTAATATGAAAAATAAAAACATGTAACTAACCTTGCGCAATCCTAACTGCAGGCATTTTAATTCGCATTTTTTGTCCAAATTTAAAGTTTACTTAAAAAATTTTCACTTTAATACCACTGACAGAGGTGAGAGGGAGGTGGTGGAACCACTGTTTTCGTTCAATTTTGTTTTCAATTTCTATGCAAGATGTCGTCGGTATATCCACGAAAAGATGGTTAAATTCCAAGTACGATATTAAAGTATGTATGCACAAGAGTTTTTTCCGTTGGACCAAACACCAATGTACATAAATGAATGATGAATGTCCTCAGAGATATGTATGTATGTATGTAGTGGGTAGGTAGTATCCTCCTCCCAGTGAATTTTTTTGTAACAACCAAGTTTGTAATTAATTTTTATAAATATTTTTCTTAATTTAATTTTTTGTAGTTAAGACAATAGGAACCTTGTACACTTTTTTAAAAATTTATCCACATACTGGACGTTTTCTTTTTATAAAAATAAAAACTTTGCAATTTTTTCGTATTTGTTTTTTTTTTGTTTTTTTTTTTTGTAGTATTATTTTCACACTTTTATCTTTTTCCAATTTATATTTATCTCTTTGTTAATTTGTATTTTATTGTAAGTAGTTTACACATGAGCATGTTTTAAATGTTCTATGTATGTTATTATTGATAATGTCATTGTATTGTTTATCAGCGATACATTTTTAAATTTAACGTCCAAATGTACACGTCCGAACACGTCGATGTCCTGTGAGTGACTACGGACACATACGTGCAGATAATTCAATTTTATTTTCGGCGTTTCCACATTGATGCCAATTTCTAAATTTGATTTTGTTATGTTGGTTACGCGCGACGGTTGATGGTTGTTGGGGTTGAGGGGACACGACCGGGGGTGTAAAGGCGAATGCGCGGGAGAGGGTTGTGTTGTTAGCTCCTTACTGATAACTATTAATGTTTAGAAAACAACGAGCAGCCAGGTGGAAATGCTGCTATACATGTATCTAATCTGTTTTCATATGAGAATCCGATATAACTAACGGGTGTTTTGTTGTTGTTATTATTATTTTTGCTATTGTGGGTGGACACACATTCGCGCGCGCGACTATTCCACTTGGCGTTTAATATACGAATGTCGCTTGATAGCGGCCAATATGTCGTCGGTGTGGACTTTTTGACTGTTTGTCTGACTGACTGATTATAAGCAGCAGCGCAGATAACGGCGGGTAAACACTACGACAATAACAACAATGCTACAATTGCGGCAGCAGCAGTAGGAAGACGGCAGAGTTATTAACGTACATACATATGCATATGAGTGAGTTACCGTTACGCGTAACGCAACCACAACCAAACCCCACGACGAGTAGTGAACAAACAATAGTAAACGTCAATATTGCGAATTGTTTAAATTCTCTCATATGTATAAATGTTTATTTGTTGTGTGTGAGGATGATGATGATGTTGTTGTTGTTATGTTTGGTTGTTAGTATGGTGTATAAATTCCGGCGCAGGGCTTCCACTAGTTATGTTGTTGTTGTTGAGTTTTAGCCATGTACATATGTTAGTTTTCTTACAAAACAAAAATACCCATTGTTTCTGAATGAAATACTAATTGCAGAATGTTAGAAAACGACAACCAACTGCTTCAATTAAGCGACTAAGTTTTGTATAAAGTGATTTCACTTTAACTGATTCACGCACTTTTAAAACAAACAGGAGTAGGTATAATAAACTAAAACTATGGTGATGATGACGACAACAAAGACGATTACGAAAAAAGGACGAGAGTTTTCTTATAAAAGTACAAAATAAAACCGTTACACAGAGCACGTCCTCACAATGCGGCAGACCGTATGCATCTAATAAACTTACATTTGTCCATCAAATGTATTCAACACACCAACCAACCGACCATACATACAAACAACCTTCCATTCATTCATTCATCCGACTAGCCAAACCGCCAGCCATCCACACATTCATCTATTATTCTTCTTTTTTCTCTGTGCGAATTAAGCAAACCAGCTTGCGACGGTCACAGTGCTTTACTTAAGTTTTAGCACAAGTTAGAGGAGGTTTGTTTTGTTTGCTTTGCTCTGTTTTTATTTTGTTTTGGTTAAATTTCAACTTTACTCTTTCGTTCGTTGGTTCGTTCACTCACGCGCGCTCACATAATACATGAGGATGGTTAAATGGATAAATATAAATGGTACATGGGCATGGGATAGAGATACACAGCACAGACCACAACAATTGTTAAGTTTATTTTTGTGTTGTTTTGCTCACGCTGATGTCGACGTCAGCGTAGGCGAATACACCAAAAAAGAGTTGGATGTTGTTTATTTGCATTTAAGTTTCTCTCCCAATTATTGTCTCTGACGGTGTAGTGGTCGTGAATGGCGATATTGGTGGTAATGGAGATGGTAGTGTGCTAGTAAGTGTCTTGCAATTGTTTTGTTAAATTTTTACTACTCCATATTTAGCGTCGACTGCGACGTTTTCCCATACGTTCACCTAACTCTTTGAGTGGGTGCTGGCAGCAATTTCCGCCGTCACATATGAGTATCCATATTTGCTCAAAATTTTACCATATACAATATGTATTGTACAATATATACACACATATCTATATAGGTACTTATAAAAACCGCAGGACACTACCAAACCCCACTTGCCGATATTATTTTTATACACTAAAGGCCACAAGCAATATATAACCTAAAGTTTGAGCTAACTCACAGTTATAACTGTTAAATTCCGTATTAATTTGGATTGTTACCACTGTAGTTTATTTTTTTTTTTTTGGTAACGGCAATTTATCGAATACATATAGTACATAAATCCTTGCTACACTTAATAAATATTCACCTATAGAAATACGAAAACAAATAGAAATAATTGATATGAACAAGGAATAGCAAAAAATAACAAAAACAAAACTCTTAATATGTTCGTATGCAAATAATTATGACCACCTTTGCCACCCTAAATGTGATTCCAATTGTATGTATGACCATATGAAACTTGTGGAGAGTAACTGAATAATCACAAATAACTGTTAACTCTTTTAGTCATTTATATACAATGAACATCGTCCGGCTTAGTTACTCACACGCACGCACACATGCACGCATTAAACTATAGATAGAGTAAAAGTCACTTGTGCATAAATGAAACTCCCCAACAAACAGTTATATCTACAACACGAATGGACCACCACCACCACCTCAAACGTATGGAATATATAGAAGATATGTTGGATATATTTGCATACATACTCATATATGTATACAATAGTATAATAAACTCAAATCTAAACGTTATACACCCGTTTCCACTTCTGCTACCACCACCAACATCATCATCACGTTCTTTACTACATCATTAATTCCATACAAACACACAATGTGTGTTATTTTGCACATACCTTCTCATTTAAGTTTTGTGTTCTCTCTATATGTGTATCGTTCTCTGGCACTCTCTGTAATTCTCCAACAAAGCTCTTTAATTCTGGGAACACTTATACATAGAAACATCCACCCAACAACCATAACAATTTCCAACAGACGATGACCACATTTTAGTCAATAAACCAGAGAAGCTTCTAACTGTGGTGAGCAAATTGTACTTGTGTTCTCTTCAGATTATTTTTCCAGGTGGCATTTCTTTACAACTTCGACTAGGTTTGACAGAGCTTATAATTTTGAATTGAATGAAATAAACAACGTTGTCAGTATACTTGTTTGGTGAAACAGTCAACACCAAACCGCATCATATTAACGCTGGGCATAAATTGTATGTACGTACTCTGCGATACAACAAATTCAAATTGCGTAAAGTGGATGTGCCGGTCGCATGACAGCAATTATGTCTAATATTATTGTAACAATTATTTGAGGTGTGATATTTAAAAAGATTCATTATTCGAAGATGTTTCGGCGATATTAAAAAAGAGGCATTGAACAATTATCTGTTTTTATAATTTAAAAATATGTACACCCAAAAAATTACATAGTAGTTGCTAATCAATATTTTTGCACACAATTAAAAAAAACAACATAAGTGCAAATTATTTCTCAAATATAGAACATTAGAATTAGTAACAAAACAAAAATAAAAAAATCAACTCACAGTGAACTAAACCCATATTAAAGTAGGCAAAAATAGAAGGATTTGCGGTAGCACTGTGTAATTTATGGGTATATACACATATGATCATAATAATAGATACACCTAAATATATATTTTAAAAACAAATAAAAATTCTATATTTCATAAACATAAAAAAAATGTAGTTAAATTTTTTTTAATTGTAACAAAAGTAAATAATAAGGTTGTTCACAAGCGGTGTGCTATTTGTTGTAACGTATCGTCCTAACAAAAACCAGAGTTGTTCAAATTTAAATTGCATAAATACAACATTTAAGAATAGCACGGTACAACATTTTTGCGTATGTTTAGTGTCCTATGTTTGAGTGGGCTAACAGAAAGAAAACCCAATAGAAAATCGTTGTTAAAGTCAAATAAAAATTTTAACAACTCTGTTTTTTGTTAGGACGATACGAGGATACAACAGACAACACACCCTTTGTGAACAAATATTATGTAAATATTTTACATAAATAACTGAAAAGATGAGGTTCATTAGATGATCATTAGGGAAGGAATTTCATGCAGTTAAAAAAAGGAAAATATGCGCCTAAAAAATGCGGCCAAAAGAGACAAATATGCACTAAAAATAAAAACAATATGCACTAGAAAATATTATTTTTGCAAAAATTATGCACTTTAAAACTTAAAAATATATTTAAGTTAGTTATTTTGTAAACAGACATAGAACTCGAAGCTTTTCGATAGGTCAATAAGATTTTAAAGAATGTTTATTTTTAAAAATAATGAAAAAAAATTAAATATTTTCATTGAATCAAAATATGAAAAAGTATAAATTTTTTATATATTTCTACAAAATAAAAACCGCTCCTAAAAATGAAAAATATGCACAAATATGCATTAAAAAGGCACAATATATGCATTTAAAGTCAAAATATGCATCTACAAATCGATGACATTTTGTTCAAAATTGTATGATTCGGATAAATATTTAGTCTATAGCAGTTTTTGACTATTGAGAGAAACTATGCATTTGCATGGAATTCCTTGCCCTAGTGATTACAATAATGGATACCCTGTGGGGAAAGGAACCGGTCACGGGACAAGTCACGTGACCGGTCTATGAAAAGGACCGGTAACTTTAACATGGGCTTGTCCTAGGAGGGGGTCAATTGCCCCTTGTGACGTGCCACAGGACCGAAGCAAAAAAACCAGTCACAGGACTGAAGTAAAAGAACCTGTCACAGGACTGAAACAAAAGAATCTGTCACAGCATTAACGTAAATGAACCTGTCACAGGACTAACCCAAAAGAACCGGTCACATAACTGACGCATAAGAACCTGTCACATGACTGACACAAAAGAACCTGACGAAATAGAACCCGCCAAAGTATGCAAAAACATGCATTTTTGTCAAAATATGCAACTATGAAGCGATGTCATTTTGTTCTAAATTTGATGATTCTAATAATCGATATACCTATAAAGTTTAGATTTAAGTTTTTGTTATTCCCCTACGGGAAATTTTAACAAACTGTCACCGAACTGGACCCTTTATATGAAATAAACTGGTCACTTTTACATGGCGTTGTCATAGGAGGGGGAAATTGACCCCTTGTGACATGACAGTTTGTTAAAATTTCCCGTAGGGTCGCAATATATATTTACCAGGAATTAGATTCTACAAATCACTGATGAAGCCTGTCCATAAAAAAGGCAGAAACTAGATCTAGTGTGATTTGCAAATTAATAATGTGTCTATAACTTTGAAAACAATTTTATTCTTCTTCTTAACCTCAAACCTACTTAGTTATTTGTTTTAGTCAAATGCCTGATTTTTTGAAGTATTAAAATTATTTATATTTCGTTATTTATTGCAGACAGAAAATGATAACAGAATTTCTAAAAAGTTACCTCAATTAGTGAACTTGATTTTAACTGAAACAAATGACAATAGAAGTTTAATCAAGGTTGGTTACCGTTATCGTTATAATACCGTTATCGTTATAATACCGTTATCGCTAAAATACCGTTTCAAATTGAATACCGTTACCGTTATCGATACCTCTAAAAAAATTTCTAAATACCATTATCGTTACCGATACCGTTATTTTTATGGGTAGTTACCGGTATTTTACCGGTATTTATTATTTTATATAAAAATTACAATTTTTTTATTTTATAATCTTGAGTGTTTTATTTTACAAAAAATTTATAGATAATAATTTTAATTACTAAAACTACCAGTATTGAATTTATAGCTTAAAATCTGTATTTTCAGTACTTAAAATTAAAAATATGCCATGTTTTTACTTGTTTTTATATGTTTTTAACATAATTTTTAATACCGGTACGTACCGGTATTGCTGTTTCGATAACGGTATACCGTTACCGAAACAGTCTTAAATACCGTTACCTTTACCGTTACCTAAACAAACGAAATCTGATACCGTTACCGTTACCCTTACCGTTATTCGTTTCGGTAACCAACCTTGAGTTTAATTCATGCAATTTTTAAAGCACTTGCATTTTTACTTTTCCGGTATTTATTGGAGTTTAAAGGAAAATACAATTTGGAATATTTCGATAAAAAAAACTAAGTTTTTTCACAGACGCCAAATTTGGATTTAGCTCACAGTATGTCTTTAGAAAAGTATAGTTTAGTCCCTCTGTCAGACATTTTTCGATACTTAAGTTTTCTGAAATACTAACATGTTCTAACCAGTGCCCCCCCCCCCCCCCCCCCCACTGTACATACAAGAGTTCCGCAACAGCTGTACAACAATCTGGTGAATGACTTGATTACTAAGCGCCTACTCAACATGTTAAGTATTAATTCAATAACTTAATAATTAATCATATAATCGTTCGATCAAAATTGTTTAGATCGTTGAATCGATCAAAATAAATATATATATATAATATATATGACAACTCTAATATTTATACCACTTTAATGTCCTGCTTCAGTCCCATTTTCACCTGTCAGGGGACAGGTACTTTCAGACGGGTGCTCTTTTCACCAGTCACAGGACCGCTACTTTGAGACCAGTCCTGTTTTCACCGGTTACGGGACAGGTCAGTTAGGTACTTTTAGACCGGTCCTGTTTTCACTAGTCATGGGCTACGTACTTTCACACCGGTACTGTTTTCACCTGTCACGGGATAGGTCACAGGATAGGTTCTTTCAGACCGGACCTATTTTCACCGATCACAGGACAGGTGCTCGCGTCACAACTGACCCCTATTTTCCCATAGGGTACATTTGGGAACAAATTAAATATAAAAACAAACTTAGTTTATTTTTTAAAATAATTCATAGGACTAGTATCCTGAACAACCGCCTTTATTTTGTACAACTTCCTTTACTATTCTTGGCATACTAGATAACTAGCTTCTTGCAAGTTTCTTGTGGAATCTGGTACCAAAATTTTTGTACCTTTTCCCATACATCGTCCTTATTTTTGAAAACTGGAGTTTACAGCCTTTTCTTTAATTCACTCCACAAGTTTGCAACTAGATTCAAGTCTTAAAGCTTTAACTTGATTCTTTATAAACCAGGTTTTTTACTAATTACTTCGTACTTCGGGTCGTTATCATGCTTAAGAACCCAAACTAGAGGCATTTCTTCTTTCGCATATGGAAACATTACATTTTGTAAGATATATCTGTATCCTGCTGCATTCATAGTATCTTTAACACGATATATCGGACCAACTCCATACCAGGAGGAGCATCCCCAAATAATTATATTTCCGCCACCATGCTTAAACTCTTTTTTTGGTAAATTTAACGTGGAATTCTTTACCTTTATGGCGACGGACATCCTTTGGACATTACTACATAATATTTTTCTCTAATATTTTTCACCTTCAGTTCCTGACCAGAGTAAGTGTTCTTTTCAGAAATTTATTATCATCGTTATATTTTGCTTACGCCTAAGGGGATCCTTTCTTGCAATTTGTCCGAGTAAATTGGCATGCTCGAGACGACGGCAAACACTTGGGATACTGACTTTATTTCCAATCTGTGAATAAATATGAAAGGATTTTTTTGCCATCACAACAATGCGTCGATCTGTTTCTACACACAAAAAAATAAAAACTAAATTCAATCATGAAAACCGCCTTTTCAATCAATTTTATCGTTGAAATTCCTCCGATAACAAAAATTGTCCATTCAATTACAAATTTGTAGCTCTTTAATTGAATAAATTTTCAATAAAATAGTGATACATTTGATTAGGATTTTTATTAGTTTTTTTTATATATATTTGATTAAAAATTAATTCGTTGGATTAAAAATTTATCAATATCGTACCTTCTAAATAGCATCCCTACGGGAAATGGATCAGTCATAGAGCTGGTCACGTGACTGGAACTTTGTGGGAGTCACCGGGTCCTCGATGCGGTTTTTTTATATGAAAGTAACCGGCAACTTTAACATGGGCTTGTCATAGGAGGTGGCAATTTCCTCCTTTTGAGCTACTTGTAACTTGTCGCAAAGCTTGTCGTTTATAACATATCACACTACTGGTTTAAGAGAGTATGCAATATAACAAGTTAAAGTTATCTAATACGGAAGTAGTCTCATGTTAGACATTATGTGATAAGTACCGAAACTAGTGAGAAATAAAATATCAGGTGACTGGTTTAAGCGCACATATCACAGAACTAAAGAAAAATATTTGTTAAAAAACTGGTCACACATTAGTCAATATGTGTGTTGTTGCTGAACTAGTACAAAATAATAGTTTCGTGACATATCACTATACTGCTCTAAGTTAACAAGTCACAGGACTAACTGAAACTAATTGACGTGTAACATGTCACTTATTATTCACCATGTGTCATAATAAGTATGGGTGCTGGAAGAACCCAGAAGGATCCAGTCACTGAACTTACGTAAAACGACAAGTCACCGAATCTGTTTTTAAAACATCACAAACTCACAAAAAATTATTAAAAAAAAAACAGTTTATTCCAAATTCCAAAAACATAAATATTAGGGGTTTTCATATAAACTCGTAAATTCCATGTAAATCTTGTATAAATATAAACATATTTTTCATGTATGGAGATTGATATTAAACTCATAAACATACCAACTTTACACTGTTTACGAGTATAATACGCATTTATATGAAAACCCCTATTAACTCATGATTACAATTCAATATAAGCTTTACATATAAATTATTTTAATTTTTGCATTAAAAATTCAAAAATAGTTTTTTCGGACTTTCTAAATAGATTTTCATACATTTACTTAGAATATTGTTCTACATCAAGTCCAAATTCGAATAAGATAATATTGTAATATTAGATTTTATTTGTTGCTTCAAAATGTCATATTCGAATTTGGACTTGAGGTAGAACAATATTATAACAAATACATATATGAAAGTATACATATAAATTTTAACGTAAGTTTACTAGCTACACCATACACCGCTACTTCGACAGGGTAAAATAAGTTTATACTGCTGTTTGTAACACCAAAAAATATTGGACCTAGACCAACCTATTAGTGTACCGATTTACTCAGAATCGCGTTGAGTCGATTTGGCGATGTCCGTCCGTCGGTCTATCTATCTGTCCATTAGACCGTACCTCAAAAAAAAAGTTTGCCGTACACCCTCCAATATGAAGTATTTTTGGAAGGCGATTTCAAAAAAAATTTATTTTTTTTTGCCGAACGTAGTGGACGCCTTTTTTAATTTTTTGTTATAGCTTTGGCATTTAAAATCGGATTTTAAAGTGTGATATATCGATTTTTTTGCCTCGAGAAGACCAGTGTTTTGCTACATAGTAAAAATCCAATTAAAAAAAATTTAAAAAGGCGATCCCTACGTTCGGCAACCAATATATAAAAAAAATTTCTACTGGGTTTAGCGAAAAACTTCCTTAGCAAAAGTTGAATGATTTTTTGCGAGCTTTAAATTTCTAACATTAGGGTGGTAGCAACTGAGATCTGGTGGGTAACTACTATAACGGGAAACTTGAGGTCAAAATGCCCTTCGAGCAAAATACTGGTCTACATCGATGTATCATACTTTAAGATCCGACTGTAAATGCCAAAGATATAACGAAAAATGTAAAATAGCGACCCCTACGTTCGGCAAAAAAAAATAAAAATTTTTTTTTGAAACCTTCTTGCAAAAATATTTCATATTGGATGGTGTACGGCGCACTTTTTTTTTTTTCCTGTAAGGTGGTACGCTCTACTGTCCATGTACCCTTGTGTGCACGCAACAAGTCGTATATACATACGGACCAAATTTCGGCAAAATGGAATGACGTTTATAGGTCCCTAAAAATTTCAAGTTTCTTTTCAGGATTTCTGCATAAATTCTAAACAATTTTATATACGTTACGAATATGAAATACAATTTTTTAAAATTCATTTACAAAAAGAAGTTTATGTGTGAATTGATCAAAATATTTTTTATCGTTAAATTGCCTCTATATGAAAAACTTTTTGTGTATTCCATGACCGGGAATCAAACGACCAACCCTCTACACAGGCTACGACCCGTAGCATCATCTCTTAACGAGACAAACCATGGTCGACACATCGATGAGTGTGGCTAATTGAAGTCTTGTCAATCATAACCTACACAATGAATGTTTTGTAATCGGAAGAAAATTTCTATCGTTATTTCCTTTTCACAGGTAATTATCACATTATGATGATTTCTTTGGCCAAAATTGGATGAAATGGATGTGAACGACATGTGGATCTAACAGGCGGCGCTACGTGCCACATAGCTGAAGCGACCTGGACATTCTGCACGACCGATTTGAGAGCATGGTTATCCCACACAGAAGCGACTTACTTGTTCTTGTGAGGTTCCATCAAGTTGCTTGTCTATGCCAATAAGTCAATTAAAAATTTTATGTAATATAATAGTTATTAAACTTCGAAAAGTGTACGATAATCGTCTATCGTATTATAGAATCTGGGCACATATTTTAAGTAAAACCCTGTTAAGTTTACATATAAAAAAATATGTGCGCAATTTACAAAGTCCATTCCTGAATTCAACACTAAATTGGTTTTCGGGTCATTTTGGGCTTTTTGAGCTAGTTTTCAATTATTAACATAAATTTAATCTTCTCTTTAATTAAAATACAGATGTGATGTACCTATTTTAGTCCAATGGGTCATTTCGACCCCTTAGTGATTTAAGCTTCCCTAGTGATTTTTTTTTGGAATACTTTCCTCTATTTCATAATGGTAATATCGGTATTACAAAACATTTTCACCAACGATTAGAGAAAAGAACCGGTAATCAAAATATCCAATAAAAAATTCTGACTTTTGGATATAACATCCCCAGTGTTTGTGAATAAATTGTTTTGCTTGTCATTGACAATCTATTATGCATAATCGTATCCGAACAATATTTTTGAACTACTCGTAGTTTATTATTATGTCATCATTTCTGTGGCCACAAAGTTAAGTATTATGTAAACTTTGTAACGGTCACGGGATAGGGTATTACGGTACCGATCGCCATTTTTTCATACACATCTAATTATACTGCACCTGTTCTGTGTTATATCACTACTTCAACTGCAAAGGTACTAGTTACTTTTGTCAATTTGATGTTATGATACTTTTTCTCCAGTTATAGGATATATCCAAAATGAACTAGTTAATGTTTGGCCTCCATTTCAATAGTCACGATGTTGAATATTTTGCTGCAATTACCACTTTTTGATACACCGAAATTTGGGTTTACATCAGTTTTGTAACCTGTCCCCTATGCACCTGTCACAGATTTGTCACTTTGGATCAATCGACCCTTCATTTCCCGTAGGGATATTATATGCATTTGATTAAAAATTAATCCATTGTTTTAATCCAATGGATTAATTTTTAATGATCAATATTGTATAAATTCTAAATAAGACTCTAATCAGCTGAATAAAGTGGTAGTTGTCATGCCAACTATAAAAAAAATATATTTCTTTATTTTTAGCTTGAATTTCATAACATTGAATTTTATTAAAATAAAAGCTGCATGCAATTTTCATTCATTTGATAGATTTATTTATACTTATATGAAAAATTCTCTCGCAGAAATTAGTTTTCGTTTTTCTTCTGAGGCACAAGGACTCTGTCAAAATTTTTTTGAAAATTAAAAAAATAGTTTTTGTTGAAAACTAAATAAAATATTATTTAAAATAATTTTTAATTTATTTTTTGCGATTTTTTTGTTTAACTAAAATATTGATTTTATTAAACAAAATTTCAAAAATTACATTATTTGTTTACAATAATGTTTTAGAATAAATGAATATTCAGATTTAAAATGCAAAATGAAAATATATTACTAATTAAAATAATAAACTTAACGAGAATTTTTAAAATTTTATAAAAATGAATTTAAAATATCTATTACTAATACATAAACATTTATAAAAGCAACCACATAAATAAAACAAACGAAAAACAACAACAATATGCTGATGTTTTTCTCTTTTTTTATGAAATGCTTTTGAGTGATAGAATAAAACAAATGGCAAGCAAATTGCAGTTTTGAGCAATTATTTAATCTATTGGATTAATTTTTAATTGACACCTTTTGAAATAATTTAATAAACTAAAATAAACAGTATAAAATTATTATACTGAGTTTTAGTACAATTTTTATTTTTAGTAATCATTTTTGATATTCTCTTATTACAAATAAGGGATTTTTAATAATTTTCGCTGCTGATTTCAGCAAAACATTTTACTAATTTTTCAAAACCGAGGGCTAATTTTAGCAGAAAAATATACTAGTTTAAAAAATTTTATTTACAAGAATTCGTTGATTTTTTACAATTCCTGTTTAGTTTATATTTGTTATTATTATTATGTTCTTAGTTTGGAACTAAAACTCATAAAATTTTATTGTATCTCCAATGCATAAGAAGTAGAGCCCCCCTTTACCCGGGTAGACCGAATACCCGGGTAGACAGGTCTACTCGTAAAAGCCATAGAAGAAAGTAAATTTTACATAAAAATTTAGCTTTTTTCGAAAAAAATACTTTTTTCCAAAAAAAAAAAATATTTAGAAAAAAAATACTGGTTTTTTACAAAAAAAACTACATTTTTGGAGAAAAAAAAGTACTTTTTCCGAAAAAAAAATTTTTTTTACGAAAAAGTACTATTTTCGAAAATGCTTATTGCATAAAAAAGTACTTTTTGCATAACAAAGTACTTTTTGCATAAAAAAAAGTACTTTTTTTTTTTTTTGAAAAAAGTACTTTTTCTTAAAAAAATTTTTTTTTGTATACTTTTTCAGAAAAAGTACTTTTTTATATGACAGTCTTTCTATGGTAATACAACAAACTCTACTATAAGTTGTATATATACATATATATTCCCATCGTTCCTATAAGGAGCATAGGGCGTCAACAAATTTCTTCCATTCGGATCTGTCCATCGCAATGCTTTTGATTTCGGGCCACGTTTTTCGCATTTTACTAGCTTCGGTTTGGATTTGTCTGCGCCATGTATGAGCTGGTCGACCTTGTCTGCGGCTTCCCTGTGGGTTCTATTCGATAGCATTTCTAGCAATATCTGATGGTCCTTTACGGATGGTGTGCCCAATCCAGTTCCACTTTCGTTTTCGAATTTCTACGGCTATTGGTGTTTGTCGAGTTTCAAGCCACAAGTTTTTATTCGAGATGGTGTGTGGCCAAAAAACACGTAGTCTTCTACGAAGACATTTGTTTGCAAACACTTGTAGTGACTGGATATCTTTAGAGTTAGCATTCCAGGACTCACAACCGTATAGCAATGTTGACTTCACATGGGAGTTGAATATGTTCAATTTAACACGACGCGAGATAGAAGACGTTTTCCACACCCTAGTGAGCTGCCCAAAAGATTGAGTTGCCTTTTTAATTCGACTTGAGATGTCTGCGCTTGAACCTCCAGTATTGGTAATAACAGCCCCAAGATAACAAAAGGAGTCTACCTCCTTTAGTGTTTCGTTATTAATGAAAAAGGGACTTGTGTTTTCTGACCGAATTCTCATAACCTTTGTCTTGCTGATGTTAATTTTTAGCCCAGCTTTTGTTGATATTTCCGATAGGTTCTGAAGCTTCATTGACATATCAGAATATCTGTGGGAGAGAAGGCAGATATCATCTGCATACTCGAGGTCCTCTAACCTTTCGTGGAGCCCCCAAACAATACCTCGGTTTTCGATCATTGCTTGACTCATAACAATATCTAGTATGATATTGAACAGTAGTGGTGACATTACACACCCTTGGCGAACTCCTGTGCCGACCTAGATATTGCGAGAAAGCAGGCCATCATTTAGAATCCGACAGCAAGCCCCTTGATATAGGCTTCTGATTATTTGAATCAGTTTCAGTGGAACGCCTTTACATTCAAGAGCTTTCCAGATAATATTGTGGGCTAGAGTGTCGAATGCTTTCTCAAAGTCAAGTTGTATATTTATAAGGGACGTAACAGTTTCTCAAAGTCAAGTTGTATATTTATAAGGGACGTAACAGTTATAACTTTTATTCAAAAAACTTATTGTTTTACAATTATTTCTTGTTTGAGTATTTTTAATTTTCTGTTTATTTCCTCTGTTTGATTTTTATTTTTAATTCAAACAAAAACTATCCAAACATGATTTTTATTTTTTCAAAAATAATAAAAGTTATTTTGTAATTTTTTTTCTTTATCAAAAAATAACAGTTAAGAATATAAATCAAAAGCCATAGAACCAATGACTTCAACAATTATAATATCCTGATGATGTCAACTAGTGTTAATAAAAGATTGAACAGTGATTTAAAGTGAGTAAATATGTATATTCCAGCAACTTCCGGCATTCAATTAAGGTCAATTTTTAATTTTTATTTTATTATCAAATAAAAAAGTTAGTGCTTAATTTTTTCAAAAAAATCATTCTGTAACTTTTATAAAAAGTTTTAAAATAAAAATCAAAAAAACAACAGAAATTTATAGAGTAAAATATAAAAATTGAAAATCTTTGCCAATATTTGTGATTTTTTTGTGCAATATGATTTATAAAATATAGTGCATTATTGAAATATTATAATTAAATAAATTTGGGTGGTGACTTTTTTAGAAATATAACAGTTATTTTGGGTCTCTGATATTTATATAAAAATACCACGGTCTTTTTCGAGTAGTAGTACGGCGTTTTTACATCGTAGCTTCAAATAGGCTGAAACTTTACAGGAAATATCTAGACATAAATTGGACCAAGAATTATGAATATCTATGTAGATCGTGGAACAAAAATGTTCTGAAAATCATAACAGAATTCAGAAAGTGCTGCATTTCCCATACATTTATATGAAACTGTCACGGTCTTTTTCGGATAGTAGTACTGCGTTTTTACATCGTAGCTTCAAACGGGCTGAAACTTTACAGAAAACAAGTCAACATAAATTGGATCAAGAATTATAGACATCTGGGCGGATCGTGGAATAAAAATGTTCCGAAAATCGTAATAGAATTCAGAAAGTGCTGCATTTCCCATGTATTTATATGAAAATGCCACGGTCTTTTCGGGTAGTAGTACGGCGTTTTTACATCGTAGCTTCAAATAGGCTGACACTATGCAAAAATTATCGGGAGGTAAATTGATCAATAATTATAGATATTTGTGCAGTTTGGGGAACAAAAATATTCTGAAAATTACAATGGAATTCAGAAAGTGCTGCATTTTCCATACATTTATTTGAAACTGTCACGGTCTTTTTCGGGTAGTAGTACGGCGTTTTTACATCATAGCTTCAAACGGGCTAAAGCTTTACAGAAAATAAGTGAACATAAATTGAACCAAGAATTATAGACGTTTTTGCGGATCGTGGAACAAAAATGTTCCGAAAATCGTAATAGAATTCAGAAAGTGCTGCATTTCCCATGTATTTAAGTGAAAATGCCACGGGCTTTTTCGGGTAGTAATACGGCGTTTTCACACCGTAGTTCCAAATGGGTTGAAACTTTGCAAAAATGATTGGGACGTAAATTCGATTAATATTTAGAGATATCTGTCTACTTTGTGGAACAAAAATATTCTGCAAATTACAATAGAATTCAGAAAGTACTGCATTTTCCATACATTTACATGAAACAGCCACGGTCTTTTTCGGGTAGTAGCACGGCGTTTTTACACAGTGATTGCAAATGAGTTAAAAATTTACAAAAATTATCTAGATGTAAATTCGACCAACAATTGTAGCGAGTTTTTTTAGGTCGTGGAACAAAAATGTTCCGCAAATCGAACTAGACTCCAGAAAGTGCAGTGATTTCTGTACGTTTCTATGAAAATGCCACGGTCTTTATCGGGTAGTAGTACGGCGTTTTATACGATAACTCCAAATAGGTCTAAACTTTTCAGAAATTATCTGGACATGAATTTTATCCCCAATTATAGCCATTTGTGTAGGTCGTGGAATAAAAATGTGCCGAAAATCACAATAGAATTCAGAAACTACTACGATTTCTATACATTTATATGACAATGACACCGTCTTTTTCGGGTAGTTGCACGGCGTTATTATACCGTAGCTCCAAATAGGTTAAACACGTAAATGAGTTATCTGGATATAAATTGGACAAAGAGTTATAGACATCTGCGTAGGTCGTGGAACGAAAATATTTCAAGAATTACACTAGAATTCAGAAAGTGCTGCATTTTATATACAGTCACATGAAACTGCCGCGGTATTTTTCTATATCTCGAAAACTAAGCTACATAGAGCAAAACGGTTAAAATTTTTGCCCTTGGGTATTAATATACCCATAGAACCCGTTTAGTGAAATGAAATTTTACCTGACTCTTCTAGATTTTAAAATTGCAAATATCTCGTAAACTACTAACTACTAACAAATTCGATTTGCTTTCAACTGTCACATGAGTAGACGATTATTAATTATTAACCCATTCAAAGACGAATGATACTGATGATGGCTTTGTAGCGAAAGCCGAAAATACGTATTCTGTCTTGCTGGTCTTATCGAATTCTTTCAAGAATTTTTATTCTTTGTAATTTACTTGTAAAAATTGTATCATCTTTCTTTAATTTGAAAATAATTTAAACAGAAAGTGATATTAATTTATGATCTAATGTCAAACTAAAAAGAACATTCATTCAACAAAATAAATTCAATAATTCTTCTGAAATTTATAAAAATTAAAAAAAAATTAATAATTGAGACCAGATTTTGTCATTATTTTTTATTTTTTTTTTTTTGTCCTCTCTTTCACATATTAAAATTTTATCCACATCAGGGAGAACCACACTGCAATGAGTTAAAGAAGAATATACATTAATTTGTATCTGTTTTGTATGCATTGAGAGGAATGCTGTTGAGAATTCATTTGCGCTCTATTTTTCCGTACCTTCATTCCTTTATTTTATTAATTCAGAGTGCCCACTAAACAAGCTTTATTACATTAAGCATTAATTATAATTAATAATTCTAATAATCATTAAATACAATAACTATTATTGCTTTCGTTTAATGTCAACATTTAAAAAGTCGTAAAAAATAATTAAAAATTTATTATACGTAAATAAGCGCCCTTTGCTCCAGTGGGAGTTAGAGGAAGATATATAAATAGATACCACCACTTTACTAGATAAGTCACAACGGAGTAGTAATTTGGAAGATGACAAAGCAAATTGTGATAATTTTATGTTGTTTTTGTTATTTCTTTGGGTTTTAAGATGTTTATTAACGCTCCTACTTGAAGACATGAAATTCTCATTGAGTTGAAGCTAACAAATATTTCTAGAAATTTTAAAAGGTCGTCCCTTAATTATTTACTTAGGCCAGAATGAAATCCGTATAGGTACAAGCCTACAGCAAATTATTTACCACAATTTTTTAAAAAAGTTTTGAGATTTTAGAACATTTACTTTAATAAAGAATTAATATTTTTTAAACATTTTTGTAATTTTCTACCAATTTCGATTAATCGATTAATCGTATGAAATTATTCGAATTATTCGATATTCGAAATTTGGAGATTTTAAATTATTCGAACAATTTTTGAGAACAATTGTTCGATTAATCGAATAACGATTAATCGATTGAATACCATAATTAGTAGTTTATGAGATATTTGCAATTTTAAAGTCTAGCAGAGTTAGCTAAAATTTGATTTCACTAAACGGGTTCTATGGGTGTATTAATACCCAAGGGAAAAAATTTTAGCCGCTTTGCTCTATCTCGCTTAGTTTTCGAGTTATAGGCGAGAAACCAAATAAACGTCCTTTTGGTTCTAGCATTAATAGTTTACGAGATATTTGGAATTTTAAAATCTAGAAGAGTTAGGTAAAATTTGATTTCACTAAACGGGTTTCATGGGTGTATTAACACTAGGGATGCCAAACGGGAAATCCCGAATCCCGAAATCACGGGTTTTTCGGGATTGGCAAAATCCCGAATCCCGGGATTATTTCTCATTATTCTCATTATTTTCTTATTTTTTAATATTAATATAAACGCAAAAAAACAAAGTGAGCAATTTTAGATTACCTACGTTTTTTCTTGAATTTTCTCATATTGACAAGAAATTGATGCCAAGATATTGGTAAAATTATAAATTAAGTAGATTATTCGAGTAAACTATGCAAAGACTTTGCGGAAAAATTTGAAATTTTGGTAAACAATATTAAGTTTTTGAGTAATTCATGCGAAAAATCAAGTTTGTTTCTTATTTTACCGATTTATTCTTCCAAGCGAAATTCGATTTCTGAAACCTAATTTTGGCTGGGACTGTAAGTTTGAATTCTTCCATGAAAACATTTGATAACGATAACCAAATAACTTTGTTGCTGTAATTACACGATTTAGTAGGCAAGGTTATCGCAACGAACCTGTTTTAAAATCTGCTTACAAAATACTGGGCGCATGTGTACTTAATGACATGCCTTCATATATTATCCCAGCCAAAAAAATACAAACGGGAAAGCGATGTAAAGGTATTTTAACAGGTGGTACAAGTACTGACAAAAATTGCTTTCCCATTTCCAATATGATAACGTCAATAGACAAAAGGACCGGCAGTTCAAAAAGCGCCGGAAAAGTACTGGAGAAACAAAATTTTTAACTTTGGCAAAACGCTGCCAAAACCAATAAATAGGTGGTTTGGAATTATATTTTCCAAAATAAAATTTAAAAAAGTTCATATGTATCTTTTTTTTGCCCCGCCGTGATGGTTTGTAAAACAAATACTGGCAAAACGATTTTTGCAAACGCTGGCAAAGCGTCCCAAATGAGTGTTCTGCCAGTCATTTATTTTTACATCGCGGTTAGCCAGTGGTATGCAAGTACTTGAGTTTTTGTACCACTGTCAATTTCTGACTGAGATGTTTTAATATTCATAAAATGTACCACATTATTAATTAACAACTATTAAATAATTATAAAACGCTTTATTCTATAAAAAAATTAGTTACATCCCTACGGGAACTGAAGGGTCGATTGATCCAAAGTGACAATCTGTGACAGGTGCATAGGGGACAGGTTACAAAACCGATGTAAACCCAAATTTCGGTGTATCAAAAAGTGGTAATTGCAGCAGAATATTCAACATCGTGACTATTGAAATGGAGGCCAAACATTAACTAGTTCATTTTGGATATATCCTATAACTGGAGAAAAAGTATCATAACATCAAATTGACAAAAGTAACTAGTACCTTTGCAGTTGAAGTATTGATATAACACAGAACAGGTGCAGTATAATTAGATGTGTATGAAAAAATGGCGATCGGTACCGTAATACCCTATGATGACATAATAATAAACTACGAGTAGTTCAAAAATATTGTTCGGATACGATTATGCATAATAGATTGTCAATGACAAGCAAAACAATTTATTCACAAACACTGGGGATGTTATATCCAAAAAATCAGAATTTTTTATTGGATATTTTGATTACCGGTTCTTTTCTCTAATCGTTGGTGAAAATGTTTTGTAATACCGATATTACCATTATGAAATAGAGGAAAGTATTCCAAAAAAAATCACTAGGGAAGCTTAAATCACTAAGGGGTCGAAATGACCCATTGGACTAAAATAGGTACATCACATCTGTATTTTAATTAAAGAGAAGATTAAATTTATGTTAATAACTGAAAACTAGCTCAAAAAGCCCAAAATGACCCGAAAACCAGTTTAGTGTTGAATTCAGGAATGGACTTTGTAAATTGCGCACATATTTTTTTATATGCAAACTTAACAGGGTTTTACTTAAAATATTTGCCCAGATTCTATAATACGATAGACGATTATCGTACACTTTTCGAAGTTTAATTATTATAAGCTGTGTTTTCGACTTAACTATATCAGTTAACTCATAAAAAAACTCAAAGTGCATAAAAACGCGTTTAAGACGAAAACTAACATATTACTTTTCGTATGCACGTTAACTTTTAACACGGATAATTATCAACGTTGAAAACTCAACGTTTATACATTTTCACATCTAACGTAACTTATTCGCGTTATTTCCCAAAAACTTTTGCTGACATAAGTTCGATTATAACGGAACAATTATAAACATAACCTATTTAAAATTTTTTTGTTCTACAATCGGTTTAACGTAGATTTGCTTTAAATACTTAACGTTGATAGGCATGAGACAAAATACAGCCATATTACATAAAATTTTTAATTGACTTATTGGCATAGACAAGCAACTTGATGGAACCTCACAAGAACAAGTAAGTCGCTTCTGTGTGGGATAACCATGCCCTCAAATCGGTCGTGCAGAATGTCTAGATCGCTTCAGCTATGTGGCACGTAGCGCCGCCTGTTAGAGCCACATGTCGTTCACATCCATTTCATCCAATTTTGGCCAAAGAAATCATCATAATGTGATAATTACCTGTGAAAAGGAAATAACGATAGAAATTTTCTTCCGATTACAAAACATTCATTGTGTAGGTTATGATTGACAAGACTTCAATTAGCCACACTCATCGATGTGTCGACCATGGTTTGTCTCGTTAAGAGATGATGCTACGGGTCGTAGCCTGTGTAGAGGGTTGGTCGTTTGATTCCCGGTCATGGAATACACAAAAAGTTTTTCATATAGAGGCAATTTAACGATAAAAAATATTTTGATCAATTCACACATAAACTTCTTTTTGTAAATGAATTTTAAAAAATTGTATTTCATATTCGTAACGTATATAAAATTGTTCAGAATTTATGCAGAAATCCTGAAAAGAAACTTGAAATTTTTAGGGACCTATAAACGTCATTCCATTTTGCCGAAATTTGGTCCGTATGTATATACGACTTGTTGCGTGCACACAAGGGTACATGGACAGTAGAGCGTACCACCTTACAGGCAAAAAAAAAAAAGTGCGCCGTACACCCTCCAATATGAAATATTTTTGCAAGAAGGTTTCAAAAAAAATTTTTTATTTTTTTTGCCGAACGTAGGGGTCGCTGTTTTACATTTTCGTTATATCTTTGGCATTTACAGTCGGATCTTAAAGTATGATACATCGATGTAGACCAGTATTTTGCTCCAAGGGCATTTTGACCTCAAGTTTCCCGTTATAGTAGTTACCCACTAGATCTCAGTTGCTACCACCCTAATGTTAGAAATTTAAAGCTCGCAAAAAATCATTCAACTTTTGCTAAGGAAGTTTTTCGCTAAACCCAGTAGAAATTTGTTTTATATATTGGTTGCCGAACGTAGGGGTCGCCTTTTTAAATTTTTTTTAATTGGATTTTTACTATGTAGCAAAACACTGGTCTCCTCGAGGCAAAAAAATCGATATATCACACTTTAAAATCCGATTTTAAATGCCAAAGCTATAACAAAAAATTAAAAAAGGCGACCACTACGTTCGGCAAAAAAAATAAATTTTTTTTGAAATCGCCTTCCAAAAATACTTCATATTGGAGGGTGTACGGCAAACTTTTTTTTTGAGGTACGGTCTAATGGACAGATAGATAGACCGACGGACGGACATCGCCAAATCGACTCAACGCGATTCTGAGTAAATCGGTACACTAATAGGTTGGTCTAGGTCCAATATTTTTTGGTGTTACAAACAGCAGTATAAACTTATTTTACCCTGTCGAAGTAGTGGTGTATGGTGTAGCTAGTATTTCGTAACTTACGTTAAAATTTATATGTATACTTTCATATATGTATTTGTTATAATATTGTTCTACCTCAAGTCCAAATTCGAATATGACATTTTGAAGCAACAAATAAAATCTAATATTACAATATTATCTTATTCGAATTTGGACTTGATGTAGAACAATATTCTAAGTAAATGTATGAAAATCTATTTAGAAAGTCCGAAAAAACTATTTTTGAATTTTTAATGCAAAAATTAAAATAGTTTATATGTATAGCTTATATTGAATTGTAATCATGAGTTAATAGGGGTTTTCATATAAATGCGTATTATACTCGTAAACAGTGTAAAGTTGGTATGTTTATGAGTTTAATATCAATCTCCATACATGAAAAATATGTTTATATTTATACAAGATTTACATGGAATTTACGAGTTTATATGAAAACCCCTAATATTTATGTTTTTGGAATTTGGAATAAACTGTTTTTTTTTAATAATTTTTGTGAGTTTGTGATGTTTTAAAAACAGATTCGGTGACTTGTCGTTTTACGTAAGTTCAGTGACTGGATCCTTCTGGGTTCTTCCAGCACCCACACTTATTATGACACATGGTGAATAATAAGTGACATGTTACACGTCAATTAGTTTCAGTTAGTCCTGTGACTTGTTAACTTAGAGCAGTATAGTGATATGTCACGAAACTATTATTTTGTACTAGTTCAGCAAAAACACGCATATTGACTAATGTGTGACCAGTTTTTTAACAAATATTTTTCTTTAGTTCTGTGATATGTGCGCTTAAACCAGTCACCTGATATTTTATTTCTCACTAGTTTCGGTACATATCACATAATGTCTAACATGAGACTACTTCCGTATTAGATAATTTTAACTTGTTATATTGCATACTCTCTTAAACCAGTAGTGTGATATGTTATAAACGACAAGCTTTGCGACAAGTTACAAGTAGCTCAAAAGGAGGAAATTGCCACCTCCTATGACAAGCCCATGTTAAAGTTGCCGGTTACTTTCATATAAAAAAACCGAATCGAGGACCGGTGACTCCCACAAAGTTCCAGTCACGTGACCAGCTCTATGACTGATCCATTTCCCGTAGGGATAACATAAAAATTTTTACAAATAAAGGAAAATTTAAATCCCGAAATCCCGTAAAATCCCGGGATCCCGAAAAATCCAGTAGTCCTGAAAATCCCGGGATTTCATACAAAATCCCCAATCCCGGGATTTTCAAATATCAATCCCGATTGGCATCCCTAATTAACACCCAGACGGGCAAACATTTTAACCGTTTTGCTCTATGTCGCTTATTTTTCGAGTTACACACTCATAGAAAAAAGCTTGTAGAAAAGTTAGTAAAACTGTTGGTACTTCAACTTAACAAATTTTTAACTAATTTTTAGTTAAAATTTAATTTTTAGTTAATTTTTTTGCTACCTCCACATTACTAACATACAAAGTTTTTTGCTATTTTTTTTTGCTGAATTTAGTTACTAATTTTTAACAATAAATTTGCTAACTTTACAGTATTTTGCTGAATTTTAGTTACTAATTTTTAACGGAAGATTTGCTAATTTTACAAATTTTTTGTAAACTAAACGACCAATTTTGGAGCGCTTATAAACAGAATGTTAAATGACTCATAAAAATTACTGCATATTTTTAACTCATTACAACTAAATTGAAATGGTTGAAAACAGGGACGTAACAGTTATAACTTTTATTCAAAAAAGTGATTGTTTTACAATTATTTCCTGTTTGAGTATTTTTAATTTTCTGTTTATTTGCTCTGTTTGATTTATATTTTTAATTCAAACAAAAACAATCCAAACACGATTTTTATTTTTTCAAAAATAATAAAAGTTATTTTGTGATTTTTTTTCTTTATCAAAAAATAACAATTAAGAATATAAATCAAAAGCCATGGAACCAATGACTTCACCAATTATAATATCCTGATGATGTCAACTAGTGTTAATAAAAGATTGAACAGTGATTTAAAGTGAGTAAATATGTATATTCCAGCAACTTCCGGCATTCAATTTAGGGCAATTTTTAATTTTTATTTTATTATCAAATAAAAACGTTAGTGCTTAATTTTTTCAAAAAAATCATTCTGTAACTTTTATAAAAAGTTTTAAAATAAAAATCAAAAAACAACAGAAATTTATAGAGTAAAATATAAAAATTGAAAAAATTAAAATCTTTGCCAAACTTTGTACGAACCATTTTAATATGAAAATTGTGATTAAAAGTATCTCTGGGGAGCAAGTGGAGTTTACGGGGATGACACTAATTTTTCCCCCCAATATTGTAGTTATTAAGCTTATTTAAAGAATACGATATTTTTAATCGGCCACAACTTCTTTCCTGTGGGTGGAGCTTTAGAGGTGAAAATGGAAACTCAAATAAATTCGGAAGTACATATCCGATCAGCAAACAATGAAAATCAAAAGAAGGGTCTCTGAAATACATTTTGTTATTCTCTATATATAAAAGAATAACGTGACTGACTGACTGACTGACTGACTCAACATCGCCCAGCCCAAATCGCTGAAGCTAGGAAGTTGAAATTTGGTATGTAGGTTCCTCTTTCGGCGTAGACGTCCGCTAAGATGGGATTTTTGGAAATTCCTACCGGAACGGGCAAAAAGGGGAAAGTCTCCCCCTTGGCGGCCTGCTAAAACCCCTTTGGCTAGAAAGCTGAAATTTAAGATATGTGTTCCTTGGAGTATGGGCTAACTTTTCTGGAAGGTACTTTCTGGAATTTTGGACAGGGACGTTGTAAAAATGGGGGTTAAAAAGGGGAAAAAGGCCCCCCTTAACGGCCTGCCCAAACCGCTGGAGGTAGGAAGTTGAAATTTGGTATAAAGGTTCCTCCACTATCGTAGACATCTACCAAGACGGGAGTTTTGGAAATTTTTACAGGGACGGGCAAAAAGGGGAAAAAGTCTCCCCCTTGAGGGCCTGCTCAAACTGCTGGAGCTATGAAGTTGAAATTTGGTATGTAGGTTCCTCGACCGGTGTAGACGTCCGTTGAGACGGCATTTTTGGAAATTCTTATCGGGAGGGGCAAAAAGGGGACAAAAAAGTACCTTTTTCCAAAAAAGTACCTTTTCCCAAAAAAAGTACCTTTTCGCAAAAAAAGTACCTTTTTCCAAAAAAAAGTACGTTTTTCCAAAAAAAGTACCTTTTTCCAAAAAAAGTACCTTTTTCCAAAAAAGTACCTTTTTCCAAAAAAGTACCTTTTTCCAAAAAAAGTACCTTTTTCCAAAAAAAGTACCTTTTTCCAAAAAAGTACCTTTTTCCAAAAAAAGTACCTTTTTCCAAAAAAAGTACCCTTTTCCAAAAAAAAGTACCTTTTAACAAAAAAAGTACCTTTTTCCAAAAAAAGTACCTTTTTCCAAAAAAAGTACCTCTTTCCAAAAAAGTACCTTTTTCCAAAAAAGTACCTTTTTTCAAAAAAAGTACCTTTTTCCAAAAAAAGTACCTTTTCCCGAAAAAAGTACCTTTTTCCAAAAAAAGTACCTTTTTCCAAAAAAAGTACCTTTTTCCAAAAAAAGTACCTTTTCCAAAAAAAAGTACCTTTTTTAAAAAAAGTACCTTTTTTAAAAAAAGTACCTTTTTCCAAAAAATTTACCTTTTTCTAAAAAAATGTACCTTTCCCAAAAAAAGTACCTTTTCCCATAAAACATACATTTTTCCAAAAAAATACGTTTTTCAAAAAAAGTACATTTTTCAAAAAAAAAGTACCTTTTCCCAAAAAAAGTACCTTTTTCTAAAAAAATGTTCCTTTTCCCAAAAAACATACATTTTTTAAAAAAAAATACCTTTTTCAAAAAAAGTACCTTTTCCAAAAAAAAGTACCTTTTCCCAAAAAAAAGTACCTTTTTCTAAAAAAAGTTTCCTTTTCCAAAAGAAGTACCTTTTCCAAAAAAAGTACCTTTTTCCAAAAAACATAAATTTTTACAAAAAAAAACACCTTTTAAAAAAAAAATAACTTTTCCAAAAAAAGTACATATAAAGTACTTTGTAAAAACAAAGTATCTTTTTCCAAAAAATTTCGTTTTTCCAAAAAGTACCATTTAAAATAATATATAATTTCAAAAAAAACTACTTTTTTTCCTCCCCCCACGGATATCACCACTAAAACAAGGTTTCTTGATATTCGGCATAGACGGGATTTTTGGAAATTCCTACCGGAACGGGCAAAAAGGGGAAAAGTCTCCCCATAAACAGTCTCACAAATTGGAAAAGTGCCTGCCCAAACCACTGGAGGTAAGAAGTTGAAATTTGGTATAAAGGTTCCTCCACTGTAGTAGACATCGACTAAGTTTGTATTTTTGGAATTCCCTACAGGATATCCCAAAAGGAAACTCGGTATGTGAGTTCCTCCTTCTGTGTAGGCGTCCGCTTAGACGGAATTTTTGAAATTCCTATCGGGAGGGGAAATAAGGTAAAAGTCTTCTCCTGACGGCTTGCCCAATCCCTTTTGGCCAACCTAAAATTTTAAATATGTATTCCTTGGCTCTTAACCAGACTGGTGTAGGGTATTGTATAGTCGGAATGCCCGACTAACCTTTTTACTCGTTTTTTTTCTTTATTTATTCTTTTATTAAAACATGAAAACAAATACTTCTTTCATCAATTATAAACAGGGTTGGCATGCAATACCGCTAAAATACCGTTATCGATTCAAACCCTTTCAACTGCCTACCGTTACCCCTAAAATACCGTTACCGAAATACCCGGAATACCGTTATCTTTAAAATACCGTTACCAAAACAAATGAAATACCGCTATGCCTAAAATACCGTTACCGTTATTTTCAATTTGCTGGTTTTTGTAATTTCACGTGGTTTTTAAGTACATACTTTTTAAAAATTAAGTTGATAAATTGGTTCTGTTTTTAATCTCGTTTGTTTTTTGTAAAAAAATTGCGAGATGCATCGAAATAACTGACTACCGTTACCCTTAAAAAACCGTTACCGATATAACTGAAATACCGTTAACCTCAAAATACTGTTACCGAAATAACCCAAATATCGTTATCTTTAAAATACCGTTACCGAAATAACCTAAAATATCGTTACGATTACCGCATTCGTTTCGGTTACCATCCATGATTATAAATGTGCATTTACGCATTGAACAATGCCAATTAAAAAAATTTCAATTAATTGACACATTCAATAAACTGATCCCAAGTATGTTTTTAAATACACATTTATTTTTTATTTATTAATTTCCATTTCATTTGCTCCTTTATTTCCAGTCCACTAGTAATCTGCAAAAGTTTTGTTGATTTCAGAAAATTTTAGCAAAAATTTTGTAGATTTAACAGTTTTTTTTTGCTATTTTCATTCTACTATTATTTAGCAATTTTATTGCTGATTTCAGCAAGTTAAATTGTTATTTGCAGTTTACAAAAATTTAGCTCAAATATTACTAAATATTCTGTAAATTTAACAGTTTTTTTTGCTGTTTTCATTTTATTAATATTTAGCAAACTGATTCTGCTAATATTAGCAGTTTTTTCTGCAGCATCATTTTTAACTAATTTTTAGTAACTTTTTCTGCTATTTTTACGGACTTATTTGTATGAGTGTAGGCGAGAAACCAAATAAAAGTCCTCTTCGTTCTAGCATTAGTAGTTTACAAGATATTTGAAATTTTAAAATCTAAACGAGTTAGGTAAAATTTGATTTCACTAAACGGGTTTTATGGGTGTATTAACACCCGAAGGTCAAAAATTTTAACCATTTTGCTCCATCTCGCTTAGTTTTCGAGTTATAGGCGAGAAACCAAATAAACTTCTTTTTCGTTCTAGCGTTAGTAGTTTATGAGATTTTTGCAATTTTAAAATCTAGCAGAGTTAAGCCCGTGTGACACTTGCTAGTTTCAGTATTATTAATTCAAAATAGAAGAGATCACGAATTTCCTTATGTGAGAAATAATGTGTGTGAAGAGAAGAACTATATCGAAAAACTATCAAACTGTCAAATTGATGTTGGTAATGCAGTACCCTTCATATGATTTGCATTGATGGTGCAAAAAACCAAAATCTAGAAACTAGCAAGTGTCATATAGGCTTTAGCTAAAATTTGATTTCACTAAACGGGTTGTATGCATGTATTAATACCCAAGGGCAAAAGGGCGTTAGTAGTTTACGAGATATTTGCAATTCTAAAAAATTCTAAAATTTCATTTCACTAAACGGGTTCTATGGGTGTATTAACACCCTAAAGGGCAAAAATTTTAACCGTTTTGCTCTATGTCGCTTAGTTTTCGAGATATAGAAAAATACCGCGGCAGTTTCATGTGACTGTATATGAAATGCAGCACTTTCTGAATTCTAGTGTAATTTTTGAAATATTTTCGTTCCACGACCTACGCAGATGTCTATAACTCTTTGTCCAATTTATATCCAGATAACTCATTTACGTGTTTAACCTATTTGGAGCTATGGTGTAATAACGCCGTGCAACTACCCCAAAAAAGACGATGTCATTGTCATATAAATGTATAGAAATCGTAGTAGTTTCTGAATTCTATTGTGATTTTCGCCACATTTTTGTTCCACGACCTACACAAATGGCTATAATTGGGGATAAAATCGGACAAGGAAAAATTCTGAAATTTATTTAAAAATCCATAGATATTTGAAATTTTATTTTTGTTTAAAATAAAATTCCCAAAAATGTATAAATCTTAAATTTGGAAAATAAAAATCTCAAAATTTAGAGAATTTTATTTTTAACAAATGTTTGAATAATTCTTTGAATAGTTATTTGAAAAATTCAAAATGAAAAAATAAAAACCCAAACACCTACAATAAAAAATATTAAATACACAAAACTTGAAATCAAACCAGCAATTTCGAATTTTTTCTAATTTTTTTGGTGTTTGCAAATTTTATCAATAAATTAATATTTTTATATGGCATCTTATATGCAAATTTCGCTCTTAGAATAATCGTTTGGTGGATAAACTGAATACGAAATAAAGTACAATAAAAAACTAAATATACAAACTATATAACTAAATCCGCTATTTCGAGTTCTTTAGTTTTTATGGTGTTCGCAGATTTGATCGATAAATTAATACCTTATATTCAAAACGCGCAATTGTGGAAAATTGTATATGATACAAAAAATTAATAAAAAAACTTAAACAACAATTTGTATTCCGCTAACAAATATATTCATGGAAACATTTTCCTTTTTCAAAATATTTTTTTGCGAATTATTTTTGCAAACTAACCACTAAACTTTTTTATAAAAAATGGGTATTATTATTCCTAGATTATATATATATACCTCTAACTCCCACTGGAGTATAGGGCGCCTAGATTATGAATTCAAAATAACCGCACTTAAAAAATTGCAAAATAATAGCGGAACGCAAAAAAGTCTTTATGGTACAAAATATTTGCTAAAAGGCATATTCAGCGATTTACATTCTGCAAACGAATATGCATAGAGAAAGGGACCTAAGGGTAAAAAAATCATTTTTTTTTTGATGTGGACAACATCTGAGCATCGAATGAGACCGATCCCATGCTCTCCTGAGAAAGGGACCTAAGGGGACCTTAGGTCCCTTTCTATTTTGCGCGTCACATATATTGATACAAACATTTTCCTTTTTGCAAAATTTTTTTGCGAATTTTTTTGCAAACTAATCACCAAACTTTTTTATAAGAAATGGTTATTATAGTTCCTAGAATATGAATTAAAAAAAAGCGCACACAAGAAATTGCAAAGTAATGGCGGAACGCGAAAATAGTCTTTATGGTGCAAAATATTTATTAAAATATTACTATTATAGTTCCTATATTATGAATTTAAAATAACAGCACTTAAAAAATTGCAAAATAATAGCGGAAAGCGAAAAAAGTCTTTATGGTACAAAATATTTGCTAAAAGGCTTATTCAGTGATTTACAATATGCAAGCGAATATATTGACACAAATATTTTCCTTTTTGTAAAAATTTTTTTGCGAATTTTTTTGCAAACTAACCTCCAAATTTTTTGATAAAAAATGAGTATTAAAGTTAATAGATTATGAATTAAAAAACCGCACTTAAAAAATTTCAAAATAATGGCGGAACGCGAAAAAAGCCTTTATGGTACAAAATATTCATTAACAATCTTAGTCAGCTTACATTCTGCAAACGAATATATTAACACAAACATTTTCCCCTTTGCGAAATATTTTTTCGCGAATTTTTTATTGGAAACGAACTTCCAAACTTTGGTATAAGAAATTGGTATTTTAGTCCCTAGATTATAAATTTAAAAAAACCGCACTTAAAAAATTGAAAAATTATAGCAGAATGCGAAAAAAGACTTTATGGTACAAGAGATTAATTTGAAGACTTTATCAGCGATTTACATTCTGCAAACGAATGTATTGATGCAAACATTTTTCTTTTTCAAGATTTTTTTTTCGCGAATTTTTTTTCAAACTAATTAACAAACTTTGGTATAAGGTTTTATGGTCTCTTGATTATAAATTTTAAATAAACTCACTTAAAAAATTCCAAAATAATGGCTAAATGCGAAAAAGAATGTATTGATATTATTGTATGAAGGGAACAAAATGTTCAGAACTACTCTTAATATAAAATTTTGTTAACTACATGCTAATCTTTATCACAAATATAAATTTTTACCAATTTTAAATACATGTATGTATATTTTTTATAGGAAAATAAAACTACATAAAATTCAAAATACTATTCAATAGAGAATTTTTCCTTTAAAACTCTTTACTCGATTTAAAAAAAATATCATAAAGAATTTTATTTAAAAGTTATGAAGTATTTTTTTCAAAAAAATACTTGAAGAATTTTATCACTAAAGAATTTAAAATTTTAAGCTTTTCTGTTGTCTGGATAAAATTCATGTCCAGATAATTTCTATAAAGTTTAGACCTGTTTGGAGTTATCGTATAAAAGCGCCGTACTACTACCCGATAAAGGCCGTGGCATTTTCATAGAAACGTATAGAAATCACTGCACTTTCTGCAGTCTAGTTCGATTTGCGGAACATTTTTGTTCCACGACCTAAAAAACTCGCTACAATTGTTGGTCGAATTTACATCCAGATAATTTTTGTAAATTTTTAACTCATTTGTAAATTTTTAACTCACTGTGTAAAAACGCCGTACTACTACCCGAAAAACGCCGTACTACTACCCGTGGCATTTTCACATAAATACATGGGAAATGCAGCACTTTCTGAATTCTATTACGATTTTCGGAACATTTTTGTTCCACGATCCGCCCAGATATCTATAATTCTTGGTTCAATTTATGTTGACTTGTTTTCTTTAAAGTTTCAGCCCATTTGAAGGTACGATGTAAAAACGCCGTACTACTACCCGAAAAAGACCGTGGCATTTTCATATAAATACATGGGAAATGCAGCACTTTCTGATTTCTATTACGATTTTCGGAACATTTTTGTTCCACGATCCACCCAGATATCTATAATTCTTGGTCAGAATTCAGCCCGTTGGCAGCTACGATGTAAAAACGCCGTACTACTATCCGAAAAAGACCGTGACAGTTTCATATAAATGTATGGGAAATGCAGCACTTTCTGAATTCTATTATGATTTTCGGAACATTTTTGTACCACGATCTACATATGTTCATAATTCTTGGTTCAACTTATGTCTAGATATTTCCTGTAAAGTTTCAGCCTATTTGAAGCTACGATGTAAAAACGCCGTTCTACACTCAAAAAATAAGTTAGTAGAAAAATTAGTAAAACGTCTTGTATATCAAGTGTACTAGTTTTCAGCAATTTTTTTGCTGAAATTCCGTTTTCAGCAAAAATTTTAGTTATATTTTTTTTAACACTAAACTAATTTTGAACTAATGTTTTACTAATTTATTTTGCTACAAAAATTGTGCTGATAACCGCATGCATAGCGTGGATGACAATCAGATAGACAAGATGTAGATGTCGCAGCTTGTGTGGAAACGGAAATGACAAGAAAAGAAAAACAACTCTACACATATTCTATATTTAAATTTTCAGCAAATAAATTAACTAAAGTAAAATTTCGCTACAAGTTTTTTGAGTTTTTTTCAGTCTACTAATATTCAGCAAAAAGTTTAGTGATTTTAGCAAGGATTTTTTTCATTTGCAGTCGACTAAATGTCAGCAAAACTTTTGCTGAAGATTACTATTTTTTTGGTAAAAATCAGCGCGCTGATTTTCAGCAAACCTTTTGCTGAAATTACCAACTTTTTTGCAAGCACGCTTCTGACTAAAAATTTTCTGACACAGCAACATTTTTTGCTGACTTTACTGACTTTTTTTTGAGTGTACTACCCGAAAAAGACCGAGACAGTTTCATATAAATGTATGGGAAATTCAGCACTTTCTGAATTCTATTATGATTTTCGGAACATTTTTGTTCCACGATCTACACAGATATCCATAATTCTTGGTCCAATTTATGTCTAGATATTTCCTGTAAAGTTTCAGCCCATTTGAAGCTACGATGTAAAAACGCCGTACTACTACCCGAAAAAGACCGTGGTATTTTTATATGAATATACAACTTATAGTAAAGTTTCCCAGCAAAAACATGGTAATGACAGGTCATTACCATACGGATTACCAAGTAATGATATGTCATTATCTTTTGCATTACTTTAAAATACAAAATAATGACTTACCGATAATAAGTTATAGAATTACTTATATATTAGTGCAAAGTAATCACTTACAGGTAACTGATTAAATAAGTACTGATTAAGTGTTTTTTATATTAATATTTTATTTATAAATTTGTTGTGAACTAAATATGAAATTTTCCAAAGTAAAAAGTTTTTTTGCCAATATGATCAACTATTTTACAATGTAGGGTAACCACTTTTCCCTAACTTCTGACTAACCGCTTATTCTATCTGTGTGAGTAACTAAATATTCTTTTACTATGGGTAACTCGTTATTCGCACTTTTTTGGTAAGCGGGAGGGTAATGACCACCCATGAATTTTTGGGCATCGCGAACAAAAGTAATGTTGCGAGTAAATAGCCTAGTAAGTAGTGAAACCCTTTGTGTGCTACTTACTCGCTTAATTACTCGGTGATGTCTGTTTTTGTTTTGTTGTATTACCATAGAAAGACTGTCATATAAAGAAGTACTTTTTCTGAAAAAAGTACTTTTTTTTTTAAAATAGTACATTTTATAAAAAAAAATTTTTTTTAGGAAAAAGCACTTTTTTTTGTAAAAAGTACTTTTTTTGGAAAAAAAATTTTTTTTTTTCGAAAATAGTTCTTTTTCGTAAAAAAAATTTTTTTTTCCGAAAAAGTTCTTTTTTTCCAAAAAAGACGTTTTTTTTGTAAAAAAGTAGTATTTTTTTAAAATATTTTTGTTTTGGAAAAAAGTAAGACCGGTCTACCCGGTTAACCGGTCTTGACCGCAGGCCCTAATAAAAAGGTAATGACTGGAGAACCGTTTGCAATTTTGACTCCAAATTTCAAGTACGATGAAGTAATTATACGCTTGTTACAATCGAAAGAAAAAAAGTTTTTTTTATTAATTTTTTTTAGATTTTACAGTTTTTTATTTTTTAATACACTTTTTTGGTAGTTTCAGCAGATTGATTTTAAATTACAGTTTAAAACAATTTACTGAAATTTGGTGGCTGCAACTAATTATTTATACTAATTTCATTGTACTAAAATAATGATATTTAGTAAGTTTTTTAACTGATTTTAGCAAATCAATTTTGAATTGCAGTTTACATAAATTTTACTAACATTTAGTAGCGGCTGCTAATTATACCCTACACCACTATGTGGTCATTATACCCTACACCACTATGTGGTCAGGGTATTATAAGTTTGTGCTGATGTTTGTAACACCAAAAAATATTGGTCCTAGACCCACCTTATAGTATACCAATCGGCTTAGAATTTTTTTTTATTTCGATTTAACGATGTCCGTCTGTCCGTCCGTCTGTCTGTCCATGCATTCTTGTGCGCACTCTACAGCTCGCAAATATCAAGATATTTTGATAAAACTTGGTACACCGACTTATGTCGGCCCAAGGACGACGCCTATTGATTTTGGTTAAAATCGGTCCATGTTTAGACCTAGTGCCCATATAAGGGTTCCCCCAAAATTATATTATTTATACGCTGCAGGTCGCAAATATTAAGATATTTTGATGAAATTTAGTACACAGACCTTTGTTGGCCCAAGGGCAAAGTCTATTGATTTTGGTTAACATCGGTCCATGTTTAGACCTAATGCCCATATAAGGCTCCTACCAAAATTATATTGTTTATACGATACAGGTCGTAAATATTAAGATATTTTGATGAAATTTGGTACACAGACCTATGTTGGCCCCATAACGCAGCCCATTGATTTTGGTGAACATCGGTCCATGGTTAAACCTAGTGCCCATATAATGGTCCTACCAAAATTATATTGTTTATACGCTGCAGGTCGCAAATATTAAGATATTTTGATGAAATATGGTACACAGACCTATGTTGGCCCAAGGACGAAGCCTATGGATTTTGGTGAACATCGGTCCATGTTTAGACGTAGTGCCCATATAAGGGTCCCCCCAAAATTGGCTTGGTTACAAACTGCAGGTCGCAAATATTAAGATATTTTGATGAAATTTGGTATACCGACCTATATCAGCCCAGGGACGAAGCCTATTGATTTTGGTTAACACCGGTCCATGTTTAGACCTAGTGCCCATATAAGGGTCCCCCAAAATTGGCTTGGTTACAAACTGCAGATCGCAAATATTAAGATATTTTAATAAAATTTTGTGCGCTGACTCACATTATAGAAAATTTTGACACTAGCCCCATTCTAACCCATTCGAATTTCGGATCCAAACATTAGTTGGCTTTTACCCAGACTGGTGTAGGGTATTGTATAGTCGGCATGCCCGACTTTAACCTTTTTACTCGTTTTTTATACTAATTTTATTGTACTACAGCTGGGCTCAAAACAGTTAAATTTCCCGTAATAACAGCAAGATTTTCAGTAGCCTCTAAAAACTGTTTTTGCAAAATTTCAAACAAAACAGTTTCCATTTGCAAAGGTTATCGTAATAAACAAATTTTTTACTAAGGTTAGTATCATATTAAAGACAATTAGTGAAAAATGTATTTATCGCGATAACTTTTGCAAATGGAAACTAATTTGCTTGACATTTTGCAAGAACAGTTTTTAGAGGTCACCCCATATTATACTAAAAGTTGGACTTTGGTGACAACTTGGAAAGCTATTCTGCCATTTAAATTTTTGACAAGTCGCGATTTTAACGTATAGGCCGCTATTAGGGTTTGGGATTTCCCGGACTTTTGTATTTCCCGGGAAACGGGAATGAAAAAATTTGATTCCCGGGATTCCCGGGATTCCCGGTAAATATTTTTGAACAAAATTGTTAATGAAAACCACCTATATAAGTAATTTTTGTTAAAAAAAAACTATTTCAGTACAAATGCAGTCTGTGTAGTGAGAATTCAAAGTAAAAATATCAGAATGTTGAACATTTGATTTCACATAAATTACTCGCAGCATTGCCAAATGAATTGCATGATTCCAGCAGAAAGCACCTACTACTGGACTGTCGGAAACAAACCGTTTCTTCACACTTGGCCCATTAGATATGGTGGCCACAATGTTATTTTCCAGAGACAAATAAAACTCTTCCAGTCTTATTTCTACAATTCTTCTTATTTCATCAGCATTACATCTTCCTGATATATAAACCAAGCCCAGGTTATAAAATGAATTATTTTCATTTATACATATGTTCAAATATCTCTTTTGTGATATTCTTGTCCATTCATCTAAGATGGACGAAGATCTGGTTATGGTGCGGATTGACTGCGGCTAATTTGGATACCATTTCAGGAAATGTTTGCCCTACCATAAAACCTTGCCTATTCAGCTTACACTTTTTTCTTCGGGTACTTTGCTAATTTTAGCTGAAACGTTATTCTTGTTGTTGTTTTCTTCAAGAGAAGTTGCATGACCATCAATTTTTTTTGTGAACCAAATTTAGATACCACCGTTAACCAGTCTTTTCTTTCCACATTTATTAATGAAAACGTTACTTATAAAATTATTACCCTTAATATAAAAGAGTATTTTAAATTTAAAGTCTACTTTATTTTTAATCAAACGGTTTTGTTCATTTTGTGTATGAAAACCCTACAAAAATATTTATATTTTCAAATATTTTGATTGGTTGAAAATAAATTAACCAATCAGAATGCTCCAAAAATAAACCAAGTCAAGGTATACTGCCACCCAATATTTTTACTAAAGTCGACTTTACCTAAATTATACATTTGAAAAATTTAGATAGTAAGGGCGATTATTTGTAAGAAACAAAGCTTTTTTTCATATTTCTTTTAAACATTTTACCAAGTTTTTAGGTTTTACTACTTAAATTTTGAATAAGTTATGCGAAAAATCTTTATTAGTTTAAATGCTCCTAATTACTTGGCAAAGATTTTATTTGTGTGTCAAATAAATATATTCCCTTTTAAAAGATTTTAACAATGACATTTTTGTTTTATTATTTAAAATGTTTTTTATGACTAAAATTAAAAAATCCTATTCGAAACAAAAACAATTTAAAAAATTTAATATTTTTAAAATTTCCCGTTTTCCCGGAAAAAATATATTATTTTCCCGGGAATTCCCGGCAAACTTTTCCCGTGATTTCCCGGGAATTCCCGAACCCCAAACCCTAGCCGCTATAGATAAATACATTTTTTTTTATTGAAATATTTCCTTTTAATTGCTTCATTTTAAGCCATTTCATTTATTAAGGCCGATTTCGCTTTCAGCAATTCAATTAGCTAAAACCTTAAAAAACCGTAAAAATGCATATAAAACGCGAACAGTGGTTTTAATTTCAATTTTTATGCATCAGATTTTAAACCTAAATATGAATACAGGTCCTGTGCCTACATTTCACCACAAAAAAATTTATATTGATTGCATTTGAAAATTTTTGTATATAAAAAAGCATTTTGCGGAAAATATTTACCTTAGATCGAAAAATAAAGTACACTCTAATAAATTTTCATGTAAGTTTAACCTATTTATAGTAGGTATCTTTTCTCCTACTATTATTAGGGTAAAAATACATTTTGTTAGTAAATTCAAATATTTACGCACATTATATGTGAAATCATTGCACACAATGTGTGTAAAAATACGTTTTAAAGTATCTAAAAATGTTTAGCAACATGCTCCTTTCATATAAATTTACATGTTATGTGTCTGAAAACACATACATTAACGAGTAGAACTGCACTATAAATGCCTAGACCTACCATAAATTATATGCAAATAATTAGTTTTCCAAATACTTTATTTTTAAATTTCTTTACCATTTAGTATGTATACTGTTACACAAATTACACGGTTTTTTTAAATCTATTAACAAATTTGTTTTTAAAACTTTATTTAACACAATCCACCAATGGTCTTAATTACAGAAAAGGGGGCGAATCCTACAGATTTTCTGATGCTGAGAACGGAAATTCTCTGGGAAATTTAAAAGTGTATTTAGGGTAGTATGCTACAGAAATTACAATTTTGGCTAACTATAGAAACTTATCGTGGATGAACGGATATTACTCAATTTCTGAAAACACTATCGTAAAGCATTAGACTTTAGCAATAAAGGACATACAGGTGATATAATCTAAAGGATAGGTTTAAAATTGCATAAGTCAGGTTAAACAATCATAAATTTTTTATTGTATAAAATGGATATTATAGTCCCTAGATTATGAATTTTAAAACCCGCACTTAAAAAATTGCAAAGTAATGGCGGAACGCGAAAAAATATTTTGTGGTATTTTGCAATTTTTTAAGTGCGATTTTTTAAAATTCATATTCTAGGGACTATAATATCTTTTCGTCCACTAAATTTTGGCTGCTAGTTGCAAAAAAAATTGCGAAAAGGAAAATTTTCCATCAAAATATTTGTTTGCGGAATGTAAATCGCCGTTTACGTTTTTTAATTAATTGTTTGTACCATGAAGCCATTTTTCGCGTTCCGCGAATTTTTTGCAATTTCTAAAATTTGGTTTTTTTAATTCATAATTGTAATACCAATTTCATATTCCAAAGTTTGGTGCTTAGTTCGCAAAAACAATCACGCAAATAAATGTTTCCAGAATAAAAAATTGTTGCATCATTATATTCGTTTGCAGAATGTTAATCGCTGATTGTGTGTTTTAACAAATTTTTTCTACCAGAACGTCTTTTTTTGCCTCCCACTATTGTTTTGCAATTTTTTACGAGTGGTTTTTTTAAATTAATAATCTACGGACTATAATACTAATTTCATACACCAAAGTTTGGTGCTAAGTTTGCAAAAAAATCGCAAATTTTTTTTTTCCAAATTTGTACAATAATATATATGTATGTATATTTTAAAACAGCTAGCCAAAATTTTGGCTCAGAGCCCAAAATTTTGCTTGGTTCTTTTTTTAAAGCTTTTGGAAGCTTGCTCATTTTAGAAGGCTCATTATTTTTTTTGCTTATGAGCTGGCTGATATTAAGTGCAGGTCCTTCTATATGGGCTCCGAGGTTTTCTTAAAAAATGAGCAAATCTTTGGACCTTTCAGGGGCTTTTTCCATACCTTATTTTTACTTTACTGTTTTTAGGATTTGAAAAAATATTTTAAATTATAAATTTAGCCAAAATTGTAATTTTTTAACAGTACTCTAAATTTGCTTTTATACCGACGTCCAGCGGTTCTACTGAAACCTCATTCCTTTTCATTATCAGCAAAATCTTTGGATACACTAATCGTGGTCAAAACCACACCATATTTCTAGTCATGATGTGTAATAAAAGTCCGTAGACATGAATCCAAAATTCTTGAAGTATCAGCTTATTTAACACGTTTAATACACATTAATAATTTTAATATCGGCTAAGAGGTATCCTCGAAATGTTTTACCATCCCCAGTTTTGTCTTTCATGATGATCCCTGAAAATGATTTATTGACTTTTTAAACGCATTGCAATTAATTTCTTTAATTCTCTCTTCCACTAACCTTTTTTCCATAATTTTTCCAAAATTTTTCTTACTATTTTTGCATTATTTGAAGAATTGTTTAAGTTTTGCAAATAAATTTCAATAAAACCAATAATTTTCTTTATTTCCAAATAAAATATTATTGACAACTCCTATATAAACACAATAATTGGTAACTTTACATACATGTGCGTAAAATTTGAATATAAACATAATTTACTGAAATTAATATGCAATTATACAGAGTAAATGTCTAGTCACTTATAAACATGTATATCAACACATCAGTTACTGTATTTTGTGCGTAATTTTGTAGACAAATGTATGTAAATATTTCTATTAAGCACTTTGTGTATATAATTACGCATTTTATGTAATTTCACATGAAAATTTACATACATTAAAACAGTAATTTTACAAGCAGTTTTTAGAGTGTACGCCATTGTAATCAGCATGTCCAAAATATATAAAATTGATGGTCAGAGCTCTACTAATTTTTAAAAGTCAAGATTTTGCCATGCAGTGTTATGTTTATTTGTGAAAATTCAAAAACCTTTGTTAAAAAATAGCTTTTTCTTTTGAACCCATTAGCGTTTCAATTTGAAATTTTCACAGTCTGTAGCTGAAATATTAAGTTATCTGCTTCAATAATTTAAAGAAAATTAGAGATGTGTTTTTTGAGATATTTGCAAATTAACGATATTTTTCAAATGCATTACATAATTTATTTTTGTAATTTATTTTGAAAGTAGATTATATAAACATTACTAGTTGAAAATCTTATAACAATCGGATAACGCGTTCAAAAGTTGTAATCATTTGAACATCATGTATTTTTAATAAATTTACTGAAAAAAATCAACGAAAAACAGCGATACAACGCGTACCAAAATGAATTTGGAAAAAAAGTTTTACATTTAACATCGTGACAATTAGTAGAATGTATGTACCAAGTTTTGTAAAAATCGAAAGGGGACATGTCCAAAAACTTCTATTTTTGAATACACTCTTAAAAAAAGTTAGTACAAAAGTCTATTAAATGCGTTCTGATTAAATTGAACTACCCGTGTAAAAAAGATTAGATCTGGCCAGATTTCATTAGATCTGATTGTAACTGATCTAATTATATCTCAAAATTGGGGACAAATTTGAGATCTAATTAGATCTGGTTAGATATGGGCAGATCGAATTTTATCTGGGCTTTAATATCTTATATGTTAAACAAAAGCTAAATGAAAATCAAAGAACTGATAGCTATAAAGTCACCTTCTACCGGCCTGTTTATAGAAGATGATATATCTGGTGCCCGAAGTAATTAGATCTAGTGCCAGATACAATAAGGCACAATTATGTCCCGACATTGGGCCACAATTAAGACAACAAATACAATACAGTCAGATACAAAATCAAAGATCTTATAAGATATCTTATATTCTAGTATCGTTAAATTGACTTTAAATTTCTTTTAATTTCATATAATTCCAATAATCTTTGCAAAATAAAGCTTTTATGGTTGATAAAATTTTATAATAAGTAACAAACAAAATGAATTTAAAAAATATTTTTAAAGTGCATTTGTAAAGCTGCAAAAAGAATTGCCAATTTGAGACCTACGTTACTTCAAAACATTGATTAAAATGTCCACATCTAAAGGAAATCTTCAAAAACAGCTTACATTTTGCGATTTTTTGATAAGAATCTGGTCTAGCATCTGGTCTCCAGAACTGTTTACATCACTCCAAGTTTTTTTAAAAAATGAATAGATTAAGCACATAAAAGTACTACCCAATCTTTTACTTTCAGATCATTATGAAATTTCTACAACAACACTTTTAATATATATAAGATCTTAAATGAATTTTGAACGATTTTGTTTTAAAATAAAAACTTACTTAATGGACAATTTGGAAGACGAAATTCGTGTTCGGCTCATGAAGTTAATCGCTTTAAAAATGTATCAAATACCAGAATCTCATATCCAATTTTTATATACATATGTAAATATTAACAAAGTTTTAAATTTTAATGTTTCCTCCAGTTGGACATTTCTCTTTAATATGCTTCTTGACTCCATGAATGACATGGACAATATCGGTGTTGACTGATGGTTATTATTTAAGTATTCAGAACTTGTGTTCTCGATTTTGCATAAAAAAATTGTATAGCCGACCATTTACCCTCAAAAATATCTTCAATATATGCAGTTCATGCAATTTAATAAATAATAAAATTTAATTGGCTTACTTTAAGCTTATTTTAGGATATATTTTTCAAATCCAATCAAAAATTAAAAGTGCTCTACATTTGAAAAGAAGTGCTTGTTTTTATTTTAAATTTTTTTGTTTATTGAAGTTTCTTGATAATTTTTTCCAAGTTTCAAACTGAAAATAAAATTGGAAGTAGGTTATTAAAAATCAATATTGTTGCTTTTGGAAACAACTCAAATATCTAAGATCTGGTACCAGATCTGATAACAAATCTGATTAGATCAGCTCATATCTGGGCATAAAAATTACACAGCGTTCCAGATCAATGTAGATATGAAGATATCTGGTACTAAATCTTATCAGATCTGGTGATAAAGTGTTTCAAATTTGCCATATCTGATCATATATGATCTGATCTCGCACCAGACCTAAATAGATTCAATCATATCTGTTTACATCTAAATATATCTGATCAGATCGAATCTTTTTTACACGGGTAATTATTCTGTTATTTTCTCCAAAAAAGTCCGTACAAATAGGTAAAAATTCTGCTTAAATAACAGGGAATAGTACATGTTTGATCCAGCACAATTTTGATCTATTTGTATAGACTTTTTTTATGAGTGTACATTTCATATGGAATGATACTATATTCTTAGTTTGGAAAAAAACTCAGAAAATTTTATTGTATTTCCAATGCATAAAAAGGTAATAAATGCGCTCAGATAAAAAAGTTTGTAAAAAAATATGTAAACAGTTTCCAATCGCACTATACTATATTTATACTGATTTTTAGTACAATTTTTGTTTTTAGTAATCATTTTTGATATTATCTTATTAAAAATTACGGATTTTTTTACTAATTTTCGCTGCTGATTTCAGCAAAACATTTTACTAATTTTTCAAAACCGAGTGCTAAATTCAGCAAAAAATTATACTAACCCTAGTAAAAATGATTTTTATATATTCATATATGATTTTTATACAATCATTTATGATTTTGTACAATTATAACTTGTCGAGTATTGTGAAACATATATTTTTATATGATTATATCAAAAGATATTTAATTATATAAAATTATATTAACCAGATCCACCATTTTTCGGATCAAATAACATATTTTTTATATAATTATATTAACCCATACATGATTTGATCCGGAAAATGGTGGATCTGGTTAATATAATTTTATATAATTAAATATCTTTTGATATAATCATATAAAAATATATGTTTCACAATACTCGACAAGTTATAATTGTATAAAATCATAAATGATTATATAAAAATCATATCTGATTATATAAAAATCATTTTTACTAGGGTAAGTTAAAAAATTTTATTTACAAGAAATCGTTGATTTTTTACAATTTTTGTTGAGTTTATATTTGATACACGCAGATAAAAAAGTTAGTAAAAAAATTTGTAAACAATTTCCAATCGCACTTTACTATTTTTATACTGATTTTTAGTACAATGTGGTTTTAGTAATCATTTTTGCTATTCTCTTATTACAAATTACGGATTTTTTTACTAATTTTCGCTGCTGATTTCAGCAAAACATTTTACTAATTTTTCAAAACAGAGTGCTAAATTTAGCAGAAAAATAAATAAATAAATTTAGCAGATTTTTTACAATTCTTGTTTAGTTTATATTTGTTACTATTGATATATTCTTCGTTTGGAAATAACACTCAAAAAATTTTATTATATTTCCAATACATAAAAAGCTAATAACTGGAGAACCGTTTGCAATTTTGACTCCAAACTTAAAGTACGATGAAGTAATTATACGCTTGTTACAATCGAAAGAAAAAATTTTTTTTTTTAGATTTTACAGTTTTTTTTATTTTTTATTACACTTTTTTGCTAATTTCAGCAGATTGCTTTTAAATTACAGTTTACAACAATTTACTGAAATTTAGTTGCTGCAACTAATTATTTATAATAATCTCATTGTACTAAAATTATGATATTTAGTAAGTTTTTTAACTGATTTTAGCAAATTGATTTTGAATTGTATTTTACATAAATTTTACTAAAATTTATTAGCGGCTACTAATCTTTTCTACTAATTTTATTGTACTACAGATCAGCAGACATGTGTTGCAAAAATTAGCAAAAAATACCGCTGGGCTCAAAACAGTTAAATCTCCCGTAATAACAGCAAAATTTTCAGTAGCCATTACAGACTTTTTTGGTTGAGTGTATTATTGTATGATATATTCTTAGTTTGGAAATAAATTTCAGAAAATTTTATTGTATCTCCAATGTATAAAAAGTAATAACTGTAAAACCGTTTGCAATTTGACTCCAAATTTCAAGTACGATGAAGTAATTATACGCTTGTTACAGTCGAAAGAAAAAAAAGTTTTTTTTATTAATTTTTTTTTAGATTTTACAGTTTGTTTATTGTTTAGTACACTTTTTTGCTAGTTTCAGCAGATTGATTTTAAATTACAGTTTACAACAATTTACTGACATTTTTCATTGTACTAAAATTATAATATTTAGTAAGTTTTTTAACTGATTTTAGCAAAGCAATTTTGAATTGCAGTTTAAACAATTTTGCTAAAATTTAGTAGCGGCTACTAAATTTTTCTATTAATTTTTTTGTACTACAGATTAGCAGACATGTGTTGCTTAAATTAGCAAAAAATACCGCTGGGCTCAAAACAGTTAAATTTCTCGTAATAACAACAAAATTTTCAGTAGCCATTATAGACTTGTTTTTAGACAAGACAAATATGGGTTATATGGCATTTAGACTGAGGAAAAACTCCCTGGCTTGTTAGTTTTTAATTGTCAAAACGCAGATATAAAAAACAAGCAAAAACTAATTTTGTACAAAAACTAAGTAGTTTTTGCTCAGTCTAAATTCACTATTAGATTTAAATTTGAAATAATAAAAAAATTAATTTAAAATCATAGCCGTTTTTTCTAATCACTTGGATTTAATAAATCCAAAAAGTATTTCTAAAAGTGCGCAACAGATGGGGTTAGATTCTCCCTATATTAAAAAAAATTTCTGTCAGACACTTCTTTCACCCTAATTCGATGATGAAGGATTTTACTTTAACTTTTCATTTTTAATTATATTTTATATAAAACAGCGACAAACAGTCTGACTTTTCAGTTTTATCACTTCAATTTATATTCTTACACAATTGAAAAATTCCATTGCAATATTTAATATTCACTAATTGGATTTAATTAAATTACTTACTGTAGAGTGAAAAATTGCCAATTTTATTTGAGCTATTTCTCCATGTCCAAGATCGAAAATATGTATTTAGTGCGGTGTAGTTTTTTTTTCTAAACATATTTCATAAAAAAAAAAATTAATAAAAACCTTTTATTTGTTAGTTTTTCAATTTTTTTGTTTCTCTTTTAATTTTCGTTCGTATTTTTTTCTGTCATTAAATTAATAGACTGTTTCATATATTTGTGCTTTTATTATGCATTTATTAAATCCAGCTTTTTTTTTGGATTTAATAAATCCACTTTTTGTATGAAAAATTCTAAATCCAGGTGATTAAAAAAAACGCTAAATAATAAATTGTGAAATATTTTTTATTTTTTTGTTGGAAAGTTGTTTAAAAAAAATAAACACAGGATTGGGTCACAATTTATTTTTAAATTTCACAAAACTATTTTTTAACCATTCACATCACTTGTTGCAAATTTTTGGTCTTTTGGTAAGTTTTTGGGGCTAAACATTTTTCGTATCTTATACGGTAGTCCTATCTATAGATATTTTATGAATTAGATGCAAGAAGGGTATAAGACTAGGGTTCCAATCGCTATCGGACCGCACATCGAACCGGACATCAAACAAAACAATTACGTCAATTACGGTATGATGCCATGGTAGCACACAGGGAATTTTCGAAGACAAAAATTAATTTCTAACATTTTTTTTAATTTTTATTGTAATTTTTAGTTTCGATCGACCGTCTGACATCGCCATAATGTTCTATATGACGTCCGATTGCATCTCCTAGTCTTATACTCTTCTTGCTAGAAGTAGAAATTTTAATACATGTTGTAGCATAGGTTTGCCAAGTTGTTCCAAAAAGTACCAAAAAAGGGGTTCGGGAAAATTTCGACATTTTTTTAATGTTTAGTTAGGTTTCTTTAATGAAATAATAACAAGATTTTAATGTATTGTTTGTAAAAATCACTTAAAAATTAAATAATATTTTAATAGGAAACACAATGGGGATTCTGATATAAAATTTTCAGAATATGATAATAGAAATGTGCCTTAAATTGTAAAACTTTTGGCAGTGCGATATAGTTTGATAAGAAAAATTAAAGAATATAAAAAATGTTTTAATGTCAAGAGTTTTTCGAATACAACAATTTTTGCTAATGTAATACTTAGGTTTAATTTAGAAGAAGTGCTTAAGGGGCCGTTTTATAGTCAGAACTAGAGTCTTTGAAAATTTCTTATTTATTTATATAATTTATTTATTATAAAACCGGCCTTAACTATTGCAACTTTTAAATAAAAAAATAATTTTACAAGAAGAATGTCCTAACATATGAAAGGTTTTCATCTTGAAAAATATTTTAAATTTTACAAAAGTAAACAACTAATGAGGAAACTATCCCGATGGGTTCCTTCCAACCGTAATGAAATTCGGATATATGGTAGAGCTCTGCGGCAAACGACGCCAAAAATCCAAGTCACGACAAAACCTCCTACTATTACCCGGTAATGAGTTTTGTAAAAAGAAGTTAAGATATGTAACCTCTTACTTTTCTATTATAAAATGTATTATTTTAGCAAGGGCATGCCAATCTTGGTACATCTACACAGAGAGAATTCTGCTCGACGAATTTTAATGAGATTTTTGATTAAATTTATAAAGTTTTCTCCACAAAAAAATTAAAAACTTCTTAGAATTAATGAAAAAGCTTCATATAATATTTTATGAAACTTTTTCATTGAGTGTATGATACTGTTAATAAATAAAATTAAAATTTTCACAACATTTTTTCCAATGAAACTTCATTGGTTTTATGCAAAATTTAGATAATGCAGATAAAAAGCTCATAGTGTAGGTTAAAAGTAATGAGTTTTTTTCAATTTAAATGTTTTTTTATTAAATCAAAATTAACATATTTTTAGTGCTACATTTACAATTATACTACATTTATACCTGAGCAAAAACTACCTGGTTTTTGGCTCTTGTAGTTTTTAACTTCTCAAAATGCATACAAAAAAAAAAAACAAGCAAAAACTAGCTTTGTATAAAAACTAGGTGGTTTTTGCTCAAATATAAATGTAGTACTAACCAAATATATAAGTTTTGAAAAAATACTTCTATTTACTTGTCAAATTCATTACAAATTTTATTCAAAAACTAAAAATTTTAAAAACACCAGTTTATTTCGAATAAAAAAACTTTTAAAGCACTAGAAAATATACAATTGATATTCAATTTGTCTGTAATTTCTTTTTTTGCTTAGATGTGTGATTTTTATGAAAATATGACTCCTAATCTGATATTTTTTAATGTCTTGGAATTAACGAATTTGTTTTTAAATGTAAAATTTGTCTACGGTAAAAATTCAAAAAATTTGGAATATGAGAATTTTCATATCTGTGAGCCAATATCATAGTAACAACTTAAATAAAACCAAATACTTAAGTGACATTTTTTTCTAAAATTTTAAGGTGTTTCTGAGCAATACTTATGGTTGAGATGGAGATCCTGAGACCATGAAATTTAAAAAAATTATTAAGAAGTTCATTTAACCTTCGCACTCCTGAAACCCACCCGGGTGGGTTTTTTAGATTTTCAATAATCGATAACTTTACGATTTTTGGTCAAAACAAAAAATGCTTTCAACTCAGTGACTAATTTTTTTACTTTTATCAGAAACTGTTAAATTATTCAAGATTCGAATATTCTTTATAATTTTTTTCTTTAGTTTTTCAATTTTTCTACGTTGTCGCCTGAAACCCACCTAGGAGACTTGTTTCAGAATATTGGGTTTTTTATCACTATTTAGTATAAAAATAGTACAGAAAGCATAATTACTTTTTAAAAATATTGTTTTTATTCATTTATTATTCAAAATACAATAAGATTTTGACAAATTTATCTAAAATTTATGATTCATTGTTAGTCCTTTTTTTAAATACTTTGTTGATACAAATTACAAGAAGTTTGAATAAGAAATTATGCATATTTATGCTTATGCTTCACGGTATGTATTGTTAGCCATACTTTCTATAGTTTTTTGTTATTATTCTTTTTTTCATCTCTTCTTCATTAACCTATTATGTAACCCATTATATGTTGGAGTAAATGCATTTTTTTTTTATTTAAAATGTGTGTAAAATATGAAGAACCCACCCGGGTGGTTTTCAGTATACTACGTATGTAAAAAGCTTTAGGAGAGCGAAGGTTAAGAGATTTTAATAGTAGGGTACTTAAATTTCAAAACTGTTTTAATTTTAAATATAAGGGCCAGTTCTATAGTCAGAACTAAGAACGATTGTTTTCATAAGTAATTTCGTCTGAGATCGTTCTTTGTTTTGACAATAAATCTGGCCCTAAATATTGATTCTTACGTAAAATGAATCAAAAAATTTGGTAAATTGTTTAAAAATGGTTAACGGTTTCAATAATAATTCTATAAAAACAAACTCATTTAAAAAAAATTTAAGAATTATCCCTTGAAAAAATGTAGAATCTGTCATGTTTCCTGAACTAAGATATTCCTTCTTGAATCCAAGAATCTACAGAAAATCTAAAAATTGAAAATGCTGGTTTAATGTGAAATTCTAAAATGTCTGTTTCAAAAATTAATCGTAAAATTAAGCCTCAAGGGGAGGCCTGTGCGCAGCGCAAGGGTTAACGATTTTATGAGTGATACTATTTCATAGATAGGTATAAAAGACAAATTTCTAACAATAAGTTATATTTGTTTATAAAAATTTTCTCCGAAAGTTCAACTTTAATATTTGACACGTATTTGTTCTCCAACTATCGGCTGGAAATATATAAAATCAACAATCGAAATTTTCGCACTCTATTTGAATAGAGTATAACTTGGTATACCTTGTGTAACTAATATAGGTCTCAAAAATTAGACGGTTCCCAAACAATTGCGTATTAAATTTGGGAAAAATTGTTACATTTGCTAAAAACTTTCCTTATACATATAATTGCTTCTAACTTTTGTATTATTTTAGCTTCGTGACTAGTTGATGTGTACACTAGGGTGACCAGATCTCATAAAGAGGGGAAAAAAATGTCGGAATCTTGTTCGTCTGGACCCCGCAAAACGATTCCCCTTTCCAGATATTGAGATAGCCGAAATTAGAGCTCGGTTGGAGTATGTTAACTCGTGCCGCTGAGGGCTCAAAGTTTGAAATACGATTTACAAGGCGAAAAAATCACTTTTTTTGGCTTTTTCTGAAAATACATGCTCATAAATAACTGTATTTTTTAGAAAATGTTAATAGAGTCATAATCTAAACTGAATTCCCTTTCTGGTAATGTATAAAAATACAAAATCGGTTGGAAAATATTTCGGTAATTGCAATTTCCTCAGACAATTGTAGGCTTAAAATGAGATAAATTATGAAATTCGAAAAAAATAAAATATTTCTTTCAAAAATTTAAAAGGTAATACTCTAGTTTCATTTTTAAGATCCACAAATATTCAGATAAAATTTTTTGTCTCTCTTGGGTTATGATAACCTAGTCCCAGGTATGACCAAAGATGGGATTTGTTTTTTTTATAAATTTGCAAAACTCTATTTTTGAGTTTTTTAAAATGTTGTTCAACAAAATATAAAAAAAAGTGGTCAACGCATAGAGGTTTATTAAATACACCTTAGAAAATAATTCTGCTGAAAATTACACAAATCCCTCTTTTAACTTAACTGTGACGGAGTTTTAAATTTGAAAATTTTAGAGAAAAGTGTGATTTTGGCCAATAATTAAGATGATAGTATTAAATCATTTCAAAGAGAAGAAGGTCTCTGGATTTAGACAAAATTCTGTTTGTAGATCCTCATGACTATCATGAAATTTACTGTTTTTAAATTTTTGTAAAATTCGTCTTATTTCACTTTTTTTCGCTGTTTTAGTTGATTTTTTTCAGTAAATTTTTGAAAAATACATGATGTTCAAATGATTACAACTTTTGAACGCGTTATCCGATTGTTATTTCTACCTAGTAATGCCTATATAAACTACTTTCAAAATAAATTGCAAAAATAATTTGTTGAATGCAATAAGGATAATGAAATTTGCAAAATATCCTTAATTTGCAAATATCTCAAAAAACCCTTCTTTAATTTTCTTTAAATTATTGAAGCAGATAACTCAACATTTCAGCTACAGACAGTGCAAATTTCAAATAGGAACGCCAATGGGCTGAAAGAAAAACGCTATTTTTAACAAAGTTTTCTGAATTTTCACAAATACACATAACACTACATGACAAAATCTTGACTTTTAAAAATTAATAGAGCTCTGACCATCAATTCTATATATCTTGGGCATGCTGAATACAATGGCGTAATTTATTTTTCGATCTAAGGTATATATTTTCCGCGAAATCCCTTTAAAGTTTAGCGGCTTTCCATTTAGTTTTTTATATACAAAAATTTTCAAATGCAATCAATATAAATTTTTTGTGTTGAAATTAGTGTTTCCAATTCGGTTGATCCATTAACCGATTCCTCGATTAATCGCCTCTATTTCGGTTAATGTCGAAACAAATAATTTAAAACTCAAATAACACTATGGAACATTTTTGGGATTATTGTCTGGGGGGTGAGAAATTCCAAGTCAGGGTGATGGTACTAGGTCAGTATAGTAAAACCCTCAAAGGGTTTGGCGTTCGTATGTGTCATTTTTTTTTATGACCTTTTAAATTTTTTCCTTATCTTGATGTTTTTTCGCTTAGTTGTAACTCGAGAACCACTTGTCCGATTTTGATGAAACAAATTTCGAAAAATTTAGAATTACAATTTCTTTAATCCGTTCATATAACATTTTTCTTTATAATCAACAGTTTTGCCGGTAAAAATAAATTTGTGGAGAAAAAAAAATATTTTTTTGCCTAAAAATTAAAATTTTTTATGAATTTAAAAAAAAAAAATTTTAATTTTTTGGCAAAAAAATATTTTTTTTTCTCCACAAATTTATTTTTACCGGCAAAACTGTTGATTATAAAGAAAAATGTTATATGAATGGATTAAAGAAATTGTAATTCTAAATTTTTCTAAATTTGTTTCATCAAAATCGGACAAGTGGTTCTCGAGTTACAACTAAGCGAAAAAACATCAAGATAAGGAAAAAATTTAAAAGGTCATAAAAAAAAATGACACATACGAACGCCAAACCCTTTGAGGGTTTTACTATACTGACCTAGTACCATCACCCTGACTTGGAATTTCTCACCCCCCAGATTGGCTGTTGTACTGTGTAATTATTCGACCCGAATAATCGGTTAAAATAGGTCGATTAACCGGTTACATTTTTTATATGAAATTTTTCCTTTGTTTTCCCAAAATTTTATAATTTTTTAGCTAAAAAATTGCAAAGAAATTGCACATTTTAGTTTTGCAATTTATTTTGAAAGTAGATTATATGTATAGGCATTGCTAGGTGAAAATTTTGTAACAATCGCACAACGCGTTCAAAAGTTGAAATCATTTGAACATCATGTATTTTTCACAAACTTACTGAAAAAAATCAACTTAAAACAGCGATAGAACGCGTACCAAAATGAATTTGGAAAAAAAAATTTTACGTTTAATATCGTGACACTTAGCAGAAAGTATATACCAAGTTTTCTAAAAATCGAAAGGGGTCATGTCCAAAATCTTCCATTTTTGTACCCATTTTATATGGAATGATACTATTAATTTTTGTGTTTTTAGCTAGCTGGAACAAAATCACTTCCGATTTCATTTAATCCTGATACAGGAGATTGTTTTCCGAAAATTCTGTAAAACTCCGACAACGTTAACCCTTTCTTTACCAAGGTCAAAAGTGAAATTTTTCAAATTTTTCGATTTTTCCTGGAAGTATACCAAAATAATGTGTTGTTTCTTGCGGAATTTGGTGAAAGTTGTCCATATAACTCCGTTAACACCAAATTTTATACATAGTAATAAAAAATTTGAAATTAACCCTTATAGGCACATGGGGTCAAAGTGACCCCAAATTTTTTAAATGTAAAAAAGTTTCTTTTGACATGAAAATCGATATAAAAACCTTTAACTAAGCATTTTCTACAAAATCTACATTAACACTTAAATCAGTGAGCTCTAATAAATTACCCTCTGTATAAAATGAATTCTTTAATTTAAAAAAATTCAGTCACAAGACTACCCAGTCAGAAAAATACAAACGGGAAAGCGGTGGCAAAGCACTTTAACAGGTGGTACAAGTATTGGCAAAAAGTGCTTTCCTATTCCCAAAATGATAACATCATTAGACAAAAGGACCGGCTGTTCAAAAAGCGCCGGAAAAGCACTGGAGGAACAAAATTTTTAAACGTTGGCAAAACCAATAAATAGGTGGCCTGGAAATATATTTTCCAAAATAAAATTAAAAAAAAGTTCATATGTATTTTTTTGACCCTGCCGTGATTTGAACCCAGGCCGTCAGATTGGCAGACGATTGCTCTACCCACTGAGCTAACGAGACATATAATATTTAATGGCTAAACACATAAATGAGTGATAATAGCTGGACAACTACTGGCTGTGCCAAAATGCTAGTACTGGCAAACAATTTTTAGTAACTAGTATGCCAGTGTTTGGAGGGCAAAAAGAAAGTTGGTCTTGAAGGAGCTTTCCCACAAACAAAAAAATTAATTTAATCAAACAAAAAAAATTTTAAATTAAAAAAAATCCAAAAAAAATTTTTTGCTTGCAACCGGATTTGAACTCGAAACCTTCCGACTACAAACATTTTTTAACGAAGCGTCAGCATTTTTATAAAATCATTGGTTTTCCAGTGAATTGATTTTTATACGCCTGGTAGCATTGGCTAGGTAGCACTGGATAACCACTGGTTGCAAACCTTGGCATATCACTCTAAGCCAATTCTTTGCCAGTGGTTTTTTTTTATAAACCACCGAAATTTTTGTAAAAAAAATACTGGTAAAACGCTTTTCGCAAACGCTGGCAAAGCGTCCCAAATGAGTGTTCTGCCAGTCATTTATTTTTAATACCATGGTTACCCAGTGGTATGCCAGTGCTTGATTTTTTGTACCACTGGCGATTTCTGACTGGGTAATAACACAGCTCTACAAAATAAGAAATTATTTATAAGTTGCACAACTTTCCAGGGTATTTGTGATAATTAGGGGGTGCTGATTTCGAATAAAGATTCAATAACTTTTGTCATTCTTGCTTTTTTAACTTTTGAAAAATTTTCGGGGGTGGTCCACTCAAGGTTACAATTGTTTTTTACAAAATTAAAATTTTTTGGCAACGTGGAAATGTTTTTCCTAAACAACAAATCAAAGATCTGTTACCGAAAAAATTTGTCTAGTGACATGAATAAACAAAGGTATATAAAAACCACGATAAATCTTCTTCCACAACAAATTTTTTAAGACCCTTCCTTGGGCGGTCCACTCAAGGTGACATTACCCTACAAATTTTTTTCTTGCCTGCTTTAAAGCTTAATGGTATTTTAAATTATTTCTTTAGGGTGTTTTAAGTTTAACGGTATTTAAAGTTATTTCGTTAGTGGTATTTTAAGGTTAACTGTAATCGTTCCAAAGGGTTTTAAATCATGGGCATTCTAGGGTAAGTGTTTGCCAACCATGCTTACAAGACAAAGAGGATTCTTTCTTAACAAAGCATTAGGTTTGGCAATGGGATTCGCTTAAGTCAGTTGTGTGTGCCACTTATTTATACAAAGGTTTTGGTTTCTTATTTAAACTTATAAAATTTTAATGGTCGGTCGGCAACATTTAAGTAATTCGAATTATATAAAACAATTACGGAATTGCAGTTTTAAATTGCGGTACGCTACAGAATTTCAAAGTAATATATAAGTGTTCTTGAATATTAAAAAAAAAAAAAACATAAAAACAAAATGCATAATTTAAACCCGTTAACGAAACTAAAAGTGCATCACAACTGAGTATGTATTCGTTTCATATGTACATATATGTTCATCATAGCATATGTACATTTTAGGGAATTTAAATTCATTTAGAAAGAGCGAAAGGAACAATGCAAAAGCAACCCAGCAAAACTTTTGGATATGTTCTATTTTTGTTACTTTCAAGTAAGTTCAATTATTGGTATTTCAATGGAGGTAATTTCACACATTTCTCTTATAAGGAACCGCCGTTGGTGGGTTCCCCCGCTTACGGTGATAAGAAGAAAATAAGAGACACGTACTCTTAGTGGTCCAATATCACGTTATAGGATTTACTTTATTTTATTTATTTTTAGTTTTATTAATTCATTTCCGTAATATAAAGCCTATAAGGCCAAAAAATATATTACATAGTAATAATAAACCTGAGTTATTTACTTTAAAAAAGTATATTTACATATTAAATAAAGAAATATAATTGGTATAAATCTAAATGGCTCTCCAGCCCCAATGCATTTTAAAGCAAGAAAAAAATTTGAAAAAAGTGTCAATAAAACGGTCCAAACATAATCAATGCCAAGGAAAAAGAAAATCAAGTCTCAATGACTGTTATTCTAGGCCAAAATAATATTCCATTAGTTTTAAGCGAAATATATTATTAGATTGTGAGAAAATACGTAAGTAATTTGGCAATTCATTCCAACTGTGAGCAATTCTAATTAAAAACAATCGATTAAAAGCAGATCTCGCAATCCGTGGAATTACAACCTGACAATTTCTCATAGATCGCGAAAAAACAAATGTATTATAAGGAACCAAAGGTGTACGACTTTTAATAACCCTATGAAAAAAATCAGACTTGAATGATTTTTAGTTAGATTTTATACATTATATACAAATCGGGCAATAGTATTGACAATGCGTTTCAATCGCGTTATATTTATTCCAATGGTACCAGAAAATATCTCACAAGTGACATTAACAGTGCATTCGCTAATCTAAGTTTTATACGATGAGGTAGAAAAATATTAGTATGATAAATTCTATGAATTCTGCCTGATAATTGATCAATCTGGTATTTAAACGACAGTTTACTGTCAAGCACAATACCCAAACACCTGTGATAACGAACAAATTGTATTTCCTCATCTCCCAAAAAAATTTTTAAATCAAAGTAAAAATGATTAGTAGGTCCAAATTGCATTGCCCTAGATTTTGATGAATTGATAGTTTGGGAGTTATCAGTAGACCATTGCAAAACGCGATCAAGGCAGGAATTTATATTACTTTCAAGAACTTCAGAATACCTACGGTTACCTTGAAACAATAAGGACACATCATCGGCAAATAAAAATGTTTTACAGACTCTTGTGTTAGTTGAATGATCTCCTTGTGTTAGGAGATCATTTATATATAGAATGAACAAAAGATACCCCAAAATACCCCTGAGGAACTCCAGAAAAAAGCGAAAGAATTCTGGATTCAATACCATTGACCACTACAAATTGAGATATACCATTTCAGTAAGGCAATATAAGTCTGCAAGCCGACTTAGAAAAATTGTATTAATTTTTTAGCTTCAAAACCATTGTTACGTAATTAATTGAATTAAAGGCTTTAGTAAGGTCAAGAGAAATTAAAACACTCATTTTATCATTGCTAATATTTTCCCTTATTGAATCTGTAAGTTTAAGAAGCAGGCATGTAGTATTAAAACCTTGACAAAAGGCATATTGTGACTAATAAATTTTCCCTAGAGTAGTTTGAAGCATCTGGTTCTTTAGAATATGCTCAGTTACCTTCGATAGAGCAGGAAGTATTGAAATAGGTCTTATATCATCGGGACCATGATCGAATTAATTAAGTGCAATATTAACCCTGACACATATGGAAAAATAAGTTTTGAGATACCATCCACTCCTACTGACTTAGACTTCACTTTACATAATGCCTCAAATAACTCCAATTCACTCACACAGCAAAAAGAAAAGGAATTATCGGAATCATACAAATTATTAAAGTCTATGTATTCATCACCAATTAACAAAAAAATCATTTATAGTATCAGCATCATGAGAAACAGCCAAGTTACACCTCAAACAAAAAGAACGTAATAAATTAGCCCTAGAAGGGTTAAACAAATTGCAATTGAAGTCTCCAGCAGCAATTATGTTTGAGTATTTAGAGAAGAGATCACGATGGTGCTTCTCAGATTTAGGTAAATTTCCATTACGGAGATAAACAACACCTACTAAAAGTTTAGCACTAGAAAAATTACATTCTATAAAGAGAGACTCACAACGAGACTCTAGTATCTTAGGAATTACTCGAAATTTAATTTTATTTGAGATATAAATTGCTACACCACCACCTCTGGAAGGATCCATACGATCATTTCGGATGATTTTATAACCCGGAATTTCAACCGATCGGTCAGAAATTTCACTATTAACCCTCTTTGCATTATGATGGAAATATCCATCATAACATTTGTTGAAGAAAAAATGCACACAAACACGTGATTTGTAATTTTTTTTGTTGCTAGCAACAATTTGCATGACTATTGTTTTAATTGGAGCACATCTGTCAAAAGATTAAAGTAAGTTTCATTCTTAATTAGCAGGTTTAAATTTGTCACCCAATACATTACAGTGATTTTTTCACAAAAAAATAAAAATCATGCGAAGAAGGGTTAAGCCAAGTTTCTGTAACAGCAAAAACATCAAACTTATTATAATTTAAAATAGATCTAAGCTCGTCAAGTTTAGAAGAATTAGCAGATGGCGAAATACTACGACAGTTCATGTGAGCCATTTTATATTGATTTGGATATGGTAGTAAAGTGGAATCTAAATATGTATTACCACTAACTATACGACCAAAATTATAGTTAAAAGACATCAAAATTAATGAAAATCATTATGGTGGGGAAACAAAAGAAGTATACAACAATAACACCAATCATAATATAGCAATTCATATAATGAAATCCTTATATTTACAAATAACCAGCTGATCATTAATTACACATGAGATAAAAAAAAATAAAATTTAAAGAAAGACATAAAAATCAACAATTTTTTCCACTCTATCAAAAACATGCCATAGGCATATAAAGTAATTGCAGCCGAAATCGAAAGACCCGTGTAAAAAGTTTAGATCTGATCAGATCTTTTTGGATCTAAATAGATATGATTGAATCTACTTAGATCCTGTACCAGATCTCATCAAATATGATCAGACCTTATGGCAAGATTTGATCAGATCTAGTGCCAAATATGTTCAAATCTAAAGTGATCTGGACAATTGCGCCAGATATGCCTAGATCTGATCAGATCTAATTGGATCTCAAATTTGTCCCCAAATTTGAGATCTATTAGATCTGGTAAGATCTACTAAGATCTGGCCAAATATGCCTAGATCTGATCAGATCTAATTAGATCTCAAATTTGTCCCCAATTTTGTGATGTAATTAGATCTGGTAAGATCTACTGAGATTTGGCCAGATCTGATATTTTTTACACGGGCATATATAAATATATATGGCAGCCCGATCAAAAAAACATTATATGCCCGAGTAAAAAAATTATATATAATCATATATGGCATATATTACAATATATAATTATACATGTCGTTATGTATATCCATATATAATTATATATGACGTTTTTTTCACAACATTTTTCCTTATATTATGCCATATATTATTTCATCTAATTAGATATCGGCCTTCATAATATTAGATATGGCATATATAATTATATATTACATGACATGGTTGATCTTATTGCATATATAGTTATATATAGAACTATATCTTAATATATATGGTGGCATTTTAGCAATATATAATTATACATGGTATCATTTAAAAAATATATAATTATATATGGTGACAGTTAAACTAGATATTATCATATATGGTGCCATTTAAACAATATATGGTCATATATGGTACCTCATTAACAAAATCTTTATATTAGTTCCAGATATGATAATATATGGTACTATATATAGTGCGATATATATTTATATATGGTGCTATTTAAGCAATATGTTATCATATACGGTGACATTCAAACCATATATTATCATATATGGTGCCATTCAAACCATATATTATCATATATGGTACCATTTAAACCATATATTATTATATATGGTGCCATTTAAACAATATATGGCCATATATGGTACCTCATGATGAACATTTTTAATACAGTTCCAGATATGATAATATATGATACTATATATAGTGCCATATATACTTATACATGGTGTTATCTAAGTAATATATTACTATATATGGTGCCATTTAAACCATATATTATCATATATGGTGCCATTTCAACAATATATGCTCATATATGGGACCTCATGAACAACATTTTTAATACAGTTTCAGATATAATAATATATGCTACTATATATGGTGCAATATATATTGATATATGGTATCATTTAAACAATATATTACCATATGTGGTGACATTTAAACCATACATTATGATATATGGTGCCATTTCCACAACATTTTTAATACAGTTCCAGATATGATAATATATGCCATATACTTTGATATATCGTATCATTTAAACAACCCGAATAAAAATAGTTACATATAGTCATATATGTGATTAAGTTATATCTGTATAAATATACAGTTTCATCCGAAGAATGGCCCGATATATTTTTATCAATTGTTTGTCAATTTTTATCTAAATGTATCAGTTTAGATCAGACCTGATTAAATTATGTGTTAATCAGATGAAATTGTATTAGATTTTTGAACTGATACAATTTTATCGGTTTGATCGTAATTGGTTCAATTTTATATAAATAAAATATAATTGTATCCGACATTTACCTTATGCAATTGTATCAAAGTTTTAAACTGATATCAGGTCAAAATTGGGATATAACTATATAATTTTGTATACAAATTTTTGGAACAAATTATTGTTTATTTATGGCTTTTTTATTGCATCAATATAAAATAAAAAATGTCACAAAATTAAAAAAACTTTGCCTTTGAACTCTCGCCAACTAACAACGAGTAACCACAATTAACAATAGTTCACTCACAACATATTCAGCAATCCTAGATTTTGAATTAATAAACATATTTTCCCTTTACCTGAATTGTACTTTTGGCCAAAAAACGGCAATCCTGGCCCACAGTGCACTGTGCGATGTATAAATGCAAGTCAGAGAGACGAACAAAAATCGATGGTAATGCACGAACAGTTTGAAAATATTTTTTCTGAATATTAAAAAATGTGTACCCAAAAGTGCTTTCAGCGTAAGGTATACTTTGGATGCTGGCCACACAAGACCAGTAGCTGAAAATTTCGATCAAACTGCTGCTCTTTAAAGAACAATTTACGCTACAACCAAAAACTAGCATTTTTTAAAAAACACTAGTTTATGGTGGTAAGATATGTCATATTAACCCTATGTAAAATCATCTTTGGGCAAAAAGTCTTAAAAAAAGCAATTTGAAGGAAAAAAAAGCTATGTATTTTAAAGCTAAAAAAATAAGAAATCAAAAAAGCAAAAATATATGAAAAAAAAAAAGCATTTTTGTCTTCTCTAATAATCAATGATGATAATATTCAGCATTATTTTGTTGTGGACCATACACATTCATTAAAATATTGTTAAATCGATAATCACGACATTGCAAAATAATATGTGTGTATGTAATTGTTTAGAAGCAGTGCGATGGCAACAGTATACTTCAATACTTTGCGTCAGTAAACAATTTGTCATCGGTTAGTAACGAAAATTCAAATTCGTTTACTAAATATGTATGTCGAATGTATATACATACTAACATGTTTAATATCCAAGGAGCCACACTTTTGTTTGTAGATATTTTGGGTCAGAAGACCGAATGCATAAGCGAACATAATACTTTTAACAAACATTTAAATAAAGTTTAATCGATCACATTTACGCTAAGCATTGGCATTGGGAAATTGTGCCAGTATACCATTAGCTGCTCTTCCTATCAATTCCTTAAAAAATAAATAATAATAAAAAACAACAACAATAAGTAAGGAAAAACAACAACTCTATCAGCATTGTATCAGCAACTGTGACCGTAATCGATCTAACAAAATTGTTTGCTGCAACAATTAATAGCTGGGCAACCACGCTTTCTTAGGCAACGGTGGCGGTACATAGTAGCAGTAATGTGAAAGCATTAGGGTACCAGCGGCATTAACTACTACACCATCAATATAATCAATGCTTTTCAATTCAAATTGGTGGCCAACAGTGATTGGTACTTTGCAATCAAGAAATATTCGCGCGTTTGGCTCGTGACCGAGGGAGGCAGCAAATGCCTCAAACAATATCTACATTAGGGTGGCAATGAAATATACTGGAAAACATATTTTCCTGAATTTTAAGGGGGGTATCGACTCTAGAAAAAATTTCGTTATCGAATTTTTTTATATTTTATTTGGATGGTGCATTATTTTCTCTATATGCTCCGAAAATTTCAATAAAAAATTCGAAGAAATTAAATTTCCACATGTTTTTTGTAAAATATGTTTTAGTCCCAAAATATGTTTTTGTCGCAACCGAATTGAAATCGAATTCGGTTGCCACAACTGAATTCGGTTGCTGCAACCGAATTACGAGGTTGCAGCAGCGAAATCGAAAAAGAAAAAAAATGGAAAAAAAGGAAAAAGAGGGAAAAAGGAGAGAAAAAGAAGAGAAAAAAAGGAGAGAAAAGGAGGAGAAAAAAGGATAAAGTGAAAGAAATACAAATTCGTTATGAATAATAATATGAAATATAAAATGTTTTCCTTATTCTCATTTAACCAGTCGTCATTTAAAAAATCTCAAGAGGTATTTTAACAAATTCATTAAAAAACTGATAATTTTGATTATAAAAAAATTAAAGTTTGTGGAGAAATGTAGTTAAAAGATCTAAATTTCAAATTAGATTTTCAAAATTGTATGTAGATCAATTTCGTTTCAAATTTTTCTAATTTCAAATGACAAAAAGAAATTTCATTTTAATATTTCGCATTTTTTAATACAAGATTCCAATTTTAATTGAAAATTTTTTAAATAAAAATAAGGGCGTTTATTTATATAAGGCTATTTAAATGTTCCAAATGTATATTTTTGTTGACTTTGGTTAAAATTTTGGGTGGCAGCATGCTTTGACCTAGTTTATTTTTGGAGCATTCTGATTGGTTAATTTATTTTCAACCAATTGAAATATTTGAAAATGTAAATATTTCTTTAGGATTTTCATGCACAAAATGAACAAAGCCGTCGACTTTAAAAATAAAATACAGTTTGATGGTAAAGCACGTGAAAAAATTGTTATACTCCTCCATATAAAAAAAAATGATAATTTTCCACGACAATGAATTTCACGTGAAAACTGAGAAGATATTGTTTTCACGCAAATTATATGTACAAGACTATTATTAAAATTGTGCATTTTTATAATTTAAATTAAAATTTGAGTAAAATTAAAGTTCGAGTAAAATTTTTCCACGTGAAAAACCACTTACGGTGCTTTTGGGAAAAAGACTAAATTTTATTTTGAATTTTTTTCATTAAAATTGCAGAACTGAACTTCTAATGAAATTTTCTAAATTTGAAGTGGTAAATGCTACTATATTTTAGAATTTTCTCATTTCGAAATAAAAAATCGAAATTTCTCTTAAAATTTTCTCAATATTGTAAGAAAACAATTTATTACCGTTATTTTTGTTCAAATTTAAGATAAAATTTGACAAATTCCAAATAGAATTACAAATTCCAAATAGAATTAATTTCACTTGAAATTCTCCAAATTTCATCCGGAAAGATATGGTGAACTTCTTTTTTAGGTCCTTCCAAAGGATCGTATTGAACTTATTCCAGTCTGTCTTTCGGAAATCCTGAGTATACATGTTGATATCGTAGAGTAAATAGTTATGTTCCTGAAATAATTTCTTTTGAAATACTCAATTTTTGATTGCCTGCGAGTAATTGACTAGCGTTAAATCCTGCACTTCCTCCCAACCTGCAAAGTGTTTTAACTTTAAAATACGGAATGTTGGTGTAGCGTCAAAGCAAAATTGGCCAGTAATTCTTTTTGTTAATAACGACATCTGACTCCCACAGCTGTACCAAAACCCATATGAAAATTTAATTATACAAAGTTTTCCAAATGTTGAGCACGAACCCCTGAGCATCCCTAATCGCATCCTAGGAGGTCTGCGAAACATTCCAAAAAAATAATTAAAAAACAAGAATTTTTTAAATATTAGAAGTTTTTAATTAAAATTTATAACTGAAGTATAAAAATTTAAAGGGTTATATATATGTATATAAAAATCAGCTTCTAATAAATAAAGTGAATATAAAAATAATTAAAATAATTTCAAAACTTTTCAGGAAATATTCACTTTCTGTATTGTTGTTAAAAAGTAATCTCTGTATTAAATCCTTGTAATCATCTCAATCAAATTTTGTGGACTTTTCAGACTCCGGCGACGTTTTTCGTAAAATTTTCAAAGTTTAATTTAATGAAATCCGCGATTTAAAACGTCATATGTATATCGAAAAATGGATTCTTTAAAATTTCTGAAAAAATGTATGCGGTGTGTTCAATTAGTCGAAATTCTTACTACTTTTACTACAATTGGAAAGTTTTGTTTACTTTTTATATTGAAATTTTGCAGCTTTACAAAATCTTATAATGGCACTCTTATTGGGTCTTTTTTCATAAAAATGCTGAAAAATCGAACTGTTTTTTTTTTTATTTAATACTGATATTTGACAGTGTCATTGATAAAAAACTAAGAACTAATACAAAAATATTAAAAGGCTACGTTAAAGTATCCCGAACAGCGTATTACGATAAAAAGGCTTTAGACCTTTGATAACGATAAATGGTTAAAGTTCATTTCAAAATAGTAACTATTCACGTGGCTCAATCATGGCTTCAATTATAAAAGGATAGAAACAATTAATTAATTGTAGAAAAATTCTCAAAAATTTAAATTTTTTTTTAATAAATCAGAAATTATCAAATTAAAGAATGAGTTGCAGACCAACTTCAGGCACGCTTTCAACCAGTCCCAGCAAAATATTGGTAACGACACCTCATTACTATCTGCATTACCAAAAATGATACATCATTACCTTTTGCATTATTTTATAATATAAATAATGAATTCCTAATAACGGCCTATTGTATTCATTGTTTCTAAATATAAAATAATGACTTAGTCGTAATATTTTAAATAAGTACTTTTTACACAGTTAAATTTTACACAATTTTTATTTATTTATGTTTAAATTTTTATGACGAGTCCTAAAATTACACACTAGAGAAAACTTAAATTTTTCTGAATGTACTTCCTTAAGCTACCCAGCAAAATATTGGTAATGACACGTCATTGCTGTCTGCATTACCAATAATGATATATCATTACCTTTTGCATTATTTTGTAATATAAAAGAATGGCTTCCTAATAACGGCCTATTGTAGTCATTGCTTTTAAATATAAAATAATGACTTACTCGGAATAGTTTAAATAAGTACTTTTTACAAAGTTAAATTTTATACATTTATATTTATTACATGTAAATATGTTTTGTGTTAAAATTTTTATGACGAGTACTAAAATTACACACTAGCAAAAACTTTAATATCTCTGAATGTATTTCCTGAAGCTAATAGTACTTGTGTAACCCCTTATTTTTAAGAATCAAGTAAGCAGTCGGGTAACCACTTATAATTCAACTTTTTGTAAGCATGTTTGTAACCACTTATTATTCAGAATCTCATAGCTACTTACTTCTCATTTTGTCGTAAGCGAGCGGGTAAGCGTGACTACTTATAAAAACGACCACGCCAAACAAAAATAATGAGTTTAGACGCCAAAAAATAAGTTGTGCGGAGCTATGAATTTATATTATATAACCACTTATTTGGTAATGAAAGATTTTGCTGGGGTCACATAGCTAAAATAATACAAAAGTTAGACCCAAATATGTACGGAAAGTTTATAGCAAATTTGATCATTTTCCCCAAATTGAACACCAATTTTAGCTATACAAAGTATTCCAAGTTATAGCAAGTTTCATACAATTCAAATAGAGTGCGGAAATTTCAATTGTTGATTTTATATGTTATTTAATATAAACTTTTTTAGGCATTACTAACCCATCCTTGTTGGATGTCAAATACGTATCAAATATTAAAGTTTTTGATGAAAAATATAACTTAGAATTTTCCGTTGGACTTTATATTGTTTTTATACCTAAAGCGTCGCTCATTAAATCGTTAACCTTGCGCTGCGGAGTCCAAAAAGTCCAACAAGTAGTGTATGGCCAAATCAAAAGGGGTTAAAAAATAAATTTTGTGAAAACTTAAAAAAAAAAAAAAATTTTCCATAAAATTTTAAATTTTCAAAGTCCCTTTTTCGTTTTTTGTTTTTAATGAAAATACAAATCTAGCCTTCTGAAATCAAGCGTTTAATATTTTTAGCAAATATATAAATTTTCTGCAGATTTTCTAAATTTAGCAGTTTTATTTTTGCTGAAATTATCAATTGATTTTCATATTTATCAATTGTATATCAGAAACTACCAATTGTATTTCAGAAATTATGAATTGTATTTCAGAAACTGAAAATTGTATTTCAGAAATTTATTAATTGTATTTCAGAAATTCGCAATTGCATTTCGGAAATTATCAAATGTGTTTTACAAATAATCAATTGTATTTCAGAAACTGGCAATTCTATTTTAGAAATTGCCAATTGTATTTAAGAAATTATCAAATGTATTGCATTTCAATATTTTTTGAATCCGCTCACGTAATTACCCCCATGACAAAAAAAAACTTAAAACATTACCCATATATGGAATAATATATGAATTCATATATGAAGATATATGGAATATATGAACCAATATATGGACCAATAAATGCAGTATATTATCATATATGGATTCATACATTTGAATGTATTTACCCATATATGCTTGCATATATAACATATATGTTCATATATGATCATACATTCAACCATATATGCTCATACATGAAACCATATATGACAATATACGAACATATATGAACATTTTCACCTGGGTATTTAAGCAATATCTTAGCATATATGGTGTCATTTAAACAATATATGGTCATATATGGTACCTCATGATCAAAATTTTTAATACAGTTCCAGATATGATAATATATGATACTATATATAGTGCCATATATATTTATATATGGTGTTATTTAAGCAATATATTACCATATATGGTGCCACTTAAACCATATCCCGAGTAAAAACAGTTACATATAGTCGTATAAAATGAGATTAAGTTATATCTGTATAAATATACTGTTTCATCCGAAAAATGGCCCGATGTAATTGTATCAGTTGTTTATCAGTTTTTATCTAATTGTATTAGTTTAGATCTCAACTAATAAAATTATACATTATTCAGATGAAATTATATCCAATTTTTGACCTGATACAATTTTACCGGTTTATGTCTAATGGTATCTGTTTAGATCGTAGTTGGTACAATTTTATATAAATAAAATATATTTGTATACGACATTTGCCTTATATAATTGTATCAAAGTTTTCAAGTAGATATAATTGCATCAGGTAAAAATTCATATATAACTATATAAGTTTGTATAGTAATGTATCTATTTGGATCTAAACTAATACCATGCGACATAAACCCATAAAATTGTATCAGGTCAAAAATCAGATAAAATTTCATCTGCTTAATATATAATCAAATCAGTTAAGATCTAACCTGATACAATTAGATCAAAAGTGATAACCAACTGACACAATTATATCGGGCCATTTTTCGGATGAAATGGTATATGGATCACATTAAGTTATATATTACCATATAAAGCTCCATATTAATTTTTTTTAATAGGGATATTATCATTTATGGTGCCGTTTCAACAATATATGCTCATATATGGGACCTCATGAACTACATTTTTAATACAGTGCCAGATATGATAATATATGCTACTATATATAGTGCAATATATATTGATATATGATATCATTTAAACAATATATTACCATATATGGTGATATTTAAACCATATATTATGATATATGGTGCCATTTGAACAATATATGGTCATATATGGTACCTCATGAACAACATTTTTTGTACAGTTCCAGATATGACAATATATGCTACTATATATTGTATAGTACCATATACTTTGATATATCGTATCATTTAAACAACATACCATGTATGGTACCATTTAAACAATATATTTTCATATATGGTACCATTTAAACAATGTGTTGTCATATATGATAACTCATCAGCAACTACAATATTAACTGTATTTCAGAAGCTATTAATTGTATTTCAGAAATTATAATTGTATTTCATAAATTATCGAATGTATTTCAGAAATTATTAATTACATTTCAGAAATAATCAAATCTATTTCAGAATTAGTTGATTGTATTTCATAGTTAATAGAGAAAAATTTCTGAAATACATTTCATAATTTCTGAAATACAATTGATAATTTCCGAAATACAGTTTGATAATTTCTGAAACACAGCTCTGAATAACGGAAATTGAATTTATAATTTCTGAAATACAATTTATAAAACTGAAATTCAATTGACTAGTTCTGAAAAACAATACATAAATCTGAAAAATAATTGATAATTTCTGAAATACAATTGATTATTTCTGAAACGCAATTGATAAATCTTAAAAACAATTGATACAATTGGAAATGGAGTAGAGCGTCAAAAAGATGTAAATAAAATTATTTTTTTAAAAAAATTCAATTTAATAAAAAAAAAATATAATTTTATAAAAAAATGTATATAAGAAAAATTATAATTTTGTAAAAAGAAATTCATTTTGCAAAAAACAAAAAAAAAATAATTAGCCGTGAACGGTATCGAACTCGAGACCTTCTGAGTTTAAACCTTTTGTAACAAAATATTGTAATTTTTATAAAATCAATGCTCTTGCAGTGTATTATTTTTTGTATTATTTAGTTGGCAATATCTGGCTGGGATCTTATTTAATCCCAAATAAATGAAGATCTTACGTAGTACCCAAATATAATGCGGGATCTATTTTTATCTGTCATTTTTGTGGATACCCTATTCAAAAAATTAATGAGGTACCACATACAATCATATCTTTTTTTGATGCCGGCCAAAATAAAATTTTATTCTAAAAATGGTGGATCGTACTGCTGTAATTTAGATCCACCTTGGATCTAATATGATGAAATACGATCCGAAAAACGAGTTTATCCAATTACATAAAATTGGATGTGACATAATGATAATCAAGAAGTAATTTCAATAGAATGGACAATTTAATGCAATCTGAGCGATATCTGAAAGAATTATTTTTGTCTACCGGTATCAAATAAAATGTAACTTTTTGTATTAAATCTAATTATATATAATTAGATTAACCCATTTTTTTGATCTGCCATTTTTCGGATCAAATTAGATCTAAGTTTATCCCCAAATATATTGCTGGATCTAATTCGATCTGCCACTTTTCGGATCAAATTAGATCTAAGTTTATCCACAAATATATAGCTGGATCTAATTCGATCCGCCATTTTTTCGATCTGCCATTTTTCGGATTAAATTAGATCTAAGTTTATCCACAAATATATTGCTGGATCTAATTCGATGTGCCATTTTTCGGATCAACTTAGATCTAAGTTTATCCCCAAATATAATGCTGGATCTAATTCGATCTGCCATTTTTCGGATTAAATTAGATCTAAGTTTATCCACAAATATATTGCTGGATCTAATTCGATGTGCCATTTTTCGGATCAACTTAGATCTAAGTTTATCCCCAAATATATTGCTGGATCTAATTCGATCTGCCACTTTTCTGATCAAATTAGATCTATGTTTATCCACAAATATATTGCTGGATCTAATTCGATCTGCCAAAATTGAGATCAAATTAGATTTAAGTTTATCCACAAATATATAGCTGGATCTGCCATTTTTCGGATCAAATTAGATCTAGGTTTATCCCCAAAGATATCATTGGACGTCCCCATTTTGAGATATAACTTGATCTTAGTTTATCCCAAATATACAGTGGGGATAAATCTAATACGATTGGATACACCCAATTTTGAGATCTAATTGCATCAGCTAGATATTACAGCAGATCTTAAACAATATCAAATTGGATATAATTAGATATTGCGCGAGATCAATTTTACTCGGGTAATTTATACCTATGCAAAAAATTTAATATTTTGCACTTTTTGCGTAATTCTTTGAGATAGCATAATGTAGTATATCAAAACATAAATATTTAGTTTGTCGGAAAATAAAAATACGATTTTTTTGAAAAATATTACATTGCTGATATCGAGTCTGTAACCAGTTGGTTCAAATTAGCTCTAGGCTTTGCGCAATTCGCGATTTAAAATTTTCAGCTGATTTTTTCAATAAAAAAATTATAATTTAGTAACTATAGCTTCGGAGAGAAAACGCTTTATACTTTTTAAGCTTAATTCCGTGCCATATTTTTCAAACTTAAGTGTGTATCAACCAAAGGTTTAAAAGGCTTAATTCTTTCATTCACTTTTTAAAAATTAATGAAATTTGGGTTAAATTTCATTCCCTAATAGCATTCTTATGGAGTTAATTCGATAGCTTAATTCCCTATAGCTTTAAATTATATGAATTCATTCTATTTTGATTGAATTCTAACTGAATGAAACCCAATTTACCTGAATTCATTTAATAAAAAAGTAAATGAAAAATGATTTGTTTTCATTCACTTAATCAAATGAAAAATTAAAATTTGCATGTAATTGCTGAAATATTAGTATAATACAATGAAAAACGTTTAAAATTCATTCGTATGCTCTGTTACAGCTTGTATGCTTTGGCTTTGATTATATGTTAGTTTCAACTTACACTGCACTAAGTGAATGGTAATAAAATTTCTTCATTCAATTAGTAAAATGGTGAATGAACATGCGATTTGAATGATTCAAGTTAGGAATTCATTCATATTAAAGCTTTGGGAATGAAGCTTATGAATGAATTCTTTACGAATGGTTTAAGGGAATGGTACATGAATATTTTTAAAATCTGAATTTAATTTTTCGTGAATTAAGCTTAAATTGAATTAAGTTTTTCGAAGCTCTGGTATCAACATATCAATAACTTTTCTAAATATAGTTGGTCAAAGTCAAAATTTAAAAATTTTTTAAGGTTTTTAAAAAAAATTTAAATATAAGACGAAGAAGTCCGATTTTAAATATCAAAGCCAATTTTGAAAGAAAAAGGTCCAAAATTTATACAGTTGCGAGCATAAAAAATGCAACGCTACGTTAAATCAACTAAGTATGCTTTTATTTCTTCTAATGGTTTTTTATTTGCGCTTATCTTTTGTTAATATATTCGTTGATGTGTATTTTCATATTTTAAGTCGATTCATTTGCATTTATTTATGTGAATTAGTTTTTACGAACTTTTTTCTGAAACTAGTGCCCATTTTGTTCGAGCAAAAAAAATGCAACTGTTATGTATTTTACATTTAATCGATTTTATTTGTTAAAAAATTCAGCATATTAATTAGATTTTTGTTGTTTAGTGGAATAGCCATTATTTTTAGTTATTCCTTTCATTCGTGAAGTCATGGAATCCACGAGCGCAACCAATTTTTTAAAGGTATGCCTTGCTACATCTGTTTGGCAACAATTTCTAAATCCCTTAAATTTGAATGCTTTTTTTTTCGTATTTCGATGGTTTAAATCGGGTGACTGTGCTGGCCACTGCAAATTTCCACACCGTTTTTACTTAGAAATTGCCTAGCTAAGCGAACGGTGTGCTTAAGATCATTGTCGTATTGGAATATGCTTCCAGCAGCCATTTTTTCCTGCATGTGAGGAAGCATGTGCTCTTTCTGTGTTTATTCCCATTGTGTCCTCAATTTTGACTTCTGATCCAACACCATCGCGGGAGAATGCACCTCAAAATAAATTGTGTTAAATTTAAACAAGTGTGTTATATTTAACACAACGATTTCATACCACACAGCATAAGGGATCCTCCGCCTTGTTTAACGCGTTGCTTCTAGTATCTTTGAGATTCCCGTTTATTTGATGGTCTGCGGATGAACTTTAATCCATCGGATCCAAATAAATTTGATTTTGTTTTGTCACTAAATAAAACCTTTGCCCATTGTTCTTTTGCCCAGTGCCTATGACGCTTTCCAAAATCGAGACCCTTCTTTGTATTCACTTTACTTATGAAGGGTTTCTTTTCTGGACGTCTTGCTAACAAATCTGCTTCCTATAAGCGTCTCTATGCGGTATAAACTCCGACGGTTGCGGCCAAATGTTCTGAAGCATACTGCATAACATCTACAGGGGGTCTTATTGGGGTCACTTTAACAATAGAGATCATATTTCTGTCCTGCCTTTTAATTGTTTTTCGAGGTCTTCCACTCCCTATTTTCCTATGAATATAGCCTAATGCCGAGTTGCAATTCGTGACAATGTGGACTTGTTTCCTTGAAACATAGTTCCGATTTCAGGTAAAGGTTTGCCTTCCCAAAGTGCTGTAATAATAGCAACACGGCTATCACTTGATAGTTGTATTTTGTAAAGAATAAACACTTTAGTTAATTTTGTTTAATTCAGTCCAAATTTCGTGAATAAATACAATTTTTACACTTACCTGATACAATTATTCTTTCGTTGCATATTTTTTGCTCGCACAAAATAGTTTTAAAAAAAAAGTTCGTAAAAACTAATTCACATAAATAAATACAAATCAAACGACTTAAAATATGAAAATACTCATCAACGAATATATTAACAAAAGATAAGCGCAAATAAAAAACCATTAGAAGAAATAAAAGCACACTTAGGTGATTTAGCGTAGCGTTGCATTTTTTATGCTCGCAACTGTATATGTGATCTTCTCCGAGAAAAGGGACCTAGTGTGTGAAAATGAAGTTTTGAGAAGAACGCATTTAAAGTTTCATAACGGATTATCAAACGATTTTTCCTAGTTCGTTTTGTACGTTTTTATGGGGTAAATAAATTTTTATCAGATATCTAACTCATTTCATCTTATTTTACACCCTTTTAGGTACCATAATCCACTCTTATGTCCAAACCCGTTTTTTGACACACTAGGTCCCTTTTCTCGGAGAAGGTCACATATATGTATGTCGTATTGCAAATTATGTGCACTTTTAGAGTCTTTTGTAATTAAATTTAGACTTAAAATGAACAAACAAAAATTTTGCTGTTCTAAAAATCTATTTTACTATTACATAATTTTTTTTATAAAAACATCAGATTTCATTCACTATTGATTTTTTCCGAAATTTTGCGATTTGAGAGTTAATATTTATTTCACAATATGTTCTTACACATTCGAAATGAGTTCGTCGAGAAATAATTGTAGGCATTACTTAAATATAAACTTTGAAAATCGCGATAATTTCGCAAAAAACACCAATAGTGAATGAAATCTGATATTTTTAGAAATAAAAATTCTGCAATAGTACAGTAGATTATTAGTACAGTAAAATCTTTTTTTTTTGTTCATTTCAAGTCTAAATTTAATTACAAAAGGCTCTAAAAGTGCACATACCTAATTTGTTAATGCAATATGACATATGGTTGAAAACATCTCAACTCAACACACAATTCAGATTTACCATCTCCATCTGCGATTTGAATGAAATTCGCCATAACTGTGGTACACTACTAGAGATCAACGATGCATAAATTTTGGGGCCCGGACCATTTCGGTTTCCGAAATATGACGTCACGAATATTGAAAAAAACTAAAATTTGTCTAAAGCTTGATTCCAAAATCGACAATAACTTAAAAACAATTCAAGGCATAAAATTTTTGGTATTATTTATTAGGTAAGAACGTACCCTTTAAAATGGTATGCCAATCGATTTTTTTCATGGAAGGGTCAAAGGTCATTTCTTGGGGTCTTGAGTTCAAATTCCCATTGCGCGAAATTTTTAAAATTCTTAAAAAAATATATTATTATTGTTAAACTCTCTAATACATTTGTGTCAAAAATTTAAGGTTGTATTTCGATTCGTCTCTGAGTTATAGCCAAAACCGTGCCCCTAAGTATCATTTGTTGCCAAGTCTAAATTTAATTACAAAAGGCTCTAAAAGTGCACATTAGAGTGGTCCAAAAAAAAAAACAAAGTTGGAATTTTCACGCTCCACAACCCTACAAATATGCCACTTTGAAAAAAAAATGTAGTCTGATCAAAAAAATCACCAAAAAAGTTTTGTTTAGAGGTAGCACATCGCAATTGAAGTTTCGAGGTTGTACTTGTTCTATTATTTTTAATTAATTAAAAATAATGGAAAAAATTAGCAAAATTAAATATAATTATTATGATCGCGACATATCAAATCTAATATATTTTTAGGTGTACATTACGAATATTAAATCAAAATTGAAATTGGAGTCGCGGATTTCGCGAAATTTTAAAATTTCATACAAAAAAGGATCAACTTCGATCAGGATGTTTTCTTATATTTACCAATATGAAAATTTCGTTTTTGCATTAATATATATCTGCTAAATGTCCTATTATGTGGGATGGATTTTTTGGTAGCAATAAAATTATAGCAATCTAAATAATAGCGAAATATTAAAAAATGTCAAATTTTAACTTAATTTGCAAGGATATCTGTTATCCTTTTTAAAATTAAAATCAGTGTTATATATAATGAAGGTCCTTGGTAAGTAAATTGCAAAAGTATAACAAATTGCCTTTTTCCAATACACCGTTTACAGGTAATTGGGAAAATATCTCAAAAAACTTGAGTTTTTTTGAATTTTCAAAAACCCGCAATAATTCATAAACCACACATTTTTTTAAGTTTCGATTGCTGATTCATAATCTGCGTTAAAATAAAGATCAGATTTGAGAAATTTGCGCATACAAGGCAAAAACAAGTTCAATTTTTAATTACATCTTTTCGGAAAATTTCGAAAATTTGACTAAAATATGTATTTTTTTGTATAAATTTAAAAAAACCGCGAATTACTTAAAAGTTACTTAATTTTTTTAAGTTTTGATTTCAAATTCCTTATATTCACATTAATTGAAACCAGATTTAAAAAAAAATTGTTAAATAATAGCGTACAGGTTAAGAAATAATTAAATTTAAAGTCAACCCTACTTTTTGTATAAATTACTCTAGAGATAAATTACTAATTCTTAAAGGACAACTTTTTGTGCTACTTCTAAATAACAGCGGATTTAGCTGAAACTTGGCACAGAGAGTTTTTAGACATTAAGGAATAGGGGCAACATTGTGGAGATCGCGAATTCCAACTTTCATGTTTTTTTGGACCACTCTAGTGTACATACATAATGGGTTAATGCAATATTACATATATATAAATTTTGGACCTTTTTCTTTCCAAATTGGCTTTGATATTCAGAATCGGACGTCGTCTGCCTTTTGTTTGCATTTTGCTTTTGAATTGCCTTTTTTGTGTTCTTTTCTAAATTAAGGGTAACATCCTAAGAGGGCTAGGTGTTCTTCTCTAAAAATGTTGCCTAAATAAAGAGCAAACGTGCAACATTTTTCGCCCTCAAAAAATTTACGGGGTAGAGTGTTGCCCTGTTTTTTTCTTTATGTCAATGCCATTTGTATATACTGTAATGTTTTTTGCTAGCTAACTCGCAACTTGGTGGCCTAGGGGGTAGAGTTTGCTGTTCGGTTTTAATCGAAACCGAAACCGAAACCGCGGTTTTTCAAGCCTCAAAACCGAAACCGAAAACCGACAAAAATAAGTCGGTTTTTAACAAATACTTTAACCAATTAAAACAATTAATTAAATTGCATATTATTGAATCTTGAATTTCGAAAAGACTCAGCTTCTATTTTACAAAATATTGTATTTAATTGTAATGAACATTTTCTACATTAAAAACTGCTTTAAAGAATTTTTTGATTTTGTTATTACGGATAACATAAACTAAAGTAAAAAATTGCACCAAAAAGTCAAGTGGTTTAAGAGATATTCGCCCTTACTATCTAAAATTTTCAAATGTATATTTTAGTTAAAGTCGACTTTAGTTAAAATATTGGGTGGCAGTATGCCTTGACTTGATTTATTTTTGGAGAATTCTGATTGGTTAATTTATTTTCAACCAATCAAAATGTTTGAAAATATGAATATTTTTGTAGGGTTTTCATACACAAAATGAACAAAACCGTATGATTAAAAATAAAGTCGGCTTTAAATTTAAAATACTCTTTTATAGTAAAGACCATTGAGTTTCACATATTCAGTTACGATTTTCGCCGATTTTTAAAAAGCCTTATTTCGTATTCCGCGAAATTTATAAAAATTTTAACTTTTTATTATTTTAAACAAATTGCTAAAATTTAAACTATAATTAATTGCCGAAAAAAGAAAAAAAATTCATTTATAACGGGTTTCCGCGTTTATTTCTTCTCCCGGAAAGGTTTCGAAATGGCGTTATTGCCTTTAAATATTCGAGTGAGAAATTCAATAGAATTCTAAAAGATATCTTGGATGTATTAAACTGTTTAATTTTTCTGCATATTTTATTATCATATATTTAGTTAGAATATTGTTATATTTGTATTTTCTATAATTTTGAAAAACCGAAACCGCGGTTTCCAAATTTTTCGGTTTTTAGCAAACTCTACCCCCTAGGTACTATCATGGCTTCTGATGCCGTAGGTTGCAGGTTCAAACCCCGGTTGGAGCACAATATTTTTTTTGGTTTTTTTTTGTTTTTATAAAATTTTAATTAGATTTTTATAGTATTTAACAATTTTTTAGGCTAAAAAAAAATAAAAAATTATACAATTTGCTTTAAATATGAAAAAAAAATTTAATTGAAAAAAGAAAATACATAAAAAAAATTTATTTTTTACTTTGTCTGGAATTTGAACCCGTCCAGCCCATGTCAAAGGCAGGCATCACAACCACTAGTCTACAATTAGTAATAATTTGCGTAAACAATATTGCATACGAGTATACAATACACATACATATGTTTAGAAAAATGCAACAGTGATTTTATTGTGTTCTATTCTGATTGGAAAAATGTAACATTTTAATGGGGTGAGGGCAACATTTTTAAAATGTTGCCTTTTAACAAGGCAACATTTTTTTACAGAAAAGAAAACGCCATTATATTTAATTTTTTTCTTAAAACCTTAAAAAAATTTAAAATTTTGTCTTTGAGCGACTATATTTAGAACATTTTTTGAGATATTGATACACACTTAAGTTTGAAAAATAGGGCACGGAGTTAAGCTTAAACTGTAGTTACACCCAGGAAAAGGATTGGTTGGCTTTCGATCAAAACCATTAAAATGAATTTGCCAGGACTTTATTTTATTTGGAATTACCTATAATTGAATAATACATCAAAAATATTTTACTAGGTATTAAAAATAGCGAAAATGAACTAAAAACAATCCTTTTAACAAATTATTGGTATTTCCAATCAATTTTAAAATTGGTATCAGTTTAGTAATTCTATGCAGTAGAAGAAGCCATTTATTTAGTGAATATACAAGAAAATTGGTGTTATCTATAACCTTTTTTAAAAAAATTTCAATATTCGAAAGTGGTAACTACAAATACGGGTATCCTAATCAAATATGACCTTAAATTCAAGTTTCTGTAGAACCAACCGAATTGTGGATTGTATTGATAACACATACAACTATTAATTGGTATTGATAAACGAATTTTATACTGTATTAATAAAACACATAAATTCAAAATTAGTCATTAAAATTATTAAATGTTTGTGGTGTAGTGGGTGAGGAGTTGGCCTAGTACGCCGGATTTCCGGGTTCGAATCTCGGAAAAGACAAAAATTTAGATGTTTTTTTTTTAATTAAAATAAAATATTCATATGTATAAACAGTAAATATGGCTAAGAAATTTAAAAGTAGTTGTGGTGCAGTGGGTAAAAGTGTGAACTATTAACCTGAAGGGCCGGGTTCAATACCAGAAAATTCAAAAAAAGTTTTTTAATTTCAATAAAATTTTGTAGAACATAATAATATTTACGTGGAACATAATATTGAATTAGACAACCGAATATTGGCTTTCACGACGAAAAATATAATTTAATATAAAGATAGTTGTCGTAACCGCACGAATTCGATTGGCAACAAATTCGGTGGCCACAACTGAGACTGTTTTCTGTGTGTACCAAATTATAAATTTTATATTAAAATATCAGTTGAAAAATTTTAAAAATTTAAATCGCGAAAACTGTGCAAAACTTAGAACAAATTTGAACAAACTCTACTTATCCTACAACCACTGCAAAATTTTGCAACTTATAAGTATTTTCAAACTTTGTAGAGCTGTGTTAAATATTTAAGCATTTTATGAGATGTTTTGTTCCATATTAGATAGAAAAATTTAAAAACTACTCGAATTGGTCAACTTTGGCACTCTTCTAACTCACGCTGTATTATAACAGGGTCACTCCAAATGTGTTTTTTTGGAAGCCTATATCATTGAGTATAATCGCCCATACATAATTAGCGTTTTTTAATCTCATCGATTTAGAATTTTTCATACAAAAAGGGGATTTATTAAATCCAAAGAAAAAGCTGGAGTTAATAAACCCACAAAAAATATGAAACGGCCTATAAATTTAATGTCAGAAAATAATACGAATGAAAATTAAAAAAAAAAAATAAAAAAATTTAAAAACTAACAAATAAAAAGTTTTTACTTAATTTTTTTATGAAATATGTTTAGAAAAAAAAAACTACACCTCACCAAATACATATTTTCCATCTTGGACATAGAGAAATAGCTGAAATAGAAATGGCAATTTTTCACTCTACTGTAAGTAATTTAATTAAATCCAATTAGTGAATTTTAAATATTGCAATGGAATTTCTCAATTGTGTAAAAATATAAATATAATTAAAACTTGAAAGTTAAAGTAAAATCCTTCATCATCGAATTCGGTATTAAAAATTAGGCTGAAAGAAGTGTCGGACAGAAGAAGTGTCTTTTTAAAATAGGGAGAATCTAACCCCATCTATTGTGCACTTTTAGAACTACTTCTGCGATTTATTAAATCCAAGTGATTAGAAAAAGCGGCTAATATTTCAATCCGATAAATATTTTAAAAGTTACATATATATTACCAATTTTTTTTTTGTTTGGAACCACTTTTTACTAATGTGACAAAAATTACCATATCTCGAAAACAAACCAGATTTCCAGATTCGTATTCAGCATGCCAAATGCAATAAGATGTGAAGTAGATTTATAATAAATTCATTTTTTTTTTAAAAAAGTTGGAAATTTACTATTGGAGTTAGCATTTATTTTCACCAAAAACAAATGTAATTTGCGATAGCATAATAACAAAAATTGATGTAAATCGATAACTAATTACATTTTTGCTTTGAAATTTATATCACAGATGGGTATTGCATAGGGGAGCTATTTGCCATCGGAAACTCATTTTGACCAAATTTAAGTTGACATATTTTGAATATAGGCTCTCGATATATAAAAATGGAGAAAAAATACTAACTAAATTAAAAAATGTACAGAATTATAACATTTTTACAAAATAATATGAGTAGCATTATGTGTAATAATATATCTACCATCGTTTTTATGACTATTAGGTTTAATATATGAAATACCCATTAACCGATTCGTCCCAAATTTGGTAGACATGTAAAATTGTTTTCTTGCCTTTTTTGGAATTTTCAAGTTTGTGTGGCAATAATATAAAAATCGAGCCACGATAAGGACTAGAGAATTTATCTGGTATTAATAATCACTTTACATTTTTATTTTACAATAACTAATGAAGGCTGTGCAGTGGCAGTCGATTTTGTTTGGAGAAATTTGAAACTAATATTTTTGAAAATATTACAATAACATATATTTTCAATAGAAAAATAATATAGTAAACATATTGTTATTTGAATTTTTGACAACCGTTTAAATATGCCCCTTAAAATTCTGTTGTTACAGTATTTACCCCCCTTAACGAAACCTGGGAGGATTAAAGTGCAACTCAGTCTAACGGATAACACGACTAAAACAGTTTTGAAATAGCTCAAGCAGTTTTGAAGATATCGTGAAAATTTCGTCAAAAATTAAGATTTTTCTAAATTCAGAAAAATTTAACAAAAAAATCGCGATATCTCGGAAATCCTTCAAACGATTTCAAAAATGTTTTCATGTTTGTGTTTAGCATAAAAAATTTAATTATAAAATATGTATGTACACTCTCAGAACAATTCCGTTGTGACAACCGAATTTTTTCCAACCGAATTGGCTCGGTTGCTGCTAGAGTTTGCTAAAAACCGAAAAATTTGAAAACCGCGGTTTCGGTTTTTCAAAATTATAAAAACCGCGGTTTCGGTTATTTTTCGGTTTTCTTGTGGTACTAATGGAATTGTTTTCAAACAATTAAATTAGTATAAAAATTAAATAGTTTAACACTTACAATACGAATGAGGGTGTGTATAGTTGATCTTTTTTAATTGATACATGTTTTTCGTTCGATTCGAGATCACATATTAATTATCAAATTTTTCTTTTAAACTATTTTCAAATTAAAGAAAGATGATACAATTTTAACAACTAAGAATAAAAATTTTAAAAATTCGATAAGGCCTACTGGCATAGTAGGATATAACACATATTTTCGGGTTCCGCTACAGTTCCATCCTCAGTATTCTATGCCTATATTCATTAAAATTCAATTGAATTTCTCATTCAAATAAAGGCAACAGCGCCCTTTCGTACCTTTGCGGGAGAAGAAAAAAGTACGCGGAAAACCGTTAAAATTAAAATATTTTTATTCTTTTGTCGGCAACTAAAGCTGTATTTTCACGAATTTAAATTTCATCAATATGCACACAGAAAACAGATTCGTTGTGGTAACCGAATTCGTTGCCAACCGAATTTTGGTAGTCACATGTACTATCACATTATTCGGTTACGATTCTTAATAAATTTTGTTGTGAAGATTGAAATTTTCAGTTATACCTATCGAATTGAAAAAATTGATTTGGTAAACCCAACCGAATTGACAAAATTTGGTAGGTCCAACCGAATTTATAAATTCCTACCGAATGAAATATATTCTTATGTATTTTTGAATTTTTATTAATTAATTTCAATATTGATATGTTAATATACATATGTATATAAAAAAACACTCTTATATAAAAAAAAATATATATTCCATTCTACGGAAGCACTCCAACTCGTTGTAGAAAAATTTTGCGCCGGTAAAAAAGCATTTCACAATATTGATAATGCACATTGGTTGGAGACGTTACCAGTTTTGGATTACCATTTCACCTCTATAAATGAAAGAATGGTTAAGAAAAATGTTCACACCTTCATATACATATTTTCTTTAAAGCCTTTGACTTACCACTTTAATTGATCTGGCTGCAGTCCTGAATTCCAACATTTGTTAATTTCTACATTTGTCAATTTGCTTTGCTCTTTTAACTTTTAAATACAATATTTCTTGTATTTTTGATGTCCGTGTATTTTTTATAAACAAAAAATTCGAATTGTTTTTTATTTTGCATGTATGGCATTTGAAAATTTATATTTTGTTATTATTTTATTGGAATAATCAATTTATCGGTTACAGTTACCGATATTGTTAATATTTAAATTATTTGATTTTAAGAGAAATTAATTTAGTTGCAGTTTTGCTCTTTTATTAGTTGTAATGACCAAAGTTGTATCAACAATTTTATTTTGCTATTTTGGATATTATAACCAAAAATCTATTTAAAGATACATCTGATATAGTATTAACATTGGTTAATATGGCCAATATTCAATACAAAACTGTTAGTTAAGAACTAATATCAAATTTTTGTTTCATTTTGGTTACTAAAACAGACATTTAATTGCTATAGCTAGAAAAAGGCAAACAGTGTGACAATTAAAATTTTTAAAGTAATTGAGACCACAGAATTGATTTTAAACCTTTTATTTTGGCCTTAATTGGTTGTAAAGCCAGATTGTTGTTACAAAAATAACATTTATTTAGTTACAACTTCTAATTTTATATTATTAACGCAGACTTTTTAGTAATACAATTGATAATATTTTGCTGATATTACAATCATGTTGTAGTGGTAGAATTTTGGTAATCATAGTTGATTTCCAACTGATTTATTTTCTGTGTGTAGGGTTCTGATTTTCATCAGGTCATCAAACTGTACACCGAAAATTTTCTTTGAATAAGGAGTAATATGTTCATAATTTCCATAAAACTTAAGCCCAAAAACGTATCTTGTGATATTGTTATATGTTACGTTTAGCATCGATGTGCTTTTAGCATCACAACTATAAAAAATTTCAGAGGCATAAATTAGAATTGGTACTAAATACGTTTTTGCGAGCAGCAATCTGATTTTAAACGGGGTGTAACCTTGAGTAGGCCACAACGTTCGAAGCATTGAATAGGTTTTTCCACAAGCGTTTATAACATGATCTGACCAGGTTAATGTGTTATTAAATATTACACCTAAATTTTTGGCTTTATTAACGATTTCAACTTTCTGGTTGTTAATATAAACGTTGGGTATTTCAACTACTTTTTGTGTTCTCTTGCGTAGTAGAATGCATTTTGATTTTTTTGGATTTAGACTTAGTCCATTTACAGAAGCCCAAAAAGATACACGTTGTAATTCATCATTTAATTTTAGCGTGCAATCATTGATTTTTCCCTTTTTACTGCTAATGTATAATTGAACATCATCGGCATACATTCTGATATTGCAGTGTATCAGTTGATCTGGCAAGTCATTCGCTACCCAGCGAAATTGTCGGATGCAAAGAACCGGTTGTAGAACAACTTTTACTTGCATGCAACCTGTTCTAATTTATGTTCTATCATCGGTGATTTTTGTTTGAGTGGAACAGGTTGCTTTGGAACCGGTTCTAGAACCACTTATAGAACTGGTTCTGCGACAGTGAAACCCTCCATTTTGACTCACAGGAATCGGTTCTAGAACCTGTTCCACGGAACCGGTGGTAAAAACACCTGTTCTAGAACAGATTCAGAGGAACCATTTCAAAAAATTTTGCTGGGTAGTCAATTACTCGCATGCAATCAGAAATTGAAGAGTATTTCAAAAGAGACTAATTTAGGAACATAACTGTATACTCTACAATATCAACACGTATGCTCAGGATTTCGAAAAGATTGACTGGAATAAGTTCAATACGCTCTTTTGGAGAAAACTAAAAAAGAACTCCACCATATCTTTTCGAATAAAATTTGGAAAATTTCAAGTGAAATACATTGGGAATTCTATTTGGAATTTGTCACATTTGATCTCAAAACTGAACAAAAATAACACTCGTTAATTTTTTCCTACAAAATTGAAAAAATTTTAAGAGAAATTTCGATTTTTGATTTCGAAATGAGAAAATTCTAAAAGATATTAGCATTTTCCATTTCAAATTTAGAAAATTCCATTAGAAATTCAGTTGTGTAATTTTAATGAAAAAACTCAAAGTAAAATTTAAACTTTTTGGCCCTTACTATCAGAAAGTATTTAACTTTTAAAGTCGACTTTATTTGTAAACATAAACCGAAAAAATTGTTTCCTAAATACTAGGTCATTTGAACTAAATTTAAAGAAATTTGGGAATGATTTGGCTCCAAGGAAATTTTAACTTAAATCGAGTACACAATTTTCTTAAAAACAACTTAAAACAATTAACTTAAATTAAGTAAATTTTTTCTGAAATTTAGTAAATACTGTTTTAATTTTTCTGAAATTTTTACTAAAATTAATATGTATTTTACTTAAATTTAGTATAAACTTGTTTTTAAATTTAGTAAACATGTCTTAAAATGAAGTCAATTGTTCTTAAATTTAAAGATGCTTTGAACTTGTGCTAACGCAGAATAAACTTATTTTTAGTTCATATGTTATGCTCGTATTAAGTAAGAAAATCCAAAAAAAACATGCAAAAAACTGCAGGTATTATTTATTAATTTTTTATTCTCATTAGGTATAAATATTCAAATATATAAGTATTTTAGTTTCACTACCAAAAGTCTAAGTAATCAATTTCATATATTTTTTTATGAAAGTATTAACGAACATAACTTTAATACTTTAATATAAATTTGTGTAAAATTTATTGCTTAAATTTTCTTCACAACACTAAAATACTTATATAATACAAACTACAAACCAAATAAGAATTCCATAGGTTATAAAATATTTTCAGGAATGTGAAAGAAAATCTTTACTAGAATTTAAGAAGTTTATACTTGGTTTAAAGAAGTTAAAATGTTTAAACTAAATTTAAGGAAGTTCATTATTTGAATTTAGTTTTTCATACAATTTTAAATTTCGTAATTTTTAGTTCAACCAAATTCTTCACATTTAAGATTATTAACTAAAAATACACACATTTTTCAACAGTTTTAAGAAATTTTAACCTAATTCAAGAAAATAAATTTAAGGAAAATGTTTTATTATTTTTGAGTTAATACGAATTTTGGATAAACTAAAATCAAATAAAATTTGCATTATTTGAAAGCAATTTTACTTATTGGAAAGAAATTTAACTTCTTTTTATTAATAACTCATATACATTGTTTTAGTAAAGTGAAACCTTAATTTTAGTTCATACAATTTTTTGAGTGTACGCTTTTATTCATTTTGTATATCCTAAAGAAATATTTACATTTTCGTACATTTTGATTGGTTGAAAATAAATTAACCAATCAGAATGCTCCGAAAATAAACTAGGTCAAAGCACACTGCCACCCAAAATTTTAACTAAAGTCGACTTTAACAAAAATATAAATTTGGAAAATTTAAGTAGGTAGGGCGTTTATTTTTATTTAAAAAATTTTCAACTAAACTCGGAATTTTGTATTAGAAAATGCTAAATTTTAAAATGAAATTTCTTTTTGTCATTTGAAATTAGAAGCATTTCAAATGAAATTGTTCTACATATAGTCACCTAAAATGCAAAAGGGCGTAACAACACTTTCTATTTTTTTACACGAGAACAAAATAAAACGTTGTAGAATTAAAGATATTCTATATTTTCTTCTCTTATTTAAAACACGACTATAGACTTATTTCTACATTTAAGTTTAAAATTTTGTAGGGAAATGTAATTTAGTCTAGTGCATCATAATCAACCAGAAAATCGGCTTAAATTTTTTGTTGTTACGCCCTTTTGCATTTTAGGTGACGATATTTAAAATTTTGAAAATCTAATTTGAAATTAAGATCTTTTAACCGCATTTCTCCACAAACTTTTATTGTGCTATAGTGAAAATTATCAGTTTTATCAACGAATTTGTTACAAAATAGATAATAGAGATCCTTACGAGGTCCGTAGAACAGAATGAAATATTTCCTAAAATGAAAGGTATTTTTTTTTTAATTCAAACTCATAAAAATAAGAGACTCCTAAGTACTTCTACGTCATATTGAGACAATAAAGTATTTTTCCTAGGCTTAAGGCTTAAATAAAGAAGAAGAAATGGCGAAATTAGCCTAAAAAATTTTAGAGGAAGTCTGTGCAAAAAAGTCGTTAGTTTTTGATCGGCGTAATTTTTTTGAGGCTCCATTTTGTTATCGCTGTTTTCTATATTATATATATTTTTAAATTCTGATTTTAATTTTTTTTAGTTTTATATAAAATTAAAAAACTTTTTTTTTGATTGTTTTAAAATTAATGAAGGGCCTCACGAAATTGTTTGATGGCCGCATTTGCCCATGTATGGTATATATCAAGAACGTCTTCAAAGTATTCAGTAGACCTATGAAGAGTGTGAGGACAGTCCCCAAACTCTGCAAATGTCTCTAGAGTAAACTGTAGATCGAAAAACTGTCCTGCAGTATGCGCTATGCATACTTAATATCATATATGTTCATATATATTTTTGGATTTGTTAAGTAAATAGTTGTAGTTGTTCCAAAGTTCGCAAATCTTATACACAAAGTTTCAGGACTTACGAGTATATATCCTATTTTTTTTAGATTTTTAACATATCAGCTTTATAACTAGTGGTACAAAATTCTGCGCGGGTTTTCGTGAAAACGCAAAATTAAATTTTCATTACCACCCTAATCTATATACAGACAACAACTACACACTTTACAACACAATGTGGCAGCTCAAAACGATGTCTTCAACACACGCACAAATGTCAGACAGTCAGTCATTGTTAGCACTGCTTATCGCCCTAAAGGTAATGCGGGCAATAAAATGAATCTTGTGTATGTTTCGAGTCGATAGTGTTCAGTAGTAATGTTTGATAACAATCGCGCATTCATGATCGTAATTATATGCCTCAGTTAGGAGAGAAGAGAACAATTTAAGCCAGCATGATTCACAGTGCACTATTTTTCAGCTAGACTATAAGGTGCTATTCAGCCTCGTGCCGAAAGCAAGCTAGAGGAACGAAAAGAGTTTATACAAATTACCAATTTATCGACACTTGTATTGCTGGACTTCGATGAACGAAAATAAAAATACAACGAAATATACACAGTTGGAAATCATGTATCTATCAAAGAAAACTGATATTGCACTCTCAGAACAATTCCGTTGTGGCAACGGAATTTTTTGCCAACCAAATTGATTCGGTTGCTGCAACCGAATTACGAGGTTGCAGCAACCGAGCTAATTCGGTTGTCACAACGGAATTGTTTTCAGAGTGTATATTAAACAGATTATAGAATGTTTACGTTTTTTCCATCACGGAAAATAAAATCAATTGCCATTCACATTTATAGCTGTAAGTTAAGATTGATTTCAAATAAAAATATCAGCAAACAAGTATCTTTACAAATGCAAACGGCATACATCAGCGATTACGGACTCGGTTGTTTCCTCAGAAACTAGCAAACTGATAATATGCTTGTTTCTAAGACTCATGTTTTAAAACCGGTTACAAAAAAGATGATTTTTGGCCGCCTTCTATAAAAATGTTCCACCATGCGCCGCACAATGGATTAAATAGTGTCAAAACTGAGGATTAATTCAAAAGTTGAAGTTAGCATATTGTAATAGATTTTTGTACCCGGTAATAAAAGATAAAATTCATCATCAATAGCTGTCAAAGTCATTGTTCTACGTTGTTTACTTTTTTTGCTACACTCTCTCAAAGTTTAATTATTTTTGTTAATTTTGCTCGCAGTGGTAGAAAGTAAAAAACGAAGTATTTTAAGTGTGATTTTTTGTTTTACTTTTCTAAAACTTTAATTTTTTTTAAATGGAAGCGTAAACTTTTTGTTTAGATAAATGTAGCAGAAATATTTTTAATATGTTTTTGAAAATTGTTCTAAAAATAGGGTATTTTAAAATGCAATGCATGTGGAGTTTCAGAGTCCTATCGGGCAAATCTGTTTACATACCCAGCAAAAACATGGTAATGACAGGTCATTACCATACGGATTACCAAGTAATGATAGGTAATTACCTTTTGCATTACTTTGAAATATAAAATAATGACTTGCCGATAATAATTAAACATGACCAAATTTTTCTTTGTTTTTAGCTATTTTAAAATAAAGTTAACAACATTGAAATTTAAATACGGAATGCTTTATACTATAACGTAGAAAAACCTTGACTGATTTGTTATACCGCGCCCATTCACTTAAAGTTTCAGTGTTGTTAACTTTATTTTAAAATCGCTAAAAACAAAGAAAAATTTGGTCATGTTTAAGGCACTGTAATTTTAAGTGTGGCGACCATTTGTAGAAAAAAATAATGCAATACTTAAGGAAATTTTATAGGAATTCTAAAAATATACAGTTTTTACAGAACTGATCAGTACTCGCTAAATTTTACTATGCAATTTGATAGAAGGTCGATATCGCTTATTTTTCATTAAAAGCCACGCCTACTTAAAACAAGTGACAAAATAAAAAAGCAGACATTACGTTAAAATTCTGCACAATTTACTGAACTCTCTTCTTGCATTTTAGGGCGAATTTATCCAATATTTTGATCTTTAAAAATAAAGGCAACGAGAATAAAATTAGAAAAAAACTTTAATGTCCCTATCATATTGCACATGACTGTATATTGAAATATAAGCATTAAAAAATCACTACTACCTGTTTCAAAATAACAGTTTATTTTAAAATACTTTTTTAAATTTGGTTAAATATATGCAACATTAAAGAAGCTGTAATTTTTTTTGGCGAAATTTTTTTTTTCACAAAAACATTTTTTTAAAAGTACAATGTTATGTTATTTGGTTTATATTCAATAGGGTTTAGAAAAATATTCAATAGAGTTAAGAAAAAAAATTTGTTTGAAAAAAAAAACAAAATTCGCGAAAAAAATTCCCCGAAAAATTACATTTAACAGAGTTGTTTTAATTAAAAATCAAAAATTATCCCAAAAGTATAAAAATATCGTTTTATGGTACTTTAATATTGAAATCTTAAATCGCGAATACGAGCGCTAACTTCGAAAAACGACTAGCGCCATTGAATTTAACATACTTAAATGAGCTTTAATAGTAGAGAGCCCAGCTCAGGGACGCAGCCTGTTGATTTTGGTTAAAATCGGTCCATGGTGAGATCTATTCCCCATGTAAAGGTCCCCCAAACTTATATTGCTCGCACGCTACAGGTCGCAAATACGAAGATATTTTAATGAAATTTGGTACAAGGATTCACATTAGTTGGCTTGCAACCAGACTGGTGTAGGGTATTGTATAGTCGGCATGCCCGACTTAATTTGTATTTATTTATTTGTATTTTGTATTTATTTAAAAAAATTAATTTAAAAAATAGAGTTTAAAATAGAATTGCAAAATGTTGATAAAATTCATTATAATCTTTGCGATTTTTAATGATTTTTTTAGGTTTGGGTCATAGTTAGGGTTTGGGATTTCCCGGACTTTTTTATTTCCCGGGAAACGGGAATAAAAAAATTTGATTCCCGGGAATCCCGGGAAATATTTTTGAACAAAATTGTTAATGAAAACCACCTATATAATTAATTTTTGTTAAAAAAACACTATTTCATTACAAATTCAGTCTGTGTAGTGAGAATTCAAAGAAATGTTGAACATTTGATTTCACACCCAGAAAAAAATTTTGTTGTACCAACCGAATTGAGTTCCAACCGAATTTTGAGGTTGTCGCAACCGAATTCGGTAGTGGCAGCCGAACTTAGATTTGTGGCAACCGAATTCGGTTGCAGCTACCGAATTTTGGGGTTGTGACAACCGAATTCGGTTATTAAAACCGAATTTTGGGGTTGAGGCAACCGAATTCAGTTGCAGCAACCCCATTTAAAGGTTGTGACAACCGAATTTATTAGAGAACGATATTCTTTATTATTTTAGCTTAAACCCTAATATGTTTAAAAAAAAAAAACGCTTTTTCTGTCCTTTTACAGATATATTTTTATTGAATTACATTATAATATATTATAATCAAGAAAAATAAACAGCACATAAAGCTACTAAAAATCAATTAAAAATTACCTTAATACTGAATTTAGACTGAGCAAAAACTACCTAGTTTTCGTACAAAACTAGTTTTTGCTTGTTTTTATATATGCGTTTTGACAAATAAAAACGAGCAAGAGCCAAAAACTAGGTAGTTTTTTTTCAGTCTAAATGCAGTATAAGACTTCGATAATGGAAATGAAAATTTACCCTGCTACATATCATCAGCAAAAAAAAAATTGAATATTGGTCGCCAAAACACAGCAAAAAGTACTGTTGTATTTAAAAAATTTTAATTATAATTTAGTTAAATGTAGCCCATCCTGTTAAAATTGACAAAAATATTTGCTAAGCAACAATATACTTCTGTTATCAGAAGAGTATATTTTTATTCACGCTTAAAAAATCTGAAAAAGAAACTTTTTTTGTGATGTTTTTGCGTTACTAACATTCATCGAATTAACTGTAATAGAAATCATTTGTAATGGAAATGAAAGTAAATTTGCATTAACATTAAGTAAATCTAATGGAAATGATAAAGATTTTCATTACATGTAGGTAATAAAGGAACGCAATTTATTCATTATAATTACGATTATTTAGTGGTAAGTTAAGAAAATGCGTAATTAAATCCTTTACCCAGAAAGCAGATTCGGCGTTGACAACCCAATTTGTTGCCAGTCGAACGGTTCAGTTGCATTAAATAAATTTTTCGGTTTCGAATACCGAATTATTCTTGGTACAACTGAAATTCCGCTGTCACAGTCAAATTAGTTCTGTCTCACTTCGTTTTCCGTTGTCACAACTGAAAAATTCGGCTAACACAACCGCTACAAATACGGTTGGCAGCACCGAATCTGATTTCTGGATGTTTCAACTCTGATTAGTATACGTCTCCAGTTAGTAGCGTTTGTATTTTAAAAGAGCGAACCAATATTTTGGCTGGCTCTTTTTTTCAAAGCTTGAGAGTTTTAATATTTTGAGCAGCAAGTTGCTATTTTATAAGGCTCACATTGTGAGTGACTCCCTTTATTTAGGCTCCTAGATTTTCAAATAAAATGAGCTAAATTTTGGCTCGCTAGGCAGCTTTTTCCAACCCCGCTTTTAGTACTTTTTTAAAGATTGCGAAATATTAATTTTTTACTTTATACAGGGTACTAAAGTACTAAAAAATATCTTTCTTTTTAAGAATGCGAAATAATGTTCTTTGAAAGAAACAATTTCTTTGAAAAATGTTGGCTCCTAATGTCTTTGAACTATTTCACATAGAAAACTGATTTGTTTTGCCACATTTCTTAACCACCGAATCGATCTGCTGCAGCAACCGTCAAATATTTCCCTATACTAATTGAAAATAACTGTACCAACCGAATTTGGTGAATGTGACTACACGATTCAGTTGGCTGTATACTCAAAGCCAGTTTACCTTCAGCATTGTATGAATTGCGGTAGTTCACATAATTTCCTAAAACCCCTAAGAAATTACCGAGAAACCCAGCACTGACAACAATTGAATCAGTGTGAGAAATTGCATCATTCTGATCATTATTAGGAAACCAAAAACATACATCAGGGGAGAATTCCGATTTTGGAAATTTGATTACCTTCAAAGAATAAAAATTGTTGCATCAGGTGGATTTAATGATGTATATGCTAATACTTAAGTACAATTACCACTAAAAGCATATTTATTTCATCGATAAACAAAAATCTGTTGGTGGAGCCGAACATTTTTTCACAATATTCCTCGTGTTATACAAAAATTTCTGCAATAAAAAGTAATTTTCAATATGAAAGTTTTCTTGTGCAATTTTAATATGTGCTTTAGACGTACCTAATGCGTAAATCTGTATGAATTCCGTGATGTTTTCCTTTGCCTTTATAAATTTATTGTTTAGTTTTATTTTTTATTTTTGAAGTTCTGTTTATGAATAAAAAATCAAATTCAACTTGTATTGTGTTAAAAAATTAATTCGGATACTACAGCCGAATTGTGAGGTTGCAGCAACCCCATTTAAAGGAAATTCGGTTGCAACAACTTCGCTAACAGAAAATTCGGTTGTGACAACCGAATTCGGTCCCAACACCCTAATTTTTACAAATTCGGTTGCTGCAACCCCCTTTAATCGGTTGCTGCAATCTAATTCGGCTATTGTAACCGAATTTCAGTTACGACAACCGAATTCGGTTGCAACAGCCTCATTTCGGTTACAGTAACCTCTTTTCTGTTGGGGCAACCTCATTTCTGTTAGAACAACCGAATTCCAACGGATTTTTTGTGAGGGTGCACATAAATTACTCTAAGCACTGCCAAATGAATTAATTGCATGATTCCAGCAGAAAGCACCTACTACTGGACTGTCGGAAACAAACCGTTTCATCACATTTGGCCCATTAGATATGGTGGCCACAATGTTATTTTCCAAAGACAAATAAAACTCTTCTAGGCTTATTTCTACAATTCTTCTTATTTCATCAGCATTACATCTTTCTGATATATAAACCAACCCCAGATTATAAAATGAATTATTTCCGTTTATACACACAGAAAATAAATTAGCTGGAATTCGACCAGACCTACACTTATTTTACTATTACAATAAAGTTTTTATTTCAGTTACATAAAATTAGTTGTATTAGTAAAAATTACCCGTTTATGATTAATATTTTGAAGCTATAACTAAAAGAAAGTTATTTAAGTTATTAAAATCAGTTTTCCCAACCAATTCATTCAATAATAAAACTTATAATCTAATTCGGCAGTCACAACTATACTAAAATCTATAAGTAGTCAATTTTTAACCATGAAATCACAATCACAATTACATTTTAGTTGTAATGCCCAATACTTTATTAATCATAGTTTACTAATGCTTTACTAATTATTTTTTACTGAATGGTGGTTGCACATACCGATTTAAAAATTGGTTGTAGAATTTTTGTGGTAAATTTTCAGTTGGGGCACCAAAATAAAAAAAAGGATTCTAATAAATTTGGTTGCTATCTCCAAAATAATATCAACATAACCGAATGGCGTTGTTTGAATTTAAATAAATGTCAACAAATAAAAATACAAAACAAAAATCAAAAAATTAAAACTAAATTTAAAAATTCTATAAAACTTTTCTCGCATTTGAAATTTCTGCATACTTATGAAGAAGGTATTCAATATTATTTTTAAACTGCCGATTCAATAAAGGTAATTTTAGTAAAACCATCATCTCTCAGTACATTGCTTTTTATCAATTGCTTTTTTTTTATGTAGACTAAATGAAGATATTAAAGCCTTCCCTTTAAAATGTATACCATGCAGCTGTTTAGTGGAATGTATTTGGAAATATTTATAAAAGCTTTCAGAAAATTGTGAGGATTCTTCCTTCCTTAATACATATCTCCTAAAACTAAGATTTTTATAGCAAAATGTTAGCGAAATTCCCCGAGGGAGAAAGCATTTAAAGTTGAGGGGTTTTTTTAAGGTAAATTTTAAATGGCATTTTTCTTCACTCTGAAGAATTTGATTTTTTGTAAGTATAATGTATTTTTAGTCTAATGACTATCAAAAAACAATATTCATTGACTTGTATTTTGTATATTTAATTTAAATTATTTACTTTATTAAAATAAAAATTGAAAAATTATAAATTGTTTGGAAACAGTGTTTTATTTGAATGAATGAATTCGGTCGGGTTTACCAAATCAATTCGGTTGGAACAACTTTCAATCGTTCATATTCCACTAAAAAATTCTGTATCTGTAACCGAATTATGTGATAGTTCATGCAACTACCAAAATTCGGTTGGCAACAAATTCGGTTGACGCATCGAATTCGTTTTCTGTGTGTACATATGTTCAAATATCTCTTTTGTGATATTCTTGTCCAGTCATCCAAGATTGTAGTAAATCTCCTATTGTTAGAAATATTGCTCGATATTTCTTTTATCATGATATCTTTTAGATGATTGTAAAATTATTTGGCAATGCCAGGTTTTTATTATAAAAACTTTCTCGAATAAACGAAGATCTAGTTATGATGCGGATTGACATTCCGTCGACTGCGGCTAATTTGGATACCACTTCAGGAAATGTTTGCCGTACCATAAAACGTTCAATGCCTATTCAACTTACACTTTTTTTCGGGTACTTTACAAATTTTAGCTGGAACGTTATTCTTGTTGTTGTTTTCTTCAAGAAAAGTTGCATGACCACCAGTTTTTTTTTTTTTTTGTGAACCAAATTTAGATGTCGGATAACCAAATTTAGATACCTCCGTTAACCATTAGTCTTTTAGGGCAAATATTGCACTGCGCTGCAGTGTCCTTTTTTGTGAAGTATTTCCATACTCCTGACAGTTTATTCTTTAATATAAAAGAATATATTAGTTTGAAAGCAGGTGTATTAAAATAAAGTAAACTTACTTGAAAATATCACATTTATTAATGAAAATGTTACTTATAAAATTATTGGCCCTTAATATAAAGGAGTATTTTAAATTTAAAGTCGACTCTATTTATAATCATACGGGTTTGCTCATTTTTTGAATGAAAACCTTAAAAAAATATTTATATTTTCAAACATTTTGATTGGTTGAAAATAAATTAACCAATCAGAATCCTCCAAAAATAAACCAAGTCAAGGTATACTGCCACCCAATATTTTAACTAAAGTCGACTTTAACTAAAATATACATTTGAAAAATTTAAAAAATCCTATTCCAAACAAAAACAATTTAAAAAACTTAATATTTTTAAAATTTCCCGTTTTCCCGGGAAAAATATATTATTTTCCCGGGAATTCCCGGCAAACTTTTCCCGGGATTTCCCGAACCCCAAACCCTAGTCATAGAGAATAATGTGGATAAAGTTCGTGATAAATATCGTTTTCCTATCTTTTAAGAATTTCAGTGAATTTTGGTTTTTTATCTTCATTGACACAGTTGGGAAATCAATTAATAATAAACTTATTTTAAAGGATTTTTGAACCTTTTTTACAAGAATCAATTTTTGAGTTGTTTTTAATTTATCTTTTATATAATTTTAGTAATTAAAATGAACTGAATTCATAATTATGGTTGACTTATTTTCAGTTTAATTGTAAAAAGTCACTAAAATACTTTTTTTTTTTAACAAATTAAAACATTTTGGTTATATATTTTTTTAGCATATTTTTTCTAGCATATTTTTTTTGTTTTTAGCATTTTTATTAAAAAAATCTAGCAGTTTTTCCTAAACAAGTTTTGGCAACACTGATTACAATTGCCTTTTTTGGAAAAAGAAATAATGACAAAAAGCGCGAGTTAGAGATCAACCCAACATAACTTATTCTTTTTATGCTTGACCACGCCTATCTATTTTCTAATTCTAAATGTAATTGAAATTTATAATTGAAATCACTTTCAATTACATGTAATTTGTAATTGAATTTTTTCAATTATAATTACATGCAAATGGAAATTTTTTTTTTAATTTCAGCTACATTTGCTTGTAGTTGTGACTGAAAATTTGCCAGTAATTCTAATTGAATATGTACAAGTAATTGTAATTGAAGTCCCCCAGGTCTGGTTTTTATTTTGTTGGATAGTGAAATTAATATGAAGAAAATATGAAAATATTTCCTAAAAATTACTAAAACCATTTTTTTAATTTGACTTACGGCCTTTTGGTTTCAGAGAAAATCAATCCTCGAAGGCGTAAGTTTCGTAGCTCCGTAAATAATGGAAAAATTGGAAATTTTTTTGCAAACACTAATTCGATAACCAAATATAAGCTTAACCTGAAAAAAATTTTGAAAAACTTTGGTTTATTTTTAATTTTATTAAGTTTTATGCTTCTCCTGTAAAATTGTTTAACTTTAACTTACGGCTTTTTTGATTTCATATGACGATATGTATCTTTTTTTGGTCCTGCCGTGATATGAAAGCAGGCCGTCGTATTGGCAGACGACAGCTCTTCCCACTGGACAACTACTGGCTGCACTAAGATGCTAGCACTCGCAAAAAGTTTTTGGGGAAAAAATTTAAATTAAAAAAATTTTTTTTTTCCTTCCAACCTTGAACTCGGAACCTTCTCATTACAAACTTTTTTTAACGAAGCGTCTTTTTTATAAAATCATTGCTCTACCAGTGAATTAATTTTTGTACCGCTGCAATTTTTGACTAGGTAGTAGCACTGAATAACCACTTGTTGCTAAAGTTGGCATAGCACTCTAAGCCCATTCATTGCCACCGAAATTTTTGTAAAACAAATACAAGCAAAACACTTTTTGCAAACGCTGACTAAGCCTCGCAAATGAGTGTTCTGCCAGTCATTTATTTTTAACACCGCGGTTACCCAGTGGTATGCAGGTTTGGGGTGTTCTTATTTTGAAATATTGGATTTTTATATACCGCCGGCCAGATTCTTATTCCTTTATATTAAAAAAATAAATAAATCAAATGTGGAGCAAATCCGATAATTTTAAGTGGACCCGGAAACGACTTGAAGTATTGAACGAGTAAATATGGGCAAACCAGAGACTATTAACTATAGAGATAGGAAATCAAAACTTACACTACTTACCGATAGAGGGCGCTGAAATTTAGTATTACCTGAGCAACTATTTATTATCAGTTTAGTACAGCTTATAGCAATATAGGCTATTTAAAAACTCAAAAACTGCTGAAAACTGCTCAAAATAAGGAAAAAACAAACGCGGAATATATTCAAATAATAAAATTTTAAATATTTGTTTGTATTTTTTCCTTTGTTGTTTGTTATTATTTAAATTTAAATAAAAAAAGAAAATTGTCAATTTTTTACAAAGTGCCATCTAGTGATAACGATTTTTTTATAACTTATTTTATTTGGTGATGCCATACCCCTGGGGCAAACTATCTGTTTTTATACATTTGTCACTTTTTAGTCACAGTTTTTCATTACTTTCTTCAACCAAATATTGAAAGAAAAATTTATTTTAATTTTCTTCTCTTTACATTATTCAATATTATGTAGGGTAGAGTGGGGTAAAGAGGGACATGGGATCCCAGATAATTTTTTTACTCGGGCATTTTAAAAAATTCGAAAAGATATTCGTGGGTATTTTTTTGGGCGAGACAAAAATGTGGTCCACTCTACCCTCCCGAGTAAAAAAGGGTATATATAACATATATTTTTTAATATTCAAATATCTGATAATATAAAATATTGTATGGCACCTTATATGTTTTTATATGATGATATATTAGAAATTTTTTTAGAAATTTTCTCATATGTAATCATATTAAATCATATATCAGTATTTGCTTTATTGCAAAATGTATATAAAGTAGAGCCCCCCATTACCCGGTTTTCGGTCTACCCGGTCTACCCGGTCTCAAAACCGGTCTTACGGTCTACCCGGTCTTCGGTCTGACCCGGGTAGACCGGTCAGACCGGTCTACCCGTAAAAGCCATAGAAGAAAGTAACTTTTACATAAAAATGTACATTTTTTCGAAAACAATACTTTTTTCCAAAAAAAAATATATTTTTTAAAAAAAATACTACTTTTTTACAAAAAAAACTACTTTTTTGGAAAAAAAAGTTTTTCGGAAAAAAAAATTTTTTTTTACGAAAAAGTACTATTTTTGAAAAAAAAAATTTTTTTTCCAAAAAAAAGTACATTTTCCAAAAAAAAGTGCTTATTGCATAAAAAAGTACTTTTTGCATAAAAAAGTACTTTTTCCATTAAAAAGTACTTTTTGCATAAAAAGTACTTATTTTTTTTTTTTTTTGAAAAAAGTACTTTTTCCTAAAATTTTTTTTTTTTTATAAAATGTTTTTTTTTTAAGTCCTTTTTTCAGAAAAAGTACATTTTTATATGATAGTTTTTCTATGGTACTACAAAAAACTCTACTATAAGTTGTATATTCATTAGGGTTTGGGATTTCCCGGACTTTTTTATTTCCCGGGAAACGGGAATGAAAAAATTTGATTCCCGGGATTCCCGGGAATCCCGGGAAAAGTTTTTAAACAAAATTGTTAATGAAAACCACCTATATCAGTAATTTTTGTTAAAAAAAACACTATTTCAGTACAAATGCAGTCTGTGTAGTGAGAATTCAAAGTAAAAAATATTAGAATGTTGAACATTTGATTTCACATAAATTACTCGCAGCACTGCGAAATGAATTGCATGATTCCAGCAGAAAGCACCTACTACTGGACTGTCTGAAACAAACCGTTTCATCACACTTGGCCCATTAGATATGGTGGCCACAAAGACAAATAAAACTCTTCTAGTCTTATTTCTACAATTCTTCTTATTTCATCAGCATTACATCTTCCTGATATATAAACCAACCCCAGGTTATAAAATGAATTATTTCCGTTTATACATATGTTGAAATATCTCTTTTGTGATATTCTTGTCCATTCATCTAAGATTATAGTAAATCTCCTATTGTTAGAAATATTGCTCGATATTTCTTTTATCATGATATCTTTTATATGATTGTAGTGATTTAATATAATGTTCTTTATATCGGTTTAATTTTTTTGCAATGCCAGGTTTTTATTATAAAAACTTTCTCGAATAAACGAAGATCTAGTTATGGTGCGGATTGACTGCGGCCAATTTGGATACCATTTCAGGAAATGTTTGCCCTACCATAAAACTTTTAATGCCTATTCAGCTTACACTTTTTTCTTTGGGTACTTTGCTAATTTTAGCTGAAACGTTATTCTCGTTGTTGTTTTCTTCAAGAGAAATTGCATGACCATCAATTTTTTATTTTTTGTGAACCAAATTTAGATGTCGGATAACCAAATTTAGATACCACCGTTAACCATTAGTCTTTTCTTTTCACATTTATTAATGAAAACGTTACTTATAAAATTATTGACCCTTAATATAAAGGCGTATTTTATATTTAAAGTCGACTTTATTTTTAATCAAACGGTTTAGTTCATTTTGTGTATGAAAACCTTACAAAAATATTTATATTTTCAAATATTTTGATTGGTTGAAAATAAATTAACCAATCAGAATGCTCCAAAAATAAACCAAGTCAAGGTATACTGCCACCCAATATTTTAACTTAAGTCGACTTTACCTAAATTATACATTTGAAAAATTTAGATAGTAAGGGCGATTATTTGTAAGAAACAAAGCTTTTTTTCATATTTCTTTAAACATTTTACCAAGTTTTTAGGTTTTACTACTTAAATTTTGAATAAGTTATGCGAAAAATCTTTATTAGTTGAAATGCTCCTAATTACTTGGAAAAGATTTTATTTGTGTGTCAAATAAATGTATTCCCTTTTAAAAGATTTTAACAATGACATGTTTGTTTTGGTATTTAAAATGTTTTTTATGACGAAAATTAAAAAGTCCTATTCGAAACAAAAACAATTTAAAAAATTTAATATTTTTAAAATTTCCCGTTTTCCCGGGAAAAATATATTATTTTCCCGGGAATTCCCGGCAAACTTTTCCCGGGATTTCCCGGGAATTCCCGCCCGGGAATTCCCAAACCCCAAACCCTAATATTCATATAAAAATACCACGGTCTTTTTCGGGTAGTAGTACGGCGTTTTTACATCGTAGCTTCAAATGGGCTGAAACTTTACAGGAAATATCTAGACATAAATTGGACCAAGAATTATAGATATCTGTTTAGATCGTGGAACAAAAATGTTCCGAAAATCATAATAGAATTCAGAAAGTGCTGCATTTCCCATACATTTATATGAAACTGTCACGGTCTTTTTCGGGTAGTAGTACGGCGTTTTTAAATCGTAGCTTTAAACGGGCTGAAACTTTACAGAAAACAAGTCAACATAAATTGGACCAAGAATTATGGACATCTGGGCGCATCGTGGAACAAAAATGTTCCGAAAATCGTAATAGAATTCAGAAAGTGCTGCATTTCCCATGTATTTACATGAAAATGCCACGGTCTTTTTCGGGTAGTAGTACGGCGTTTTTACATCGTACCCTCAAATGGGCTGAAACTTTACAGGAAATATCTAGACATAAATTGGACCAAGAATTATGAAAATCTGTGTAGATCGTGGAACAAAAATGTTCCGCAAATCGTAATAGAATTCAGAAAGTGCTGCATTTCCCATGTATTTATATGAAAATGCCACGGTCTTTTTCGGGTAGTAGTACGGCGTTTTTACATCGTACCTTCAAATGGGCTGAAACTTTACAGGAAATATCTAGACATAAATTGGACCAAGAATTATGAACATCTGTGTAGATCGTGGAACAAAAATGTTCCGAAAATCGTAATAGAATTCAGAAAGTGCTGCATTTCCCATGTATTTATATGAAAATGCCACGGTCTTTTTCGGGTAAAAATTTTAACCATTTTGCTCTACCTCGCTTAGTTTTCGAGTTATAGGCGAAAAACCAAATAAACGTCCTTTTCGTTCTAGCATTAGTAGTTTATGAGATATTTGCAATTTTAAAATCTAGCAGAGTTAGCTAAAATTTGATTACACTAAAAGGGTTTTATGGGTGTATTAACACCCAAAGGGCAAAAATTTTAACCATTTTGCTCTATCTCGCTTAGTTTTCGAGTTAGAGGCGAAAAACCAAATAAATGTCCTTTTCGTTCTAGCATTAGTAGTTTATGAGATATTTGCAATTCTAAAATCTAGCAGAGTTAGCTAAAATTTGATTTCACTAAAAAGGTTTTATGGGTGTATTAACACCCAAAGGGCAAAAATTTTAACCATTTTGCTCTATCTCGGTTAGTTTTCGAGTTATAGGCGAAAAACCAAATAAACGTCCTTTTCGTTCTAGCATTAGTAGTTTATGAGATATTTGCAATTTTAAAATCTAGCAGAGTTAGCTAAAATTTGATTTCACTAAAAAGGTTTTATGGGTGTATTAACACCCAAAGGGCAAAAATTTTAACCATTTTGCTCTACCTCGCTTAGTTTTCGAGTTATAGGCGAAAAACCAAATAAACGTCCTTTTCGTTCTAGCATTAGTAGTTTATGAGATATTTGCAATTTTAAAATCTAGCAGAGTTAGCTAAAATTTGATTTCATTAAAAGGGTTTTATGGGTGTATTAACACCCAAAGGGCAAAAATTTTAACCATTTTGCTCTACCTAGCTTAGTTTTCGAGTTAGAGGCGAAAAACCAAATAAACGTCCTTTTCGTTCTAGCATTAGTAGTTTATGAGATATTTGCAATTTTAAAATCTAGCAGAGTTAGCTAAAATTTGATTACACTAAAAGGTTTTTATGGGTGTATTAACACCCAAAGGGCAAAAATTTTAACCATTTTGCTCTATCTCGCTTAGTTTTCGAGTTATAGGCGAAAAACCAAATAAACGTCCTTTTCGTTCTAGCATTAGTAGTTTATGAGATATTTGCAATTTTAAAATCTAGCAGAGTTAGCTAAAATTTGATTTCACTAAAAAGGTTTTATGGGTGTATTAACACCCAACGGGCAAAAATTTTAACCATTTTGCTCTACCTCGCTTAGTTTTCGAGTTATAGGCGAAAAACCAAATAAACGTCCTTTTCGTTCTAGCATTAGTAGTTTATGAGATATTTGCAATTTTAAAATCTAGCAGAGTTAGCTAAAATTTGATTTCACTAAAAAAGTTTTATGGGTGTATTAACACCCTGCGGGCAAAAATTTTAACCATTTTGCTCTATCTCGCTTAGTTTTCGAGTTAGAGGCGAAAAACTAAATAAACGTCCTTTTCGTTCTAGCATTAGTAGTTTATGAGATATTTGCAATTTTAAAATCTAGCAGAGTTAGCTAAAATTTGATTTCACTAAAAAGGTTTATTAACACCCAAAGGCAAAAATTTTAACCATTTTGCTCTATCTCGCTTAGTTTTCGAGATATTAAAAAGATTCCGCGGCAGTTTCATGTGACTGTATATAAAATGCAGCACTTTCTGAATTCTAGTGTAACTTTTGAAATATTTTCGTTCCACGACCTACGCAGATGTCTAAAATTCTTTGTCCAATTTATATACAGATAACTGGTTTACGTGTTTAACCTATTTGGAGCTACGGTGTAATAACGCCGTGCAACTACCGGAAAAAGTGTCATTGTCATATAAATGTATAGAAATCGTAGTAGTTTCTGAATTCTATTGTGATTTTCGGCACATTTTTGTTCCATGACCTACACAAAAGGCTATAATTGGGGATAATATTCACGTCCAGATAATTTCTGTAAAGTTTAGATCTTTTTGGAGTTATCGTATAAAAACGCCGTACTAGTATCCCATAAAGACCGTGGCATTTTTATAGAAATGTATAGAAATCACTGCACTTTCTGGAGTCTAGTTCGATTTGCGGAACATTTTTGTTCCACGACCTAAAAAAACTCGCTACTATTGTTGGTCGAATTTACATCCAGATAATTTTTGTAAATTTTTAACTCATTTGGAGTCACTGTGTAAAAACGCCGTACTACTACCCGAAAAAGACCGTGGCTGTTTCATGTAAATGTATGGAAAATGCGGTACTTTCTGAATTCTATAGTAATTTTCAGAATATTTTTGTTCCACAAAGTAGACAGATATCTCTAAATATTGATCGAATTTACCTTCCTATAATTTTTGCAAAGTTTCAACACATTTGGAACTACGGTGTGAAAACGCCGTATTACTACCCGAAAAAGACCGTAGCATTTTCACATAAATATATGGGAAATGCATTACTTTCTGAATTCTATTAAGATTTTGGGAACATTTTTGTTCCACGATCCGCCCAGATGTCTATATTTCTTGGTCCAATTTATGTTGACTTGTTTTCTGTAAAGTTTCAGCCCGTTTGAAGGTACGTTGTAAAAACGCCGTACTACTACCCGAAAAAGACCGTGGCATTTTCATATAAATACATGGGAAATGCAGCACTTTCTGAATTCTATTATGATTTTCGGAACATTTTTGTTCCACGATCTACACAGATGTTCATAATTCTTGGTCCAATTTATGTCTAGATATTTCCTGTAAAGTTTCAGCCCATTTGAAGGTACGATGTAAAAACGCCGTACTACTACCCGAAAAAGACCGTGGCATTTTCATATAAATACATGGGAAATGCAGCACTTTCTGAATTCTATTACGATTTTCGGAACATTTTTGTTCCACGATCTACACAGGTGTTCATAATTCTTGGTCCAATTTATGTGTAGATATTTCCTGTAAAGTTTCAGCTCATTTGAAGGCACGATGTAAAAACGCCGTACTACTACCCGAAAAAGACCGTGGCATTTTCATATAAATACATGGGAAATGCAGCACTTTCTGAATTCTATTACGATTTTCGGAACATTTTTGTTCCACGATGCGCCCAGACGTCTATAATTCTTGGTCCAATTTATGTTGACTTGTTTTCTGTAAAGTTTCAGCCCGTTTAAAGCTACGATGTAAAAACGCCGTACTACTACCCGAAAAAGACCGTGACAGAATTCTATTATGATTTTCGGAACATTTTTGTTCCACAATCTACACAGATGTCCATAATTCTTGTTCCAACTTATGTCTATATATTTTCTGTAAAGTTTCAGCCCATTTGAAGGTACGATGTAAAAACGCCGTACTACTACCCGAAAAAGACCGTGACAGTTTTTTTATAAATGTATGGGAAATGCAGCACTTTCTGAATTCTATTATGATTTTCGGAAGATTTTTGTTCCACGATCTACACAGATCTCCATAATTCTTGGTCCAATTTATGTCTAGATATATCCTGGAAAGTTTCAGCCCATTTGAAGCTACGATGTAAAAACGCCGTACTACTACCCGAAAAAGACCGTGGTATTTTTATATGAATATACAACTTACGAGTATAAATCGTACTTTTTTCAAAAAAAAACGCTTTTTTGGGAAAAGTACTCTTTTTTGAAAAAAGTACTTTTTTTTGGAAAAAAGGACTTTTTTTGGAAAAAAAAAAAAAAATTTTTTTCGAAAATATTACTTTTTCGTAAAAAAAAAAATTTTTTTCGGAAAAAGTATTTTTTTTTACAAAAAAGTAGTTTTTTTTTTAAAAAAGTAGTATTTTTGTTTTTTTTTGTAAAAAAGTATTTTTTTCGAAAAAAGGTACATTTTTATGTAAAATTTACTTTCTTCTATGGCTTTTACGGGTAGACCGGTCTGACCGGTCTACCCGGTTTTTCGGTCTACCCGGTCTTCGGTCTACCCGGTCAGACCGGTTTTCACAACCGGTCTTACGGTCTACCCGGTCTACCCGGGTAGACCGGTTTACGGTCTACCCGGTTAACCGGTCTTGACCGCAGGCCCTAATATAAAGGAATATATTATTCATAAAATCGTTCAAAATTTTATTTTATATATAAATAGATACGAAAAATATTTTAACTTTTATTTTTTATATCACAATATCGTCGGCTTGCCTGCAAGTAGTGTTATGTGTTCTTTAACAGGTTTTCAGGAGGGCGAAAAAACTGATTTATATTATCCTTTTAATATATTTCATTGACATCATATGCCTTAATAATGATTGTAGTAAATAAGGTCGTGAATCATTAGGGCATATGATATCAATAAAATATCTTAAAAGGATAATATAATCAGTTCTTTTCGCTCAAACCTGTAGAACCAAGTTCGAGATTAACTAATATATTCAAGATTAATATAATATTTGATGAAAAACAATGTTTTTATATGTTTTACTCAATTTTTTTTATTAAATTAATATTTTCTGAGCTTTTTTTACTTCTAAAAGTTTTTTTTTTTAATTTAAAAAATTGAATTTAAAAAAATTAACATTTAAAATCATGGCCCGGCTCGTAATGGGTTAGAAAAACCTAGGCATGTTGCGTATCATTGAAAAGGTATTTCAAGTACCTTTCCAACGATATATATATTTTGTTCTGGTCCGATAAGTTTTGGGTGGAGAAATAACCATTGGATATTGTTGTAGATCATCTTCAGCTCCATAAATCGGTAACTATGAGCCTCCAACAAAAAAGAAGTGCATTGCCGGGCTAGCCAATAAAATTTTATTTAAAATGCAAAAAAAGCTCAACACATTTAAAAAAAAATTATAAGTCCAAAGAAAATTCCCATATTTCATAAAAAATTATCTAGTCTTTAAGGAATAACGGATTTGTTGATTGACATTGACGTCTTTAATAGTTACTCATTGTCAACAGTAGCCCTGGCTGATAGTCAGGCATGTGATAAATATAGAAAACGAAAACGATCCGATCTGAGATCTGATTTTCAATGGTAAATATTTTACAATCTGTACAATACCAATTATTTTTTATTTCCTAATTTAGATGTCCGGCGTCAAATAAAACGATAAATAATAATTTGAAGCCAATTTGATTTTCGCGAAACTAATTATTCTAGATTGAAAAACTGTTCGTTTTCGATTTTCATCACACCCCTGAGTGTGTAGGACGCGAAATCCTGCTACCCTCCAATACAAAGTTTTTTTATCATTTAAATTTAATCATATCGTATTGTATAAACTTATATCCAATTTCATCGGGAAAAAATTCGGATATAAGTTTATCATTTGATATAACTTTGTATCCTTGTAAATACAATTATATCCGATTTCATACAATTTAATATAACAATTTTTAGGATGAAATTATATCCAGTTACATATTGAAAATATATCTATTCACATATAATTTTATATATACTTTTTTACTCGGGCTACTAAAAAATAATATATCTAATAATTAGAATGTCCAAAATATCATCGACTGCGGAGGAAGAACCAAGCTCTTCAATCGTTAGAACACGGAGTGGACTGAAGAAGATAGTGTTGTCAACCAGACCTTTGAGAAATTAATTCTTTAATTAAAATTTTCTATTTTGAATTAAAAATTCGATGAATGAATTCACAAAGCATCACATATTGACTGGAATTAAGTCATATTTGTTTTCGTTCGATTTATTTTGTTACGAATTAATTCAATTGCAATCAAAACGAACGCGTTCACCAGTTCATGTGATTTAATAAAAGAACTATTGCAATTGAATTAATTCTTTGAATTTGTTATTTGATGAACGCGTTCAGTTGAATGAATTCAGTGAATTACTTAAGAAATGGAATTCATTTAATTCTAGAGACAATTGGATTACGCGCTATTTGCATTTTCTTAGTGAATCTTTATATTAAAGATTTATGGCTTCAAGATTTGACTTTTATTTAAGATGATATATTTTGAAGAAAAACGTAAAATGGTAGAAAAACTTAGGGGGTAATTTTCTAAAACACTTCGGTGAAGTGTTGCGTTATTTCTATAGAAATTGTTTTTGTTACAAAAACAATTTACATTGAAAGTTCCCTTGACTTCACCAAGTGTTTTACGAAATTAGGTACTTAAATTAATAGGAACAATTGTAAAATTAAACGAGTAAAAAGGTTAAAGTCGGGCATGCCGACTATACAATACCCTACACCAGTCTGGTTAAAAGCCAACTAATGTTTGGATCCGAAATTCGAATGGGTTAAAATGCGGCTTGTGTCAAAATTTTCTATAATGTGAGTCAGCGCACCAAATTTCATTAAAATATCTTAATATTTGCGACCTGCAGTTTGTAACCAAGCCAATTTTGGGGGGACCCTTATATGGGCACTAGTTCTAAACATGGACCAATGTTCACCAAAATCAATAGGCTTCGTCCTTGGGCCAACATAGGTCTATGTACCAAATTTCATCAAAATATCTTAATATTTGCGACCTGCAGCGTATAAACAATATAATTTTGGTGGGACCCTTATATGGGCACTAGTTCTAAACATGGACCGATTTTCACCAAAATCAATAGGCTGCGTTATTGGGCCAACATAGGTCTGTGTACCAAATTTCATCAAAATATCTTAATATTTGCGACCTGCAGCGTATAAACAGTATAATTTTGATAGAACCCTTATATGGGCACTAGGTCTAAACATGGACCGATGTTCACCAAAATCAATAGGCTGCGTTATTGGGCCAATATAGGTCTGTGTACAAAATTTCATCAAAATATCTTAATATTTGCGACCTGCAGCGAATAAACAGTATAATTTTGGTAGGACCCTTATATGGGCACTAGGTCTAAACATGCACCGATGTTCACCAAAATCAATAGGCTGCGTTATTGGGTCAATATAGGTCTGTGTACCAAATTTCACCAAAACATCTTAATATTTACGACCTGCAGCGTATAAACAGTATAATTTTGGTAGGACCCTTATATGGGCACTAGGTCTAAACATGGACCGATGTTCACCAAAATCAATAGGCTGCGTTATTGGGCCAATATAGGTCTGTGTACCAAATTTCATCAAAATATCTTAATATTTACGACCTGCAGCGTATAAACAATATAATTTTGGTAGGACCCTTATATGGGCACTAGGTCTAAACATGGACCGATGTTCACCAAAATCAAACTTGTTTGTCCTTGGGCCATCATAGGTCTGCGTACCAAATTTCATCAAAATATCTTAATATTTGCGACCTGTAGAGTGCGCACAAGATTGCATGGACAGACAGACAGACGGACGGACGGACAGACGGACATCGTTAAATCGAAATAAAAAAAAATTCTGAGCCGATCGGTATACTATAAGGTGAGTCTACGACCAATATTTTTTGGTGTTACAAACATCAGTACAAACTTATAATACCCTGACCACATAGTGGTGTAGGGTATAAAAATGGTTGATACTATTCGAATTTAATAGACTTTCGAAAATCAAAAAAGTCATTATGTGATTTTTATATCAGAGAAAACAAAGTATTCTTCATGTCGGTTTAGTTTATCCCTGGAATTTCTAGATTTTGAATTTGAGGAAGGTTTTACATCCTGTAAGGCGTTAAATTCATACAAGACCTTAACAGAATATTAACCAATGATGAAGAGAAAAAACAGTTGTTGATTCAGCTTGTTGAGGCTTGTCGACAAAAATATCTATCGTATAAAAAATCTCATCTAATATTATATCCTTAGTTTTATGAAATATAGATCTAGAAACTAATTATCTATTCCAATTTGATTTTTGTAACATGTATTCAAATTAATAAAAAAAAAACATTTAGTAGGTTTGAGGTTAAGAAGAAGAATAAACATTTTCTTCAAAAGTTATAAATACATTAAATTTGCAAATCAGACTAGATGCAGTTTATGGACAGGCTTCATCAGTGATTTTCCATTAAATTGTATTATTGTTTATATTTTTATTGTCAGATTGTCCCTATATGAATACTTTCAGAAGTGATCAAACAGACATATACAAACATTCTACTTTAGATTTCCTGTTTATCTTCTTATTTCCTCCGCGTCACCTTTTCGCAAATGTTGCCACACAAAAATTCGAATAATTTCTAAAAAATTATTCAAAACTGTAATTTTGTTCAATTTATTTGTATAGAGGTATATTGAAGTCGTTTCCGGGTTCACTAAAAGTGATCGGATTCGCTCCATATTTTACTTATTTAATTTTTTAATACAAAGGAACAAAAATCTGGCCGGTGAACTGGAATCAAAACACTTTAAAATTTGGCCATACTAATAAGAACACCTCTAATGCAGGTACTTGATTTTTTGTACCACTGGTAATTTCTGACTGGGATGTTTCAATATTCATAAAATGTACCACATTATTAATCAATTAACAACTACACAGTACAACAAAATAAGAAAAATTTGATGCACCGGGATTGCGACACATCATTTCTAATAGACTTTGGGACGCAGATTACGAATATGGCACTAGAATTTTAAAGTTAGCTATAGTATAAGAAATATTTGCAAAACCGTATTTGCAGAAAATTCAATTTTGTAATAAACTTTTTGCAAAAAAATACAACATTAAATATCAAAACCACAAAATCAACACAGCGGATGATAATGATTAAATTATTTTTATTAATTTTTTCCTTGGAATTTCATTTTTGAATTTATGTTTTTGCATTTTTTAGTTTATTTATTAACTTTATCCCTTTCTTGTCACAAAATAACCTCCCAAGTAAAAAAAAATGATATGGAGCCATATGAAGTTATATTTAATTATATATAATCTTTTATATAATTATATCCGAAAAATGAGAACGTCTTATTGTATCATATTGTATCGAATTGTATACAATTGTATACAATTTGGTACAATTTGATACAATTTTATGCAATTCGATACAATTGTATCCGAATTTTGTCCTCATCCAATTACATCAAATTATATCTTTTTATATAAAATTATATAAAATGTTATAAAAGTGGACATAGTTTGACACAATTATATCTAAATATTAACCTTATACTTTTTATCATATTATATAGAACCATATCTAACAATATACATACAAAAATTATTTTTTTAAATAAAAAAAAATTTTCAATTACTTGTAATTGTTCTTTTTTGAATTGCAATTACAAATAATATGTAATTATAGATGAGTTTTTTTTTTCAATTACAATTACATGTAATTGTGTAATTGCATGTGTAATTAATTACAAAATGTAATGATTAACCCCAGGCCTGCTGGAGATCTTATAATTTCGATAAATCTTCCATTACTTTTATCCAGATTTATCATTACAGTGCAATAAACATGAAAAAAAATTTCTTTTAATTTAGTAATTTTAAAATAAAGTTAACAACACTGAAATTTTAAAGTTAATAGGATTATGATATACAACCAAGATATAAGAAATCAGTCAAGTGTACGTTATAGTATAGAGAATTTCGTATTAAAGTTAATGTTGTTAATGTTATGGGTGCGGTGCGTAAGCCATTTTTGACTCATGCTCAAAAAAAAAAAACAAAATGAAAACAAATTACTCACGCACGAGCATTTTGTTCCTTACTCAGCACACATGAGTATATTAAAAACTTACAATCAGAAAATTCTCACGCAAAACAAAAAAAATAAATAGAAACATATGATGCAAAAAATAAACTCACACACGAATCACGAACGGGTTGTTCTTACTCACGCCCACGCACGAATCACTTAAGTATAGTAATTATTACTCACAATCACGTGTGAGTAACGTGACTCACGACCATTTCGTGTCACGTGCCAATCCCTAGTAATTACTAAATCTAAAACTAGTTCAAAATCATTGATAACATGGAGCCCAATATAATAATTGCCTATGTGGGATGATATATAATTATAGATGATTTTATAAGGAATGTTATAAGTTATATATGGGTTCATATTCGTCAATATATAAATATATATAATCATTACTAACACAAATTATAAAATATTTGTATTTGAAAATCACAGAAAGTGATATTAATTTATGATCTTGAGTCAAACTAAACTAACATTCATTTATTTCTTATATGGATCCACATAGTTTTATATTATTATGTATAGTGTCATACTAAATTATATATAAACGCACCGAAAAGCCCATAAAAAATATTAAGAAACGCAATGTTACTTTTTCGCTACTGTCAAAAAAGTTCTTGCACCAAAAGGGTTGAAATTTGCTCTATATGGTTTTAGTTTAATTACAATATTTCTCCGAAGTTTTAAACATTGAGACTCAAACGATGCTTATTAAAAGCTATTTACGGTAAAAATTACTAAACCTTTTTGGAGGGACTTTTGGATACATTTTTTGTCGTTTACAATAATTTTTGTAATAATTCGTTATGTAAGTTAAACAAAATCCCCGAACAAAAATTATTTTTAGAAAATGCATTTGGTGCGGAAGGTTTTTTTTGCCGAAATGATCCGCAAATACGATTTTTAATATTAATTTAGTATTGCCTATCACGTGGTGATAGGTAAAATTTTTGATAAAAATGAGTCATAACCTTAATGTAGGCCAATATTTAATAATATAAAATCACATATGTCTCCATATTAAAACCTTTGAAGAAAAAATATCTAACATATGAATATATAAAAGTATATCTGCTTGAATTTAAAAGCATATGTGGCCATATGTAACTATAAGTTACTATATGCAATTACATAAAATAATATATGATTATATCAAAACTTTTTTACTCGGGTTATTAAAAATGTAAAATTCTCCAATGTTTGATGATTTTTTCATTAGACGGTAGAGCGTGTTTGACAAACTTACCGAAAAATCAATAGATTCTGTTTTTCGTCCAACATGCTTGACAAATAAGACATTACATGGTCAAAGTCATATAGCCGTATATATAGGGTGACCATTTTTTTCGGACTTCAAATCAGTACAAATGTTACCATTCCAGCATGAACGTTAATTCTTCCTAGTTTTTATTCTGGCTAACGAATTTTTGTTGTCACGAGCAAATTGCATTGCCTAAACTAATTTTTTGTAGATACAAACTAACCAATAGATTGGCTACAAATCTATTTTTCTCTTTCGTAATTTCTGCATGATTTCTGAAATAGAAAAACTTTACATTTTGGCTACGTTTTTCTACAAAAACACGCAACGTTTTAAAAATGAAAATCGTAAGGTTTTGTGTCCCATTTTCTATTGAAAATCTCACGGATTCGAAAATTTTTCCATGGAAATACCCACATATATTTCTTCAGATTTTAAGGATTTTTGTACGGAAAAATCTTCAGCTTTTGATATCGTTTCCTACACTCAGAAAACAGAATCATTCAGACAACCGGATAATTAAAATATTTTTATCACAGTCAAATAGCTGTTGTATCAACTGATGATTATTATCGCAATGGAACCATTTGTTAAATTAGGTTGTCACCACGAATCTTCTCTGTATATGAAACTACAAATTAGATTAAGAAATTTACATGTATAAAAATCATTTTGAATGCTTTCTGGTAAAGAAAACTTCTCACATTCACAAAAATTTATCCTATAAAAAAACTACATTGTACTTGCATTTTGGCTTTTTTTACTAAAAAAATGTAATATTTTTTTAAATGCCAAAAATCAATACAATCAGTACAAATTTTAAAAGATCAGTACAAATCAGTACACGACTTTTTCATCAGTACACGTGACTAAAAATCAGTACATGTACTGATCAAATCAGTACGAATGGTCACCCTTTAATAATGGTCAGAAAAATAGAAACGGGAAAGCGGTGGCAAAGCACTTTAACAGGTGGTACAAGTACTGGCAAAAAGTGCTTTCCCATTCCCAAAATGATAACATCATTAGACAAAAGGACCGGCTGTTCAAAAGGCGCCGGTTTGCCCTCCAAACACTGGCATACTAGTTACTAAAAATTGTTTGCCAGTACTAGCATTTTGGCACAGCCAGTAGTTTGTCCAGCTATTATCACTCATTTATGTGTTTAGCCATTAAATATTACATGTCTCGTTAGCTCAGTGGGTGGAGCAATCGTCTGCCAATCTGACGGCCTGGGTTCAAATCACGGCAGGGTCAAAAAAAATACATATGAACTTTTTTTTAATTTTATTTTGGAAAATATATTTCCAGACCACCTATTTATTGGTTTTGCCAGCGTTTTTGCCAATGTTTAAAAATTTTGTTCCTCCAGTGCTTTTCCGGCGCTTTTTGAACAGCCGGTCCTTTTGTCTAATGATGTTATCATTTTGGGAATGGGAAAGCACTTTTTGCCAATACTTGCACCACCTGTTAAAGTGCTTTGCCACCGCTTTCCCGTTTGTATTTTTCTGACTGGGAGATTTCCCACAAACAAAAAAATTGGTTTTATAAAACAAAAAAAATTTTTAATTAAAAAAAATGGAAAAAAAAATTTTTTGCTTGCAACCGGAGTTGAACTCGGAACATTCTGACTACAAGCATTTTTTTAATGAAGCGTCAGCATTTTTATAAAATCATTGGTCTACCAGTGAATTGATTTTTGTACCACTGGTAGCATTGGCTAGGTAGCACTGGATAACCACTGGTTGCAAACCTTGGCATATCACTCTATAAACCACCGAAATTTTTGTAAAACAAATACTGGTAAAAACGCTTTTTGCAAACGCTGGCAAAGCGTCCCCAAATGAGTGTTCTGCCAGTCATTTATTTTTAACACCGTGGTTACCCAGTGGTATGCCAGTGCTTGATTTTTTTGTACCACTGGCGATTTCTGACTGGGATGCTTGTCATATTTTGCATTTTCTCAACAGCATTGTTAGTATGATTATAAAAGACTTATTGCAAACAAAAATTTCTAAACTCTTTGAAGTTTCATTGCAGTAAAGTCCCGTTAATTTGTGAGTAAATTCACCATTTCATTCTCAGTTTTGCATCAATAGAGTGCGGATGTAAAAATTAAAGTTTTAAAGTTAAATTTATTGAGACTTGATTTTTTTCATATAAATTTTTTATTTATTATTTTATTTATTATTATTTTTTTTTATTTTTGACTAATTAATAAAAAAACAATAAAATGTGAATTGGTTATTTGCAAGCATAAGCTAATTCTACACCGAAAAAATTCCTCAGTTGCTCAGTTAAAAAAATTCTCAGTTGATTTAAAATAAATCAAAAGTAACTGAGCAACTAAAATTTATATAATAAAGGTTATTTTTAAGTCAGTCTGTGAATTTCAAAACACTCAATTGCCAAGAAATTTATAAAAAATAAAACAAAATGGAAAAATAATGAAACCTCTGTAATATATGGTAAGTTCTTGTTTTTTTTGGAAAATACAATTAATTTTAATTATTTTCAATTGTTACCATATTTCAGGTAACTAATAGTTCCAAGAAATATGGACGTTCTGAGAATGGAACAAATCTGTATTTGAAAAATGTCTTTGATGAAAACAGAAGCAGAAGAAAAAAATCGAAATTAGCGCTGGTTTATGTATTACGAAAATACTCTAAACGAAAGCAAAGTAACAAAAATTTGTTTTTGTTTCCCATATATTTTTGACGAAAGTGATTATCAATTTCTTTCATTTAGACAATTTTCGTAATAGATAAACAGGCCCTTAGTTTTCATTTTGTATTTATTTTAAATAAGAATAAATTTGGTAAACAAAATGAATTTGTTTCTATATTTACAACCGTATAAAAGTATGTGATGTTAATTCTAATTATTGAATCGGTTATTAGTTACTAATTTAAAATTTTGTTTTATTTTAACTGAGGGCTCCGTTAAATTAATTTTTAAAATAGAATTAGTTAACTTCAACTTAATCAATTAACTGAAGCTCAGTAAGGGGTTTTTCACCTGAGGCTCAGTTGAAATTTTAGTAGCCAGTAACTGAGAAATTTTTTCGGTGTACAATTGTAGACATAAGCTTATTTTACAATTGTAGGCATAAGCTTCCCAGGAAAATTTTTAACAATCGCCCAGGAAAATTTTCTGTTCCAAAGAATCGGTTGTAGAATAGCTACTTTTCATTCACAACCCCTTCTACTGTCGATTCTAACACCGATTCTTTTTGTTTGAAATTGTCCCAAAAGCAACCCCTTCTATAGCTCCAAAGTGGAACCGGTTGCTCTAGAATCAGTTCTGGAACTAGTTCTGGAACTGATTCTAGAGCAACCGGTTCCACTTTGGAGCCATAGAAGGGGTTGCTTTTGGGACAACTTCAAACAAAAAGAATCGGTGTTAGAATCGACAGTAGAAGGGGTTGTGAATGAAAAGTAGCTATTGTACAACCGATTCTTTGGAACAGAAAATTTTCCTGGGTTATTCTACAATTGCAAGCAGTAATATTTTCACAAGGGTCCCTTTTTGATTTTTCTACAGTGATTTAAAAGCGTTTTTCTACAGTTCCTCAAGTCTTTTTAAAGCTTAAGGCTTATGCTCGCAGGCTTTATTATAATATTTTTCTAAAGGGCTTTGGTCTATTGGGAATGCTTTTCCATACATGGATACATAAATCACCATACATGCATCCACATATGTCCACACATATGCATTAATGAAAATTGAGGTAATATCTACATTAGACAGATCCAAAAAAAAAAGTTGGAATTTTCAAGCTCCACAACCCTAAAAATATTCCACTTTGAAGAAAAATGTGGTCTGATAAAAAAATCCCCAAAAAAGTTTTGTTTAGAGGCTGTACTTGTTCTATTATTTTTAATTAATCACGAATAATGGAAAAAATGAGAAAAATTAAATAAAGGGTGGTTAAATTTTAGGGGCCGATGTTGATTTTGAATAAAACACAAATTATTTAGGAAATTATTGTCATTTCTTTTTATATGATAATATTGGTATGGTTCAATTATGTATGGAACAAAATATCGGCCAAATGGCCGCCGCGACCTCGGCGGCACACCTCCATCCAATGGTCCAAATTTTCGATGACGCTGAGGCATAATTGAGGTTCTATGCCGTTAATGTGCCGAATTATTTCATCCTTTAGCTCTTGAATTGTTGCTGGCTTATCGACGTACACCTTTTCTTTCAAATAACCCCAAAGAAAGAAGTCCAACGGTGTCAAATCATATGATCTTGGCGGCCAACTGACATCGCCATCACGTGAGATAACACGGCCATTGAATTTCTCGCGCAAAAGAGCCATTGTTTCCTTGGCTGTGTGTCAAGTGGCACCATCCTGTTGAAACCACATATCGTCCAGGTCCACATTCTCAATTTCTGACCACAAGAAGTGCGTTATAGCGAACACCATTCACGGTAACTGCTTTGCCAACCTTATTTTCGAAGAAGTACGGCCCGATGACGCCGCCAGCCCATAAACTGCACCAAACACAAAAAACTGGTGTTTTCAAATTTCCTACAGACCCGATTTGCTGAAATTTGTGCACAATTCTCGCGATTGTGGACACATTTGGTCGATTATGCTGACCAAAGAAATCACGAAGTGCACGAAATGCATTTTGATTTGAACGCCCATTTTCATAACAAGCCTGAATAATTTTAACGCGTTGCTCGATTGTGTATCTTTCCATGGTTCAATTTGAGTTAGTCTGAAATTGAGAAATGTCAAATGAAGTGCAGAAAAAACTTGACGTTAAGGTGTGGTTCACATTCAACATCGGCCCTTAAAATTTAACCACCCTTTATAATTATTATGATCGCCACATATCAAATCTAATGTATTTTTAGGTGTACATTACGAATATGAAATCGAAGTCGCGGATTTCGCGAAATTTGAAAATTTCATACAAAAAATATTCAATTTTGTTCAGGATGTTTTCTTATATTTACGACTATGAAAATTTCTTTTTTACATTAATATATATCTGTGGAATGTCATATTATGTGAGATAGGGTTTTTGGCAGCAATGAAATTTTAGCAAGCTAAATAACAGCGAAATATTAAAAAAAGTGAAATTTAAAGATTACTTGCAAGGATATCTGTTATCCTTTTTAAAATTAGAATCAGTGTTATATATAATCAAGTTCCTTGGTAAGTAAATTGCAAAAGTATAACAAATTGCATTTTTCGATAACACCGTTTACAGGTAATTGGGAAAATATCTCAAAAAACTTGAGTTTTTTTGAATTTTCAAAAACCCGCAATAATTCATAAACCACACATTTTTTTAAGTTTCGATTGCTGATTCATAATCTTCATTAAAATAAAGATCAGATTTGAGAAATTTGCGCATTCAAGGCAAAAACAAGTTGAATTTTTAATTACATCTTTTCGAAAAATTTGGAAATTTTAACTAAAATATTTATTTTTTTGTATAATTAAAAAAAAAACCGCGAATTACTTAAAAGTTACTTAATTTTTTTAAGTTTTGATTTCAAATTCCTTTTCTTCACATTAATTAAGACTAGATTTAATAAAAAAAATTCAATTAAAAGTCAACCCCAGTTTTTGAATAAATTACTCTAGAGATAAATTACTAATTCCTAAAAGGCAACTTTTTCCGCTACCTCTAAATAAAAGCGGATTTAGCTGAAACTTGGCACAGAGTTTTTAGACATTAAGGAATAGAGGCAACATTGTGCAGATCGCGAATTCCAACTTTCATATTTTTTGGACCACTCTAATCTACAGTAGAATTAAAGAAGAAAAAAGTGGAACTAAACGAAGAAAAAAGAAAAACTGACCTAAAAGCTAAATGGCAAAAATCTCTGTTTACTCGAAATCCGCTAAAATAAGATATCTGCCCCAGCCAAATGAAAAAATGAATTCCTACAATTTTTGTAGTTTTTAATCTCCAATATGTTCTAAATAAAACCTTATAGTCTAATCTTTGATTTTTTTAAATTTTTTGTTTTTGACCATGCTACCCCCTGGAAATATTTATTATCCCCCACAAAATTAGGATAATCGTAATTTAGAGTGAATTCTCTTTGTAATAAAGCAATAAAAACTTAAATCGGTTAAAATCAGCCGAGTTATATTTTAATTTAATCAGGAAATTCGGGTCAAAATTTTAAAATTTATTGAAATAATCTACAGAAACATTTTTTTATTCTATAAGTTCCTCGAACTCAGATAAGAATAATTTTTTTCTATTGTGTTTTGCTAACTCGTTTTACATTAGTGCTAAAAAGGTCGGAATTCTTAAACACTGTTTTCAAAGCTACAATTATGAATTTTTTAAAATTTTTTTAAAGAAATTTTTTAATGTATTTAAATAAATTTAATGTATTTATATTTTGCCCTAATTTTCAGGATTGAAGTATTTAATCTTGTGTTGTTATATTGCGGCCAAAATCATGTGAAATTAAAAGAAGAAAAAAGAAAAATTTGCCTAAAAGCTAAATAAATGCTAAAAATCTCTGTTAAAAAATGAAATCCTACAATTTTTGTGATTTTTAATCTCTAATATGTTCTTAATAAAACCTTCCCAGCAAAATCTTTCATTACCAAATAAGTGGTTAATAATAGAAATTCATAGCTCCGCACAACTTATTTTTTGGTGTCTAGACTCATTATTTTTTTATGGCGTGGTCGTTTTTATAAGTAGTCACGCTTACCCGCTCGCTTACGAAAAAATGAGAAATAAGTAGTTATGAGATTTTGAATAATAAGTGGTTACACACATGCTTACAAAAAGTTGAATTATAAGTGGTTATCCGATTGTTTACTTACTAGGAATTACATTCAGAAAATTTAAGTTTTTTCTAATGTGTAATTTTAGAACTCGTCATAAAAATTTAAACATAAAACATATTTACATATAATAAATAAAAATGTATAAAATTTAACTGTGTAAAAAGTACTTATTTAAACTATTACGAGTAAGTCATTATTTTATATTTAGAAACAATGAATACAATAGGTCGTTATTAGGAAGTCATTATTTTATATTATAAAATGATGCAAAAGGTAATCATATATCATTTTTGGTAATGCAGATAGTAATGAGGTGTCATTACCAATATTTTGCTGGGTATGAATGCATGTATGGTGATTTATGCATCCATGTATGGAAGAGCATGCGTCCAAAGAAAATTTTTTACAATCGGTAGCCAACCACATCTATTCTACAACTGGTTCCACTGCAACCGATTCCATACAACTGTTTCCGGAACCAGTTCCTGGGATCCTATATTGAATGTGTGATTGTCGTAGAATCAGTTCCAGAAATAGTTGCAGAACTGAGTCTAGAGCAACCGATTCTTTGGAACAGAAAACCTATATAAAACGCTAAGTAGTTTTAAAACAAAACAACTATTATGAGAGTTATTGAGGAAAGCAACTATCTTAATCTAATAACAGTTATAAATTAACTGAAAATAACAGTACTTTTTGCCTGTTTTGTCAATTATTTAAAAATATTTTTAGCAAACTTAACTGACAATTTTACATTCTTAGTTATTTTCGATGCATTTGTTAGTTATTTTTTCAACAATTAAAAATAACGACTTTTTTTCTTGTTATTTTATTTTGTCGCCTTTTGTTTTACCAGCTATTTGCAATAATTTTCTATCGGTGAACTTTTTTAAGTGTGTATTTTGATTCTAATGTTTGATTCTAATTTCGAATTTTTAATTTTGAATTTTTATTTGTTAATAATTTTGAATTATGTTTATGTTACATTAAATTCTAAAATTGTTTATTTTACATCAGAGACCCATAATAACTGTTATATTTCTTAAAAAGTCACCACCCAAATTTATTTAATTATAACATTTCAATAATGCACTATACAGGGTCCGCCATCTAACTTTTTTTTTTTCAACTAGTGCTTATTTCGTGAATGGTAACACTTAGCTCATGTCTGATTTGACAGATAATTAGTTTTATCCTTCCGCTGAACGAATATGGTTGTGTATACGCTTGAACAACGCTGGGAAATATTGCGACATTACTTTGAAAATCATGGTAATGTTGCCGGAGTGGCCGTTACAGTCAATGGCGATCGTTTTCGGGCCATGTTGAACGAATTTTTGTTCACAAAAATTGAAGAGGAGGATATTGGCAACATTTGGTTTCAACAGGACGGCGCTACGTGCCACACAGCCGAAGCTACACTCGATGTTTTGCGCCCTGTTTTTGAAGATCGCATTATCAGCCGCAGAGCTGATGTCGTTTGGCCACCTCGGAGCTGCGATTTGATACCGTTGGACTATTATTTGTGGGGTGCCGTCAAAGATAAGTGTTACGTCGACAAGCCAGAGACAATTGACGCTTTAAAGGACAATATTTGTGAAGCCATTGGTGAAATACAGCTGCACACAATCGATAATGTGCTTAAAAATTGGGCCGATCGTGTAGGCTACTGCATGGCCAGCCGAGGCAGCCATATGAATGAAATTATTTTCCATTATTAACCGGAAGGATTGTACTTTCAAATAAAAAAAGAAATTTGAGAAAATATTCAGTAGTTTTTTATTTATAGCATTTTCAAAAAAAAAAAGTTATTTGGCGGACCCTGTATTTTATAAATCATATTGCACAAAAAAAATCACAAAGTTTAGCAAAGATTTGAATTTTTTCAATTTTTATATTTTACTCTATAAATTTCTGTTATTTTTTGATTTTTATTTTAAAACTTTTTATAGATTATTGACAAATGTAATTAATAGCCATTTGAATAGAATGGCCCTGACAAATAGAGATAGATACATTTTGGATAAAGTAAAGGAAGCAGAAATTTTCTTGAAAAAGAATAGGGATTTATTTATATTGAGATCTGATAAAGGAAATACAACTGTAGCTATAAAGAGAAAAGATTATGATATGAGGATGAACAATATAGTAGGAGATATTACAAAATATAATTTACAAAATAGGGATCCAACAAGTAGATTACAGAAGATTAATAATAATTTAGTTGATGAACTTTTTAAAAAGAAAATTATTAAAAATACAGAGAAAATTAAACTTAAGACTAATATTGCTACCGCACCTAGATTATATGGACTACCTAAAATTCATAAAGAGGAATTTCCATTGAGACCAATTTGTTCTTTTATTAATTCTCCATCTTATGAACTCTGTAAATACATTTCTAACATTTTAAGGAAGATTACGGAACAATCTAAATACAATGTAAAGAACTCACTTGAATTTAGAAATAGATTATTCAACAAACAAATACAAAATGATGAAAAATTAGTTTCTTTTGATGTAGTTTCTTTATTTCCAAGTATTCCTGTTGATTTGGCGATGAATATTATAAAGGAAAAATGGAATGTTATTGAGGAATATACAACTATTGAAAAAGGCTTGTTTTTACGTATTTTGAAATTTTGTATAGAGGATAATAGATACTTTCAATACAGTGAGAAGATCTATTTACAACAGAAAGGACTCCCAATGGGATCCCCTGCTTCTCCAATTGTGGCTGATATAGTTATGGAAGAATTATTGGACACTTGTATTAAAAAACTTAATGTTGAGCCAAAGATAATGACTAAATATGTAGATGATCTGTTTTGTGTCATTTCTGAAGATGCGATTGATGATATGTTGATAGCATTAAATGAATTTAGTTCTAATATTAAGTTTACCATGGAAAAGGAACGTGATTCTAGACTTCCTTATTTGGATACTTTGGTAATAAGAAGAGGTAATAATTTGATAATGGATTGGTATCAGAAACCAATAGCGTCAGGTAGAATTATTAATTTTTATTCAAAACATAATAGGAAAATCATTATTAACACTGCGAAGAATTTGATAGAAAAAGTATTGAATATTAGTGACAGAGAATTTCATAGAAAGAATGAGGAAATAATTAAGGATTTATTAAGGGATAATGATTTTCCGATAGGATTAATTTGTTCATTAATAAATCAATATAAATTTAGAAAGAATAATAACACAAGAAATTTAATTGAACAGAAAATTTACAAGTCTATGGTCTATGTACCGGAAATATCAGAACGTTTGGAAAAATCAAAGATAATAGATACTAATAGATATAAAATAGCTTTTAAATCATACAATACAGTAATTAAATTATACAGTAAGACAAAGGATAGGATACAGAAATTGGACATGTCAAATATAGTATATAAAATACCATGTAGTGGAAATGACGGAGAGAATTGTGATAAGGTATATATAGGTACAACAAAGAATAAATTGAGAACTAGAATAGCTGGCCATAGATCAGATCAGAAATATAGACATATTAATTCACAAAAGACAGCATTATCTTCTCATTGTTCAAATTTAAATCACTATCCTGACTTTGAAAATGTATCAGTTTTAAACACAGAACATAATTATAAACGTCGTTATATATTAGAAATGTTACAGATAATTAATACACCCACAACAAATAGAATTAACTTTAAGGCAGATACTGAAAATGTAGCACAGAATTATAGATATTTAATACAAAAGAAATAGCACACATTACATTAATTTATAACACATTATATTAATGCATTTTTTATTGTTAATTACACTATGGAACATTTTTGGGATTATTGTCTGGGGGGTGAGAAATTCCAAGTCAGGGTGATGGTACTAGGTCAGTATAGTAAAACCCTCAAAGGGTTTGGCGTTCGTATGTGTCATTTTTTTTTATGACCTTTTAAATTTTTACCTTATCTTGATGTTTTTTCGCTTAGTTGTAACATTTTGGCAAAAACGTAGTTTAACATAACTCGAGAACCACTTGTCCGATTTTGATGAAACGAATTTAGAAAAATTTAGAATTACAATTTCTCTAATCTGTTTCTATACCGTTTTCCTATATGTGTAACACTTTCGAAGTTAAAAATTAATGTATGAAGGGAAAAAAGTATTTTTTGCCTAAAAATTTAAATATTTTTTTTTAAAAATTCATAAAAAATCCAAAATGGAAAAAAGTGCCAAAACTAATTACTTTCGCGTAAAGTCACATAACTCATGAGCAAAAAGAGGCATAGATCATGAAAATCGATGCACGCGTTTCTCATTTATTCACAATTAGGTAAATGTATGAATTTCAAAAATTTGCTCCAGATATGCACAACATTATTTGGAGAAAACATTGACACTCACAAGCCGAACTCTCTCATATTTTTCTACTGTACTAAAAGAGAAATATTGATGTGGCAACACTGGTTCTGTAATGTTCACATAAAACATGCATTGTCATTATACTTCTTCTCTTTCTCACACTGGTTCTGTGATTTTTGTCATTCAACAAGTGCCGACGAACGCGAACAGTAAAAGTGATTTTTCTCCAGTTTTTTAAAAGTGAACAAAAGAGAACAGAATAAGGAACTGTGCAAGCCAGATATAAATAGCTTTTGCTACTGCTGTGGTCAATATGTCTCAACACATAAAAAAAGGGGAAATTTCAGTACTGATTTTGTTCAAACATACGAGATGTACTTCAACCAAAATGTTATAGTGAACGAAAATTGGGTACCAAATATAGTGTGTAAAAGCTGCTACAACCGTCTAATGGATTGGAAAAATAGAAGACGTGAAAGTATGCCATTCGGTATCCCAATGACTTGGACTAATCCTGGCGAAGGTCACAATCCATTGAATTGCTATGCATGTGCGAATAAAGGAGCCGCAAAAAGGATAAGAAAATCGTATAATTACGTTGGTGTTGCAAGTGCCGCAACACCATTGCCTCATTCGGACCACATTCCTGTGCCAAAAGCTTCTAGCCCAGATATTTTCTCTTCTACGACTTCTCCGACATATCATGCACGTGATGATTCCCCATATGAGCCATCAGTATCCAATGAGCCAATTTTAATAAATCAAAATAAGCTTGATTCAATTGTTGCCAAGTTGGAATTAACACAGCATAAATCGGAAGAGCTGGCTTCCATTTTGGCACATTCCTGTGCCAAAAGCTTCTAGCCCAGATATTTTCTCTTCTACGACTGCTCCGACATATCATGCACGTGATGATTCCCCATATGAGCCATCAGTATCCAATGAGCCAATTTTAATAAATCAAAATAAGCTTGATTCAATTGTTGCCAAGTTGGAATTAACACAGCATAAATCGGCAGAGCTGGCTTCCATTTTGAAATCAAACAATTTGTTGGCACCCGGTGTGAAAGTCACAGCTTATCGAAGTCGTCAGTCAACACTCCAAAGTTTATTCCTTGTGAATGATGAAAAAACTTCTGCATATTGCCCGGATGTAGGAAAATTGATGGACGCAATGGAAATAAAATATGAAGCAGATGACTGGAGATTATTTATTGACAGTTCAAAACTCAGCTTGAAGGCGGTTTTACTGCATAAGACCAATAAAAAACCTTCAGTTCCAATCGCCTACAGCACAGAAACGAAAGAAACATATGATGCACTGGAAAATATTTTAAAAATGGTTAACTACGCCAAACATATGTGGCGCATATGCTGCGATTTAAAAGTTGTAGCAATGCTTTGCGGTCTTCAAAGCGGCTATATAAAATATATGTGCTTTTTGTGCGATTGGGACACACGATTTTCCGGTGACCAATATGCATGCCACGGATGGAAACTAAGAGAGCACAGCAGGTTACAAACGGCCAATATTATTCGTGAGCCTCTAGTGCCGAAGGAGAAGATATTGCTGCCTCCACTGCATATTAAACTTGGAATTGTTAAGAATTTTATCAAAACTGTCGCCAAAAGAGATGAAGTTTTCTTGTGTTTGAAACTAATTTACCCGAGACTCAGCGAAAGTAAAATTAAAGAAGGTAAGTTATAATATCACATTCATTTCCCATGATTTTCCATCTTAACAAATTAATTTTTTCCAATCAGGCGTACTAAATGGTCCAGATATACGAAAGCTGATTAAAAGTGACGCATTCAACAATATTTTGATTGACGCTGAATTGAATGCATGGCAGGCAATCAAAGAAGTAATAGAAGGCTTGTTGGGAAAGCATCGTTCTAACAACTACAATGTTTCTGTCGCAAGGATGTTAAGAGCATTCTCGGAAATTGGTGTCCACATGTCCTTGAAAATCCATTATTTACATCATCATCTGGACTACTTCAGCAAACAATTGGCTACCGAATCTGATGAACAAGGTGAACGCTATCATCAAGTTGCTATGCCATTTGAAATGAGGTAATACTGATTTTTTATTTTTTCAAACTCATTTTAATAAAACAAAAACTTACAGATATAGAGGCAAAAAGTCGCCGAGTGCAATAATTGCGGAAATTTGCTGGTGGAGTAAGTTAGTGTGGCAAGACAAGGATGATCTTGATGATAAAGAATTTTCAGGAGATGCAGAAGGGCCAACAGTGGAGTCACACATTGACATTATGTGTGGTTCAGAAACTGATGATAGCGATGAATGCGATGCCACTAGTCCCGAACAACCACCATCGAAAAAGTCTAGGCAATATTTATTAAAATAAATAAAAATAAATAAATAAAATAAAAATAAAAAATTATAAAAATGTTTACTTAATTTTTTTAGTAGTTTATGGCCAGAAGTCTGGAGTTATTGGGGAAAATTTATGAAAAAGGCGATAAATGACACTTTTTTGAATAAAAACAAATATCAATATTCTTGTCAAAATGGGATACCTTCACTTAATTGTAAATAAAAGCAGAACGCGTTAAATTTTGTTTATAGGTTATGTGACTTTACATTAAATTAATAACACTTGATCCTTTTTTCCGTTTTGGATTTTTTATGAATTTAAAAAAAAAAATTTAATTTTTAGGCAAAAAATATTTTTTTTTCTCCACAAATTTATTTTTACCGGCAAAACTATTGATTATAAAGAAAAACGTTATATGAACGGATTAAAGAAATTGTAATTCTAAATTTTATAAATTTGTTTCATCAAAATCGGACAAGTGGTTCTCGAGTTATGTTAAACTACGTTTTTGCCAAAATGTTACAACTAAGCGAAAAAACATCAAGATAAGGAAAAAATTTAAAAGGTCATAAAAAAAATGACACATACGAACGCCAAACCCTTTGAGGGTTTTACTATACTGACCTAGTACCATCACCCTGACTTGGAATTTCTTACCCCCAGATTGGCTGTTGTACTGTGTTATTAATATTTTTGTTTGTTATACTTTTATACCAAAGACTTTGTTTACTGGTATAAATGTATACATACAATTTATATTTGACAAATGTTTTTCAAATTTTTTCAAACTTTCAAATTGTTTATAATTTGTTAATTTAATTGTTATTTCCTGAAGATGCTACACAATGGAGTAGCGAAATATCGAAAATAAAGAATTTTTATATATAAAAAACAAACCTTACGCTCAAGAAAATTGTGAAATTGAAAATTGAAAAAGAAGGTTAAATAAACGACAAAAATTTAAAAATTAAAAATTGACCTAAATGGAATGCCGGAAGTTGCTGGAATATACATATGTACTCACTTGAAATCACTGTTCAATCTTTTACTAACACTAGTTTTTTTTTTTTTTTTTTTTTTTTTACATTAGACCAACACTCAGGGGATGCCCCCTACTGATGCAACGCATTGTGTTGATATTAGGAAAATAGGTTATGGGAAGGAGGAAATAGGGAGTAGTGTTTATGAATGTTTGACTTGAATTTCTCTAAATTGTAAGTATCAGGGAAGACATCTGCGGGGAGTTTATTCCACATACGGGCGGTTCGACTAATGAACGAATTCTCTCTATAATGCGTTGTGCTACTAACTGGACAATCGACCACAAACGGATGACATCTACTAGACAAGCGCGTGTTGAACAGTATTACACAACCCACATTCCGACGATGCTCCAATGAGTCAATAGAGCTGGATACCCTACTGTCATAAATGAGCGCCGACGCCCTCCTTTATACACGGTCCAAAAGCTCCAAAATAGACTTTGAAGCCCCTGCCCATATATGGGAGTTGTATTCCATCTTTGGCCGGATATAGGTGGTATAAATAGTGAGAAGATCAGAAGAAGTGAAGTAGTTCTTACACCGGTTAAGAAAGCCAAGACACTTGAATGCCTCTTTCGACACTTGAATGACGTGATCCTTCCAACGGACATCACACTGTCTTCTCATGCCCAGAACATCAAGAGATTCAGATTCCTCAATACTGATACCACCCATGTATACAGATGACATTGATGGCTCAGCGGTCCTATGAGTCAGCAAACAACATTGGGTCTTGCGTGGATTAAAATCGACCCTATTCACGCGACCCCACTCGGAGATTGTAATTAGGTCCTGATTGAGTGTGTCATTCATAATCTGCCGCTTGCCTTCAAACTCCACAAGGCTTGGCATATTATCAAAAGAATATGAATGGCATTATCAGGATATTATAATTGTTGAATTCATTGGTTCTATGGTTTTTGATTTATATTATTAATTGTTATTTTTTGATAAAGAAAAAAAATCACAAAGTAACTTTTATTATTTTTGAAAAAATAAAAATCATTTTTGGATTGTTTTTGTTTAAATTAAAAATAAAAATCAATCAGAGCAAATAAACAGAAAATTAAAAATATTATAACAAGAAATAATAGTAAAACAATCAGTTTTTTGAATAAAAGTTATAACTGCTACGTCCCTGTTTTAAATTAATTTTAAAATTCTTTAGTTCAAAAATATTTATCTATTCTATGTCCCAGTGTAGAAATGGCAATGACCTATCATTATTTTTTGGACTACTGGTAATGACACACACTTACCGTCTGCATTATTTTAAAACATATAATAGTGAGTTACTGATAATGAATTATTTTTATCATTATTTCAAATAGAAAATAATTTTCTAGATTTTTTTTTAAATTTTTTGAAATCTATTTTTAGACTCAATATTTTTTAAACACTGGTAAGGATATATGTAACCACATATTTTTTGATGTTTTGTATATTGGCGAGTAAGCTTACTTGTGTGCAGCAGGTTAATTATGTGTTTATCTATTAAATATTACATGTCGATATAGCTCAGATGGTACAACTATTGACTGGCAATCTGTTCCCGCACCAGCAAATTTTATTAAAAAAAATAAAAAAAATACGATAAAAAATATTTTTTTTATACAATTTATTTTTTTGGAAATCAATTTTTGGGCCCATTATTTTTGTCAGTACTGGTAAGCACATAGGTAACGATATATTTTTTGATTTTTCGTATGCTGGTGTGTAACCATAACTCCTTATTTTTCGCAACATCGCCATATAAAGATAATAAGAAATGTAATAACAAAAGTAACTAGTTACCATTACCAAGTATGTAGTTACGTAACCACATATCTGGTAATGATTTTCTACACTGGGGTGATTAATGTAATTATATCTATAAGTATTTATCAAATAATTATTTTTTCGCATATTCAGTTCCATACTGTAATATAAGACTTAAGTCTTGTGTATGGAATAACAAATAAATAAATAAAATAAATATCAAGATTAGCACATCGCATTTATATCGTAAATATGGCCACAGGTGCTGTGCTTATATTTTTACACAAAAAATTCATATTAATTAAATTTGATAAATTTTTTATATAAAAAACTGAGTGGACAACCGCCAAACTTTAAAGACATTAAGGAAAAATCTGTATCATTGATCGAAAAATAAAGTACGCCATTGTAATCAGCATGTCCGAAATATATAAAACTGATGTTCAGATCTCCATTAATTTTTTGAGTGTCATGCAGTGTTATTATCCTTGTTTAAGGGAGTAGATATTGCTAGTTGAGGTAAGGAACTATTTGACAATACCTGCAGTTATGATTTTGTATTAATTACTTATGGCGTTTTCTTTTCTGGAAAAAAATGTTGCCTTGTTAAAAGGCAACATTTTAAAAATGTTGCCCTCACCCCATTAAAATGTTACATTTTTTCAATCAGAATAGAACACAATAAAATCACTGTTGCATTTTTCTAAACATATGTATGTGTATTGTATACTCGTATGCAATATTGTTTACGCAAACTATTACTAATTGTAGCCTAGTGGTTGTGATGCCTGCCTTTGACATGGGCTGGACGGGTTCAAATTCCAGACAAAGTAAAAAATAAATTTTTTTATGTATTTTCTTTTTTCAATTAAATTTTTTTTTTTTTTTCATATTTAAAGCAAATTGTATAATTTTTTATTTATTTTTAGCCTAAAAAATTGTTAAATACTAAATAACAGCAAAACTATAAAAATCTAATTAAAATTTTATAAAAACAAAAAAAAATATTTTGCTCCAACCGGGGTTTGAACCTGCGACCTACTGCATCAGAAGCCATGATAGTACCCCCTAGGCCACCAAGTTGTGAGTTAGCTGGCAAAAAACATTACAGTATATACACATGGCATTGACATAAAGAAAAAAACAGGGCAACACTCTACCCCGTAAATTTTTTGAGGGCGAAAAATGTTGCCTTTTTGCCCTTTATTTAGGCAACATTTTTAGAAAAGAACACCTAGCCCTCTTAGAATGTTACCCTTAATTTAGAAAAGAACACAAAAAAGGCAATTCAAAAGCAAAATGCAAAAAAAAGGCAACATTATTTTCAGAAAAGAAAACGCCATTAAACTTTTTAGTTATAATTTTATATAAATTACTTAAATTTATCCTTTCTTTTATAAAAGATTAATTATACTTACGAGGATATATTTTTTGTTTTGTTGGGGTCCTTTCGCTGAATTATTATTATTTATTAACTTTTTAAAACAATTATAGTTTTTTTCACATTTTCCAAACTTCCTAACAGTGTTGGGAAGGTGAACCCATTTCTCATTTAAAATATGATGACTTTCGTCTTTAAAAATTATGATTATTCAACAAAACGTGTTGGCGGCACTGGTGGTCATAAATGTAACATTTTGGAGGCACCAAAATAAATATATCAACGAACTTTGCTAAATTTTATTTGTAGTTGTGGTTAAGAACTTTTTAAAATCAAATTTATATCATTTTCCACCATACATATGGGAGACTTTAAAATGATTTCACATGTGGAAACCATATGTTTTCATTATTCTTATTTTTCATTTATAAAAACATTTTCTCTTTACACAGGAGAACATGCTTACACACTAGAATGGATCGACTTTAGGTTTTAGTTAATATACACAAAACCAATGCTAGAGATTTTTAACTCAATCTGAAATCACAAACAGACTTTGCTTTCATCTAAAAATAACAAAAACTATATTATATTACCTGTTAGCTAAAAAAAATTATTTTCGTTCCTCCACAGCGAAATAAAAAGATGCAAATACAAGGGGAAAATTACAATTACATAAATTTTAAGTTAGTTTTACAATTTTTTTGTATAATATAGAATTTTGTTTGCAAATTATATAAAAGTCTTGTAAAATATATGCGTGTATGTATAGTAAAAAATATGTAAAAATTTACATATACATATTTTCCTACACTATTTTAAACCCAACTTGAAATTTATATATTGTATAATTACATATGTATCACTTAGCTGAGGCTCCCCTTGTTTTTTCTGCGTGTAAGCTCCAACTGCGTGAATTTTCCAAATTCTCTCTGAACAAAATCTAATTTTCCAGAAAAATAAACTATTTGCTTCTTAACTGAAGAGACGATCCTGAAGAGATTCAACTGAGATAAAAATGTTGATAAATTATTTCTATATCTGTGCAAAAATGTTTGACTTTAAAAATTACACAGCTCTACAAAATATCACAATATTTATAAGTTGCACAACTTTGCAGGGGTTTTAGGATAATTAGGAGGTGCTGATTGCGAATCTGCAACCAGTTTGCTCAAATTGGCTCTAGGTTTTGCACAATTTTTAAATTTTTCAGCCATTTTTTCAATAAAAAATTTATAATTTAGATTTATTAAGCTATATTTAGCTTCGAATCGGGTCGAATAATTATTTGAGTGCTGAATTATTTGTTTCGACATTAACCGAAATAGAAGCGATTAATCGGGGAATCGGTTAATCGATTAACAGAATTGGAAGCACTAGTTTTCGACTTAACTATATCCGTTAAGTTTTAAAAAAAACCAAATTAGACGAAAACTAACATATTACTTTTTGTATGCACGTTAACTTACAACATGGATAATTATCAACGTTGAAAACTCAACGTTTATACATTTTCACATATAGCGTAACTTCTTCGCGTTACTACCTAAAAAGTTTTGCTGACGTACGTTCGATTATACCGGAACTATCATGAACAATAACTATTTAAAAAAAATTTTTTACTCCGATCAGTTTATGAGAGAAAATACAGCTAAAGCCAATTTGGAAAGAAAAAGGTCCAAAATTTGTATATATGTAGGGTGACCATTCGTACTGATTTGATCAGTACATGTACTGATTTTTAGTCACGTGTACTGATGCACAATTCGTGTACTGATTTGTACTGATTTTTTTAAATTTGAACTGATTTTTAACATTTAAAAAAATATTGAATTTTTTCAATACAAAAAATCAAAATACAAATTGAATCCTCGTTAAATCGAATTAAATTTTTGTCTAAAGTAAACTAATTAATCAAGGGTATTAATTTAATGGAACGCGTTAAATTCCAATAATGATTTAAGAATTAATTCAATTGTAATATTAATTTCATCAAATCCAATTAATTAATTTACTGACGAATGCCTTAATTTTTTATAAATCGAAAAAAAAATTTTTTTATAAATCAGTTGATACAACAGTTATTTGGCTGTGACAACAACATTTCAATTGTCCTAAGAAGTATTACCGAAAAGTTAATCAGTACGATTCTGTTTTCCGGGTGTAGGAAACGTCATCATAAGCTAAAGATTTTTCGTAGAAAAGTCCTTAAAATCTGAATGTTTTTATTTGGTATTTCGAAAAGAAAAGTATCTAAAATCTGAGGGTTATATGATAGAAAACAGTTCACAAAACTTTAGAATTGTCTTCAAATGATTTTATGTAGGAAAAACAGCCAGAATGTAAACATTTTCCTAGACAGAAATTAGCAATGCGAAAACATTTGTTGTCAAGGCGGACTTTGTAGCCAACCGTTTGGTTTGTTGTGGTAATCGAATATGCCGTTTGTGTCTACATAAAGTTAGTTTAGACAATGCAATTTGTTTGTGACAACAGAAATTCGCTGGCCAGAATAAAAATTCGGTAGTATTAACCAAAGAATTTTAATATAATTGTTTTTTTTTTTTTTTTGTGGAATATATTTAAAAAAATTTGTATTGATTTGAAGTCAGAAATAAAGGTCACCCTATAGATATACGCTATGGACATATAATTGGCACAAATTTAAATTGCGCATAAATTTAAGTATTTTCCAACTAAATATATTTTAAAATGCAAGTTTTATCTCTTCTGTTGAAAAAAATGTTTGTCTTAAAAGTGCTCAAATGTTCCGTTTTGTTTTGCTTATTATTTACCGTTATCATTTTTGCGTTAACAATGGGTGCGTTCGGCAGATACACTTTATTAGTCAACAGATCTACAACAGTTGCACAACTATCTGCTGAACGACCTGATTACTAACCGCTCAGTCTGAGCGGTGAAGTAGCGCTGTCAAATTTTGGTAGCGTAAAAATTTTTGCTACTTTTGATCAGTTAGTGATACATTTGTTGTTGTTGATTTTAAAAATATTTTTTTTTTGTAAGAATGACAAATAAAAACATACAAATATAATTCAAAAGCAAAAATTTAAAGAAACTACAGGAAATTTTAGAAAAATTTTATTTAAAAACAAAACAAAGAAAACATCGTTCAGCAGAGTTACCAATCACAAAGCGCTACAAGTCACCGGTATCAGTTTAAGGTTTCTCTGCCGAATGCTACCAATGCTGATTTAAAGTGGGCATATAAATGACACAATTTACTTAAAATAGGCAGTAGTCGTGTAGATTTAATTCAAAGCAATAAATATTTTTCGTAGTTCAAAAGTAAATATAAAAAGTTAAAAAAAATGTTTAATGGGATCAGGAAAACTTACCCCAGGTGAGGAAAGGCGGATCATATGGAAAATGTATGAAGATGGAAAAAAAGTAGCGGAAATTACTGAGATAATGCAAATTTCTCGCAAAAAAGTCTACAATGCACTTAATTCTTGTGTTGAGGATCCCGATATATTGACTAAGGGTAAAATTCGGAAACCAAGGCCACGAATAACAGATGAGAGTACGGATGCAGCTATAGTACGAATGGTGAAAATTGATCCATTCAAGTCATCAAGGCAGATAGCATCGGATATTAATGAAAATTTTAACATGGAAATATCAAGCAGACTTGTCAGAAGAAGACTAAACGAGGCAAATTTGTTTGGACGCATTTCCAGAAAAAAGCTTCTACTCTCAAAAAAAAAAAATTTCAAAACGACTAACCTTCGCCAGAACCCATAAGGAAAATCGCATTAGTTTTTGTAAAAACGTGTTATGGAGTGACGAAACAAAAATTAACAGGATAGGACCAGATGGCAGAATCTTTGTTCGTCATCCTGAAGGCCAAGAGTTTAATCCTCGGTTCACTCAGAAAACTGTAAAACATGGAGGTGGCAGTATTATGGTTTGGGGTGCATTTTCTTGGCATGGCGTAGGTCCGCTTATAAAAATCAATGGAAAAATGGACAAGTTTCAGTATTTAGATATTTTAGAAACCATATGGAGCCATATGCATTCAACTCCATGCCAATAAAACGGAAATTCATGCAAGATAATGACCCCAAACACTCCTCCAAACTAGTAAAAAAATGGTTTTGTGCGGAGAAGATTGATGTTTTGGATTTGCCAGCCCAGAGCCCTGACTTAAATCCAATAGAGAACCTGTGGAATGAAGTCAAGGTTTAAATCGCCAAGAAAAATTACAAATATATGGACGAACTGTGGAAAGTATGGGTCGCAGGTGCGAAGCAGTCATCAGAAACAAAGGCAAAACACAGCACTAAATATTAACGGTAAAATATTTGTACATACCAAAAAATTTAACAAATGCAATATTAAAACCCTTTATTCTCTTTTTTTAAGATTGTGCAGCTCATTTCAATCGGTTTTTTTTTTATAATGACAAGTTTTTATTTCCATTAATGAATTTCAATTAAAGTTTATAGCAATATTAACCTTCCTATACCCGCGCTAATTTTTGTAACACCTATAGCCGCGCGCGGTCTCACAGACCGAAGGTTTGAAACCCTGTTTCTTCATAGTTTTTCCTACCACAACTTATATAGATAATATTTTTTTTTTTAACTTAAAGATATAAAGAAAAAAATTATACCATGCAATAACTTTAGTTTCAGCAATTTTATCGACTTTCAGTCTTTTACAAAACGGCCTTAAATTAAATATATTTAAAAAATGTGTTTTGTCGGCCTCACAGACCAACGCGCGGGTATAGGGAGGTTAAATGTGCATAATAAACATTTGGAAAAAACAAAAACTTGTTGGTTGTTAATAGTATTTGCAATATAATAGCATAAGAAAGAATTTATGGTAAAATGTGCCATTTATATGTCCATAGCTGTATGTCATATTGCATCAACAAATTATGTGCACTTTTAGAGACTTTTGCAATTCAATTTAGACTCAAAACGAACAAAAAACTATTTTACTGTACTAAAAATCGACTGTATTATTACAGATTTTTTTTTTTCTAAAAACATCAGATATCATTCACTATTGATACTGTTGCGAATTTATTGTGATTTTCAAAGTTTATATTTAAATACTGCCTTCGGACTCTTTCTATAATTATTTCTCGACGAACTCATTTTGAATGAAAGTATTGTGATTTAAATACATAAAAAAATCAATTATAAATGAAATCTGTAATAGTACAGCGGATTTTTAGTACAGTGAAATATTTTTTGTTCTTTTTAAGTCTAAATTTAATTACAAAAACCTTTGAAAGTGCACATAATTTGTTAATGCAGTATGACATATGTATATACAAATTATTGACCTTTTTATTTCCAAATTGGCTTTGATATTGAAAATCAGACTTCGTCTTTTTATCTTTTATAAACCTTAAAAAAATTTTAAATTTTGATTGTGAGCAACTATATTTAGAAAAGTTATTGAAATATTGATACACACTTAGGTTTGTAAAATTGGGCACGGAATTAAGCTTAAACTGTGTAAGGCATTTTTTTCCGAAGCTATAGTTACTAAAGCCGTGTTTTCGTTTTAACTCTATCCGTTAACTCATAAAAGAATTAAAAGTGCATTGAAACGCGTTTAAGACGAAAACTAACACATTACTTTTCGTATGCACGTTAACTTCAACACGGATAATAATCAACGTTTAAAACTCAACGTTTATATATTTTCACATCTAGCGTAACTTATTCGCGTTACTTACTAAAAACTTTTGATAACGTACATTCGATTATAATGGCACAATTATAAATATAACGTGTTTACAATTTTTTTATACTGCAATCGGTTTACCGTAGATATGCTTAAAATACTTAACGTTGATAGGCATGAGACAAAATACAGCTGAAATTATAAATTTTTTATTGAAAAAATCGGTTGAAAAATTTAAATCGCAAATTGTGCAAAATCTGGAGCCAATTTAAACAAATTGGTTTCAGATTTGAAATCAACACTCCCCAATTATCCTAAATCCACTGCAATAACATTCACCTTTTTTTGTAGAGCAGTGTTATCGGTATTTTATCAACTTCGAAAATCGACCCATCCTAATACACACAGAATGATATCGAAATCTTAAACATTAAATGGAGATTCTCCCATCGACGCTACTGAAATGGCATTTTTGGACATTCTGGAAATATTTTTGAAAATTCCCATCGATATAGCCAAAGTGCTTGGTTTGACTTGTAATTTATTGTCGTTTCAATTGTTTCGTCTTGATCTTGTTTCTGATGTCTTGTTTTATATTGTATTTTATTGCATTTGAAGACACTAGGTTAAGTATTCTGATGGTACATGATGTTTTGTTGTTTTCTTTTTGATGGTCACATGGTCACAGCAACAGAGATGAAAGTCATTTGTTGTTTACTGAACAAAACAATTACTCTTTTATGTACATCTATGCATCCACATTCATGCATACATACATATGTATACAAATATTGACACGTACAATGTTTGTCAACGGCTACTTGACTTTAACACTCAAACGCGAAAGGGTGTCTTTAGACATCAGGCGTCGCCTCAACAAAAATAAAAATTATAAAAGATACGCTATCACTAGATGGCAGGAATACGGATCCATCAAAAATTAAATTTATAGATTCAATGCACTATGACGCTACTTTTGGGCAGAGATTATATAAACGCAGAAAATAACTGATTGGAATTCTATCGGAAACATCAAAATGTTTTCGTTATTCAAGTTAAATTTAATAATCAAAAGAAAGTTAAATTTAATTATCAAGAGAAAATATATGATATTAACGGCAACACAGTCACATTTTGTCATATAAATAAAACTTAGCAATTACTTCGATTACCCGGAAATGACTTTGACAAGAAGAAATAAAGGTAGGTAACCTGTTACTTTTCTATTACAAAACCTATTATTTTAACAAGGGCATCGAGGTAACTCCATACCTAGTAATATTTATGTTATTCTGAACTTACATGTTATGCTTACCTGTTACCTCTAGGTTACAAATATCCTTAACCCTTTATCGGGCCATGTGACAGTAATGTTACAAACCCTAATATTGACTCAATTTCTCTATTGTTAAATAATGGCAAAGTGGTTAGTGTAACCTATCTGACACGAACTGTGCATCATATAAAGTTTATGCTATAGACCGAAACAGCCTATTGGTTACTTCGAAAAAAAAATTAAATCGAAAATTAAAATGTGTGTTTTTTAAGATTGTATTTTAGATTTTTGTTTTTAGTTTTTTTAATCATAAAAATCCAATTTGCAATACACACAGAATAATTTACCACTACGTGGAGAGGGTATAATAAGTTTGTGCTGATGTTTGTAACACCAAAAAATATTGGACCTAGACCCACCTTACAGTATACCGATCGACTAAGAATCACTTTAACGTCTGTCTGTATGTCCATGCACTTTTGTGCGCACTCTACAGGTCGCAAATATAAAGATATTTTGATGAAATTTGATACATAGACCTATATCGGCCCAAGGATGAAGCCTATTGATTTTGGTTAATTTTTGGTCCATGTTTGGACCTAATGCCCATATAAGGGACCCCCCCCCCCTTCCCCCAAATTGGCTTGTTTACACGCTGCAGGTCGCAAATACAAAGATATTTCAATGAAATTTGATTCGCTGACTCACATGGCCCCAAGGACAAAGTCTTTTGAATCTAGATAGGATCGGTCCATATTTGGAGTTATCGCACATATAGGCTATATTTTCGATTTTCTCTTATTTTATTATTTTATATAAAATTTTAACACACGTCCGTTTTGACTAGGGTTGCCATTTCCATTTTGAGAAAAAGAGGACGTAAACTTCAAAAAAGGAGGATATTTGTCTTAAAAAAGAGGACAATTTTTTTTTAATAAATTAATTTTACAAAAATCAACAACGCGATAAAATATACAAATTAAAATTTATTTTATAAATAAAACAATTTTTATTCCCACTAAAAAAAATTCACAAAACGAAAAAAAACATAACGATTAACCAATTCATTGCATACATTTTCAGTAATGTACATTTCTATAATTTCTTAAATTGTAAAGGGTTTCATGAATGTTTTTCAATGCTTCCAATTTGAATTACAATAGTATAGTACTGTCGCATGTCTTCAAATATTCATAAAACTCTTGAAAATTCATATAAAAATTTTATTTGACTCTAATAATATCAGAAATAGAACTAGAAATATTTTCTAGATTTAATTTTTTTTCAGGCGACCATTGCGCTTTGGTTAAAAAAAAAAAAAACTTTACAAAAAGATAAAAAATCATTCCGAACTTAAAATTAGTAGTACCTGAATAAACAAAAAAAGCGCAGTGGACGCCAAAAAGAAATAAATTGAATCCAGAAACTATTTCTGATATTCCAATTTGAATCAATATATTACTGTCGCATTTCTTCAAATATTCATAAAACTCTTGACAATTCATATCAAAATGATATTTGACTCTAATAATATCAGAAATAGTTTCTAGATTCAATTTATTTCCTTTTGGCTCCCATTGCGCCTTGATTAAAGAAAATATATGTTCTACGTTGGCATTATGTGCTGGTAAGAAAAAGTAAAACCCAACAAGTTTTTTCATTTCATAGCAAACATCATTTTTAATCAAGGTTGGTTACCGAAACGAATAACGGTAAGGGTAACGGTATCAGATTTCGTTTGTTTAGGTAACGGTAAAGGTAACGGTATGTAAGACTGTTTCAGTAACGGTATACCGTTATCGAAACAGCAATACCGGTACGTACCGGTATTAAAAATTATGTTAAAAACATATAAAAACAAGTAAAAACATGGCATATTTTTAATTTTAAGTACAGAAAATACATATTTTAAGCTATAAATTCAATACTGGTAGTTTTAATAAGTAAAATTATTATCTATAAATTTTTTGTAAAAAAAAACACTCAAGATTATAAAATAAAAAATAAAAAAATTGTAATTTTTATATAAAATAATAAATACCGGTAAAATACCTGTAACTACCCATAATTTGAAACGGTATTTTAGCGATAACGGTATTATAACGATAACGGTAACCAACCTTGTTTTTAATAAACAAAAAAAAAACATCGTACCAAAACTTGTTATCAGTCATGTTAATTGAATTTAAGTTTTTTACATGATTTTTCAGGATAAGGAAGGAATTCACTAAATAAATTTTTATCATTAAAAGCACACTGAACCAAAAACAACTGTGATCTCAACTAAAATCCATATTACATTGATGAATGAGTGATCACTATACAACTAACAAAACCTGTACATCAATTTAATGCATTGTTTAGTAGATTTATATTTTGACGTTTAACTATTTTATGTAGTGTTATTTTGACCGAATGTCGTCAAATGTATTAACAAAAATTAGTTGTGTTAACAATTATATTTAAAAAATTTGAATTATGATTTTGTTTTACTAATGCATTTTATTCAATTCAACAATGCATTTTATTTAATTAATTCATATTTTATCGAGTTATTATTAATTTTTAGAATTATATTTCATTATTTTTTATATTTCAACAATTTAAAAATTTTTTAAGCAATATACATATTAGGGCGGGTCGATTTAATAATCGCCCATGGCTCAGTGAAAATCGTATTCTAGGGATCAAAATAAGAAACTTTACCGAAGGAACCATACCTCTAAAACGAATTCTACTACCCCCACTGTTGACTTTTGTCCCGTAGGGTCAAGTTTTGAAAAATCCCACTTTGACCCATTTAGAGTGCCCCAATCGAGTCCAAATGTATGACCGACCCCCACTAACTTTGGAGGGCCGATCCACCCATGCCAGTGGTACACCCCCTGGAACTCCCCTGGGGGGTTCCCCATACAAACATTTTAAAAAATCACCATTTTTGGCACTTTATTTTATTATTTTTTATTTATTTTATTTATTTTTATTATTTTATTTATTTTTTCTCTTTAGAAATTTATTTAGTCAGAACATATGTAAATGAAAAAATTAATTTAACTTAGTAATAGAAAAGAAAATAAAAAAAATTACTGTTTGAAGTCTTTTTTGCTTTCAAGTCTGGGCATTTTTTCTTTTCTATTACTAAGTTAAATTAATTTTTTCATTTACATATGTTCTGACTAAATAAATTTCTAAGGAGAAAAAATAAATAAAATAATAAAAATAAATAAAATAAATAAAAAATAATAAAATAAAGTGCCAAAAATGGTGATTTTTTAAAATGTTTGTATGGGGAACCCCCCAGGGGAGTTCCAGGGGGTGTACCACTGGCATGGGTGGATCGGCCCTCCAAAGTTAGTGGGGGTCGGTCATACATTTGGACTCGATTGGGGCACTCTAAATGGGTCAAATTGGGATTTTTCAAAACTTGACCCTACGGGACAAAAGTCAACAGTTCGGGGTAGTAGAATTCGTTTTAGAGGTATGGTTCCTTCGGCAAAGTTTCTTATTTTGATCCCTAGAATACGATTTTCCCTGAGCCATGGGCGATTTTTTTGCCTCCCCACAAATCGACCCAGCCTAATACATATATAATATACATATGTATGTATATAAGACATATATGTCTTTTTTATAATAAATTTGATAAAATATAATAAATAATGAAATATAAAATTGAAATTATAATATTGCACATACTCAAAACTCTTTATTTAAAACACATGAACCATTTTATATACAAAAACATATAACTTAATTTATTTAAATTAATAATTCAAATACATTTCCTTATATAATTTTATTAATAGTTTGCCTAAAACAAAATAACAAAAAGACGGAAAATATCTAAATTAATGACTGAAATTTAAATGTACGATTTAATTGAGAATAATCAAAGTTATATAACATTAATAAATCTTCAATTAGCAATTAATTACAAGTCACTAAATTTGTTAATTATCTATATTTTGAAAAACAAAAACACTTAATGTTAATTTATTGATAATTCTACCAATTACAAATGGCCCACACAGGCTAGCACGAGTAATGACGCGACAAAACTAACCTCACTAAACTTTTTTCCACAGATTTAATACTTTTTTTTCAACTTGAAGAAAAATTATATCAAATTTACTTTATTTCCTTTTTACAAAATTTTTTAGAGTTAACAAATTAAATTTTGTTAAAAAATTAACAAAAAATTATCAAAACAACAATTGTTCCGTAGGGTATTATTGCCGACAATAAGTGTGTTCATTAAAAAAAAATAGTTAATTTTAAAAAAACACACATTAATTTGAATAAAAAAGATATTGTTTTAACAATTAGTTTCATTAAAAAGTAACAAAATTTTTATGTTGATTTCACTTACGAATTTTGGTTTAGTGCAATGTGATTTTTTTTAATTCAACAGGCTCACTGCTGATTAGCTTCAAATTTGGCAATTAAAGTAAGTGATGCCAACAATTAAAAAAACAGTTATGGAGAAAAGTGCAAAAAGTAGGACAACCCCGGACACTTAGTGAAAAAGAAGGAGGACTGCCCCGGACGCATTAAAAAAGAGGCCGGTGTCCGGGGAAAAGAGGACGGATGGTTGCAACTGGTTGCAACTGGTTGCAACTCCAATGATATGAGAAAACTTACCATAACCTACAATAACATAATCCGTTACATTTATAGTTTAAAAAGATTTGATCATATATCCCAGTATTCCACCCGTTTATTCAATATGTCTTTTTTCGACTATCTTAAGTTCAGAAACGTTATTTTCATTCATAAAATCATTATTACAAAGGAGCCAAAATATCTTTACGATCGTTTACAATTCTTTATATCTCCAAGAGGCAAGGGCATAACTCAATTTCGTCATCGTGACCATGCTTCCGAATGTCAGTTTTTTATATTCACCATACATCTCTGGAACCAACTTCCAAATAATTTGCAGACCACAGTCAACGCAATAAGATTTCGAAAATTACTTGTCGAATATTTTTCATAAACCTTTTTTTTTTATTTCATTTCATTTGATTTTCATTTTCATTTCTTGTATTATTATTATGTAAATCAATTTTTTTATTTAATAACTGTTTTTTATTTTTATTATTTTTTTTTATACATACATTTTTATATTTATTTTTATTTTATATTTTTTAAAATTTTTTTTTTTATTTTTATTTTTTATTCTTTTAATCACAATCTAATTTATTATTACTGTATAACTTGTCTGATTCTAATGCTGTCATTTATAAGATATTATGTCTTGTTGTATTAGAAAGCCAAAATAAATAAATACAAATACAAATACAAATACCTTAGTTTTAACCCATTCCTATTTCGGATTCAAACATTAGTTGGCTTTTAACCAGACTGGTGTAGGGTATTATATAGCAGGCATGACCGACTTTAACTTTTTACTCGTTTTAGATTGGGCATAGTTTAGAAAAAAATACAAAATTTAAAATTTTTAAAAATGTTAACCCATTCTGGAGCGACAGTCCATTAACATTATAGCTTTAGTTACATATTTCTCGTATAGGGGGCATAGTAGAGCGCCAAAAATAGCTGCCATAAGTACATGTCTTCAAAGAGTTTCGTTAAAAAGTCTGCATAGGTTAAAGTTTGGTCGTCAAAGGATTAAAGTAATATGTTTTTGTTTTCTTAAAATTTCAATTACTTTTAACAAAAGAATTAAAAAAAATTATTTATAAATTTTGGTTACAAAAATAAGAGTCTTTTAATGAAGGCGTAAGCTCTTACTTTTCTATTACGAGACCTACTATTTTAACACGGCGATGTTTATCGATGTAACTCATTACCTAGTAACATGTTATTCTGAACTTGTAGATAAGGAGTTTTCAAAAACATTTTGTTTAAATTTTAATGTTTATGATCATGCACGAATATTAGTGTTTGCCATTATTCGACATGGGCGGTTAACCGGTTAATGCATTATTCGAAAAATTCTAAATGCTCGAAATACTAATGCATACTAAAATGGCAATATATATTTTTTTTCACTGCTCTCCAAAATGGCCATCAAACAAGAAAGGATAATCTTCCCAGTTCAGTGATAATAAAATTTCGACAAAAAATGACAGAAGAAAATATTTTTTAAAATTTTCAGTAGAAAAAAAAGAAAAGCTTTTTTTAAAATATAGAAATTCTCCTCTTTCATTTGATCCCCATATCAACATCATGGAATGTACAAAATATCCTTAAAAAAGAGATTACCAAAAACCATGGGCTGAAAATTTAAAGTCCTTTTTTAAGGACTACTAATGTGATCATGAAAAATTGAGTACGCATTTTTACTAAACGTGGTTTCTTCTTTCACTTGTTTTTCAAAATGAGCAAAATTATTTTGAAACGAGTAAAAAGGTTAAAGTCGGGCATGCCGACTATACAATACCCTACACCAGTCTGGGTAAAAGCCAACTAATGTTTGGATCCGAAATTCGAATGGGTTAAAAGGGGCTTGTGTCAAAATTTTCTATAATGTGAGTCAGCGCACCAAATTTCATTAAAATATCTTAATATTTGCGACCTGCAGTTTGTAACCAAGCCAATTTTGGGGGGACCCCAACAACGACCTGCAGCGTATAAACAATATAATTTTGGGGGGACCCTTATATGGGCACTAGTTCTAAACATGGACCGATGTTCACCAAAATCAATAGGCTTCGTCCTTGGGCCAACATAGGTCTATGTACCAAATTTCATCAAAATATCTTAATATTTACGACCTGCAGCGTATAAACAGTATAATTTTGGTAGGACCCTTATATAGGCACTAGGTCTAAACATAGACCGATGTTCACCAAAATCAATAGGCTGCGTTATTGGGCCAATATAGGTCTGTGTATCAAATTTGCCCATATAAGGGTCCTACCAAAATTATATTGTTTATACGCTGCAGGTCGCAAATATTAAGATATTTTGATGAAATTTGGTACACAGACCTATGTTGGCCCAATAACGCAGCCTATTGATTTTGGTGAACATCGGTCCATGTTTAGACCTAGTGCCTATATAAGGGTCCCCCCAAAATTGGCTTGGTTACAAACTGCAGGTCGCAAATATTAAGATATTTTAATGAAATTTGGTGCGCTGACTCACATTATAGAAAATTTTGACACAAGCCCCATTTTAACCTATTCGAATTTCGGATCCAAACAATACACCAGAGTGGTGTAGGGTATTGTATAGTCGGCATGCCCGACTTTAACCTTTTTACTCGTTCGATGAAGAAGTTGAAAAAAAATATTTTTGACGACACTTTTGTTTAGAAGTGTTGGGTCGATTATCACGAATCCGTAAAAAAAAATACAAATTTTCCAGCAGTTTATGTTCGGTCGTCAAAGGGTTAAAAGAGCGATATGTGTAATTTTCAGTACAATTATTTTCTGAGGTGTTGTTGAAAAAAACTCTATGCGTTGACTACTGGTTTTTATATTTTGTTGAACAAAATTAAAAAAAACTCAAAATTTGAGTTTCACATATTTACAAAAAAAAAAGAATCTTTGACCCTAACAAGAAGCATAGAAAACTAAGAGATGCAATCGCTATGAGATCGCAAATCGAACCGGATATCGGACAGAACATTATGGCCTGACAACGCCAATCGGCCGATGCATAACGCGTTCCCATTATAGAGGGGGGCGCTCATAGGTCACCATTTTTTTCGCCCATATAACGAATTACTACCCTAAGGGAAATACCAACATTAGTTACATAAGTTTGGCTACTATAAAATTTAAAATTGTGCATCGTATACTGTCGGCATGTTTAGAATGTGATACCTTACCACCAGGTGTTTTAAAAATGAATGCATGTACACAACGGTTACTACTATTTACTTTTCAAAACAACAAAATTTCTCCATCGTCCATAAACAAAAAAAAAGAAAAAATGTTTGTCACTCTAATGACCGAGCAATTCAAAAAACTGAATCCCAAGCGGTTTTAATATGAAGAATTGATTTTCTAATAAATTCAAATTGTCGTAATACCCAGCAAAAACATGGTAAGGATAATCCATTACTTTATATCTATATAGTAGGTCATAACTTTTTGCACTGCTTTAATATTCAAAATAGTGACTTACTAATAATAAGTTATGGAATTACTTATATAAAGTGCAAAATAGATAATTACTATAAAATAAATAAAAATAAAAACGAACCGATTTAGTACTTCTTTTATTACATTTTTTTTATTTGTTTTGAAAATTTTGTACAACTAAATAGAAAAATTTCAATCTGCTTTTGCTGGGTATTACTTTAGTGGACCAATCGATGTAATCGCTTATAATTTGCTCTAAAATATAAAATGAGTTGGCGTTTTACACAATTTTTTTTGACATTGTCCTTTAAAATATACAACCACTATGATTGATGAGTTACTATCATTGTTATAAACACTCATGCAAGAATATCGACATTTATCTTTTCAATTAAATTCAGTCACCAATGTATTTGCAGTTCCAAATATTCAAATTGCTAAATCTGTAATGGGAAAGTAGGCTTCACAAGAGTGTTTTTAACTATATACACACTCAAAATAATATGTTTCTTGGCTCAACAGAAAAATTTGTTACTTTAACAAAATTTATCCCTGTTTTTAGGCTTAAAATTAAATTGTTGTTCGGTAATTAACGTCGTTTTTTTCATATTTTACAAAGCAAATTTATTTATATTAACAACAAACACTAATAAATGATATATTGACCATTTTGTTGGATAAGTTGAAAAATTCCACTTTGAAGAAGCCTTTGTTTTTAGAAGCGAAAAACTGGTCCAACTCATTTTTAACAGTCTGGTCGGAAGCGAAAGTTTTACCATTCAAATTGTTTTGAAAGTAAGACGACAGTAGGCATTCGAATCAGTAGTTTAGTTTCTTTGAAGCAGGTCAAAGTAGACTACACCCTTGCAATCCTACCACAAAGAAAGCATAACCGTCTTTTGGTGAATATTGGCTTTGGATGTTGGTTGTGGGGGCTCATTTTGCTTGGTCTGGTCCATGATCGCTTTCGGACTAAGTTATAGTAAACAATCCATTTTTCATCACCCGTTATGATTTTTTTTAGAAATGGTTAAGATTCAGCAAATAGTCGCATAAGTTAATGCGTTTGGTGAGGTGGATTTCCTTTAATTCGTGAGGTAAACGGTTGAATTCGATATGTAGAGCTTCTCTGCTATCTCTCGAGTTGTTATACGCCGGTTAGTTTCGATTAACGATATGTGGTGCATATTTCTTGCACATTAAAATTTCCAGAACGAAAGCGAGCAAACCAACTCTGACACTGGCGTTCAGTAAGGCAGTCCTCACCATAAACTTCACATAATTTCTTGCACTGCATTTTTGCCCTTTGGAAGTAAAACAATAAAATATGCCGATAATGCTCTCTTTGATTGTCCAGTTTCAACTTAATTTTTAACCAACTTGTTTTTACTAATGACGCTCACGTTTTGACTAAAAATAGTCTAAAATCTAATGTTTAAAATAGTGTATAATAATGTAAGCCACGCAATCTCTACTACATGAAATATGTAGTTCACGTCATCTATGTAAAGGGTTCTTCAATAAGAGCGCTACAAAAGTTTTTTTAAATAAAACAAAAACGGTTTTGGATATCAATGAAATTCTTTATTCCTATAAAAGTACGTTCGATGCCATTATGTATGGAAATCGATCTCTTTTGCATGGTCACCACGGGCACGCTTGCAGAAGTCCAGACGCTGAACCCAATTTTCGACGGTTTTTAAGCATAAATCGGCCGATATTCGTACGAAGTTCATCAATCGTCGCTGGCTTGTTGGCATAGACCAAAGATTTGAAGTAGCCCCACAGGAAATAGTCCAATGGCGTCAAATCGCACGACCGAGGCGGCCAATCGACTGGACCATTTCGTGAGATAACACGATCTCCAAACTTGGTTTGCAATATATTGATTGTGACATTCGCTGTGTGGCTTGTGACGCCGTCCTGTTGGAACCACATGTCCTCCAAGTCCATATCATCCAATTGGGGCCAAAAATATTCGGTTATCATTGAACTGTAGCGATTCCCATTCACAGTAACGTGCCGGTCTTGATCATCATGGAAGAAGTACGGCCCAATGACGCCGCCGCCCCATAAACCGCACCAAACCGTAATTTTTTCGGGATGCAATGATGACTCATGGAGTACGTGTGAATTGCTGTCTGACAACGCATATTTTATTTATTGACGAAGCCCTTCATTATGATGACCATAAATTGGACGTAGCGCTCTTAACGTTGAGGCCACTGACTCCGAATGTCGGAAGTAAATTTTAATAATTTCGACTCGCTGTTGCCTCGTATACTTTCCATCATGAAATGGCAAACGTTACTGAAGAGAAATGTCAAAAGAGCGGCAAGAAATATGGCGTCGTTTGCTGTCCCTGTCTTTCTACTTTTGTAGCGTCCCTGTTGAAGAACCCTTTATTAGAAAAAAAACAACATTAATTATAGAACAACCCAATAGATATACTCCTTTTTTAACAGTAACTAGTGATTTTAGAATCGAATTGTCAAAGGACGGCGGTACTCCCATTTCAATATTTGTGCAGTACTTTTTGAACGAGTGCAAAGGAAACTCTTTTTCATCAATTGAAAGTTAAAACAAAAAAATTTCGCTAAATAAAATTATATATTTTTTGTTTCTTAAAATTGTTCTCATTGTCTGCACCGGATATTGAACTTCCGAACTTAAGGTTACTAGTTTAGCTCTCTACCGCTAAACTATTCTTTGATATAAAAGTTGACAAAGAGGTTTTTTATCATATTTATTTTATATATTTTCAAAAATTGTAGAATTAAAAAAATATTTAATTTAAACAAATTAACTAAAAATATTAAAAAAATAAAAATAATTTAAAAATATTGGTCCCGCCAGAAATTGAACCCGCGATCATTTCTTTGGAAACAAACTGTAGCAAAATGTCTTTTGATGATTTCTTTTAGAGCAATAATGCTTTAAAAGCAAAAATGAAATGATGTTTTGGGAAGTTGCTGCGAATTAATTATAAAACAGCAGTAAAAATATACTAATGAATATTTTGTAAACAATGAAATAAATGATTTTTTTGAAGTTATTCAGAATTACTTCTAAAAAGGCAGTAAAAGTGAACTAACGAATACTTTTGAAGCAATGAATATTTTGAATGTTAACACAATACCAAAAACTCTGATGTATTGTTAATTTAACTCTTATACAGTAGGGCGACAAATCATACTTACGGACACGGCAAATCATACTTAGGGCAGCGATCTAAAAAGTTGTGACAACAACTCATACCACTTTTGAAATGAGCGTGTGTATTGCACTCGTTCCTCATTTCATTTAGTTCCCATTGTCTAGTGTTTCAACTCCACTGATTCCCCAATTCGTTTCACGTGACTCGATTCTACTCGTTTCAGTTTGGTGTTCTAGCTACACACGTTCTTTTAATTCCAATTTCAGGTTATTAGTCAAAGGCGTTTGGACAGACCGTTAAGGGAGAGACTTACTAATTTTTGCCCCTCTCCGTAGGAATTTCTAAAAATCCTTCATATCAAATTTCACCTTACTACTTGCAGAGGGTTGAGCTGGCAGTCAAGCGGGCGATGTTTCCATTTTGTGCCACTTCCCTTAGGGAGTTTCAGAAAATCCCGTATAATCGGATGCCTATGCCGGAGGAAGAACCCACATACCAACTTTCAACTTTCTAGTTCCAGCGGTTTGGTCCGGCCGTAAAGGAGGAAGGGGCACTTTTCTTTCCAGTAGAAATTTCCAAAAATCCCATGTTAGCGAACTTTTTCTATTTTAGACCCTATTTATGCCACATTCCTGACCAAAATTCCAAAAGATACCTTAGCGGATTAGCACGTACTCCAGGAAACGCATAGTTAAACTTTTATGTTTGTAAACTGAAAATAATCCGTGCAAGATTTTAGGAAAAAATTTCGTATTTTATTTTTTCGTAATATATACGAATGTTTCATACATTTAGTTCAGGCAAGAATTGAGTAAATTTACGAAACTAACGGAAATCGTTCTTATTTTTTTTTTTACTTATTTCTATGATAACATTTTTTACAACATTAACAATATTTTTTTAAAAACTAACATCAATTTTAAATGTACCTAAATTTAAAAAAAAAAGTAAATTTTGATTGAAAACGATTTTTAGAGACAAAAACTAGTAGAAATAGTAAACTAGCTTGTAAAAAATGGAACAACTTTACTTTAGCTGCATTTTTTTTTTATAAAAAGTGTCCCTAGGAAAAATATTTATTTCACAGAATTTTATGACTTGAAAAAGTACTCATTATAACAAAGGCGATCTTTTATTAAAAAATATCTTTGAGAAGAAAGAATTTTTCCAAAAGGAACACTTTACTTAACTTTATAAATTAGTGAACCACTTTAAGTTGCTTATTCCTACTTGTGAAGAGTTGTGACTGTCACAAGACTATATTTCAGACTGAAAGTTACAACCTTCCATATAAAACAACAGTAAAATTCAATAAATTCTAATTTTATCCGTCAAGGTTATGATATTTTATTTAGAGGGAGCATACTTTTCTCTATATGTTCGATAGAGCATATTTTAGTATATGCCCAGAAAAATTCAATAAAAAATTCGAAGAAATTAAATTTTCACATGTTTTTTTTTTTTTGTAAAATATGTTTTAGTCTCAAAGTAATATTCTATGTGTTAAATTTGTATGTAACACTTTTTGTTTGCATTTTCATTAACTTTTTTTATTAGAAATCTTATATCTTATAACATGGCAGAATATAAAGATAAAAACTACATCCAAATATGTAAGAACTAGCGGGCGCAGCCCCCCCCCCCCTGATTTTCTTAAAATTTGCTTTTTTTAAATACAGTTTTTTATAATAAAAACCTTCACTCAACCAGCCACCACAAATAAATAATTCTGACAACAATAATTCTTGACAATATACGTGTGTATGTCAAGATAATTTGGTAAAGTGCGCACATAGGTAGATGGACCCGTAAATAGTTTTGTTCATTTGTGTTTTAAATGAAAATAAAAATCATTTGAAGCAGCCTGCTACGTTGTTAGCGTGCCTTAAAGTTTAGAATTAAATTTCTTTTAGATAAAATAAAACACAATATTTGTTATTAAGATAAAATAATTGTTAAGGTAAATTTATTGTAATGTTTAAATACAAACACTATTTTTTGCCTCTTTATTTTTATATAAATAAATCATTTAGTATACCAACACGTGAGCATGTAACAACTAATTGTCTGTTGTTCAAGCCATCGGCGTAGATAGGTCGTATTCGTGGTTGGGTGGGTAAATTCGCTTTGTTTATTTAAAGTACAGTTTTTATAATAAAAGCCTTCACCCAGCCACCACAAATAAATAATTCTGACACAACAATGGGTTTAAATAAATAAATATTTGATCACTTTTTCTCATGAAAGTGGATTGTTATTAATGAATCCATTACAAATTGCAATATACGTATGTATGTCAAGATAATTTGGTAAAGTGCGAACTTAGGTAGATAGACCTATGTTCGTTCATTTATGTTTTGAATGAAAATAAATAACGTAAAGCAGGGTTGGCAAGCGATTTATAATATTAAAGATAGCGGGCAAAGCTACGTATCTACGTTGTTAGCGTGTATTGAAGTTTTTTTTTTAATTCCAGTTTATGTAAAGGTAGACCTGGCAATTCAAGTAAATTCACAAATTCAGTTGGAAAATTTACTGCCTCGGTTTCTTCCACCGGTGCTTCGTTACCTGCAGTTTAAATATCAGAATATAAGTTCCATTCTTTTTCTAAGGTTTTTTCCCTTTTAAAAATTTGTTTAACTTTTTGGAGAGTATGTTTCAATGCTACATAAGTTTCATATTCCGTGGATAGTGTTTGAATAGGTAATTAAAAGGGGTTCTTCACCCCTTTTTGTTCCTCCCAGTAAAAATCCCAAATATATATAATCTGCCTCAATCGCATGCGAAATTTCAAGTACCAAACTCCGGCAGTTTGAGTCATTCAAATTCCATTCCATTTTGTTTAACAATTTCAGTGTTCCATTCCATGATATCAGTCGCTTCTCTTTCCATTCCTTTTCTTTGCACTTGCTCCGTTCCATTCCTCTTTTAAATGCAGTGTTTCAATTCCACTCGTTCCCCATTCTATGCCATCTCGCTCCTCATTCCATTTCGTTCTATAGTCCATTCCTTTTCGTTCCCTCTTCCAATCCATTTCCATTGTCTATAATTTCAATTCCACTCGTTCAACATTTATATCCATTTCGTTCCACTTGTGTAGTGTTTCAATTCCACTCGTTTCCTATTTAGTTTCTTAATTTTAGTGTTCCATATACACTCGTTCTTTAAATTATAGGTTTCTAGCTAAAGACGCAGATGTTCAGGGGGGGGGGGGGCAATTTTCCCCTTTCCAGCCACCATTTTTACCACGTTCCCGTCCAAAGTCCTAAAAATCCCTTGTCGATAAGTTAGCCCATACTCCAAGGAAAACATATTATAGATTACGGGTTTCTAGCCGAAGGTTTCGATTAGGCCATCAAGGGGGAGAATTATTCCGTTTTTAAGCATCCCGGTAGGAATTTCCAAAAATTCCGAGAACATCTGCGTTGAAGGAGGAACCTACTACATACATAATTTTAGGTCTCTATATCCAGAAGTTTGCCCAACTCTGCAAGGGGGAAGTTTTTTCACTTTTTACCCGTCCCGGTATGAGTTTCCAAAAATACCGTCTTATGGGACGTCTACGTTGGAGAAGGAACCCAAATACCGAATTTAAGCTCCCCAGTTCCAGCAGTTTGGCCAGGCCGTTAAGGGGGAGACTTTTCCTGTTTTTGACCCTACCTGTGGAAATTTCCAAAAATCTCATCTTAGCGGATGTCTACAATAGAGGAGGAACTTTAGTACCAAATTTCATCTTCCTACCACCAGCAGTTGGGCAGGCCTTTGCGGCACTTTTCGTTTCATTAATCCCCATTTTTGCAATGTCCCTGTCCAAAATTCCACAAAGCACCTTCACGATAAGTGGCCCATACTCCAAGGAACATATGTTTTACATTTCAGGTTTCTAGCCGACTTTTACTATTTGTGCCCCTCTGGGTAGGAATTTCCAATAATCCATCGCCAGGGAATTTCAGCTTCCTAGTTTGAGCAGGCTGTCAAGTGGGACACTTTTTCTTTTTTTGTCCCTCCCGGTTGGAATTAGGCTGGAAGAGGAACCTAAGTACCGAATTTCAGCTTCCTAGTTCCAGCAGTTTGGACAGGTCGTTAAGGGGCCACTTTCCCTTTTTGAGCCCCTATTTTATAACGACCTTGTCCAAATTTTGAAATACTATCTTTCTAATAAGTTAGCCCTTACTCCAGGGACCCACATTTTAAATTTCAGGTTTCTAGCCGAAGGGGTTTTTACAGGCCACCAAGGGTAGGCTTTCTTCTTTTTGCCCCTCCCTTTAGGAATTTACAAAAATTCGATCTTCGCGGCTGTCTGCGATGGATGAGGAACATTCATACCAAATTTCAACTTCATTGCCTCAGCGGTTTGGGCAGGCCATTACTGGGGACATTTTTCCCTTTCAACCTACATTTTTACTATGTTTCTGTTCCAAAATAGAAAAATTACGTTGCCGGTGAGTTAGTCCTACTCCAGGGAGTACATATTTAAAATTTTAGGTTCGCCAGAAGGGATTGGGCAGGCCGTCAAGGAGAATACTTTTCCCCTTATCTCCCTCCCGATAGGAATTTCAAAAATTTCGTCTAAGCGGACGCCTACACAGAAGGAGGAAGTCACATAACGAATTTCGGCTACATAGTTTCAGCAGTTTGGGCAGGCCGTCAAGGGGGAAACATCCCCCTTTTGGTATATCCTGTAGGGAATTCCAAAAATACAAACTTAGTCGATGTCTACTACAGTGAAGGCATCTTTATGCCAAATTTCAACTTCTTATCTCCAGTAGTTTGGGCAGGCAGTTAAGGGGGACACTTTTCCAATTTGTGAGACCGTCTATGGGGACGTCTATGCCGAATATATTTGGAAATTCCGGTAGGTACTTTTTTTGGATAAGGTACTTTTTTTTGGAAAAAGGTAAATTTTTTAGAAAAAGGTACTTTTTTGGAAAAAGGTACTTTTTTGGAAAAAGGTACTTATTTTGCAAAAAGGTACTTTTTTGGAAAAAGGTACTTTTTTTGGAAAAAGGTACTTTTTTTGGAAAAAGGTACTTTTTTTGGAAAAAGGTACTTTTTTTGGAAAAAGGTACTTTTGTTGGAAAAAGGTACTTTTTTTAGAAAAAGGTACTTTTTTGGAAAAAGGAACTTTTTTTTGGAAAAAGGTACTTTTTTGGAAAAAGGTACTTTATTTGGAAAAAGGTACTTTTTATGGAAAAACTTACTTTTTTCGGAAAAAGGTACTTTTTTGGAAAAAGGTACTTTTTTTGGAAAAAGGTACTTTTTTGGAAAAAGTACTTTTTTTGTCCCCTTTTGCCCCTCCCGATAAGAATATCCAAAAATTCAGTCTCAACGGGCGTCTACACCGGTCGAGAAACATACATACCAAATTTCAACTTCATAGCTCCAGCAGTTTGAGCAGGCCGTCAACGGGCAGATTTTTCCCCTTTTTGCCCCTCCCTGTAAAAATTTCAAAAAAATCCCGTCTTGGTGGATGTCTACGATAGTGGAGGAACCTTTATACCAAATTTCAACTTCCTACCTCCAGCGGTTTGGGCAGGCCGTCAAGGGGGGCCTTTTCCCCCTTTTTAGCCCCTACTCCAAGGAACACATATCTAAAATTTCAGCTTTATAGCCAAAGGGGTTTTGGCAGGCCGTCAAGTGGGAGACTTTCCTCCTTTTTGCCCGTTCCGGTAGGAATTTCCAAAAATCCCGTCTTAGCGGACGTCTACGCCGAAAGAGGAACCTGCATACCAAATTTCAACTTCCTAGCATCAGCGGTTTGGGCTGGGCGATGTTGAGTCAGTCAGTCAGTCAGTCACGTTGTTCTTTTATATATAGAGATTGCGCTCAGTCTATACAGAAAATCCAATGACGACGATGGATCGCGAAGACATCTTATATGGGGCAGGTCCTAATGGCGTACTATAAGCTATAGAAGAACACTCATATAAAAAAGCCCGTACAAATAGTTGAAAATTCTGCTAAAATAACAAGAATTAGTACCTGTATTTGCGCCAGCAGAATTTTCAATGAAGTTGAGAATTATCGTCTGCTAAATTTAGTAAGCTAAATTCTATACACTGCTAAATACATAGACAATTCTAGTTAACTTAGCTAAGAAATTTGAGCTAAATTCAACAGAAACATTACCTGTCTTAACTGAAAATTTCTGCTAAAATATCGCTTACAGTCTTGATTTTTAGGCTCTACGGATCTGTGCCGAGACATGCCCATATTTATTTTTGGGAGTATAGGCGGTTTATCAACATTGATAAGTTCATAGTATTGAATTGTTGTCTATTTTGCTCTATCTCGCTTAGTTTCCCAGATATAAGCAATTTTGTGATTATACAATAAAAAATTATGGAAATATAGCGCCATCTCTATGAGATATTGATAGCAGAGGCAGAAAAATATAAACTTTGGGAATTAATTGGGGTTTAAATTAGCTGAAAAATTGTAAAATTAAGAAACATAAATTCCCGGGTAAAAACGTTTGTATATATTATATAATTTTATATACCCATTTATGTTTTTGTACGCCAGTGTATATAATCGGACATAATTGTATGTATCCATATTCATATAATTTTTTCTTTCTCAAAAAATTGTAATATAATGTCTTATTTAGTTGCATCTTATAACATATCGATTAGTATATAATTGTATATTGCATTTACAATTATATACGGTTAGTCCAATTTTATATGACTTTATATATACCTATTTAGTACATAATCCAAAATAATATATATTTTTATATGATATCATTTTTCACAAAATAAAACAATTTCGTTTTGGGTTCTTCAATAAGAGCGCTACAAAAGTTTTTTTAAATAAAACAAAAACGGTTTTGGATATCAATGAAATTCTTTATTCCTGTGAAAGTACGTTCGATGCCATTATGTTTGGCAATCGATCTCTTTTGCATGGCCACCACGGGCACGCTTGCATAAGTCCAGACGCTGAACCCAATTTTCGACGGTTTTCAAGCATAAATCGGCCGATATTCGTACGAAGTTCATCAATCGTTGCTGGCTTGTTGGCATAGACCATAGATTTGACGTTGCCCCACAGAAAATAGTCCAACGGTGTCAAATCGCACGACCGAGGCGGCCAATCGACTGGACCATTTCGTGAGATAACACGTTACCCGAACTTGGTTTGCAATAAATTGATTTTGGCATTCACTGTTTGGCTTGTGGCGCCATCCTGTTGGAACCACATGTCCTACAAGTCCATATCATCCAATTGGGGCCAAAAACATTCGGTTATCATTGAACGGTAGCGATTCCCAATCACAGTAACGTGCCGGTCTTGATCATCACGGAAGAAGTACGGCCCAATGACGCCGCTGGCCCATAAACCGCACCAAACCGTAATTTTTTTCGGGATGCAATGATGACTCATGGAGTACGTGTGGATTGCTTTCTGACCAATAACGCATATTTTGTTTATTGACGAAGCCATTCATTATGACGACCATAAATTGGACGTAGCGCTCTTAACGTTGAGGCCACTGATTCCGAATGTCGGTAGTAAATTTTAATAATTTCGACTCGTTGTTGGCTCGTATACTTTCCATCATGAAATGGCAAACGTTACTGAAGAGAAATGTCAAAAGAGCGGCAAGAAACATGGCGTCGTTTGCTGTCTCTGTCTTTCTACTTTTGTAGCGTCCCTGTTGAAGAACCCTTTATATACCCCATTCAGAGTCACAATAGGAAATTTGTCAGACGTCCTTTGGATATAAATTTTATATTACATCAAACACTACACGCAAAAAAGAAAAGGGGAGAAATTACATAAAATAAGGGTATAAGTCAACTAGTTTTAGTATGTATTATAGCTCTACCCAAGTTTTTGGAATAACTTATATAATATGCTTGGTAGAAAATAAGAAAACAAAAACTAACAATAACTATATAAAAAAAACTATGTAATATTTCTTATTCTGTTTTTGGAATTGTTAGCATTAATTTATTAAACAAGCTATATTTTATATATTGATTTACAGTTAATAATTTAGCTCTTTTCTTCTCCCTTCCCGAGTAAAAAAGTTTATATAAAATTATATGTGAATGGATATATTGGCAATATGTAACTGGATATAATTTCATCCGAAAAATGGTTATATTAAATGGTATCAAATCGGATATAATTGTATTTACAAGGATACAAAGTTGTATCAAATGATAAACTTATATCCGAATTTTTTCCCGATCAAATTGGATATAAGTTAATACAATACGATATCATTAAATTTAAATGATAAAAAAAACTTTGTATTGGAGGGTAGCAGGATTTCGGGTCCTACACACTCATGGGTATGATGAAAATCGAAAACGAACAGTTTTTCAATCTAGAATAATTAGTTTCGCGAAAATCAAATTGGCTTCAAATTATTATTTATCTTTTATTTGACGCTGGACATCTAAATTAGGAAATAAAATATAATTGGTATTGTACAGATCGTAAAATATTTACCATTGAAAATCAGATCGTTTTCGTTTTCTTTATTCATCGTATGCCTGACTATCAGCCAGGGCTACTGTTGATAATGAGTAACTATTAAAGACGTTAATGTATAAATTCGTTATTCTTCAAAGACTAGATCATTTTTTATGAAATATGGGAATTTTCTTTGGACTTGGAAATATTTTTTAAATGTGTTAAGCTTTTTTTGTATTTTAAATGAAATTTTAATGGTTATCCCGGCAATGCACTTCTTTTTTGTTGGAGGCTCATAGTTGCCGATTTATGGAGCTGAAGATGATCTATACAATATCCAATGGTTATTTCTCCACTCAAAACTTATCGGACCAGAACAAAATATATATATCGTTGGAAAGGTTCTTGAAATACCTTTTCAATGATATGCAACATGGCTAGATTTATTAACCCATTACGAGCCCGGCCATGATTTTAAATGTTAATTTTTTTAAATTAGATTTTTTAAATTATAAAAAAAAACTTTTAGAAGTAAAAAAAGCTCAGAAAATATTAGTTTAATCAAAAAATTGAGTAAAACATATAAAAAAAATTGTTTTTCATCAAATATTATATTAATCTTGAATATATTAGTTAATCTCGAACTTGGGTCTGATATTAACTAATATATCGTCGGCTTCAAGAAGTGCTGTTTTTGCTTTTAACAGGTTTGAGCGAAAAAACTGATTTCTATTATCCTTTTAAGATATTTTATTGATATCATATGCCCTAATGATTCACGACCTTATTTACTACAATCATTATTAAGGCATATGATGTCAATGAAATATATTAAAAGGATAATATAAATCAGTTTTTTCGCCCTTCTGAAAACTTGTTAACCCTTTGACACGGGAATTTTAATGGCTAGGAATTTTCCAGTCAAACCTCGTGGAAATGTAGATCTATGCCCAAGCGGAGATATTTGGAATCAAAGTTCAAACATTATCATGTTGCCGATTCCGAGCGGGTTAAAATTTTTTTAAATTTTAATGTGCTAATTCATAAAAAAAATTTATTTGGTATTTGAAGCTTGCTATAGTTAAAGTAGATATTTCGCTTAATATAGAGTTATTAGAAATCTTGATTCATAATCGTATTTTAACTATAAATTAATTTTTCGATTTGATACTGGCAACACTATTGTTTATTTTCTCTCTTCTCCCAAATAAGTCGTAAGTGAATTACAAATTTAGTAAACGATTAACTCGGTAATCGGAAGTGAAAATGTATTTCCTTAACTTAGAGAACTAATGATGTGCTAAGATCAATTTAAAAGCCATTCAAAATATTTTTTTTTATTTATAAAGCAAATCAATGGAAATCTGTGTAAAAAAGTAATTTTTTAAATCATATTATTCAAAGCATACAAAAGTAATCGAATTTCGAATAATGTTTTGACAGTCTGTACATCACTATTGTTTTGTTTTTCTTTTTAATTTAATTTTTACATTTTTTTTTTAAATTTTTTAGAAAATGGTCATTGGCTACGCAATTGTTGTAGTTTTTTTCAGTTTGATGGATGCAAGTTGTTGGAAGCCACACATTCTAGGGATGGGATGGCTTTAATAAATCATTTCATGCCTGAAAAAGAAATAATTAACAAATAAATGCTGGCTTCCTCACTCCAAACTTTATAAAAAGTTTAAAGTTAGTGAGTACCAACTATAAACCTTTATTATTTTCTTTATTATTAAGCAAATATGAATACTGTTTTTCACAAATTAGCTTAAAATCCTGCAATAAGACTGTTGTAAAAGTTTATGAATTAGACCATAATTTTATATTTTTCCTATTACTAATCTCTACATAAAACCTTTTGAATTTTTTAATTTTATTCTTCACACAATTTTTGAGACTAAACTTTAGCCTTTTTTGAAATTTTAAATTTTAACACATTCTCAGCAGCGTTGACGTGGTTACAATACCTGTTGACGATGATGATGGTTCGTTGGCAGGTGACGACGGTGGCGTCAAAGGGAGCTTCCTTCCTTCTTTTTTTTAATACGAGAAAGAAAACACTTTAATTGGTTTTCGTAAATTAAAAGTTTTATTTTTTTTTTCCAATTTCTTTTGCTATTCTTGCTTATTCTTTCTCTTCTTTTTTTCTTCACTTATTTTTTCATAACTTTACAACTATCTTACAATTTACAATAGTGGTCTTCATCTAACTTTAATAATCTTATAATTTGCAACTTTTCCTGTTTTTCTTTAACTTTACGTTTACACAGATTCTATAATTTTGCATTTATTCGTATTACTTTTCTGTTCACTCTTTGTTTTTCCTTTCAAAATTCTGTTTAGGTTATAGATTTTGTTTTATACACTCTTTTTTTTCTTCGATGGTTGCCCGTTGCTGTGGAAAGATCACGAAAGATTGACAACTTTTTATGAAAAACCAACGATTCAGCAAACGAAAGTACCCATAAGAGTAGGTACCCATCGACGGGTACTCTCGCCATTACTCGGCCGGCGGCGTTTTCATGCCGTCGTACTCATCGATGAGGACCCCCATGAGCACTCGATGAGGACTTCGACCGGCGGCGTTTCCATGCCGGCGCAAACATACCGCCCCCCTTGCACTAATAGTGCAACTAGGCAGTATGTTTACCCACAGCAACATCAGCAAAAGGCAAAAAAGGAAAGGAGAAAAGAATTACACAAAAATCAAAAGGAACTACAAATGAAAATAAAGTACATTGCAAAATGAAATAAATAAAAAAAAAAAAATTAATTAACTGTATTATAAAAAAAAACAATTAAATATACCAAAGAACAAACCATAAACAGTGTTGCCAACAAATTCTCAAAATAAATGGCGAGATCAGACCCAAAAATCGCTAGCAAATCAAATAATGCAAAAACTCAGCGGTTATAACTCTAGATTGTGTAAAAATTATACTTAAAGGAGCTTTTTTTTTCTTTTAAAAGGTTGCCTTTTATAAACAAACAAAAAAATATCAATATGCGAATATCATGACAATTTTTCAACATAAAACCGATTTTTTTCTTTTCTTTTTTTTTCCTTTAAAACATATTACGACTAAAAAAAATCGCTAGACTTTTGGCTGATAGCTAAAGGCAATTTTTCCCGCTAGGGGCGAAACAAAATCGCTAGATCTGAACGAGAAAATCACCGTTATGGCAACACTGAATATAAAATATTATTATATGTATCGAAAAAAAGTTATTTAACAATTCATTAAAAACGTGTTCTTTGAGCAAAAGATAATAATTATTTACTTAAAACATACGTGCTATTTAAGCAAAAAAAGGGAATGATTAATAGTAGTACAAAAAAAAATTCAAATATATGTGCTCTTTAAGCAAAATAAACGTAAAATTCAAGCTTACAGTTGTAGTTGTATCATGGGCCACGCACCTTCTTCCTCATTCAAAGACGATGTAGTCAGGGTTCGTCTCCTCTCTCCCCTCACCAAAATATGCCTCGCCAAAGAAGGTTTTTTGGACATATATTTTGCCAGGCTTCCCCACCGCCGGGCCGACTAATATTTTCGGAACCACATCGGCTCCCAGAACCATTTCATACTCGTCACGGGAATACCACCACACATCAGCGTGGACTGTGTCGCTGCCACGACCGTACACCCATGCACAATCTATTTCACAGGGCGGAGTGTATCGTGCCACTACGTCTTCTACTGCGCAAACTAACGAGATCCTTTTGTGGTCAAATCGACGATGACTCAATGTGACCGTCGTACGATTGAAGGCTACGAGGCAACCAGACTTTTCTGCCTTTTTTCGACTTATAGATGACCGTGCTGCATTTGGGTCGATTAAAATACGCACCATTGCGTGACGCGGAGACACTTGGTGAGGGAAGAGTTTCGCCAATATTGTCATCGGGAACCAGACACATCCTTCAGATACCGGATGCAGAAGAGTATTATGCTGTTGGTGGCAGCGCTTGCAGCGGTCAATGGAGCGACAGTTTCGTAAAAGATGGGACTGAGCTAGACAGCTTGAACACAGGGCATGATCAGCGACCGCCCGCAGTTTCCGCTCGACATCCATCACCAGAAAATGAGTGCATTGCCGTATAGCGTGCAGCCGTGTTGGTATTGAACCAGTGCGGTTCAGACATTTTAACTGCAAAAAAAGGTGCGAAAGATTAGTTGTAAAGAAATGAGTAAAGACAAGAGAATGCGTGGATCAAGGTAACTAAAGTGATTGCCCAGGGTTGCTTGGCAATAGCACCAACTTATGTATTGGGCGTTTAATAACTCCATTCTGAGTTTTAATATCAACTACTCGAACTCTTTTGTCCGAGCCATGGTAAATTTTAATAATTCGACCTAAGCGCCAATCAGTGGGACAAAGTGGTTCATTCCTAAGTGCAACTAGGTCGTTTTCCTGCAGATCTATTTGGGGCGTTTTCCATTTGTTGCGTTTATGCAATTCCTTTAAATATTCATCCTTCCAGCGCCGACATATTTCATGTTGCATTGCCTTTATTTTTCGCCAACGATTTAGAAGACTAACTGCGGGTGAGAGTTCCTCCGGTTCAGCCGGAGTAAGCATCGCAGAACCAATTAAAAAATGACCTGGAGTAAGCGCAGACAAATCTTCAACGTTTTCAGATAAAGGGCCAAGTGGACGAGAGTTAAGGCACGATTCTATCGTAGCTAACAAGGTAGAAAACTCCTCAAAGGTGTATTTTAGTTGACCAGCCATTTTTTTGAAATGCGTCTTAAAACTTTTGACTCCTGCTTCCCAGAGTCCGCCCATATGCGGAGCTGCAGCGGGAATAAAGTGCCACAATAAACGCTGAGGTTCATATTTTAAAACGGCGTGATCGCGAAGCTCTTTTACGCATTTGTCGAAGTTCGAATTAATCTCCTTTGCTGCGCCAACAAAATTTCGGCCGTTGTCCGAGTAAACACAATTTGGGCAACCACGACGGGCTACAAAACGAGCGAAAGCTGCTAAAAATGCTAGAGTTGATAAATCGCTGACTGCTTCGAGGTGGATTGCCTTTGTAGCGAAACAAACAAAGAGACACACGTAACCTTTACTTATTCTGGAGTAACGACCGGTGAAACTTTTTATTTCAAAGGGGCCAGCGAAATCGACGCCTATGTTTGCAAATGGGCGACTCAAAGTTGTTCTTTCATAGGGCAAAGCAGCCATGATTTGTCCTTGACGCGTTTTTTTTGTGTAGAATGCATTCTTTGCAGTTATTTACGCAGGTTTTATTTAGATTTTTGACCTTAATAATCCAGCACTCGTGTCGAATCACACTATGGACCAACCGTAAACCACCATGATGAGTCATTTTGTGGGCAAAATCGACGTACAGGCGAGCTAATCTGCTGCGATAGGCCAAAATTATGGGATATTTTTCAGAGTACGAGAGACTGGATGCTGAAGTAAGATGACCATTGGCACGAATAATTTTATTTTTGTCTAAAAAGGGCGTAAGCGTTAAAAAAGGGCTACTTGATTCAATTTTCCTATTTTCAGCCAAACAATTATAATCTTTAGGAAAATATATCTGCTGGGACAACGAAAAAAGACGATTCCTTACAAATCTTAACTCCTCAGCAGAGAGCCTAACAGAAAGAGTAGTTTTGCGAGTTTTTAAACGAGCATTATTAAAAAAACGAAAAATGTACGCAATCACGTGAATAGCTTTGGGCAAACTGGAAAAGCGATCCAGAATATCTTCATTTTCAGACGATCTAGCAACATGAACCTGGATACTTTTCCTCTGTCGTTTCATTATCAGAGGGCAACGCCGGCCACGCAGATTTTTGTAATTTGAGCCACTCAGGACCATGCCACCACAGCTTGCAAGATTTTAACTCCGATGGGATCAGCCCCCGGGTTGCTAGATCGGCGGGATTATCCTGAGAAATTACATGGGCCCATTTTATATTACCAACTTTTTCCAAAATTGTGGCAACTCTGTTAGCCACAAAAGTTTTCCAACTACATGGAAGTTTTTTCAGCCAGGCTAAAACAATCGTTGAGTCAGACCAAAAATAGAGCGAAGATTCTTTCAAATTGAATTGGGGCATAATACTATCAACCAATTTTGCTAAAAGTACAGCACCACATAATTCTAAGCGAGGGATCGACGGTTTTTTATTTGGGGCAACTTTTGATTTTGAAGTCAACAGATTTGAAAAAATTTTTTCACCAATTTGAATATAAAGCAGCGTATAAAGCAGCAGCATACGCCAATTCCGATGCGTCACAAAAGCCATGAAATTCAATATGAGCATTTGGAGAATATTGAATCCAACGTGGAATTGTAATTGTACCAATATCGTTGTATTGAGAAACAAAAGACTGCCAATTTTGTAAAGCCGCTGGTTTAATTTTCTCATCCCAGTCAATTTTATCGAGCCACATTTGCTGCATCAAAATTTTTGCGGTGATAATTACTGGAGCTAACCAACCAGCGGGATCAAAAAGTCTTGCAATTATAGAAAGAACTTCCCTCTTAGTATAAGCAGATTTGAGCGGAATTTTTTCCGTCGTAAAATAAAAATAATCAGCTGACGCATTCCAGCGAACACCCAGAGTTTTTGCGTTGCTTTCCTCGTCAAAACATAAGAAATTTTCATTTAACAAATGATCCGCGGGCAACCCATCTAAAATTTCTTTTGAATTTGAAGTCCATTTTCGTAAATCATATCCAGCTGATTTTAATATTTCAATTAGCTGATTACGGGCCCTTAAAATTACTTCTAAACTGTGCGCACCTACTAAAGCGTCATCTACATACATGCACTCTCGTAGAATTTTAGCACCACATGGAAAATTACGTTCCTCATCATCAGCCAGCTGCAACAACGTTCTGAGAGCCAAATAAGGATCGCAACTAAAGCCAAAGGTAACAGTTTTCAACTGATAATCCTGAACCTCTTCATCGGGAGAATCGCGGAAAAGAATTCGTTGAAAACGAACGTGTTCAGGGTTAATTAAAATTTGCCGGTACATTTTTGAAATGTCCGCATTAAAAACGAATTCATAAAATCGCCATTTTAAAATCAGAAAAACTAAATCTTTTTGAACCTCTTCATCGGGAGAATCGCGGAAAAGAATTCGTTGAAAACGAACGTGTTCAGGGTTAATTAAAATTTGCCGGTACATTTTTGAAATGTCCGCATTAAAAACGAATTCATAAAATCGCCATTTTAAAATCAGAAAAACTAAATCTTTTTGAAGCACGGGGCCAACGTGCAAAATGTCATTCAGACTTGTCCCACTGGATGTAATGCTTGAAGCATTAAAGACCACTCTCAATTTTGTTGTGGTACTTTCAGGCTTAAAAACGCCATGATGTGGCAAATAATAACTCGGGCCAACTACAGGATTTTCAAATTTTTCCATATGTGCCAAAGTTAAATATTCTTTTACAACCTCACCATACAGAGCCTTATTTTCAGGCTTTTTCAGCAAAGATTTTTCGTTTTTAAGAAACTGACTTAGAGCTATGTGTCTATTCGGGCCAAGAGATGAAAAATCAGCTTTGAAAGGTAAATCAACTACGTATCTCCCTTCTGTATTTCTCAAAGTAGTGGACCGAAAAATCTCCTCACATAACTTATCTCCTTCCGAGATTACAGGCTTACGAGAGACTTCTTCAAGCTCCCAAAATTTTGACAATTGATCATCAATCGCAACTTTAGTGAAAAAAGATCTACTAACTGGACGCAGCGGTTTCGTAGGGCCAGTTACAATCCAGCCAAATATTGTTTCCTGAGCTACTAATGAATTAAAAATACCATGCTGAACTCCCTTACACAAAATCGCTGGATATGATTCACCGCCTAAAAGCATATCAATGGGACCGCTTTTGTAAAACTTCGGATCAGCAAATTTCAAATTTGGTAGATTCATCATCGCAGTAGGATTAAAACTTTGCGTTGGGGTATCTATTGTTACTTGAGGTACCACTAACGCATCAATTTCAATAGAAAGGTTTGGATTTACTATTGAAAACATAGAAAAAGTTGTCATTTTTTCAACTTTACTGACAACTTCACAGCCCAGACCTGTTACATCATCTGACACAGGCACGGTTGGCAGTTTTAATAATTTCTGAATTTTTCGTGAAATAAAACTTTCTTCAGAACATGGGTCAATTAAGGCTCTTACTTTACAACTAGCACCTTTATAAACAATATTAACCCACGCAGTACCAAGCATAACTTTTTTGGCCACAGAGTGATAATGACTTTGAACAACATTAGACGGACTTATATTCGAAATGGACTGTATTCTAGCTTGTGCAGAAGTCGACGGAATGTTATCACGAGCCACACTATTTCCCTGAGACACATTATTCGACTGGTTTCGTTGGCCTCCCTTTTTTATGAATTCTTTGTGTAAAAGAGTGTGGTGTTTCCTACTGCATTTTGAGCAACCAGTAGAATTTGGACAATCAGCAAACATATGACCAGTTTTCAAACAATTAAAACAATAATTAAATTTCCTCCATGTTTCAGCACGATTTTTATTATCCATATTTAAAAATTTACGGCATTTGCTTATAGCATGATTTTCCTCACATAATTTGCATTGAGCAATATCAACTTTAGTGTGATGTGTTTTAAATTGTTTTGGTTTATTGGTACTAGTATTATTTGTTTGACCAAAGGTTTGGGAACTACTGGCACGCATTTTGGGAACTACTGGCAACACTTTCAAGGGCTTGATATCTGTCGGTTAAAAATTCATTAAATTCGCTCCACTTGGGAATATCTTTTTTATTTTTCACGGATTGTTCCCAAAGATTTAAAGACAACACTGGGAGCCTAATTGAGCAATGAAATACAAACAGTGGTTCCCACGCCTCAACATCAATTTTGTATAATTTCAAAATCGACATAATATTGTTCACCCCTCTTTGGAGCCCTTTAATTTCAGTTGCAGACTCCCCTTGACATGGAGGCAAAGCATATAAGGCTGTCATATGTTCGTTGAACAATACACGCCTATTTTCATATTGGGTTCTTAAATTCTCCCAAGCCACTTCAAATTTTCTGCAGTAATGCTAATATTTGCATTTACTGCGCGTGCATCGCCAGTGGTTTTTTGAAAAAGGCAACACAATTTAGCAACAGGATCTAATCGCTCATTATTAATGTAAATCGCAGTAAACAAATCCCTAAAGGTGGGCCACTGCGAATAAGTACCATCGAAAACTTCGACTTCACACGCTTGTATTGGTAGTGAAGTCCCATGTTTGGGAACCACTAGACTAGATTCTGAAGATTCTTCTCTAGTTAACTTTCGTTTTGCCTTTGCAATTAAATTTATGCATCTAACGTTAATTTTATAAATTTGGTTATATTTTGTGTGAACCGCCACCATTTCCTTTTTCTTCTCCAGCGGTTCACTAGAACAACTTTCGTACAAACTTTTATATTTCGCCCATAACTTATTCAATTTAGTTTTCTCAAACTCTAGGGCCTCCAACGTGTACGAAGAAAAATCTTCTTCTTTGAGCCGAGATTCGAATCAGACAATTTCATCAGCTACTTCGTTAAATTTGTCTAAGTTCGACATTTTGTTGGCCTTTTATTTAAGTTGCAGTGATATTGTAGTTTAAATTGATAAAAATAGCCTAAATTTACAAACTTGATAAAACTGTGCAAGTTTTGTTGAAGAAAAACAATCTGTAGTAAAAGGGTCCAACAAACTTGGTAAAATAACGAAAGTGTTATTAAGCGAACGAGGTTTTCATTTAAGATGCAAAAACTTGTTAAAATGGTGCAAGTTTTGTTAAAAACCCAATCTTCAGTAGAAGAGCAACAAACTTGGTTAAATGTTGAAAGTTTTAATTTAACGAATGAAGTTGTAGTTCGAAAATCCGCAAAACTTGGTAAAATTATGAAAGATTTATTCAGCAATCGAAGTTGTATATAAAAATAGGAAAAACTTGGTAAATGGTGAAAGCCGTATAAAATTTCCTTCCGCAATCGAAATTAACAGCAAACTTGGTACAAAACAAATGCCAAGAACAAAATTGCACCGCAAATTAATATAAGAACCAAAAATCCAATAATAAATTTCCAAAAAACCAGTAGAAATTTTTTTTAAAAAAATCGACGAGTGGCTTTAAATGGCGTTAAATTTGTGCAAATGTTGATAAATCTTATAAAAAAATTCAAAATGTTTTATAAAAAACTATAGAAAACAGCCTCCACCTTAAGTATTTCCAGTAAATATAATCTCCAAGCAGCAACAAATTAAAATAAACTGGGATATTAAAAAACTGGAGCCAAAGTACAGCAGTTTAAGACTCGCTGACAAATTTTGTAATCTAAAATATCCAAAGAGCAGCAAAAATTTCAAAGTATTCACCACAAATTTGATGAATTGTTTTAATATTTTTAAAAACCAATGCGTTGAAACGAGAATTTTTGACTTTCATATGTTCCTATCAAGAGTCGCAATAAATCCAATAAAATTCAAAATTTTTATTCCAAAGACTCAATCAGAGCAACAAATCTTGATGGATGGGCCAAATTTTATCAAAAAAGACGAAGATCCAATATGAATTTTAAAGGATTGTAAAAAATTTTAACAGGGCAAAAAAAATTTGAAACAACATAAACAATTGAAAAGGTCGTAAATATGGCTGCAATTTTCCTTTGTTGAATTTTGAAGAAAACGTAAAAAAAGATGGCTCCTCGATATTTGCGCCAGTAGAATCGAGGAGAAAAAAAGATGGCTACTAAACAGCAAAAATGGCACGAATTTTTATAAAAAGGACGACAAAAAATGGCGGTGTAAAGAGAAATGTCGAAACGAAATGGACGTAACCTCAAACTTGAGCTACAAATTTCGTAGACAAATTTGCAAATATAAAGATTTCACGTACGTACCTTTTACTCCTTGCTGGTTTCTTTTGGAGAAGGACCAAATGTTGACGTGGTTACAATACCTGTTGACGATGATTATGGTTCGTTGGCAGGTGACGACGGTGGCGTCAAAGGGAGCTTCCTTCCTTCTTTTTTTTAATACGAGAAAGAAAACACTTTAATTGGTTTTCGTAAATTAAAAGTTTTATTTTTTTTTATTTCCAATTTCTTTTGCTATTCTTGCTTATTCTTTCTCTTCTTTTTTTCTTCACTTATTTTTTCATAACTTTACAACTATCTTATAATTTACAATAGTGGTCTTCATCTAACTTTAATAATCTTATAATTTGCAACTTTTCCTGTTTTTCTTTAACTTTACGTTTACACAGATTCTATAATTTTGCATTTATTCGTATTACTTTTCTGTTCACTCTTTGTTTTTCCTTTCAAAATTCTGTTTAGGTTATAGATTTTGTTTTATACACTCTTTTTTTCTTCGATGGTTGCCCGTTGCTGTGGAAAGATCACGAAAGATTAACAACTTTTTATGAGAAACCAACGATTCAGCAATCGAAAGTACCCATAAGAGTAGGTACCCATCGACGAGTACTCTCGCCATTACTCGGCCGGCGGCGTTTTCATGCCGTCGTACTCATCGATGAGGACCCCCATGAGCACTCGATGAGGACTTCGACCGGCGGCGTTTCCATGCCGGTGCAAACACGCTCTCTACTGCTCTCATGTTGTTTTGAAATTTCACAGCCTGCAAAAAATTTTAATAAGAACAAAATAACGAACCGATAACAGTAAATGAATAGCGCTTTGGTTAAAATTTAAATCAGTGACGAGTTGATGAAGTCGACGTACATTATAATGTACGCCACTCGCCAAAGGGTTAAAGAACACATAACACTACTTGCAGGCAAGCCGACGATATTGTTATATAAAAAATAAAATTAAAAATATTTTTCGTATCTATTTACATATATATAAAATTTTTTATATATAAATAGAATAATATATTCCTATATATACAATTTGCAATAAAGCAAATATTGATATATTATTATATCAGTATAATTAAATAAATAAAAGATAAAAAATATACAGAAAAAATATACTCTTTTTTACTCGGGTTATTAAACAATTTGATTAATTTATTTAATTATTTATTTTATAATTATTACTGGTATTAATAGATGGATACAAAATAAAGCATTATAATCTTCATTTTTGCTTTAAAATATTAAATTTGGAAAACTATTTAATTACAATATAATAAAAAATGTTTTAATTTCCCGAGTAAAAATAGTTATAGTCAAGTGTGACACTATATCTTTGCGTGTATAATTATGTATAGCTTTTAGTTTTTCAAAAATTTCTTATATGGCCAAGTAAAAAAAATTAATATTTGGCAATATCAAATTGTATTAAATTCTATATAAATTAAATATACGACGAGATGCAATTTGATACGAAAAATGAGAACATATAATTGTATCTAAAATACATCAAATTGTATCGAATTCGATACAAGTGTATCGAATTAAATCTAATTCGATGCGATTGTGTACAATGTAGTACAAATTGATGTATATTAGATACAATTTCATCCGAATTTTGTTCCCATAGAAAATTGTGTGTATTATATATAATTATATTGAATTAGTTATAATTCGATGTTATTGGATAAAAGTTTATACAACAAATTGCCATTTTTCGCAAAAATTTTTATAAAATTATACGTAATTTCATAAAATTGTGAAAAGGCTTTTATGGAGGCCTTACATTCAATAGGGGCCATATGCGGTTTTCAGTAAAATTAATTTTTGATTTCAAACATTCAATTGTATAGCCTTAATATAAGGTATTAATTTAGTGCTGGAAAAATTATTCTAAAGCCTCAAGAAAAAGATATTTCAGAGACCTTTCTTTTGGTGTTCATGTTTTACTTATCGGATATGTACTTCCGAACTCACTTGAGGTTTAAATTTCAGCCTTAGAGACCCACTCGAAAGATGTGGCCTACACTCTAAAAAGTGCATTTAAAATTACTGTTATAAATAAACTAAGTTTTCATGTAAAATTGTATAAAATGCGTAACTTAAGACACAAAGTGTGTACAAAATTTATTTAGACATTTTTGTCTACATAAAAACACAAAAATTTAGTATTTTGCCTGTTTGTATACATGTTGATAAGTTTATAAACATTAACTCTTTATAATTACACACATTTAGGCATAATGTTCTTACTATGTAGACATAAAATGTGCAATTCTAAATACTTCATTAGTGAATGAAAAAATGTCAAAAAATTAAAATAAAACATAACTGAAAACAATAAAATATCAATCAGCGCATTTACCTCGAATTTCATTCGAAATATAAATTAATTTATTAAGATATATTATCTAAAGGAAAAATGGCCTAGTTTTTAGTGCAAAAAATTAAAAATTTCGAACTAAAAGTAAGTAGATTAAGAATTTTAGAGAACACAGGGATTATTTTATATAACCGTATTAAATTATTTGCAGACGACCCCAAATCTGGAAGAGCAAGTGGCAGTCAAAAATGAAAACTACAAATAAAAGTGAATTTTCTTCAATATAAGGAATATTGTATGTTTTAAGTATCCTCTTTTGATGCATTTGGAAATGAAATTTAAAAATACTGTATTACATATTCAAGATTTCGGCTTTCCCCTACTAAAAAATCCTTAGATTCCAAAGACTGCTTCTAGGGAAAAATCTTCAGATTCCTAGCAGTTTTACCTTCAAAAAAAGCTAAGATTCTAATAACTTTTTCTTAAACAACAAACTCAGATATTAAGGATTTCATCCTATTTAGAAATTCTTAGACTATTATGTAGAACTTTTTCTTATAGAAAACATTCAGACTCTAAGAACTTTTTTTGTGTAAAAAAATTTTGGATTTTAAATCCTAATATTCTTAAGATTTTTTTCAATACAAAAGCACTCATTTAGTTAGAATGATTCTCAGAATATGAGACTTGATACTATTTAGTAACAATAAGACTTTTAAAACGTTTTCCTATACAAAAAGTTCTCAGATTCTCTTGATTTTTTTATACAACAACCTTCAGATAAAACGTAGGTTTTTCGTGTGGGATTTTTCCCGAAAACTTTCTGCCGAAACAAAATACTATTCTATTTTAATTTAAAAAAACCGCCAGATTTAGAGGTCTTTTTGTATAGACAAGCTCTATAGAGAAGCTCTTACAATTTGAGGAATTTTTCTAAAGAAGACCCTTTGATTCTGATGACTAATTTTATAAAACACTTTAAATTCACCTCAGATTCTTAGCACTTCTTCCCATAGAAAAACATTTATTCCTGATCAAGGTGCGTTAATGGGAACACACAAATTTTTCTTCTGTAGAAACGCCCCGATATCCTGAGAATTTAATTCTAGTGACAACCCTCATATTGTGTGCATTTCTTCTATGGATAACCACAAGAATATGAATAACAAATATGAAAAATTGTCTGTACGGGAAGACCTTTAGATCCACAGAAATTTTTCAAATAGAAAAATCTTTAAGAAAACTTTTGTAGCGGGACGTTTTTAAATAAAAATTTGGTTACAACAAATAGTTATAATATAATTCAAGTATCTTATACTTTTTCTATGGAAAAATTATAATATCGTTATTTTCGTCTTTATTTCAGTCTTTAGAATTTAAGATTTTTACAGTAAAAATTCGCCAAATCCAATTTTTTAGACAGAATACTCCTCAAAAAGTTATTGGTTTTCCACAAGCAAAACACTTGATTTTTATTCATCTTTGTGTACACTCTAAAAAATGCTTGTAAAAATACCCCTTTAAGTGTGTAAATTTTCATTTAAAAATACGCAAAATGCATAAATGTATGCATAAAATGTGTGATATATTTATTTAAGCATTTTATCTAGAATATTATACACAAAATATAATACTTTTTCTGTTGATAAACATGTTTTAAAATTCTACGCATTATTTTAAAAAAATTACACATTTAATTTAGTAACTAAAAAATATGTATACAGTTTTTAGGCATATAGTGTGTAATTTGAATTTTTGAAATACATAGAAACATTTTTTGTCAAATAAAAAATCGAAAATTTTAAATAACAAAACAAATTTTTTGGCAGACGAAATTTTAGCGAATTTTACCATATAAAATAGCAGGGTTAGTATTTATTTTTTTGCAATATTATAAATGATATTATTAATTTTAATTTTTAGGATTTAAATCAAAATAAATGAATTAACGAAGATAAGTTCCTGGGGAAAAGAAGACACAATACAAAAACGTATTTATCTTGAGTTTCCTGTTTGGCTTTGGAGTAAAGGACTTTATGCACATAAAAAGCTGTTATTTTGGTGATATGTAGTTAAGTACCACCAAATTTTGCTAAGTTAACTTATAATCCAACTGAAAGTCTCCTGCTGATATTATATTACTGTATGAGCTGCAGATTAACTTTAAATTTGGTACACAAAGCGAATTTTAGGCAAATTAAATTAATTAATTTTTGCTAAAATTTGTATAGTTAGACAGTGTCATTCCGCTTGCACTAAATAAATAAAATATTGGCCATTCATTAACTCATGGTCTACACAATCTGTGGATATATCGGTCGCAATCCCAAAATAGTGTGCCATAGTACTGAACAGTTTGGTATGACTAGCTTGCAAAAAATGCTTCTTGTAGGGGCTCTGTATATGTGTATGTAATGCTTAATATATCGCTCTTGCTTGCTCCTCCATTCGATTTCTTTTTCCGTAACTTTTCCGCGTAAAGCACTCTTGTATAACCGGATTGACAGAAAGAGACCTCATTTTTTGACAAATTTAATTAATAATTAAGCACTAAATATTCTGCCAAAATATGCAGTATATTTGATTAGCCGGCAGTTTCACAAAATAAGTTGCAAAAAGCGAACAGGAAGATTTATATCAACTGTGCATTTTTAGTATAAAGACTTGCATTTGTATTTATTAATTGTAATTATTTATATTAATAAAATATTCAATTAACATAAAAACTACCATATTTTATATGCATTTTTCTGAACACTCAAACCGTAGGTTTATGCAAAAACAAAAGTTTTTTGGACACAATAAACTTGAATTTAAACAATACCATAATGTTGCTAAACCTTTTTGATACAATTAAATACGTACGTTTAGACACATTGTGTTCATAATTTTAAACACATTGTGTCTACGTATTTGAATTTTAAACATAATGTCTATTTTTACCGTATTTAATGTAGGTATCAAGTTACCTCCTTTAAATAGAGTAAATTTCAACAAATATTTATTAGAGTGTAAGATATAATTTTCTATTGTAATTGTAATATTTCCTTTTTACGCGAATTAATTTCATTAATAAATAATTTATGTTGTGAAAATGCATTTTGATTTATTTTAAGCAAAAATAAGGTATATAGTATTTAATGAAATTAAAAATAACTTTCATTTATATGTACGCATTAAAAAGCTTACTTCTAAACATCTTAAATTTCGGTTCATGCATAAAATATAGAATTTTTAGGCAAATACAATTTAAACTTAAACAAAATTCAATTGTTGCTAAGTCTTTTTGATACAATTAAAAACATACTTTTACACACATTGGGTCATATGAATAAAACTTAGCAATTACTTCGAAGTAATTACTTTGGGCTTAGGAATGGCTTTTAACTCCAAATTTACCAATTGGCTAATAGAATAGCATGAAACGTAAACGAAAATTAAAAAATTAAATTTCTAGTCTACTCCGAAGCAGACTAGATTTGTGAAGTAATTGCTTAAAAAACCCTGTATTTCCCCCTATTAGTAATATCTATTTTTTATTCATATGAGCCATTGTCTATTATTTTTAACACAATCTGTCTAAATATTTTGATTTTAAACATTGTGCCTATTTTTGCCCAATTTATAGTAGGTATCAAGTTACCTCCTTTTAATAGAGTAGATTTCAACAAAAAATTATTAGAGTGTACATAAAAGATCATATTTTTGAAATTAGCTCAAAAAGTACATTTTTCAAAAAAAATCTGGGCTATGCCGGTAAACTGCTCTTGCTCCATAAAATTTTGCTAATGAATTAAATCAAAAATACCGGGAATTTTTTGCCAACTAAAAATTGTTTAATTGAAGGTTAAAGTTTAACATAAATATTAAAAGGAAATGTTAATAGTAGTAGTAGTAAGTAGTATTCTTTATTTTCATAATTTTAAGCAATATATATATTATTTTACATGTTCTGAAGTATTCACTAATATAAAATTTTAAATTATAAATTATAAAAATAAATTATAAATATTTTGTTGAAATAATGTCGCCAGCCGATAATCTATTATTGATATTATAAAAATAGCAAATTAGTTACATACATACATGTATAATAATTACATTCAAATATTAACTGATTTCTGTAGTTTACGCAATATTTTATATATTGAATTAAAATTTTCCAATTTTTTACAGTACCACTAAGTATGTTTACAATTTCAGCCTCATCTAGAAAACCCTTTCCGAAGTAAATAATTCTTATATCTTTAAACACGGGACACTGGCCCATAAAATGTACAATATTCTCTATTTCTCTCATGTTGCAAAGGGAGCATATTCTGGTTGCATTCGTATGAAATCTATTCCCATTGAGCTGTATTAAATCGCTTCTAATTTTGAATATCCACATTAACTCTTCTTGGCTATAACCGTCTACCATATAACTTTGATTTGCCGTCGGGTCCAGTTGTTTATATATTCTGTTTGTACTTGATTTTCTTTGCAAGAACTGCTCATATTATTTATCTCTTAGCGATTGAAGAATAGCTGTATTTTCGCCCCAAGCCATCAACGTTGACTCCATACAAATTTTCAACTTATATCGTTAAGTTTCAACTTGTAAATTTATCAAAGTTAAATTTCAACGTCCATAAAAAGTGCTGACAAGTTCATGTGTTTTTGAAAAAATAAAAATTTTTTTCTTTTAATGTCAAATAAAATATATGTATTTTGTAAATCTGTCAAACGAAAATAATTGAAATGTCTGTTGAAAAAAGGTAAAAAATTTAATTTTTATGAAAAAAATATTTTTTCATTATTTTAAAATAAATATTTATTTTAGCAAAAGGAAAGTGTGGACTCGAGAAGAAACTCTAGGTTTCTTAAAGTGTTATACCGCAAGAAAAGATGAGTTTAACCATATAAGGAAAAAGAAACATGCTTATCAAAATGTTCTGGAAGACATGTTGTCGGAAAATTTAACCGTAAGTTAAAAGTAAAGTATGTGACCAATTATTTTAATTCAAAGATTTGAATTTTCTTTTAAGGACTCTTCCACCACCATAAGTGCTCTAGAGAGCAGAATGCGCACATTGCTAATAGCGTACAAAACCGCAAAAGACAACTCTCGTCAAACTGGAGCTTCGCCTTGTTTACCTCCTTTTTTTGATGAGATGGAGGAGCTTTTTGGAGATAGCCCTATCATATGTAACTCCCACACTCTTCAATTGGGTCAAGGACCAACTCAGCCCTTGATAATTAAAAATGAATATATAGAGCCCATTGTACAAAAAAAGAGGAAGATTTGCTATAAGGAGGAATACTACCAAAAGAAGCTAGAGATAAAACGAAATCATTTGGAAGAAAAGGCAAAGAGGAAGGATGAGTTTTTGAAAGGAATAGAAAATACTTTAAAAGATCAAATGGATAAACAACTTGATGTGGAAAATAAGAAAATTAAACTGCTTGAAGCATTTCTTAATAAAAATGTATAAATTCCAATACGTACATCCTTTAAGTTTTTGAAGATTTAATGCTTAAAGAATCTAAACATAAAGTCTGTGTTTTTTCTTTACAAAAGCTTCCATAAATATTAGACCACCTTGTCAAAAAACATTTAGAGAAATATCCTCCCCAGAATTGTACATACGTGGGAACATCATGCCCCGTATTCGTAATACCCTATACGCTAGGTAACTAGCTGTTAGATTTCCCTTATGGAATTTGTTAATAAAAAGATAGCATCTAGTTAGTAGAAAAAAGTGTATTTAAAAGGCATTGGTAGGTCTTATTTTGCAAAAACAAATGTTTATTAGAAAACCTTATTTTCAAAAATCAATACAAAATTTATAAAGCAAAATTGAGTATAAGGCTATTAATTAAACCAGAGACCATAAATGTTATGATTTGTTTCTAAAGAAATCAATATAAATACTTAATAACTATTTTTGACGATTAACGAATGGGGTTGCATTGAACTACATTTTTAAAAAAATGTTATGGTTCTATAATCAAAATCAATTTTATAAACGAATTTGTTAATATGACTATTACCGTTTTTTTCTTCTACTGGAAAAAAAATTAAAATGTTAATTACTTTGTTTTGCATTTCACCTGACGAAATGTTATAAATTGATTTGTTTTAAAAAAATAAGAAACAAATTTAAAAAAGCTTCTAATGAATTTTTAATTTCGATCTTCGTTTAGTGTTAGTACAAGGTATATTAATTGGTCTATGGTGTTAGTAAAAGAACGTCAGCTTTGTTATGAGCCCTTTCGAAAATTAACAAACAATAGTTTTGTTTAGTTTAGGGTGTATTATTATATGACTGCATATTTTATTCACAAAAAAGAATAACAAAGTTCTTACAGCTAATTGATTAAGTATTACATCTAATTGATTAAGAGTATTACAGCTAATTGATTAAGAGTATTCATTATTCAAGGAAGAAAAAGACCTTACAACTTCTAAATTCATATCTAGTTAGTGATACTTAAACAACTTCCATGATGTATTTATAAGCTGTTAAATATTAATTAATTTTTATTCGTCAAAAATTGAAGCAAATCACTTGGACCTGACAACTTTTCTCAAAATAATTAAAGTTAAGTGATTAACCATAGTAATAAATGTTAAATTTATATGGAAATATCTGTAGTTAGATAGATTTGAAAAGAATTAATTTCATTCAAAATCACATATTTGGAAGTTGTGAAAAAGAACTGATTTAGAAGCGAAAAATCAGAACTTAATGATACTTTGGAATCAATGAAAAACTGATTCCTTAAGATCACTTTCACTTTTTTTGCTGGGTGTTAATGCATATGTATACATTATCTCCTAAATTCATAAACGCTTTGTAAAATTATAGGAGGTTTATTGAACAAATTTTGTATGAAAATGACGTTTTGTAAACCTGCTATAACTTTACAAAGCATTTATGAATTGAGGGGTATGTATACATATGTATATTAAGACATCCCTTAAAAATAGATTTGTCATTACAGCCCCCAGTTTTATTGGAAATGGTTCCAAATGGAAGAAATCGATTTTTTTTTTTGAAAACGTTAACCCGTGCCGAAGGTTGCCCGAAAATGGCCCATTTTGGAAAAAAGGTTTATTATTAAAAATTCCGAAAATTCGAAATTTCGAAAAAAATTACTTTTTATTTCATATATTCATTTAATATTCAGATATGGAATTTTGACTTCATCGGATATCATCAACCCCACTTTAGCCTGGAATCCAAAATGACCCACAAATTTGATAAAAATGTAAAAACGTGTTTTTTTTTAAATTATTTTTAAAGATTTTTTAAAATGCCTAATTTAGAGATGTCGATTGCTATTTGTACCACATAATAGGTCTGTTCGACGTCGTTACCGCGGGAACCCAATTTACCCGAAACAACAACAATTTACACACAATTTTGACAATTGGGTACCCGCGGTAACGTACGTGGAACAGAGCTAATAGTTGATGTTAAAGAAAAAAAAAATAAATTGAAAAAATTATATTTGGAGTTTGTGTTTGGAGCGACTGCTTTCCAGGACATTTTACGAAAATTGCTTATTTTGTCAAAAATTGAACAAAATTTGATTGTTTTTATCAAAGTTTACATAGTTTTCCAAAAAATAATACTTACATGGGGTTACTAGAATACGTTCGTTGTAACACGAATGAGTGACTACATGAATTTTGTTTTTGTATTGCATGTATTTTGTTCTTGTATTTTCGTTCTAGTGGAGCATCATCTAGAAACACCACTTTAGATTTTGTTAGACTATAACTTGTATAAAAAATCTTTAACCCTTGGTGGCCTGGGGACAAAAATACCCATTTTAGTTGTGGAATCTTATCAGATTTTAATTAAAAATTTTGTTTATTATGCATTTATTGTTTTCTATTTGGAAAGACGTTATTCTGTAAATTTCCAAGTGGGTATTTTTTGTCGTAAAGTGAATATATTAAACCTATATGGATCAAGTTACACAAAATAATAATTTTTATCAAGTGGGAAAATTTTTTTTGGTCCATTTGAAGTGGTATTTTTCCGAAAATTATGAAAGGTTTTCGTAAAATGTCCTGGAAAGCAGTCGCTCCAAACACAAACTCAAATTATCATTTTTGCAATTTTTTTTCTCTTTAATATCAACTGTTATGTGGTACAAATAGCAATCGATTTCTCCAAATTAGGCATTTTAAAAAATCTTCAAAATTAATTTAAAAAAAAACACGATTTTGCATTTTTATCAAATTTGTACGTCATTTTGGAGTGAAGTCAAAATTCCACATCTGAATCATTTTGAATATATTAAATGAATAAATGAAATAAATATTTTTTTTTCGAAATTTTTTAGGAATTTTTAATAACACACCTTTAACGTTTTAAAAAATCGATTTCTTCCATTTGGGACCATTCCCAATAAAACTAAGGCGTTTAATGAACGAAAATTGACAAATCTGATGAATCTGAACAACTAAAATTTCAAACTTCCTTGCATCTCTAGTAAAATGTCCTTTAAAACCACCATCATGATTATACTCAAGCGTAGGACGATTTTGTAGGACAATATATAGAAAAAATTCAAGTTAAATTATATTATTATCCTGTAAGTATAAAAACAATACATCACGTCTACTTTGACTATTAGGGTGTTCATATATATTGTCCTGATCTTCAATTTCTTCTGGATCTTCTGTAAGTTCAGGTTCATCAATTAAGTCGTCCATTGTAATACATATAGTATGCAATATACAAGCACTTAAAACAATATTTGTTATACTGCTTAAGCTTGTCTGCTCAGAAAACTTTAAAATACGACGAAATCGGGTTTTCAATGTACCAAATGCATTTTCTACGACAATACGTGTGGATGAATGAATCTTGTTAAAACGTTTCTGTGTTTCGGATAGGTTACCATAATCTTTAAATGGAGGTACTATCCACTTGTTTGCGGGATAGGCAGAGTCTCCTAGTAAAAAAGAACCATTCGGAAACAAATCATTAACGTTATGTTCAGCTTTGTTATACATGTTTGATCTTCTTAATACTCTGCTATCATGTAGGGAGCCTGGCTCACCAACTGTTACATCAATAAAACGTTTGTCGGCATCTACAACACCTTGTATTATAATACTAAAATCTTGTTTACGATCATAGTAACATGATTTATTGGCCCTAGGGGCATTGATTTTTACATGGGTGCAGTCTATTGCACCAATTATGTTTGGTATTCCTTTTTTTTGTAAAAATTTTAATTTGATACTTTCGGCTTCAGAATCATGTGGCCATTTTATAAATTCATGTCCCAATGAAATCAAAAAACCGGTTACTCTCTGTATGGCTTTCCAAGCCATCGATCTACATACTCCAAATAACACTGCTAGCTGCCTAAAAGTTATGGTATTACTTATATACCATATGTACATGTAAACATGGTTTTTCGGTTCTAATACACCATTGACATCTTTTGGAAAATATGATGATGTCTTGAAACGATCTAACAAAAGAAAACAGATAAATACATTTAATACTTTGTCTAAAGTGCAGTTTATGGGTATAACTCCGATCACTGTAAAATTTGTTCATATGTAGACATTTTTATTATGTGTGCAAAAATAATTTTTTGTCGGCCACGCCCTCTTTCGAGTGGGCCTGGCTTTGAAATTGAAAATCCATCTGGAAGTACTTATCCCGGAGTTTTACACATAAATAAATAAATATTTCCAGGAGTAGCCCGATTAATAGCTCAAAAAAATTTTTTTTGGATACCCTAATGGTTATGTTGAATTTTAGATAGACTTTTTACAAAAAAGTCACGAAAAAATTTAAAATCTTCAACTGGCCTACAATAGATTAATGTATTGGGTCATAATGGACCTAAAAAAAAGATATTTTAGACACATTTCTTTTAGTGTTCATGTTTTGCTGATCGTATAAATACTTCCGAACGTATTTGATTTGAGTTTTAATTTTTTACTTCACAACCCCGCTCACTGGAAGGAGACGTGGACGATAAAAAAATTTAATATTTTTGAAATCACTTCCAAAAGTACTACATTGTAAATAAAACAAAAAATCGGTTCAATGCCCGTAATTTGCACTATCTCCAATACCTTTCCAAAATCAATGTTACTTACCTATTAAATAAAACACTGTCGGTTTCTTTAGCCTCATATGTTCCTTGAACTCCTTGTCGCTATATTCATCTATTTCATGAACAAAACAACGCTTAAGTCTTTTGTTGTCGTCTTCTTCAGATGAACTTGAGCTACAATCTGATGAAGACGAACTATCACTTGAGCTGGACACATTCGCCGCCAGTATTGTATTTTCAATATCCCTTCCATACGTTTCCACATCATGGAAAAATAAATTTGTAGCCATATTAATATTATTCATTTCTTTTTTTTTCTTTTTTCAAACACAAAATTAATTAAATTCTTTTTTTTTTCACTCGGCACATAAAAACATTTTTTAAGTAAACAAAAGAAAACAAAAATAAGTAAACAAAAGAAATGTCAATTTGACACTCAAGCGAAGTGATGCCAAGTTAATTTTTTTAAACGGCGATCTGTTTTTGCCTCAACAGGTTGAATTTACCTATCAGTGTTGGAGCGAAAATACAGCTAATATTAATTCGATTTACACGCCATTGCTCCTTGTTCTGAATATTTACTGACCACTCGATGCCGTATTCTGCTCCTATGTTGTTTAACTTGTTAACCCAAAAGATTTGCTGACGTAATAGTTTTTTGGACAGTTGATGTGGCAATCTTTGTTCAGGATAGTCGAACAGAGTCCTGCAAACATATCTCAAGTGTAGATCTAGCATGAACACATGTCCATTTTCCATTCCGGTTTCTAGCATTAAAGCATAAGTTGGTGTAAAGTTTGGAAGTCGTAATATTTTCTTTGCAAAATAAATCTGTAACTTATCCACTTCTTCGAATAATGTGTATCCCCACACCTGTGCGGCATACGTTTGAACTGATCTACAAACAGATAGAAATAATTTCCACTTAGATTTAATAGATATTTCTTTTCTACTTAAAAAGTTCTGCCATGTACAATTAATACAATTTTTAGCTACCTTATTCCTGTTTTCTATATGATTGAATACCATTTTCGGTGTGAGTGTGACTCCTAGATACTCTGAAGTAACTCTTATCGCTTCATTGTTAAATACCCATTTTTCGCTTTGTGCTAGTTTACCACCTTTTCTAAATACCATGATTTCGGATTTAGTTAAGTTTACCTCAACATTCCATAATTTACAGTAACTTTCTAATTTATAAATCATCTGTTACAATACCTGTGCGTCATCTGCTATAATCACAATATCGTCCTCATACATTAATAGACGTATATTCAGCTCATCTATGTATATTCCGCCTTCCAAATGTTCATGCAAATCATTCAAATGTATTGCAAATAATAATGGAGAGATCAAACAACCTTGTTTCACTCCAGACGTTGTAGAAAAACAGTCCGAAAGCTCCTGACCGGTCCAAACAGATGATTTCGTATTACTGTACACATTTTCAATGAAATTTACAGCCTTTGATGATAAACCAATTGTATGCAATTTATAAATCAATGCTTTCCGAGACACTTTGTCAAAGGCTGCCTTAAAATCTTTTAAAATTAAGATGTATTATAGATGTAAGGTTGTAAATGTTGTCTGCCGTTGAATAATTTTTTCGAAAACCAGCTTGATACTCGTTTAGAATTTTGTATTGTTCTACCCATGTAGATATTCTTTCTGTCAATAAGCGCATCATGACCTTTGCTATACAATTCATGAACGATATTCCTCGGTAAATGTTTGGTATTGTATCGTCACCTTTTTTAAATATTGGGTATATTATTCTCTGTATGAAGGACTCATCCACTTTGCCGCTATCATATAACATATTACTTGTCTTAGCAACTGCTTCTAGCAGATCATCTGGTGCGTTTTTTAAGAACTCATAAGGAACTCGGTCTACTCCGGGTGCTTTATTCCTCTTTGCCTTTGCCAGTAGCTCTTTGATTTCTTGTATTGTTATAAGCTTATCTAAATCGTGATCTGTTCGGTGTAAGTAAGCATAATGTACATCTAAAATGTTAATATTGTATATACAAGACAATAACAAATTTTTGAATTAATAGTACTGCATGACAAAATCCTGACTTTTAAAAATTAATAGAGCTCTCACCATCAATTCTATATAAAGCACTGCTCAAAATTATAGCGCACTTACTAACAGTAAATTGGTTCTTGAATACCTCGCCAACGTTCCAATTGAAAATTATAAATTTTTGAGTTTATAAACACAATTTGATTGGAAATTTAGAAATACTTCCTTTTTATCTAACCTTGAAGAAAAAACATTGGCAGTAAGGCTATGTAAGCTCCAAACGAGTGGTTCAAAATTATAGCGCACTTACAGAGAATATTAAAAAAAGCTTCAAAAATATCAAAATATTTTAGTATTTTGATTTAAATTAATTACTAAGCTTGTTTTTTAAGACATTAGCTACTTTTTACTGAAAATTTCACAAATTTGAGTTTTTTGGGAAAATACCAAACTGTTCGCAATTTTCAAATAGAAAAATATGCTTTTTGCTAAACTGATTTAGATTTATTTTTAAATTTCAGGATTTCATACTTTAGAAGTTATAGCTTCGGAATACTATCGCGATATTTAATTCAAAATCATCATCTAAAATAGTACAAAAATATTGGGAATCTGGTTCAAATTAATCTCTGCTATTAAAACTTTATAAAAAACACAATTGTAACATCATCTGAAATTCATATCAAAATCCGGTTACCACAACAGTATCATTCGATTGGCAACAAATTCGGTTGTAAGCACGAAACTGTTTTCTCTGTGTATAAATAAAAAAATAGATATTACTAATAGAGGGAAATGCAGGGTTTTTTAAGCAATTACTTCACAAATCTAGTCTGCTTAGGACTAGACTAGAAATTTAATTTTCGTTTACATTTCATGCTATTCTACCAGCCAATTGGTAAATTTGGAGTTAAAAGCCATTCCTAAGCCCAAAGTAATTACTTCGAAGTAATTGCTAAGTTTTATTCATATGACACTCCAGCAAAAATGTGGAAGCAGTAAACTTTTACCGCTTCTAAAAATGTATAGCTTCGTAAACAGCACTAACGAAAGGCCTAAGTTGATTAATTATTTACATCGCTTTTTGCTGTGCTTTTCAAAAAGGCATGAAATGAACAATACATTTTGATTGCTTAAATGTTTTTGCGGTTCTTTTATAAAAATTTTTTAAAATGCGGAAAAAAGTTATTTTAATGAAAATAAGGGGTTTTACTAAAAATAAGAGGCATTTTCTCTTCACGGAAAAATATGCAGGAATATTGTGCTTTTGAAAAGGCATGATTTTAAATACATAGTTGGAAAGCTTTATAATATGCACTTCCGAGAAGGCATGAATTATCGACATTTTTAAAGAAAAACAGGAGCACTAATTAAAAGCGGTGAATTCATGCCTTTTCGGATCTCGTAACAAGTGCTATCACGCGAGCTATCTCGAACAAAAATCAGGCATGATATCATCAATAATGCAATCGCTTCACTGCTCAACTTTCCCTGACAAAACTGCTTCCAAGCAAGCAGTAATTTCTGCTGGGCCATTATATCGAAACCGTGAAATCTCATATTTTACGCCAGATACATCACGATATTTCACATGAAATTTAATAACAAATCTAGTAGTATATGAACCGTGAAGATGATCTGATATCAAATTAATAAAAATCAGTTTAGAAAACTTTTTAAAATGTTTAATTTTGCGAAAAAGGTTATTTTTCTATTTGGAAATTAAGAACAGATTGGTATTTTCTCAAAATTTTAAAACAAATTTGTGAAATTTTTGGTAAAAAGTAGCTAACATCTTAAAAAACAAGCATAGTAATTAATTTAAACCAAAATACTAAAATATTTCCCAATATATAGCCTTTTTTAATATTCTCTGTAAGTGCGTTATAATTTTAAACCAATCGTTTAGAGCTTACATATTATTAATTTTTTTTATTATAATTTTAATTTGTTCTATACGTTTATTTAAATTAGCCTTCTTGCCAAAAATCCTTTGTAAATTTACGCAGTTTAATTAAATCATCATCGTTAACTGTAGGCTTTGTACGCAACAATAATTTTAACATATCACGTATTGAAACAGGTTGTTCGAATAGTTTGTAACCTGGCACATCCATCCAATACATTTCTGTAGTTCCATCATCACCAGGAGAACATGGTACTAATAAATCCTCGCATATCACATCTTTATAAAGTGGCGATGGATCTGTCACTTTTTTAAAATATGTAGCAGTTTGTACTTCACGTACTGGTTCCATAAGAGCATCTCGGACAACAATTGACATATCTTTACCAACCAATTTCTTTAAATTTTCTTCCGTCAATACATGCGTTGTATTGTCCAAATGTATCTTAAACATAACCAAATGAGCATGTGCTTCTGGGAGGGTATATAAATACGCTTTTCAAAACGACGACGAATAGCCGAATCCAAAACCCAATGTACTTATATTCGTAGCACCCAATAATAAAATCCCATCGGTATCACAATTTCGTCAATGAAAATATCCGATGGTTTATGTTGGCGAGCCAATTCAAAAAGATTCTTTACTAATTTCTCAGATTCACCCAACCATTTAGACATGAGAACTGAACTGGAAACGGAGAAGAAAGTGGAATTAATAGCTTCGGTGGCCACAGCTTTGGCTAAATATGATTTACCGGTACCAGGAGGACCGAAAAGTAAAATTGCCTTCCTTGGCAGCATCTAAACCAGCAACATCTGACCTTTTTACTTTTGGTTTTTCAATAACAATGGCCCCCTCAGGTTTACTTCGTAATTTTTTCTCTTGCGGATCTTCACCATCTGAGTCACTATCACTTTTTCATCTTTGTCGTATTTGGAACTAGATTCACCTTCCTTGACTGGCTTGTTACACTTTTTCAAATATTCCTTAAGTTTTTCGGCACGATCTAAATACTGCAAGCACTTGGATCTTATTGAATCTTTAGCTTTTTCTCCTTGAGCCTCATATTTAATGGCATGTAAAAATACCCACCACCATGTTCTTACAAACGTAATGCCTCAGCATAATTTTTATTGCGATCCTCTTCTGTAGCTTCTGAAGCCATTGCAAATACAAACTTGCTATTTATTTGATACTGCAAAATTATTAAGTTGCTTTTAGTTGCCACTAGACCAGGAAGGTTACCGCGTAACTCGATTCGAAAAAAAAATTTTCGAATTCGTAAATTTTGTACCTTTCGTAAAAAGAAAAGTTTTAGCAAGAATCTTACTTTTTGAATTTTTATGTGTAGTGTGTAAGATTTGGGATAAAATAAATTAAAAAGTATATTTTTTATACAGAATTATATTTTTAACAATATTTGCAAGATTTACGAATTCGAAATTTTTTTTCCAATCGAGTTACGCGGTTACACCCCAGTGATGTAAGCCATCCAATTTTCGCCGGTCAGTCGATCAGGCGCCGATCATTATCGGCTGCAAACGGCTAACCGGCTGAAGCTGGTGGGAATATGGGAATTTTTTTATGAGTTTAAAATTTGGCTTTTTGTGCACAAAATACTTTAATTTCATATTTCTTAAACACAAAAAATGCATAGATAGATACTTATTTTTAATTGAGGTTTGGAAGTTAGTGAATTTCGAGTTACTGATTCTTAATACGGTTTCAAAATTATTCTACCGTAATTTGAAGAATCTCGCGATTGAAACCCATGTTAAGCATTTAATTCTGCAGTACTCACAAGGAAGCTATACCGATTTGTTCCCAAGTTGTCAAATTTACGATATATGTTAATTTACTACTTAAAGTAGTACGAACTGTGAATTCCATAATCTTATGTAAATTTGAATTCAATACAACAATTTCATATACAAATGTGCTATTCGCCAACATTTTTTTTTTCAAAACAGATAGTATTGGACATGCTTGGACGTTCGTCTTCAAAAAACTTTTAATTTGATACCCTATTTGTCTAAGTTTTGTTTTTTTGTAAATATAAGAAACAAACTCTTAAGGCAAACATACACGTTCAATATCAATGGATCAATGTTTTTAAAATCAACCAATCAGCACAAAGTATTTAAAAATAAAATGTTCTGAGTGGTTGATTTTTGAAAAATTGATCAATAATATTGAACGTGTATGCCCTACTTTAAAATCGAAAAAATTTATATTTGACTACACTTCTTAACCCCTAAACGTGGGATTGGGCTGCTGAAAACAATACGTTTCTTTCATTTTTTCTCCTCTATCACAAATCCAAATTTCATTAAAATCGGAGGGAACCCACCGTATTTTTTATATCTTTACTAATGAGGAGTTTCTTTTTTCCATATATGTTCCACTTATATATGTTCCAGGAGCAAAACTAACATAAACTAACTATAAAAATACATAGATGGGGAAGTGTACGACCTCGAGTCATTCTTGTGTACAAAATTTAAGCTTTTTCATGTTAATTCCGAAATCTTAACTCCGGATCTTATATAATTATATATAAAATTACTTAGAAAATATTGTTGATGACACTACACATAATTATATGTGTCTTTTTAATGGACCAGATATAATGATATCTGAATTTAATTTAAAAACATTCAGGAAATGTGACCTCATATATTTGTATATAGTTTTATATGGAGCAAGATGTGACTTTATCAAAAATTATAAAAAAAATATTTTCAATATTGGCTCACATGTAGTTATACGTATATATATCTACAGGCTCCGCCAAATAACTTTTTTTTTTTTGAAAATGCTATAAATAAAAAACTACTGAATATTTTCTCAAATTTCTTTTTTTATTTGAAAGTACAATCCTTCCGGTTAATAATGGAAAATAATTTCATTCATCTGGCTGCCTCGGCTGGCCATGCAGTAGCCTACACGATCGGCCCAATTTTTAAGCACATTATCGATTGTGTCCAGCTGTATTTCACCAATGGCTTCACGAATATTGTCCTTTAAAGCGTCAATTGTCTCTGGCTTGTCGGGGTAACACTTATCTTTGACGGCACCCCACAAATAATAGTCCAACGGTGTCAAATCGCAGCTCCGAGGTGGCCAAACGACATCAGCTCTGCGGCTGATAATGCGATCTTCAAAAACAGGGCGCAAAACATCGAGTGTAGCTTCGGCTGTGTGGCACGTAGCGCCGTCCTGTTGAAACCAAATGTTGTTAATATCCTCCTCCTCAATTTTTGTGAACAAAAATTCGTTCAACATGGCCCGATAACGATCGCAATTGACTTCGCACACATTCTGCAACATTACCATGATTTTCAAAGTAATGTCGCAATATTTCCCAGCGTTGTTCAAGCGTATACACAACCATATTCGTTCATCGGAAGGATAAAACTAATTATCTGTCAAATCAGACATGAGCTAAGTGTTACCATTCACGAAATAAGCACTAGTTGAAAAAAAAACGTTAGATGGCGGACCCTGTATATGTTAATTTATGTTGAATTATAAATGAACTCATATATTAATCTATATTGCTCATATAGTTATATACAATTAGGTGTATTAAGTACAATTATATGTAGGACGATATGAAATAATATATTACTATATATGCCTCCATATCAAATTTTTTGAACCAACGCAAAGCTATATATAAGTATATATGCTTTCACATGTACGTTTACATGGCTATATATATGTATACATTGAAACATATAATTGTATTAAATCATTTTAAATAATATCGAAATATATATAAACTTTTTTACTTGGGTGATGCCATATATAGATCAGTATAAATATATATGTCCCCATATGTATTAATATGAATAAAATCTAGTTACATATGCTATGACAATTTTAATACAGCGTCATATATAATTCAAAATGGCTTTATCGGAAAACATATAAAGTTTTACATATCTCAATGTTAAATTGTTCTTCTAAATTGTTTTAGATATGTTTAAGTATAGCGCAATATAAAAAAAAATTCTATGTTTTTTTAGATATCCTAAATTCTTTGTAAACCTTGTATAAATACAAGCCATATTTTTTATGTATGGAAATTGACATTAAACTCATAAACATACCAGGTTTACACAGTTTACGGGTAGAATACAAATTTATATGAGAAGGCTTAAAATGCTTGCCCTACTAAAAAAAATTATATGTCTTTTGGTATTATATATAATAATATCTGAAAAATGAGAACATCTAATTGTATCAAATTACATCGTATTATGATCATATTATATCTAATTTGACGTAGCAAATATAATATAATCATCATATGCATATATATCGGTCTATATATAATTGGATATTGTAATATGTTCCGCGATATATTGTGCAATATATAACAAGATATAGTTATATATTTAAGACATAATTTCGTAAAATTTTATATAATTATATCTTGGTATATATGTATGTTCCAATATATAATTATACAAAATTTTATATGATAATATATGACTATATCAAAACTTTTTTAATTGGGTGGTTACAACAATTTAAATTTTTATTTAAGTTTTGAGTTTTAACTTAAGGGCGTTATATTTCAGTACTTTTTAATAGTTTTTGTTTTGATCTTGAAATATGAAGCGTTATATAATTATGTATTTCTATATCAAATTAGATATAATTATATCGGGTCAAAATCCGGATAAGATTCTATATCAGATCTTATCCGATATAATTTTATCCACCATTTTTCGGAGCATAGTATATCTCCAATTATATTAAATAAGATATCATTACATATGGCATCATATTATTTTTTTTACCCGGGTTGTTACCATTCCAAACAAAGCATTGTCAGCCTGTCCTATTGTTATACTAATTCCTTTTCCAGGCGCCGCATTGGTCTTAATACCGTCCCGCATTGCTGTGTGAAAAAGTCGGCGTTTTAATGTATCAAAAGCACTTAAATTACCCGACTAAAAAAGTGTATATAAAATTATATGTGAATGGATATATTTGCAATATGTAACTGGCTATAATTTCATCCGAAAAATGGTCTTACTAAATTGTATCATATTGGATATAATTGTATTTACAAGGATACAAGTTATATCAAAGGATAAACTTATATCCGAATTTTGTCCCGATCAAATTGGATATAAGTTAATACAATACGATATGATTAAATTTAAATGATAAAAAAACTTTGAATTGGAGGGCAGCAGGATTTCGGGTCCTACACACTGAGGGTTGTGATGAAAATCGAAAACGAACAGTTTTTCAATCTAGAATAATTTGTTTCGCGAAAATCAAATTGGCTTCAAATTATTATTTATCGTTTTATTTGACGCCGGACATCTAAATTAGGAAATAAAAAATAATTGGTATTGTACAGATCGATCATCACATGCCTGACTGTCAGCCGAGGGCTACTGTTGATAATGAGTAACTATGAAAGACGTTAATGTATAAATCTGTTATTCTTTAAAAACTAGATAATTTTTTATTAAATATGGGAATTTTCTTTAAACTTAGAAATTTTTTTTTAAATATGTTAAGCTTTTTTTTTTATTTTAAATTAAATTTTAATGGGTAGCCCGGCAATGCACTTCTTTTTTGTTGGAGGCTCATAGTTCCCGATTTATGAAGCTGAAGATGATCTACAACAATATTCAATGGCTTATTTCTCCACTCAAAACTTATCGGACCAGAACAACATATATATATATATATACCTTTTCAATGATATGCAACATGCCTAGACTTATTAACCCATTACGAGCCGGGCCATGATTTTAAATGTTAATTTTTTTAAATTGGATTTTTTAAATTAAAAAAAACTTTTAGAAGTAAAAAAGCTCAGAAAATATTAATTTATGAAAAAATTGAGTAAATCAAATAAAAAATTGTTTTTGATCAAATATTACATCAATTTCGAATATATTAGTTAATCTCGAACTTAAGTCTGATATTAACTAATATATCGCCGGCTTGCCTGCAAGCTGTTAAAGAACACATAACACTACTTGCAGGCAAGCCGACGATATTGTTATATAAAAAATAAAATTTAAAATATTTTTCGTATCTATATATAAAATTTTTAACGGTTTTATCAATAATATATTCCTATATATACAATTTGCAATATGATTTAATATGATTACATATAGGGATGCCGAACGGGACTGGTTTTTACAAATCCCGGGATTCGGGATTTTGAAAATTGAAATCCCGGGATTTTTCGGGATCCCGGGATTTATCGGGATCCCGGGATTTTTCAGGGTTTCAGGGTTTCGGGATTTTCTTGTTTCATCATATTTTTAATTTTAAAAATAAATAGCTGAAATAAACCCTACAAATTAAAATAATTCATTACTTATTATTTCTTGTAGTATGAAAAAATAAACAAATTAAGCAGGACTCACAATGCTGGAGTACTCCACGCTGCGGAGTGTGTAAAATAGAGATAGAATGACATAAAAAATATGTAAGTGGAAAAAAGAAAGGAACAAAATCCACTCAGAGTGGAGTACTTCCGCATTGTGAATCTGGCTTTAAATAAAAACTACACTCATAGAAATAAGTATGTAAAAATAGCAGAAAAAGTTACTAAAAATTAGCAAAAAAGGTTTCACGATTAAAACTACTAAATTCAGCAGAACTTGTTTGCTAAATAATTGTTAAATTTCCGAAATATAAGAAATATACTTATGAGTTAAATTTAAGCAAATTACAATTTACCTCCGAAGAAACTTTTTAACCAAAAGTAGCTAAAACACTGCTATATATACAAATTTTTAGTTTTGTCTAAAATCAATTGAATGCAAATACAAACTACTCTGCTGAAATCATCAGAAATATTAAGTGAATATTAGTTGTTTTAAATCAACTAACGTAAAATATTAAGCACATACATCTGCTGATTTCAGAAAGGCAGATTGTTAGATTTTTCTAATTGAACAAAATTTTGCTGTTTTTAGTCGGCGAAATTATTTTACATGAAGTTATGATTTTAGCAAATCATCAATAAATTAAATAAAAACATGTCCGTTAAAAAATGAAATAAATCTGAATTACGATTTTCAAAAGTTTCACAGCCGAATAAAAGTTTTTAAATTATTAAGGTTTTTATTCAGATTTATTTAATCTATAATCTATTTTAATCTATTATTTATGAATGGAAAAAATTAATTCATTCGTAAAATTTAATAAGATATTAGATTTATCTGATTTAGGTCGAATATATCTGATTTAGGTCGAATGCCAAATAATGAAATCAGAAATCCCGGGATTATTTCAAGACCAATCCCGGGATTTTCGGGATCGGTATCCCTAATTACATATGAGAAAATTTCTAAAAAAATTTCTAATATATCATCATATAAAAACATATAAGGTCGCACACAATATTTTATATTATCATATATTTTAATATTAAAAAATATATGTTATATATACTCTTTTTTACTCGGGTACTGACTAAATCTTTAATTTTGCAATCATCGTCTTAATTAACCCTTTAGTGCATAGCGTCCCTTTAAAGGGGGATTTTTTTTTGCTCTGCGCAACGAAATTGTTAAAGAAAAATTCGAATTCAGGAGGCTATGAATTTTTATACACTCAAAATACTTACTAATACTTATTGTTACTTTAACAAATTTATTCCTATTTTTGTAATTTTTTGTTAAATTTATCAAATCTAAATTTAAGTAAAAAATTAGGAAAACCACAGTTTTATTTGTAATTATACTAAGTCGTAAACTTTGTTCAAATTAAGGTCTCGGGACCCTCCCCGGGCCTAGTCCTCACCATCTTAAGTCATATAAAAACACTCCAAAGGAGCAAACATTTTATCCGTTTTGCTCTAGCTCGCTTAGTTTTCGAGATATTGGCCATTTTATGAAGTGGAAAATTTTTATTCGAAATTCCCGAGGGTCAAAGGCCCCACCATGGTCCATTTTTGATAGAGAGAACCTCTTTTGCTGGGGTATTATATGGCTAGCGGTAGTCGAAATTTTCGTAAATTTTTCTCTATCTCTTAGTTTTTATAGTTTTTCTTCGGATACACTGGTGGCGCCATCTACCGGGTAATAACACAAACATGAAAATATTATATTTTAACAATAAATTTTGTAAAATTTAACGAATGGGTTCTTAAAAATTCGTTATAAATAGTTTGGAAAATTAACACTCAAAACTAGTCTAAGTACTCAGGATTTTTACTATAGTGTTAAATGTAGATAACTAAAATCTTTGTTTAAATCAGTATTTTAACTAAAAATTTGTTAAAAATTAGACAAATCGATTGAAACCCGTTTCACAGATTTTTCTACTGACATATTGTTTTAAGTGTATTTGTTTAGTTGAGTTTACAAATTTTCGTTGACCGATTCTGCGACACCGGGGATCAATGCAAAAACTATAAAAAAGTGTTCAAATAATGTTTAACTCTACTTATGTTATGTAATTCAAAAATTCCAGAACAGAATTTGAAAAAAAGTTGAGTTTGCAATGAGTTCTTGTGTAACCAAACAAAAAAAAACACACTGGTTCCTTCAGCCTTCATTTCACTTAAAGATTTGTATTTTTCTTTTTTTTATTGTATGGTGCGGCCCTTTATAATCTATGAAAAAACCACAATATGGCCCTTGCGGAAAAACCCATGCCCAAAACTTATATATATTCAAACTTATGATTTGCTACCTATACCAAATGTATTCTTGTTACCAAATTTCAGAAAAATCCGTCCATTCGTTTTCAAGTTGAGACGATGTCCTTTAAAGGTATCCTTATGGAATCCAGTGTGTCCTTGGACCAAAGTAAGGAATTTTTTGAATAGCTTAAGCTTTAGTCTTATTTTATGGTCATTATCAATTGTTTTAGTCAATTTTAATGTTTTTCAGATTTTTGAAAATTTTGGTTGTTTAAAATATTTAATTTTACGAAATTTTATCCTTGACACTATCGCTTTCAAACCGTGCATAGTATAGACAAAAATTCTTCACAAAAAATTTTATAAATTTTGTTTTCTGTTGAAAAAGCTTAACTTCTTATTATACAATACTCATTTGGCGTATTTCTGGTCAATTTAATATACCCCGCCTGGAGACGGGCTTGCCGGTTAGAGAGTTAAGACTAAACCGGATAAACTCAGTGGCGACCGCAGTGCTACGTTTTGCCGATAAAGCAGTTTTTGTATCTTCTCTATTTGTCACTGCCGAGAAATTAGAAAAGTTTCTAAATAAACAAGTGCTGTTTTTAAACAAAACGCCATAAGCATTTTTTAAAAATGTTAAGTCGTTTTCGCCACATTAAAGAACAAAATTTGACGGCACTGCCACTGTCCACTGGCACTTTCACTATGTGGTTTGGGCTTTATTCTCGCATTATTATTTTCGGTGGCACGACACGTGTTGTTGAATATTTTTAACAAATTTAAATTTTGATTAGAAGAGCAGAAAAAATATCAAATAATTACACATTCTCGATAATGCGGAACGTTTATTAATCACCTCAACAAAACAGCGTCCTAAAACTATTTTTTGTTTACACAAAGCGGTGGCAAAGCACTTTAACAAGTGGTACAAGTATTGGCAAAAAGTGCTTTCCCAATATGATAACATCATTAGACAAAAGGACCGGCTGTTCAAAAAGCGCAGGAAAAGCACTGGAAAAATTTTAGACGTTGGCAAAATCAATTAATAAGTGGTCTGGAAATATATTTTCAAAAATAAAATTTAAAAAAAGTTCATATGTATTTTTTTTTTTTGGTCCTGCCGTGATTTGAACCCAGGCCGTCAGATTGGCAGACGATTGCTCTACCCACTGAGCTAACGAGACATATAATATTTGATGGTTAAACACATAAATGAGTGATAATAGCTGGACAACTACTGGCTGTGCCAAAATGCTAGTACTGGCAAACAATTTTTTGAAACTAGTATGCCAGTGTTGGGAGGGCAAAAAAAAGTTGGTCTTGAAGGAGCTTTCCCACAAACAAAAAAATTGATTTTATAAAACAAAAAAATTTTAATTAAAAAAAAAATTAAAAAAAAATATTTTGCTTGTGTTATTATCAACTCACTCTACGAATGAGCGGAAACTCCCTTTTGAATAATTATATTAAGTATCTTGACAAACTGTACTAGTTATAAATAACCAAATGTATTTTTAAGTCTTATCGGTGGCATGTCCTAACGTCCAATGTCATAATGTCCATGGACGTTATGACACACCGATATGTGACATAACGTCCATGGACTTTATGACAATTTAGAAATGTCATAATGTCCATGGACATTATGCCACTATATTTGTGGATATTATGTCACTTGCCATGTGTCATAACGTCCAGACTTTTAAAAATAAAAAATAAATATATGACTATAGCTGTGTTTTCGACTTAACTATATCCGTTAACTTATAAAAGAGCTCAAAGTGCATAAAAACGAGTTTAAGACGAAAACTAACACATGACTTTTCGTATGCACGTTACCTTTCAACACGGATAATTATCAACGTTAAAAACTCAACGTTTATACATTTTCACATCTAAAGTAACTTATTCGCGTTACTTCCTAAAAACTTTTGCTAACGTACATTCTATTATAACGGAAAATTATGAACATAACCTGTTTAAAATTTTTTTATACTACAATCGGTTTAATGCAGAATTGCTTTTTTGTTTTTAATATTGTTTATTGAAATATATTGAAATTATTTTCTACAATCTGTCTACAATAAGGACAAAGCAAAGGTGAACCAGTTTTTTTAGATTTTATTGCTTGTATTCAGAAAATTTTTTTGAATTTTATTACAGTTTAATAATTCAATTAGCCTCTAATAAGACAAAAAGTTTTTTCTGAATAACCATGTATATATAAATGCTGGAAGCTGCTGAAAGGTGCGATCTGTAAAATAACAATGGAATTTTTTTTTTGTTCTTTATGAATAGTTGGAATAAATACCAATGTAAATAAAAATTATAAAATGTAAAGATAAATTCAAAATTTTATTACGGAAAAATTTTCTATTTATTATTATGTTTTGGTAATTCGTAAGTGAAATACCAAGAAAAAATGAGTGATGAAAACGAAATTCGAAGGGATAGGTAAGAGAAATCGGTGCCGATAATAAAAAATTAACTTAAGTCATCCATTGCTTCCCAAAATATTTCACGAAAATGTTGAGGTATTCTTGTCGATTTTTTAGAAAGTCCAGAATCTTTTTTTAAACTTAAAACCATTTATCCAATTTGTTCTAGGTTTGCCATGGGTAGGCTTAATATTTTTCTGTACCAATTTTGGTAGTCGTTGTTTTTTTCATTTCAGAGCTTAGAAGTAATGGAACCAACAAACTTTTAATGTTGCAGAAGGAAAGGCATGTTCTAGAGCTTTTCCTAAAGCTATTTCATAATCTGTATAAAATGCTAAAGCCTCGAATTGGAAGAAATTGGATTAAGAGTAAGAATTTGAAGTTTTTCAGGAATCTTCTCACAAACTCAAAATTATATTTCAAACTTTCCATTTTATTAATTTTTTTTGTTTACTTCTAGTCCTGCACTTTATGAAGACCACTTACATACTAAAATATTATCATTGAAACCTCAAATTTCTAACGGAAGTAAAAAATTCGCTTAGATTTTAAAATATTTGCTTTTTAATTATTGTGGACTTTATGGCACATCATAAGGTGTCACAATGTCGATGGACATTATAACATATTTTAAAGTGTCGTAACGTCCATAGACTTTATGACACTACATTTGTGGACGTTATTTCACATATCGGAGTGTCATAACATCCATGGACATTATGACATTGGACGTTATGACATCCCAAGTAAAAAAGTTTTGATATAGTCATATATTATCATATAAATAAAAAAAATATTGCACAATATATAGTGCAACATATTACAACATCCAATTATATATAGGCCTATATATAGTTAAATATACCTTATGTATGTATAATTGTATCGAATTATATACCATTATATCTACTTGGATATGATTATATTATATTTGATACATTCGGATGAGGACAAAATCCGGATAAAATTGTATCAAACCATATCTTATTCCATCAAATTAGATCTAATTGTATCAAATTAGATCTAATTGTATCAAATTAGATCTAATATGATCTAATTTGATATAATTAGATGTTCTCATTTTTCGGATATAATTATATATAATATCAAAAGGCATATAATTATTTTTATTAGGGATGCCACCGTCTTATCACATAAGAGAAAAACCCAAAATTAATAATATTGACCAAATGTATTTTTAAGTCTTATCACATAAGGGAAAAACCCATAATTAATAATAATAACCAAATGTATTTTAAGAAAAAGCCCATGATTAAGCAATATAATCTCTTGGTACCTTTCCTATGAAACAGATAAAAACTTATTCTGTGTTTAGGAAGAAACATCAGGTACCGATAAACGATCACCTACCTGTGTTTGTTTATCAGGATGTATATTATATTATCTGTATTGAAAATATTATAAATAGAGGAATAACTAAATTTAATAAACAGAACTTATTTTACCAGCAAAGAGACATCGTCTCATTTCTTTTCTTAAGCGAATATTAGGAAACGGTTAAATATTTTTATCAAAAAAGTAATACTGAAAAAGTTGAAAGTAACTTCTTTCAATTCATCCGTATTCAAAATTCTTGCAACCGGATTTGAACTCGGAACCTTCTGACTATAAACATTTTTTAACGAAGCGTCAGCATTTTTATAAAATCATTGGTCCACCAGTGAATTGATTTTTGTACGCCTGGTAGCACTGGATAACCACTGGTTGCAAACCTTGGCATATTACTCTAAGCCAATTCTTTGCCAGTGGTTTTTTTTATAAACCACCGAAATTTTTGTAAAACAAATACTGGTAAAACGCTCTTTACAAACGCTGGCAAAGCATCCCAAATGAGTGTTCTGCCAGTAGACCACCCGTGAAATATATGAGATTTTCAAAACAGCTTTTTTTGTTCGCTCCACCGGCAGTTTCCGATAAATTTGGCATAAAAACCAAAATATGTACAAAAATTGGATCTCTCGGGGGCACACAGGTCAGTCAGTTTGAAATTTTGACCATAAAAATTACCTAAAAACACTTCAAAGCTTTTTTGCGCCATAACTTCTAAATTTGACGTTTTTTGAAAATATACTCTATAGGCATTTTTTTTTAGAATAAGAAGACAAACACTTCCCTCATGCTATACTTCTACCCAGTGTAGAAACGGTAATGACATATCATTAGTTTTTGGAGTACCAGTAATGACACCCACTTACCTTCTGCATTATTTTAAAACTTATAATAATGAGTTACTGATAATGACTTATTTTTATCATTATTTCAAATAGCAAATAATTTTTTAGATTTTTTTGAAAATTTTTTGAAATCTATTTTTAGACTCAATATTTTTTAAACTGGTAAGGATATATGTAACCACATATTTTTTGATTTTTTGTATGTTGGCGAGTAAGCTTACTTGTGTGCAGGTCAATTATGTTTTTATCTATTCAATATTACATGTCGATATAGCTCAGATGGTAGAGCTGTTGACTGGCAATCTGTAGACCCAGGTTCGATTCCCGCACCAGCAAATTTTTTTTATTATATTATTATTTTTTTTTATATAATTTATTTTTTTGAAAATCTATTTTTAGACTCATTATTTTTTTCAGTACTGGTAAGCACATAGGTAACGATATATTTTTTGATTTTTCGTATGCTGGTGTGTAACGACAACTCATTATTTTTCGCGACATCGCCATATAAAGGTAATAAGAAATGTAATAACAAAAGTAACTAGTTACCATTACCAGGTATGTAGTTACATAACCAATGATTATGATGGTAATGATTTTCTACACTGGGTACCTAAGTATGATGTATAGTGAAGTAAAATTTCGAAAGAGCCAATTAAGATTGTTTTTCATTATTTTGTGTAGTAATTAGGGTTTGGGATTTCCCGGGCTTTTTTATTTCCCGGGAAACGGGAATAAAAAAATGTGATTCCCGGGAATCCCGATAAATATTGTTGAACAAATTTGTTAATGAAAACCATCTGTAATTTTTGTTAAAAAAAACACTATTTCAATACTAATGCAGTCTGTGTAGTGAGAATTCAAAGTAAAAAATATCAGAATGTTGAAAAATTAATTTTATATAAATTACTCTAAGCACTGCCAAATGAATTGCATGATTCCAGCAAAAAGCACCCACTACTGGACTGTCGGAAACAAACCGTTTAATCACATTTGGCCCATTAGATATGGTGGACACAATGTTATTTTTCAAAGACAAATAAAACTCTTCTATTCGGCTGAAGTGCACTTTATGGGGCACCCCTCAAAACAAAAAAAAAAAAATTATGACTCCCTCTGGAATTAAAAAATAAATTTTTTTTTTTATGTGGTGTTAAGGGGGCCGGGGCCTCGGGACCCGCTAGGTCCAAAAAACCGAAACACACTCAAAATGGTAAGTGCTCAAATTAAAGGAAATTTCTCCCGATTTCAAAAATACATTTGGTTTCATGATCCATAAAGTCTGGCTCCAACTAGATCAATTTAAGACCCCCCGGGAGTTTAAAATAGCCACTTAATGTACTTATTATAAAGTATGGGTACTCAAATAAACGGAAATTTTTATAAGAATTCAAGCATGACCGCAATGTACCAAAAAATGAAAAATTTTTCATATGCGGCGCTATGTTCCACAATACACAAAAAACCCACAAACATTCATATAATTTTAATTTTTTCCAAAAAAAAACACCAACTTTTACCAAAATAAAGCTTATGTACGCTACATATGTACCAAAAAATTTTCCGACTGCGACGCTGTGTCCCATGATATACAAAAGACCCCCTAAAATTCATAAAATTTCCACTTTTTCCTAAAAAAATCCAACACTATTATCACCAAAAAGTTTACGTACATAGCATTTTTTAACACCTAAATTGACAAAAATGCACACAGTCGGAATTCTGTTTTCGGGATCTTAAAACAAAATGCATATTTGGAATTGTCACACGTGCCAATTTGGGCGTGTTTCCGTTTTTCGGGCCTGGCGGGTGCCCTCTGGAATTAAAAAAAGAAATATTTTTTTTTTTTTGAGGGGTGCCCCATAAAGGGTACTTTTGCCGAATTTTTTTTTGTAAATTTACCGTTATATTGATAAAAATAATTTAGTAAATTTGTTTGCATGAAATTTGAAATTTGAAAAAATTAAGCAAATTAGTTTGGATAAGAGCCGAATTATTATAAAGCTTCGAGATGAAGGAAAACCTCTTAGGGAAGTTGGTGATTTTGTTGAATGTTCAAAGGCTACTATCCAAAAAATAATTAGAAAATATAACCAAACGAAAAGTTTTGAAAGTGAGCCTAGAAGTGGTCGACCACTGATAGTGACTCCTAGAGTACGTCAGATACTGGGTGAATTAAGAAAAAAATCATAGGACACTAATAGTGGAAATTGCTAATCACTTGAATCTAATGAATGACATTGCCTCAGTCTACCCAGAAACAGTTCGAAGTGTCCTAAGAAACAACGGTTTTCATAGTCGTGTACATAGAAAGAAGACACATCAGTGAAGTGAAGAAACGTGTTGGAAAAGATGAAATTTTTGGGCCAATATTATGTTTAGCGATGAAAGCAAGTTCAATTTATTCGGATCTGATGGCAAACAAAAAGTATGCAAAAAAATGAAGAATTGATGGAGAAAAATCTACTTCCAACAGTCAGCATGGTGCAAGTAATGTCATGGTCTGGGGTTGTATTTATGTCTGCGGCTAGGGTAGGGAATTTGGTAGTTATAGAGACTAATGGATCATTTTCTTTACCTTGATCTCCTAAAAGATAGTATTAACCAAACTGCTGTAAAAATGGGTCTTACACCAGGCTAGTATTTCCAGCAAGATAATGACCTGAAGCAAACTTCGGGCATTGTTAAGGAATAGCTTCTATATAATGTGCTCCCATAGAGTATCCGAGGGATGAATTGGATCGCCGTATTCGAAAAAACATTTAAAAAAGTAAGATGGATCTAAAAAATGCTCTTTTGGAGGAATGGAACGGTATTTCAAAGGATGTTTTACTGAAGAATTGGTTTTTTTTCTATGAAAAACATATTGACAGCCGTTTTAGCACTTGTAGGTGGACACACAAAGTATTAGATAAGATTTTTTTTATCATAGAATATGAGAATATTAGTATTAAGTTCAACAGTATGTATACTTTTCTGTGCCTTAAATATTATTGTTTTATTTTTTCGTTAATAAACAATGTATAATTACCAATATTTTGATAGCTTTTTGTTATTGTTCATAGATTAATTTCATTGGCATAGATTTTTCTCTTACAACATGCATACATTCTGTAGAACAAGCATTTTCAAAAGGGTATGTATACTTTTCTGTGCCACTGTATGTAGCGTACATAAGCTTTATTTTGGTAAGAGTTGGTGTTTTTTTTGTAAAAAATTAAAATTTTATGTATGTTTAGGGATTTTTTGTGTATTGTGGGACATAGCGCCGCAGGTGAAAATTTTTTTGGTACGTTGCGGTCATGCTTGAATTCTTAAGAAAATTTCCGTTTATTTGAGTACCCATACTTTATAATAAGTACATTAAGTGGCTATTTTAAACTCCCGGGGGTCTTAAATGGATCTAGTTGGAGCCACACTTTATGGATCATGAAACCAAATGTATTTTTTAAATCGGGAGAAAATTTCCTTTAATTTGAGCGCTTACCATTTTGGGTGTGTTTCGGTTTTTTGGACCTAGCGGGTCCCGGGGCCCCGGCCCACTTAACACCACATAGGAAAAAAATTTTCTTTTTTAATTCCAGAGGGAGTCATAATTTTTTTTTTGTTTTGAGGGGTGCCCCATATAGTGTACTTTAACCAGCTTTTTTAAATATTTGGTCCATTCCATGACAGAAACGACAAGAACTAATTCTGAGTTATAGATTTGTTAGATACTAGCGGGCAAAGCCCGCTACGTTGTTAGCATGCCTTAGGCTTAGTTTTTGGGATATTTTTACATTATTGCTCATAAATTTTTTATTAATTTGAATGGAATGATATAAAGCCTATGTCCATTAGGGTTATGATTTTTTAATTTTTTTTGCAAATATCAAATTTTACATGCCCTAGCCAAAAAGGCCATAAAAAAATATTAAGAAACCCAATCTTACTTTTTCACTGCTGTCAAAAAAGTTCCCGCACCAAAAGGGTTGAAATTTGGTCTATATGGTTTTAGTTTAATTAAAATATTTCTCCTAAGTTTTAAACAAATGAGACTCAAACGATGTTTATTAAAAGCTATTTAAGGTAAAAATTGCGAAACCTTTTTGGAGGGACTTTTGGATATATTTTTTGTCGTTAACAATAGTTTTTGTAATAATTCGTTATGTTAATTAAACAAAATCCCCGAGCAAAAATTATTTTTAGAAATTTCATTTGGTGCGGAAGGTTTTTTTGCCGAAATGACCCGCAAATACGATTTTTATTTTTAATTTAGTATTGCCCATCACGTCATGATAGGTAACATTTTTGTTAAAAATGAGTCATCACCCTAATGTCCATCCTTAAGGTCTATTCTAAATACTGGAAGAAATATTTTTGAAATCAGATGAGTAGTTACGGAGATTACCTCCTACAAACAAATATACACACATTACCTCTTTATTATATTAGTATTAGGGATGCCAATCGGGATTGGTTTTTGAAAATCCCGGGATTCGGAATTTTTTATTTAAAAAAATGTGTAAAAACTTAAAATTGATGTAAAAGAAATATAGTAGTTAAAATCAAAGTGATTTAAGTGGTAAAACCAAATTTTATTGATAAATCAAAAGTGAGAAAAATCCTAGCCGCTTCATTGTCTGTATACAGTTATAGCGCAAAATAACTTTGAACTATCTTAGTCCATTTTTAAGGCTGAAGGCTTCGGCTGACTGGCCTGTTTTTATCCGAGAGGACAAACTTTGGCGGGGATATTATTTTTTACAGAAAAATACGTGGGGAGGTGAAAAAATAACACTTTTGTACATTCCATTTACTTCATGGGTGCTCTACTGTGTAACGTCAACCCTTGCTTTACCAAAGTTAAAAGTAAAATTTTCAATTTCTGCTGAAAGTAATTGCGGAATTTGGTAAAAGTTGTTGCGGAATATGGTAAAAGATGTCAGAATAACTCTGTTAACACCAAATTTTTCATACAGTATTTTTATGCAAAAATTAGCATAATTGATGGAAAATAAGCATACCACGACTAAATCTCATTCAAAATATTTATAATTTTATTATTATTTATTTTAAGGTAAAGTTCGTTGTTTTTACAAATGTTATTAGCAACGAACACAAAAACATACATATAAATAGTACCCAAAGGGTACTTTTATGTAATTGCTGCTTTCAAAAGGAGTTGATTTATGGCTGGTTTTACAAAATCAGACACTTCATATACAAAAGTACAAAATTCTCGTCCCGTTGAATTTTTGTACCTTATGTAATGTCTCGGTTTGTGTATTCCAAGCTATCATTTTCTTATTGCAGACAACTGAAGAGTTGGGGTGATGCCCACGAGACAATTGTATTGTCTATCATGCAAATTATCAACTTTTTGAAACAACAAAATAAAATCTAATATGACAATATCATATTAGAATTTGGACTTGAGGTAGGACAATATTCCAAATAAATATATGAAAATGTAGTAAGCCCGAAAAAACAAGTTTTGAATTTTTATGCAAAAATTAGAATAATTGTTAGTAATAAAAAAAATTTGAAATTAGACCTTACCAGCACTTGGTGGCAAAATGATCCCAAATTTTTAAAATGTAAAAAAGTGCCATTCGGCATGAAAATCAACACAGAAACCTTTAGTTATGAATTTTATAGACAAACATGTCGCAACTTTCCCCCACCCCCACCCACCCTCCCCAGTATTTATATTTCTTGACTAGTATTTATCGTATTACCTTAACAGAACTGCGATTTTTCTTCTACATAAAAAGAAAAACTTGTATCTCTATTTTGCAAAAGATATTCGCCTTTTTCACAAAATATATCGTATTTACTAACTTGAAACGCTGATAGAGATATAAAAGCATCAAGTTTTAGTACTTATCGCACTATGTAGAAACAGAGTAACCTCGATTAACGCAAAATAATACAATTTAGTCGGCTGCGAAAACTGATGTTGTTGCGGAACCCGAATCAAAAAATTTTTTTGGGCTAACTATATCAGTGATGCTAGTTGTAAGGAAAATTCCCCACAATGTGTCTTAAAATTTCGAGTGTGGTTAAAAAGGGACAGATTTTCTGTTTTCAGGGTAATGTAGGGACATTTTATAAAACCAGCATTTTCACACAAGAAAATGCAAAACACATGTCAAAGAAATATTATGCCGTTTTCTTTTCTGACAAAAGTGTTGCCTTTTTTCTGGCCTTTTTTTTAAAAAATGTATTTTTGTGCATAGAAATAATAAGTAAATATAGGCATATTAGGTATAAAATTAAAGGTATTTTAAAGACCTATTTAACTATGCTTCAAAAATGTCCAACAATATTCAACTTATTTAACAAAACACCAAAATATAGAAAAATGTGACATTTTGTTAAATTGCACGAAAATTAGGGAATAATTAGACATATTTTATACACGGTTAGATTGATATCTAAAATACCTTTAATTTGATACCAAATTTATGTTTACCTTTTATTATTATACACAAATGGGCATTTTGTAAAAAAAGGGCAGAAAAAAGGCAACATTTTTTCCAGAAAAGAAAACTATATTAGTTTCACAATTATTGTGAAGAACGAGAAAATTAATTTTATGGAATATTTTTCCCAACAAATTTTTTATGAAATGTCAATCTTTTTTCAATTAGAATAATTAATATTCGTTATTTTGTTACAATTTGGGCGAACACTATTCATAAAATTATTATTATTTATATCGTCACCTAAAATGCAAAAGGGCGTAACAACACTTTTTATTTTTTTACACGAGAACCAGAAAAAAACGTTGTAGAATTAAAGATATTCTATATTTTCTTCTCTTGTTTAAAAGACGACTATAGACTTATTTCTACATATAAGTTTAAATTTTTATAGGGAAATGTAATTTAGTTCATCATAATCAATCGGAAAATCGGCTTAAATTTTTTTGTTGTTACGCCCTTTTGCATTTAAGGTGACCATATTTATGTGTTCACTTTGTAAACAAAAGGTACCGTACGATGGTACCAAAGAGGCCACCATCAACCCTTCCCAGCTAATGACATTTGCATGTCAATAAGGAAAACCTGCAAACAACTTAAAATATATTCAATTCGTCATCCGAGAAGCATCGCCTGTTGATCGTGCCGCAGCAATCAAGAAAAACCCCGAACGTGAATTTGAAAATTTATGTAGTTTTTTACCCTAAACTGAATCGTAAAGTGACATAAATAAAAGAAATTTATTTGTGATTCAAATTGTTAACAACAAATTAAAACTTAAATCTAAAATTGTTAAATTGCTAAAAGTTAAAGAAAATTATAAAACCAATTGTAAATTAACTTACCTTAAGTATAACATTTTCTAAATACTTACCTTAAGAGTGAATTGTGCAAAAACCCTAGAGTTTAAAATTTAACTTAAGGTTAAATAAAAACCCCCATTTTTATAACGTTTAAAAGAAAAAAAAACCTCCATCTTTTTATTTACATATGTACAAGTTCCCTCCAAATAGGACTTGTACATAGGAACGTAGCCATCTTTTTCCCCCTAAACCCGTAAATATTCAGTATGTTTTTTATGAAACTATCGCATTTGTTTAAAAGTAGAAGGAAAAGATATATTTTAAAAAGGCTATTTCATAAAATTTCAGAAAATTTCAATTGGAACGTTTTTTTTATGAGAGTCTTTTATACAAGCTTTCAAACGAATGCTATTGTTTGCGCCTTAATATATTTGTTATTGTTATTCGACAACTGATTTTCATTTCAACAAGAAATTGCTCGGCAAAAACTTTCAGAACTATTTCCTTTTAATTGCCGAACTACTTATTTTAACATGGCGATGTCATTGTAGAAAAGTCATTACACTGATGTTACCAGGGATATACAGATGTAACAAAATGCATCCCTATTTAGTTCCAAAAATTTCCAATAGATGGCGATATTGTCACTGCATTTTTGTGTCATTATTTTGTAAATTCTCTCTAAACAAATATGGCTGTTAATCAAAATCAAAACAAAAAATAAAAATTCAAATAAAATTTTAAATTTTGTAAAATATTCAAGACAAATCCCGGGACAGGTCCCTGAACTTTGTTTTTTACGAGAGTTCATTAACCTGTCCTAGGATTTGTCTTGTGACATGTCACAAGGGGTCAATTTCCCCCTCCTATGACAACGCCATGTAAAAGTGACCAGTCTATTTCATATAAAGGGGCCACTTCGGTGACAGTTTGTTAAAATTTCCCGTAGGGTAGTGATAGAAATTTGAATTTATTTTTCAGCTAAATTTTTACATTTATATTTTACATTTAAAAAAAATTTTCTATTCAACAATATCTCAGTTCATAAAAGTTTTTATTAGAGAACTCGGAGAATTATGTTGGTAAAATTAATATTAAAATAACTGCAATAGAGGATGATTTGAAATCAATTGACACTGAAATCAAATTTATCAACACTTAGTTTTCTAATTCAGCTTTTTTCGACTTACATTTCAACTTAAATATAATACTTTTACATTTCAGAGAAATTATGCTAAGAAGAAAAATTCAAAAACAAAACTTTTAAAACTACATATTTTATATGTTACTGAAACGCAGAAGTTTTCGTTAGTTAAATTTCATAATTACCGATTAAAATTAAAATCCGATTAACATATGAACAACAAACAGGCATATAACCGATTTCAATTTCGTTTGAATGGGAAATTGAAATTGAAAACTTAAATTGATTCTCTTAGGAATGGTGTTTTTGTAATTTCACTTAAAAAAAATTTGTTAGTGCGCATATTTAACCCTGCTGTTAGGTTAAGCCCACTTGGTCCAATTATTTTGTCGTTTCCTTTGTAAGTTTTGAATGGTGATATATACTGACTTAATTTTTCAGCTCACGTGGTCTTTTTAAAAAACAATGTAATATGCACAAATTCTGATTTCTAGCTTAAAACATGACTAAGAAAAATAAATAATTACAAATCTTAGGTTAAGGGACCATTTGGTCCATAGTATTTTTCTTTGATTTTCTTTACATTTGTTTTAACAAAATAAGTATTTATTAGGTTGTTCGATAATATTTGTCATTACATGATGAGCAAAATGCTTTTCGGTTAGTTTTGCAAATAAACTTGCTGCAAATGCTGGAAAGTCAAATAAAATAAATGAAAATGAAATGAAGCATTTTATATCAGACTTATACAAATTCCACGCTTTCGAGCAACTACAAATTCCAAGCTTTCGAGCCCCGGAATTAGAAGTAGCATTATTTGAGGAGGCCACTGAAACTGTGCATGGTGTTCGTATTTCTGTCAAAAGCTGTGCCCATGAAACATCGATTTCAGAAAATAGTATGTACGCATTCAAAACGGATATATCAAGTATATTTGCAAATGCAATGCTTGGCCATCGATTTGTTTTGCGTTTTGTATTGTAGGAGGCAATCATTTGATCGGCTCCAGATAGAAGAGATGAACCATAAGAAATTATAAGCGAACAAAAAACTAGGATACCTTATGTTGAATTGTAATAAGAAACAATCTCTGGTTTTTTCTTCGATCCACTCTCATCAACTGCAGCTCTCTTGTGCATTGTACTAATCAATATCGTTTCTTTGTTTTTGTGGCTGATGTATGATACCAATGTCGCAATGTCATTGAATGCAAATGTAGACTTGTACAAAGGTAGTTTTTTGATAGCAATTTCGGAGGTATGAAAGCTTTATTTTTCCGTACTGTTCCCACATATGTAAGTTTTCTTTCATGAAGTTTTTTACCAACTCAAATGTGGAAAAAAATTGTCGCCTGTTAAATTTTCCCCTTTCAAACCTTCTATCAGGTCCAATACAACGCGTTCTCCTTGGTTGTTTTCAGGCTTTGCATTTTTAGGTTTACCAAGGATTGGTTGTATTTTCCATACGTAGCCTGACTTTGAGTCCACCGACAACCAAAACTTCAACCCATTTGTTTTGATGGCAGAAATAGTCGAAAAGAACATCGCCCTCTGAATGCAACAAGTTGTTCATCAATGGTGACATTTTCGTGACAGTTGTAAAACATTGGAAGACGTTGTTGCCAACGGTCCCAAAGTTCACGAATAGGAGCAAATTTATCGCTACTACGCATTTGTCGTCGACTTGAAATATCATCAAAACGGAGCGCACTAGTAATCATATGGAATGTATCTTCAGGCATAATTGATCGGAGAATGGGGCGACCAAATTTTCCATCAAATAAACCATGAACATCTCAATGTTTTTCGCTTTTATTGGTAAGTTTTACAGTACCCAACTATTGTACTGAAATAAGAAAAACAAGAATGTACATGCCGACATACGCCTGCAAGAATGAGCACAGCAATATATTTTCTAAATGCGTCTTTATCAATATCGCTCCATTTGTCACCAAACTTAACCCTGCCGTACTTATTGGTATTTTCAATGACAATTATTTATATTGGAGGCGGAAAAAACAACAAAAAAGCTAACAGCATGTCATTGCATCTAGACACTGCAAATCGAGTTGGTCCTGCATTATATATTTAATCCTTTAATTCCCAGTGGAACATAGGTCCTGCATTGGGTTGAGATAATATTCTCAGCCGGATGTCCAATAGTTTGAGGTAATGGAGTGGCACTCCATACCATTTTATTTTTAGCAACAAAATATGGATCAACAGAGCTAGCTGCAGTTAAGACGGGTTCCTGTTCACTATCTCTTTCAGAATCACTTGTTTCGTTATTTTCCGAAGTATAATCAATATCCGAATTTGAAATATCCGAGTCATTTTCTGCATAGAGCACTTCTCGTATCTCATCTTCGTTCGTAAATTAATAATATTTGGGAAGTATTGAAACAAAGAATAATATTAAATTGTTATTTTGTATGAAAATGGCAGTATGGACCAAATGGTTCATTAACCTTACATTCGTAAGTTTTTTCTAACCTAACAGTAGTGTTAAAGTTTTAACACATATTACGTATGAAATTAATATGATTAAGTACTACGATTTCGTAAGTTTTACTTTACTTCTTTAGGATTTTTTTTCGTTTTCGTAAATTCTTAAAAGGTAAAAGAATCGTTTTTGGTGGTAATTTTGTGTTCCAATTGCTAGTTTTGATAGAAGGTCCCATTTTTAGTTAAAAAAGTAGGATCGCCGATCAGAGTGAAGTTTTTTAATTTTTCAGAAAAAAATACTTTTCGCTTATCAATCTGTTTTTTTTTAATTTTTTTGATTTTTTTCTCTTTGATTTAATTTACCAATAAAAAGCTTTTTTAATATATATTTTTTTAACTAAAATAGTTAAAGACATTTTAGGGAATATATACAAAGCACTTTAAATACTTTTTGTGAGTTAAAGCTACTCTAAATATCAATTCCACTTTGGTTTCTGAAAGTAAAAAAAATTTTTTTTTTGTTTTACGACTTCTTGAGAAGCTTTTAACATTCTAATTACCACTGTAAAGCCCGTAGCATAGTCGATATTTAAAAAAAAATCCTTTTCAACAAAAAATTTTGTTTAACAAACTTCAAATTCCGAAAGAAAAAAATTGTTTTGGACTATTTTGGAAAAAACGTCTGCGAAAGTTAAATTGCGAAATCAAATATATTCCGAAAAACCTATAACACGCCTAATAATATTCTAATTATGATTTCAGTGCAAACAAAACAAAACCGAATATTCGCTTTATTCGGAAGGAACCGAAAGTTTTTGTTAAAATTTTCCTTAAAATTACTTAATTAGAAAAAAAACTGAAAATAAGTTATTAAATTTTAAATGAGATCAATTCTATTTATTATGAAAACAAAATTAACAAAAGACTTCTCACTTCTAGATGAGGGAAGAAAACAGATATAGATGGAATATAAGCTTCTCTAAATGGCAGAAATCATTCACAATCTAGTTTTTTAGATGTGTTTTTGATTTACCCCTAGTATTTTTCTCTAAATTATATTTTAATCAATTCCAAATATTTCGGCATTTGTTGGCCACAATTTTTCCGAATTGAATTTTATTTAAATGCAAAAGCAAATAGTTTTTTCTATATTGAATTCAAAAAACTGGAAATCCGTTTTGTAAAAAAAATTGATTTTCAGTTGCAATAACATACTTTGTATTGTTAATTAGTTTGCGCGACTATTTAATTTTCATATTTAAATTTTAATGTTGCAAACCGAGGAATAAAATTTATATTAACAAACAACAAAGGAAAAAATACAAACAAATATTTCAAATTTTATTATTTGAATATATACCGCGTTTGTTTTTTCCTTATTTTGAGCAGTTTTTGAGTTTTTAAATATAAGCTCAGCTGATACTAAACTGATACTAAATAGTTGATCAGGTAATACCAAATTTCAGCGCCCTCTATCGGTAAGTAGTGTAAGTTTTGATTTCCTATCTCTATAATTAATAGTCTCTGGATGTTACGTTGAAGTAATTTATCAACTGTTCTATAAATTGAAGTTAAATATAAATTTAAAAAAGTATAAATTTAAAAAACAATGTGGGCTGATCCGAATTTAACGGACAAAGACTCTAACCGTTAGACTACGACATCGCTATAATTTTTAAAGCTTTAATGTACATATTTTTTGTGGCAGCTGTTGTATGTGTATTTTTAACAAAATTCGTTGTTATTAAATACTACTTACATGTAATGCTGAGGGTGATGAACATCAACAATTCTTTAAATAGATGTTTAATATAAATTACAAAACAAAAAAAAACAATGGACGCTGACACGAATTGCTCAGCGGACCTTATGACTGCCAGGCAAAAACTCCAACCACTAGGGTACGACATAGTTATACTTTTTAATGATTTAGGCCATTGTGTCTCGAGTTTACTCTCGAACTTCAGGGGTTCAAAGTATCTCGTGGATTTTTGTAAAAATGGAAAAAAGTGAATTTCGTGTGCTCATCAATCATTATTTTTTGCACAAAAAAACGGTTACTCAAACCAAAAAAAAAAGCTTGTTTAGTAAAACAGTTGTTTACTGAGTGTTGTTGTGCTCTCACATGCACTAGTGACGCTGAACTTTCTGGACTGCCAATTGAGGTCATTACACCCAAAAATGTCGAAAAAAATTCCCGATATAATGTTGGCCGATCGGAGAGTGAAAGTGCGCAATGTTGTTGATGCCATAGGCATTTCATATGGCACTGGGGTTTCGATTTTAAATGATCAGTTGGTTTTAGAGACCTATCCGCAAGATGGGTGTCCCGTTTGCTCTCAATTGACCATAAACGCAATCGTTTTACAACTCCAAAGGATAATTTGGAGTAACTATTTCTAAACCTAATACCCGTAATTTCAAGCAATAGATACCTACCGTGTAAAACCAGTAGATATCTAAGCACTGGAAGGTATCTATTGGTTGAAATTACTTACTAACAGTGTATTGAGCTAAAAGGAGAATATGTTGAAAAATAAAAACTTTTTTTTGCTAAAACCACTATGTTTCATTCAAAAAGTCACCGAGTTATTGATCCGCCCTCGTAGTGTTTCGTTAAATGAAATATATTTATGGGGTAGGGAAAAATGTACAGAAAAATTTATTGGAATTTTTATTACAAACGTAGGGAATTTTCAAAATAGCTTCTGCCATTACTGAACTATATGCAGTAATTTATGGATTATTCTGATTTGGGTTTCCATCCGACTTTGTAAGTATATATTTTACACTGAACAATTCGAATTCATTTTTAAAATGCATTTTCATTTGAGTTTTCAACATTTTCGCTGTAATTGTAAAATAAATGCAACACTTATATACATAGCAACTGTTTTTGTAGATTTCACACCAACAAATTGTTACAGCTGAAAGTAAAATAAAGAAGAAGCTCTTGATATCAGGGATGGATCCGTTTGGTACCATTTCAAAATTTCCCAAATTTAAAATTTTAAATGAACTTATTGCACTTTAAAACTCTCAACAAATATTCAAATTGCAGAAGTGGACTAAAATCATTCTTAAAAAAACTTGTAACTGACAATTTTTGGGCCCGATGTTGCATAAAAATTTTTTCAATAGTTTTAAATATGCACTTCAAAAATGTATTACTATTTTCCCGTAAACAGCTTAGCAATACGCGTCGTTTGAGTGCTGCTACTACATAAAATTTTTATATTTTTTGAAAAGTAAAAAATATGAAATTGTTTTCATAGGACGGGTAACTTATCTAAAAAATAAAAAAGTAAAACGTTATTCATATATTTTCATATAAATTTTATATTCACAACTATTGATTATTTTTAGATAAGTTAACAGGTTTTGTGACATATAGAGTGATATTTACGACAAGCTTGACCACGATCGCACATACCTTATATAATTAAAAAATTGGAAAGGGGCGGAAATGTACAATTTTTGTAGAAGTACCCAGCAATACCTTTCGTTACCATGTAATGAGTTTTAAGTATTGAAATATTAAGTATTCACTAGTTACCTTTTTAATTACTGAACTACTTATTTTAACATGCTGATCTCATTGGAGGAAAGTAATTACACTGATGTTACCGGTAAGTAGTTTATCAACTGTTCTATAAATAGATGTTAAATATAAACTTAGAAAAGCATAAAATTTAAAAAACAATAGGGGCTGACACGTATTGATCAGCGCATGTACCTAACGATTGTCAGGCAAACACTCTAACCATTAGACTAGGACATCGCTATGATTTTTAATCCTTTAATGTATATATTTATGGCAGCAGCTGTTGTCTATTTTTCACAAAATTTGTTGTTATGAAATACTGCTTACATTTAATGCGGAGGGTAATGAGCATCAAAAGTTCTATAAATAGTTTAATATAAATTACAAAAAAAAAATTTAAGCTGACGCGAATTGATCACCGTACCTTATAACCGTCAGGCAAAAACTCTAACCACTAGGCTACGCCATAGTTATGGCTCTTATTGATTAAAAACATATATTATTTGTTTTAGCTATTGTGCCCAGCAAAACCTTTTATTACCCGGTAATGACTTTAGTAAGAAGAAATAAGGTTAGGTAACCTTTTACTTTCCAACTACCAAAGGTATTATTTTAACAAGGACATGTCCATCGAGGTAACTCCTTACCTAGTAATATTTATTTATTTTATTTAGCATACCAGTGCAACAAGAACTAGTCTTTTTAACAGCACATGGTTAAATAATGTTACATTAAATTCTGTTTGTATAAAAAACCTCTATAAGAACAGTAATATAGTTGTAAAAAAGAAAATTAAAAAAAAAATTGACATTAGTTACATGAACATTGTTACAATAATAAAATATGGGTACAAAGATTCGAGAAAAAAATGTAATAAATAAAAAATAATAAAAGTTTAATTAAAAAAATAATGTTTACAAAAATAAAAAAAGTTTACAATTAAAATAATTTAAAATGTGTGTTACCTAAAATGTTTAGAAATATCACGTTTAAAATGCTTTGCATTGCTTGTGATTTGAATATTGTGAGGTAAGTGGTTCCAAAGACGGATACTGTTAATAAAAAAGTGTCTTTTTGACATTTGATTACGGTGAAAAATTGTCTTAATCTTTTTCCCTCTGTTTCACCGGAAAAGTTCAGCCGTTCGTATAGGTAGTCTGGTTCCTTTGTGTATATAATTTTCTGCAAGAAAATAAGAGAACGGCATTTAAGGAGGTTATCAAACGAAATGTTGTATATTTGCTTTGAGTACCGAGAAATCCTGGCAAAGCGTTTAAGCCCAAAGACATATCTGGCAACATTATTAAAAGTAACATTCAGTTTTTTCTTGCATAAGGAATCACTGTTAGAAAAAAGTTCACAGCCATACATTAGTGTTGGCAGCACATACGTTTTTGCCAATAACATACGAACTTTTAACGGAGTATAATGTTGAGACATCCATAAATTTCGTAGCATAGCCATTGTTCTACCGCATACTGTATTAATATGATCTGACCAATCAAGTTTCCTATTAAATACTACACCAAGATTTTTTGCAGTATCAACAAGTTCAATTACAGACTTATTTATTTTGATTGATGTCACTGAACTTAATGTAGCGTTCTGTTTGCAGATCATCATTGCCTTCGATTTCCTGGCATTTATGCAAAGACCATTCCTAGAAGCCCATACATTAATTCTTTCAAGATCATGGTTTAATTTTTCTACGCAGTCAATAACCCTAGACACCTCGCAGCTAATGTGTATTTGGACTCCACAGTGTTCAAGTTGAGAAGGCAGATCATTAGAATATATGGCATACAATAGAAGGTCAAGTATCGAGCCTTGCGGCACCCCTCTGGTGACTGAATAAACAGTGGATTTTCTAGTGCAATGGTGTACCGATTGCGATCTACCATACAGGTACGAAGACATCAGCTTCGCAGCGGTCGAAGAAAAGTTACACATGTGTCTTAGTTTAAGGCAAAGAAAAATAATTCTGAACTTTCATGTTACGCCTACCTATTACCTCTAGGTTACAAAAAACCTTAAAATAATACGTTTTTTTCCTTAAAATTTTATCTTATTTTATATTGACTATTATATTAAAAGTTACATATTTTTAACAAAAAATGTTTGTAAAAATTTTTTTTAAAAGTTTTGGTTATAAAAATAAGCATTTTGAAATGAAGGGGGATAAGCTCTTAGTTTTATATTACTAGACCCATTATTTTAACAAGGGCATGTCCATCGACGTAACTCCTTACCTAGTAACATGTTATTCTGAACTTACATGTAAGAAGGTTTTAAAAACATTTTTTTTTTTTTTTAATTTTAATTTTCTAAATCGAATATCAATTTTAAATTCAAGGGTTTTCAACAAAAAATAGAATTTCTAAAATTTTGTAGAAAAATTAATTATTTATACCAATAAAACATCCAAACATATGAATTTGGTATTACAAGTAATGCAAGGGTAAGCGGTTTGATATATTGCCAGGTAATATGCATAGTAGTACCCACATATTACCAAGGTTTTGCTGGGTGTATCAGAGAACTGCAAATGCTGATTGCTAATCAACACCCGAATAAACATTCGTTTTGGCTCAAGCGCCGAATATACTTAAATACACATATTCGTTGCTGATTTTAAATCAATCAAACCAAGTGATTTTTTTTGCGTCGTTGATTTAATAATTTATCGTTTTCATACCATTCATATTCGTTCGAATCAACGATGATTATTTTGATGTAGAACAAAATCAGAAAAAACTAAAATTAACGCGTATGAGTTTATTCATGAAGTATAAAAGAAAAGTAATTTCACAACAATAAAGAGGGGGTTTACAGTATCAACAACGACTATATTTTGTAGAAACACATTTAATAAATGGTACAGTGTACATTACCATTATAAACCAATAAGATTTTATTTATTTTTGTTATTTTATAAAACATTTAATACTTTGATTTATTCATGTGAGTTCAAATTTGCGATCAGTGTGATTTTATTCAATAGTGAGTTTTTTGAGCGATTAAATGTGAATAAAACATGTTCGACAGACGACTTAAACTGATCCGAAGTACGCGTTCAGCTGCATGATAGTATTGTTGAGCGATTAAATGTGAATAAGAATTTTAGTGTATGATGAAATCAACAATTTAGCGTAAATTTGTTGACATTACATACTGCTGACATGTTATTTCGAGGGTAATGAAATGTAACTCATTACATTCAGCTTAGAAGTAACTCAAAGGGTAAGGAGATATGAGATTTAAGTAATGCATGTAATAATGACCAGTCATTACCGAGGTTTTGCCGGGTAAGGGCCGGAAATGTAATATTTTGTGCAAATTTGACATTGTTCGGAAAAATTTTATATATATAAAAAATTTTGGTACCGTGAGGTTTGAAAAAGAACAATTTCTGTATATGGTTGGTACAAAATGTAAAAATCCATTTTCCATCCCTGGTTGATATATTTGAAATGTTTGTGTGAATGTATTATCGGTATTCATACAATTTTAACTGTTGCAATTGATCGTGCAAAAGATGGTAAGATGGATTCGTGATTTCGGCAAAAGTCGAAAGTAAATCATTTTTAAAAATTAGGAATGACGCCAACGCCACCACCAAAAATTGTTGATGATAATGATTATGACAAAAGTAAATACATACCTAACTACTATCTGAATATCGGACTGTAGTACATCAATGAATGAATAAATGAACGAATGAAGGAATAACTGAATGACTGAAGGGATCCTCCAATAAAGTTGAGATCATTATACATTGATGATGGTGACGACGGTTTTGTGGTTTAGTAGGAAGTGATGATGGTGGTGCTAAGTTGATGAGAGTATATTTTAGTTAGATGGAAATGCACACAATGCAAAAGCTAAGTAGAAATACTTTAAATGAATGGAAGTTTTATATAACAATAAAAAGAAAACAGTAGAGCGCATCGTGATGATTTTCGTGATTTATTTCTAACAAAAATTGTCGCCACTGTGTCGTGTCGTATTCAAACTGTCAGAAACGGCTAAAACTTAACGCTTTGTGCTTCCCACACATGGACTCTGTTGTAAATGTCGCATGCATGTTATTTTCCAACTGTTTCCACGCTTGCTGCCCACCAAATCACAATACATCAGCCAAGAAACTACAATACATACCTACCGATTATTATCTGGAAAAAGGCATTACAAAGCCACTCGCCGAGAAATATTACTATAGGTGTGTGAGTAACATGTTGTTAGTCTAATGAAAATCTGAAGACAAATTGAAGTCCAAGTGCGACACATACAGAATCATACATATGTACAAGTATATAAACAACAATTATTTTGATTACTTACAAACATTCATAACTAACTATAGTACTTATACTTGCAACTTTAGTGTTTTCTTAGTTTTAAAAACGTTACTTACCGTTTCATTGCTGCATTTAACATTGACAACAATTAAAGATATTGTAACAATGACAGTGGTTTTAATAAAACATTTTGCAAGAATAGTAAAAAAAGAGATTTTATTATTTTTTGTTGTAGTAACCGTTAACAGTCTAACGCTCCAAAGCACGTCACAAAGACAATAAGAATAGGATTGAATTTAACAGCTAAACTGCAGAATTTTAACCCTGATCAAAGGATTCGGATTGTATTCAAATTAGTAATACGATAAATACATTTTGTAATCCCGATTTAAGCTTTTATTGCTCAAAAATCTCCGATATCCGAGTATTGATTTGATTTTATTAATGCAGCTTGTAAAATTAAAAAAAAAAAAAAAACAAACTCAGTAAAGTCAGCAAAACATTGTTGCTGTGTCAGCGAATTTTTAGTCAGGAGCTGATTTTTACCAACAAAAATCTTTTAGTCGATTTCGAATAAAAAAAATAATTGCTAAAATCAATAAAACTTTTTTCTGAATATAGTGGACTGTGAATTATTTTTATTTTTGTATTGAGGAAAAAACAAAAAAAAAACGTTTTATTTTGTATTGAGGAAAAAACAAAATAAAACGTTTTAAAACGTTTTTTTTTAGTTTTTTTTGACTACAATTACAGTTGTCTTCTTTAAGTGCACTTTTTGTACCTGCACATTTAAGATAACTGCCTCATATTTTTGGCAGTTTTACATTATTTTAATATAAAGGATCACCGTTAGCTGCCTCTTATGTTTTGCTTTGTTTTTTAATTCTAGGAAAAAAACACACATAAAATAAATGTGTTGTCAATTTTTTTTTTGACAAAAATATCCTACTTTAGACTTTTTTTAACCATCGAAAGATCTAGTGCAAAGCACAAAGTTGTCATCATAAGCTTCATTTGTTTTGTTTGTTTTCAGTCTGTATTGGTATACCTGCACATTAAGGCAGGTAAACAATTTGACTTAGCTCCGTTTTTTGCTTACCTGCATAAAAATTCTTGCAAAGTTGGTTGTGCAGCTAAGTCAAAATTACTGTACATATAAATTTTGTAAAAATTCTTAAAACAACATTCATATGGACACCTTTCTGCATCCAATGATATATACCCTTGCGTTATTAAAAAGTAATAAAAATTTCCGCCGAAAAGACTTCTACTTCTGTGATTTTTTTTGGAATCTAACCAGCTAATTTTGGTATAGGACCTTTTACATTATTTTATAATATAAAATAATGACTTCCTAATAACGGCCCATTGTATTCATTGTTTCTAAATATAAAATAATGACTTAGTCGTAATAGTTTAAATAAGTACTTTTTACACAGTTAAATTTTATACAGTTTTATTTTTTATATCTAAATATCAAATAAATGTAAATTATCAAAATATTAACCCACTCAAAGACGAAAGGCACTGATGATGGCTTTGTAGCGAAAGCCGAAAATGCGCATTCTGCCTTGCTGGTCTTATCGAATTCTTTCAAAAAATTTTATTCTTTGTAATTTAATTGTAAAAATTGTATCATCTTTCTTTGATTTGAAAATAATTTAAACAGAAAGTGATATTAATTTATGATCTAGATATAACTAAATAAACTAAAATAACATTCATTTACTTAAATAACAGATCAACTAAAACATTTCCCCCATATGTTTTATATTTAAATTTTTATGACGAGTCCTAAAATTACGTACTAGAGAAAACTTAAATTTGAATGTTTTTCCTTAAGCTAATAGAATTTGCTTAACTCCTTATTTTTAAGAATCAAGTAAGCAATCGGATAACCACATATAATTCAACTTTTTGTAAGCATGTGTGTAACCACTTATTATTCAAAATCTCATAACTACTTATTTCTCATTTTTTTGTAAGCGAGCGGGTAAGCGTGACTACATATAAAAACGACCACGCCAAACAAAAATAATGAGTTTAGACGCCAAAAAATAAGTTGTGCGGAGCTATGAATTTCTATAATATTACCACTTATTAGGTACCCAGTGTAGAAAATCATTACCAAATATGTGGTGACGTAACTACATACTTGGTAATGGTAACTAGTTACTTTTGTTATTACATTTCTTATTACCTTTATATGGCGATGTCGCGAAAAAAAAACATATCGTTACCTATGTGCTTACCAGTACTGACAAAAATAATGAGTCTAAAAATAGATTTTCTAAAAAATAAATTATATAAAAAAAAATATTTTTTATTACATTTTTTTTTAAATAAAATTTGCTGGTGCGGGAATCGAACCTGGGTCTACAGATTGCCAGTCAACAGCTCTACCATCTGAGCTATATCGACATGTAATATTTAATAGATAAAAACACAATTGACCTGCTGCACACAAGTAAGCGTGCTCGCCAACATACAAAAAATCAAAAAATATGTGGTTACATATATCCTTACCAGTGTTTGAAAAATATTGAGTCTAAAAATAGATTTCAAAAAAATCTAAAAAATTATTTTCTATTTGAAATAATGATAAAAATAAGTAATTATCAGTAACTCATTATTATATGTTTTAAAATAATGCAGAAGGTAAGTGGGTGTCAATACTGGTAGTCCGAAAAATAATGATATGTCATTACCGTTTCTACACTGGGTAATGAAAGATTTTGCTGAGGATATACATATGTATGTATGTATGTATTATAGTCCCTAGATTATGGATTTTAAAAAACCTCACTTAAAAAATTGCAAAATAATGGCGGAACGCGAAAAAAAACTTTATGGTACAAAAAATGATTTAAAATTTCTTATCAGAAATTCACTTTCTGCAAACAAATATTTTCGTAAAATTTTTTTCGCGAATTTTTTTTTTTCCAAACTAACCACCAATTTTTGATATGAGATAATTGGTATTATAGTCCCTAGATTATGAATTTTAAAAATCCGCAAATAAAAAATTGCAAAAAAATCGCGGAACGCGAAAAAAAGCTTTTTGATAGAAAAAATAAATTAAAAAACTCAGTCAGCGATTTACATTCTGCAAACAAATAATAATAATATTATGTTGATGCAAAAATTTTCGTTTTTGCAAAATTATTTTTTCGCGAAATTTTTTTCATCCGAACCACCAAACTTTGGCATAAGACATTGGTATCATAGTCCCAAATTAATGAATTTTAAAAAAACCGCACTCAAAAATTTTTAAGCTCAATCAACGATTAACATTCTGCTATACATGCATACATATGTACATTAGAGTGGTCCAAAAAAACATGAAAGTTAGAATTCGCGATCTCCACAATGTTGCCCCTATTCCTTAATGTCTAAAAACTCTCTGTTTCAGCTAAATCCGCTTTTATTTAGAGGTAGCACAAAAAGTTGTCTTTTAAGAATTAGTAATTTGTCTCTAGAGTAATTTATACAAAAAGTAGGGTTGACTTTAAATTTAATTATTTCTTAACCTGTACGCTATTATTTAACAATTTTTTTTAAATCTGGTCTTAATTAATGTGAGCTAAAGGAATTTGAAATCACAACTTGAAAAAATTAAGTAACTTTTAAGTAATTCGCGTTTTTTTTTTAATTATACAAAAAAATACATATTTTAGTTAAAATTTCCAAATTTTCCGAAAAGATGTAATTAAAAATTCAACTTGTTTTTGCCTTGCATGCGCAAATTTCTCAAATCTGTTCTTTATTTTAACGAAGATTATGAATCAGCAATCGAAATTTAAAAAAAAATTGTGGTTTGTGAATTATTCGCGATTTTTGAAAATTTAAAAAAACTCAAGTTTTTTGACGTATTTTCCTAATAACCTGTAAACGGTGTTATCGCAAAATCCAAATTTGTTATACTTTTACAATTTGCTTACCACGGGCCTTCATTATATATAACACTGATTTTAATTTTAAAAAGGATAACAGATATCCTTGCAAATTAACTTAAAATTTGACTTTTTTTTAATATTTCGTTATTGTTTGGCTTGCTATAATTTTATTGCTACGAAAAACCCTATCTCACATAATAGCACATTCCACAGATATATATTAATGCAAAAAAGAAATTTTCATAGTCGTAAATGTAAGAAAACATCCTAATCAAAGTTGAACATTTTTTGTATGAAATTTTCAAATTTCGCGAAATCCGCGACTCCGATTTCAATTTTGATTTCATATTCGTAATGTACACCTTAAAATATATTAGATTTGATATGTCGCGATCATAATAATTATATTTAATTTTTCTCATTTTTTGCATTATTTTGAATTAATTAAAAATAATAGAACAAGTACAACCTAGAAACTTCAATTGCGATGTGCTACCTCTAAACAAAACTTTTTTGGTGATTTTTTTGACCACACTACATTTTTTTTTTTCAAAGTGGCATATTTGTAGGGTTGTGGAGCGTGAAAATTCCAACTTTTTTTTTTTGACCAGTCTAATGTACATATATTTTGATGCAAAACTATTCCCTTTTGTAAATTTTTTTTCTCCCAATTTGTTTTTGCAATCTAACCAGATAATTTTGGTATAGGATATAGGTATTATAGTCCCTAGATTATGAATTTAAAAAAACCGCGCTTAAAAATTTGCAAAATAATGGCGGAACGCGAAAAAAGCTTTATGGTAAAAAAATTAATTAAAAACCTAATCAGCAATTTACATTCTGCAAACGATTACATTGATGCAAACATTTTTTCGCGAAGTTTTTTTTGCAAACTAACAACCAAACTTTGATATGATATATTCGGTATTATACTCACTAGATTATGAATTTTAAAAATCCGCACTTAAAAAAATTAAAAATAATGGCGGAACGGGAAAAAAAGCTTTATGGTACAAAAAATAAATTAAAAAACTCGGTCAGCGATTTACATTCTGCAAACGAATATGTTGATGGAAAAATTTTCCTTTTTGCAAAATTTTTTTTCCCGAAACTTTTTGCATACTAACCACCAAACTTCGGCATAAGATATGTCAATTATAGTCCTAAGGTTAAAAATTTTAAAAAACCGCACCCAAAAATTTGCAAAATAATGGCGGAATGCGAAAAAGCCTTTATGATACAAAAAAATAATTAAGAAACCTAATCACCAATTTATATTCTGCAAAAGAATACATTAATGCAAAAATTTTTCTTTTTGCAAATTTTTTTTGCCAATTTTTTTTTCCGAACTAATTACCAAACTTTGGTATGAGATATGGGTATTATGGTCCCTAGGTTATGAATTTTAAAAATCTGTACTTAAAAAATTTCAAATTAATGGCGGAATGCGAAAAAGGTTTCATGGTGCAAAAATTTAATTAGAAAACTTATACAGCGATTTCATTCCGAAAAAGAATAATATTAATGCAAAATACTAGTCAATTGGCAAACATTTTAGCGAAAAAAAATTTTTGCAGTTTATATATACCGCCCAACAGTGCACTCCAGGGTATTATATGATTTTCTACAGATTTGAAACCAAAAACCAGAATAGTATCTCCACCATAAAAACAAAACAAAAATTTTAAAATTCTATTCATATTTTTGTACTTAGAACAAACGATGAAAAACATTTTAAAAAGTTTTATTTTTATCAATTTTTTTTATCTCTATACCCAAGTAAAAAAAAATGATATGGAGCCATATGAAGTTATATTTAATTATATATAATCTTTTATGTAATTAGATATAATTATATCCGAAAAATGAGAACGTCTTATTGTATCATATTGTATCGAATTGTATACAATTGTATACAATTTGTTACAATTTGATACAATTTTATGCAATTCGATACAATTGTATCCGAATTTTGTCCTCATCCAATTACATCAAATTATATCTTTTTGTATAAAATTATATAAAATGTTATAAAAGTGGACATAGTTTGATACAATTATATCTAAATATTAACCTTATACTTTTTATCATATTATATAGGACCATATCTAACAATATACATACAAAAATAATTTTTTTAAATAAAAAAAAATTTTCAATTACTTGTAATTGTAATTGTTCCTTTTTGAATTGCAATTACAAATAATCGGCCTGATTACGAGTGTCGAATTTGTAGTCGAAATTTTCGACTCCATATAAAATGATTTTGTATATAATGGAAATTATAAAGAAATGAAACTTTGATGCTGGATGTTTTTAAATCTGAGTGCTATATATGGTAAATCCAATTGAAAAATTGTTCAAAACTTGCGTTTTTAGTGAATTTTCAGCAAATTCGATTTAGTTTCGACTACGACTACGACACTCGTAATAAGGCCGAATATGTAATTATAGATGAGTTTTTTTCAATTACACTTACATGTAATTGTGTAATTGCATGTGTAATTAATTACAAAATGTAACGATTAACCCCAGGCCTGCTGGAGATCTTATAATTTCGATAAATCTTCCATCACTTTTATCCAGATTTATCATGACAGTGCAATAAACATAAAAAAAAATTTCTTTTAATTTAGTAATTTTAAAATAAAGTTAACAACACTGAAATTTTAAAGTTAATAGGATTATGATATACAACCAAGATATAAGAAATCAGTCAAGTGTACGTTATAGTATAGAGAATTTCGTATTAAAGCTTCAGTGTTGTTAATGTTATGGGTGCGGTGCGTAAGCCATTTTTGACTCATGCTCAAAAAAAAACCAAAAAAAAAAACAAATTACTCACGCACGAGCATTTTGTTTTTTACTCAGCACACATGATTATATTAACTTACTTATTAAACTTACAATCAGAAAATTCTCACGCAAACCAGTAAAAATTACTAAAAACATATGATGCAAAAAATAAACTCACACACGAATCAATCACGGGTTATTCTTACTCACGTTCACGCACGAATCACTTAAGTATAGTAATTATTACTCACGATCACGTGTGAATAACGTGACTCACGAACATTTCGTGTCACGCGCCAATCCCTAGTAATTACTAAATCTAAAACTAGTTCAAAATCATTGAAAACATGGAACCAAATATAATACAATACGGTTTTATATGGACTTTATATATTTTTATATAAAATCACTTTGAAAAAATTTCCTATGTGGGATGATATATAATTATAGATGATTTTATAAAGAACGTTATAAGTTATATATGGGTTCATAGTCGTCAATATATAATCATAACTAACACAAATTATAAAAGATTTCTTATATGGATCCACATAGTTTTATATTATTATGTATAGTGTCATACTAAATTATATATAAACGTACATGTAATTATGTCTTTTATATGTTACCTTATGTACTTATATATAGCACATACATATATATGTAGGCCAATATGTAATAATATAAAAGCACATATGTCTCCATATTAAAACTTTTTAACAAAAAATATCTAACATATGACTATATAAAAGTATATCTGCTTGAATTTCAAAGCATATGTGGCCATATGTAACTATAAGTTACTATATGCAATTACATAAAATAATATATGATTATATCAAAACTTTTTTACTCGGGTATATAAAAGAATAACGTGACTGACTGACTGACTGACTCAACATCGCCCAGCCCAAACCGCTGAAGCTAGGAAGTTGAAATTTGGTATGTAGGTTCCTCTTTCGGCGTAGACGTCCGCTAAGACGGGATTTTTGGAAATTCCTACCGGAACGGGCAAAAAGGGGAAAAGTCTCCCCCTTGGCGGCCTGCCAAAACCCCTTTGGCTAGAAAGCTGAAATTTAGGATATGTGTTCCTTGGAGTATGGGCTAACTTTTCTGGAAAGTACTTTCTGGAATTTTGGACAGGGACGTTGTAAAAATGGGGATTAAAAAGGGGAAAAAGGCCCCCCTTGGCGGCCTGCCCAAACAGCTGGAGGTAGGAAGTTGAAATTTGGTATAAAGGTTCCTCCACTAACGTAGACATCCACCAAGACGGGAGTTTTGGAAATTTTTACAGGGACGGGCAAAAAGGGGAAAAAGTCTCCCCCTTGACGGCCTGCTCAAACTGCTGGAGCTATGAAGTTGAAATTTGGTATGTAGGTTCCTCCACTATCGTAGACATCCACCAAGACGGGAGTTTTGTAAATTTTTACAGGGACGGGCAAAAAGGGGGAAAAGGTCCCCCTTGACGGCCTGCCCAAACCGCTGGAGGTAGGAAGTTGAAATTTGGTATAAAGGTTCCTCCACTATCGTAGACATCTACCAAGACGGGAGTTTTGGAAATTTTTACAGGGACGGGCAAAAAGGGGAAAAGGCCCCCCTGACGGCCTGCCCAAACCGCTGGAGGTAGGAAGTTGAAATTTGGTATAAAGGTTCCTCCACTATCGTAGACATCCACCAAGACGGGAGTTTTGGAAATTTTTACACGAACGGGCAAAAAGGGGAAAAAGTCTCCCCCTTGACGGCCTGCCCAAACCGCTGGAGGTAGGAAGTTGAAATTTGGTATAAAGGTTCCTCCACTATCGTAGACATCCACCAAGACGGGAGTTTTGGAAATTTTTACAGGGACGTGCAAAAAGGGGAAAAAGTCTCCCCCTTGACGGCCTGCTCAAACTGCTGGAGCTATGAAGTTGAAATTTGGTGTGTAGGTTCCTCGACCGGTGTAGACGTCAGTTGAGACGGCATTTTTGGAAATTCTTATCGGGAGGGGCAAAAAGGGGACAAAAAAAGTACCTTTTCCCAAAAACAGTACCTTTTCCCAAAAAAAGTACCTTTTCCCAAAAAAAGTACCTTTTTCCAAAAAAAAGTACCTTTTTCCAAAAAAAGTACCTTTTTCCAAAAAAAAGTACCTTTTTCCAAAAAAAGTACCTTTTTCCAAAAAAGTACCTTTTTCCGAAAAAGTACCTTTTTCCAAAAAAAGTACCTTTTTCCAAAAAAATTACCTTTTTCCAAAAAAAGTACGTTTTTCCAAAAAAAGTACCTTTTTCCAAAAAAAGTACCTTTTTCAAAAAAAAGTACCTTTTTCAAAAAAAAGTACCTTTTTCCAAAAAAAAATCCTTTTTCCAAAAAAAGTACCTTTTTCCAAAAAAAGTACCTTTTTCCAAAAAAAGTACCTTTTTCCAAAAAAAGTACCTTTTTCCAAAAAAAGTACCTTTTTCCAAAAAAAGTACCTATTTCCAAAAAAAAGTACCCTTTTCCAAAAAAAAAGTACCTTTTTCCAAAAAAAAAGTACCTTTTTCCAAAAAAATTACATTTTTCCAAAAAAAAGTACCTTTTTTCCAAAAAAGTACCTTTTTCCAAAAAAAGTACCTTTTTCAAAAAAAAGTACCTTTTTCAAAAAAAAGTACCTTTTCCAAAAAAAGTACCTTTTCCCAAAAAAAGTCCCTTTTTCTAAAAAAATTTTCCTTTTCCCAAAAAAAATATATTTTTTCAAAAAAATACCTTTTTCAAAAAAAGTACCTTTTCCAAAAAAAAGTACCTTTTCCCAAAAAAAAGTACCTTTTTCTAAAAAAATTTTCCTCTTCCAAAAGAAGTACCTTTTCCAAAAAAAGTACCTTTTTCCAAAAAACATACGTTTTTCCATAAAAAACACCTTATAAAAAAAAACCTTTTCCAAAAAAAGTACCTTTTTCCAAACAAAGTACCTTTTCCCGAAAAAAGTACCTTTTTCCAAAAAAAGTTCCTTTTTCAAAAAAAATTCCTTTTTCCAAAAAAAGTACATTTTTCCAAAAAAAGTACCTTTTTCCAAAAAATTTACCTTTTTCTAAAAAAATGAACCTTTTCCAAAAAAAAGGACATTTTCCAAAAACAGTACCTTTTCCCAAAAAACATACATTTTTCCAAAAAAAATACATTTTTCAAAAAAAAGTACCTCTTCCAAGAAAAAGTACCTTTTCCCAAAAAAGTACATTTTTCTAAAAAAATTTTCCTTTTCCCAAAAAACATAAATTTTTTCAAAAAAATACCTTTTTCAAAAAAAGTACCTTTTCCAAAAAAAAGTACCTTTTCCCAAAAAAAAGTACCTTTTTCTAAAAAAATGTTCCTTTTCCAAAAGAAGTACCTTTTCCAAAAAAAGTACCTTTTTCCAAAAAACATACATTTTTCCAAAAAAACACCTTATTAAAAAAATACCTTATCCAAAAAAAGTACAAATAAAGTACTTTGTAAAAACAAAGTATCTTTTTCCAAAAAATTTCGTTTTTCCAAAAAGTACGATTTAAAATAATATATAATTTAAAAAAAAACTACTTTTTTCCCTCCCCCACGGATATCTCCACTAAAACAAGGTTTCTTGATATTCGGCATAGAAGTGCCTACCGGAACGGGCAAAAAGGTGAAAAGTCTCCACATAAACAGTCTCACAAATTGGAAAAGTGCCTGCCCAAACCACTGGAGGTAAGAAGTTGAAATTTGGTATAAAGGTTCCTCCACTGTAGTAGACATCGACTAAGTTTGTATTTTTGGAATTCCCTACAGGATATCCCAAAAGGAAACTCGGTATGTGAGTTCCTCCTTCTGTGTAGGCGTCCGCTTAGACGGAATTTTTGAAATTCCTATCGGGAGGGGAAATAAGGTAAAAGTCTCCTCCTGACGGCTTGCCCAATCCCTTTTGGTCAACCTAAAATTTTAAATATGTATTCCTTGGAGTAGGACTAACTCACCGGCAACGTAATTTTTCTATTTTGGAACAGCAACATAGTAAAAATGGTGGTTGAAAGGGAAAAATGTCCCCAATAACGGCCTGCCCAAACCGCTTAGGCAATGCAGTTGAAATTTGGTATGAATGTTCCTCATCCATCGCAGATAGCCGCGAAGATGGAATTTTTGTAAATTCCTAAAGGGAGGGGCAAAAAGAAGAAAAGCCTCACCTTGGGGGCCGGTAAAAACCCCTTCGGCTAGAAATCTGAAGATTAAAATGTGGGTCCCTGGAGTAAGGGCTAACTTATTAGAAAGATACTTTTTTGAATTTTGGACAGGGTCGTTATAAAATGGGGGCTCAAAAAGGGAAAGTTGCCCCTTAACGACCTGTCCAAACTGCTGCAACTAGGAAGCTGCAATTCGGTACTTAGGTTCCTCTTCCAGCCTAATTCCAACCGGGAGGGACAAAAAAAGAAAAAGTGTCCCCCTTGACAGCCTGCTCAAACTGCTGGAACAAGGAAGCTGAAATTCCCTGTCGATGGATTTTAGGAAATTCCTACCGAGAGGGGCACAAATAGTAAAAGTTGGCTAGAAACCTGAAATGTAAAACATATGTTACTTGGAGTATGGGCTTTTTGGAACGGGAAGGTGGTTTTTGGACAGGGACATTGCAAAAATGGGGATTAATGAAGCGAAAAGTGCCGCTTAAAGGCCTGCCCAAACCGCTGGAGGTAGGAAGTTGAAATTTGGTATTAAAGTTCCTCCTCTATTGTAGACATCCGCTAAGATGAGATTTTTGTAAATTTCTACAGGTAGGGTCAAAAACAGGAAAAGTCTCCCCCTTAACGGCCTGACCAAACTGCTGGAACAAGGGAGCTTAAATTCGGTATTTGGGTTCCTTCTCCAACGTTGACGTCCCCTAAGATGGTATTTTTGGAAATTCATACCGGGAGGGGTAAAAAGGGAAAAAACTTCCCCCTTGACGGCCTGGCCAAACTGCTGGATATAGAGACCTAAAATTATGTATGTAGTAGGTTCCTCCTCCAACGCAGACGTCCCCTAAGACTGAATTTTTGGAAATTCCTACCGGGAGGGGTAAAAACGGAATAATTCTCCCCCTTGATGGCCTAACCAAACCCTTCGGCTAGAAACCTGTAATATATAATATGTTTTCCTTGGAGTATGGGCTAACTTATCGACAAGGCATTTCTAGGACTTTGGACAGGAACGTGGTAAAAATGGTGGTTCAAAAGCGGAAAATTGCCCCCCCCCCCTTAACGTCTGCGTCTTTAGCTAGAAACCTAAAACTTAAAGAACAAGTGTATATGAAACACTAAAATTAAGAAACTAAATAGGAAACGAGTGGAATGAAACACTACACAAGTGGAATGAAATGGATATAAACGTTGAACGAGTAGAATTGAAATTATAGAGAATGCAAATGGATTGGAAGAGGGAATGACCTGTTCAAACACTATCCACGGAATATGAAACTTATGTAGCATTGAAACTTACTCTCCAAAAAGTTAAACAAATTTTCTAAAAGAGAAAAAACCTTAGAAAAGGAATGGAACTTATATATTCCGATATTTAAACTTCATGTAACGAAGCACCGGTGGAAGAAACCGACGCAGTAAATTTTCCAACTGAATTTGTGAATTTACTTGAATTGCCAGGTCTACCTTTACATAAACTGGAATTAAAAAAAAAAACTTTAAGACACGCTAACAACGTAGCGGGCTTTGCCCGCTATTTTTAATATTATAAAATGCTTTCCAACCCTGCTTTAAGTTATTTATTTTCATTCAAAACACAAATGAACAAAACTACTTACGGGTCTATCTACCTAAGTTCGCACTTTACCAAATTATCTTAACATACACACGTATATTGCAATTTATTATGGATTCATTACTAACAATCCACTTTCATGAGAAAAAGTGATCAAATATTTATTTATTTTAAACCCATTGTTGTGCAGAATTATTTATTTGTGGTGGCTGGATGAAGGCTTTAAATAAAAAAACTTTAAATAAAAAAACGAATTTAATAAAAATTGTGGGGGGCTGCGCCCTCCCCCCCCCCCCCCTTAACCTTTAAGGCACTCTAACAACGTAGCGGGCTGCGCCCGCTAGTCTTTGATATTTATACACTCTAATAATTTTTATTTAAATTTACACTATTTATAGTAGGTAACTTTTTACTTACTATAATGCCAGTAAAATTACTCTATGTGCGTAAATTTAAAATTTTACACACATTATGTCTAATATTCATACACACAATGTGTGTAAACAAAAATGTTTAAATGCGTAAATTTATGAATAAAGTTCTTGAATGTGCATATTTATTTGCTTGAAAATACAAGTGAAGTGTTTGCAATTAAACAATAATAATTCTTTTATTAAGGCATTTAAAATAATGAATGCATTTTTATTATTTTTATTAGGAAGACATTTTAAGGATTTATTGATCATAAAACAGTAATAATTACAAACAAGAACCACATCCATTACAAAAATTCTGATCTAAGTATTTTCTATGGAAAATATACCTCGAAATCTGACTTGCTTCCATAAGAATTGTCATAGGGAAATCCTTAAATTCTTACAATTTTTTTTAGAAAATACCGCATATTCTGAGGACTTATATCTTAGATTCCGAAGACTTTGGGCAAGTATTATAGTCAGTGCTTAGTTGGTATTTTCGCTCAAATTTTACTAAAGTAGAAAATCTTGTTCTTATTTAAGCAAAAATTTAGTACAAAACCCTACTAATTGCGACTAAATATAACACCGTCCGTAAGTACTCAGAATACAAATGAGTGTGCGGTATTTTACATAGAAAAAAGGTTTCAGAATTAAAAGATTTCCCTATAAAAAGGTAATGAAAATAGTAATCAAAACCTGAGGCTTTTCTACTGAAAACTATCCAATAATTTTCGGAATTTTCTGTTGAGAAAAATCTAAAAATTTGAGGATTTTCGTAATAAAAGGAAGTTGGCTAAACTGCTTTAAGACAATTGGGACAAAACTTATAACTTTTATGAATATACTAAATCTTTTAATCTTAATCTTGCATCATCATCTGATATAAGTTCCCATTCCTTCGAAATGCCGAGAATACATATTGCCACATTTGTTTTAATTTATTTAATGAATTGTTGGCATAATTAGATATCCCAAGTTCGTTTAAAAAATTATGTTGAAAGCGGTGTAACACTGCTGGAAGCATCATATGTTTCTCGTGGAGAACTTACAAAGTCCGTTTCTGCATTTGATAACTAAAAAGAAAAAATTAAATTTTATTAAATCCTTTAATTTCGGTGTTCTTTGTTGCACTAATTTTTGTTGTATTCAAATTTAATATGTGCACGCTAGAGTGGGCCGAACTTTGCCGAATTGCGAATTTCAAAAACGGGGGGTGCGGAAAAGTTGCATATGCGTCCAGTAACCAGTAAAAAATAAAAATTTTGAAAATCGGTTTACGTTCAAGGTGCCCTCAAAGCGGTTGAAATTTCGAAATTTCGGAAAGTTTAAAAAAAAATCCTTAAATTTTGTTAAAAAATATTTGTTGTTGTGATATATTATTTCTAATAAATTATAGTTCGCTGAATCAAAAAAAAAAATTTTTTTAATCGGCCGAAGGGGTTCTGAAACATTGCTACTTGAATTTTGCTGAAAAACACGTTTTTTCATTTTTCAGTCGAGCCTTCAAAAAGTTAGTCTAAAAATGTTTTTAATTTTTTTCATTTTTAAATCTACTATCTATATAAAATTGTCTTTCATATGAGTGTAAAAAAGTTTAAAAATGTTGAAGGGTATTCCAAGGACGCTGCGACAAAAATTGTAAAAATGTTCACAATTTTATTTATTTATTTTGTAGAATTGCTCCATACACAAGCCTAAAAGTCTTATTTTGCAGTATGGAATTGAGGATAGGTAAATTTATGAAAATCATTAATCAATTAATAAGTTAATAACTAATTAAAAATTTTTATATAAAATACAAAAAACAATTAAACAATTACAATTAAACAATAAATATAAATATAAAAAAAAAATCAATTTAAATAATTAAGTCATATCATATCAAATAATTATTTTTTCAAATTCTTATGCCGAAAACAGTTTAAAAATATTTTCTTTGAATTTTCGTGCGTTACTTAAAAGTTGCGTGCTATGGGGTATATAATTCCAGAGAATTACTGCGAATATGTAGAAATGCCACTCCGAAATTAAACTTTTGTATCCAAATGATCTAATTCGTTTTCCTCTGCTTATATCTGAAATACAAAGTCTGCTGTACAGATGATCAGGTTTATGGGTGTGTATTATCTTATGTAAGAAAACTAAAACTCTTATGTTTAGTAGATTATCCAAAGAATGCCCATATAGCTGAGATGAAAACAATGATACACTAGAACGCCTATTAAGTACATACACGTATCGGATTATGTTGTTAAATGCAACGTTCAATTTCCTTTTACTAGTTGTATCACATTTAGCAAAGAGCTCACAACCATACAGTAAAACGGGCATCAGATAAGTTTTGGCAAGTAGTATTTTTATTCTCATAGGTGTACAATGCTGGGTTCGCCAAAGAGTTCTAATCATAGAGAAAGTGCGACCACAAGCATAGTTAATGTGGTTCGACCACGAAAGAGTGTCATTAAAAAAAAATTCCGAGATACTTAGCAGATTTTACTATTTCAATTTGTTGATTATTTATAAATATATTGGGTATAATATTTAGTTTGGCAAGTCGCTTTTGAATTACAATGCATTTAGATTTTTTCGGATTTATTCCTAAACCGTTTGCCGTTGCCCATGTATAAATACCAAGGTTGGTTACCGAAACGAATAACGGTAAGGGTATTTAAAATTATGTTAAAAACATATAAAAACAAGTAAAAACATGGCATATTTTTAATTTTAAGTACTGAAAATACAGATTTTAAGCTATAAATTCAATACTGGTAGTTTTAATAAGTAAAATTATTATCTATAAATTTTTTTCTAAAAAAACACTCAAGATTATAAAATAAAAAAATTGTCATTTTTAAATAAAATAACAAATACCGGTAAAATACCGGTAACTATCCATAAAAATAACGGTATCGGTAACGATAACGGTATTTATACATTTTTTTAGAGGTATCGATAACGGTATTCAATTTGAAACGGTATTTTACGGATAACGGTATTATAACGATAACGGTAACCAACCTTGATAAATACGATTCGAGTTGCTGATTAATAGAGATAATACACTGGTCAATTAAGGCATTAATACAACTGGTATAAAGTTGAACGTCATCCGCGTACATTCTTACATTACAATTTGTTAAAATGCCTGGGAGGTCATTAGAGTACAGTGAGAATAATAGTGGCCCAACAATGGACCCCTGAGGTACTCCTCTTGCCACAGGCAGTGCCTTGGATTTTCGGATTCCAGTTTGAACATACTGATATCTGTTACGTAAGTATGTTGACAATAACTGAGTAGCGGTCGAAGAGAAATTAAAAAAATGATTAAGTTTGTAACAAAGAATGTTATGATCCACGGTATCAAACGCTTTCGAATGATCTAAAAGTATTAAAAATGTAGTCTTGCCATCATCAAGTTTCTCCCTAATCTCCTCTGTAACATCAACTAAGGCCGGTATACAGCTGTGTGTTACAAAATTTTAACTCCGAGCACGCAATTTAATTTTTTTAATATTTGCTAAATACTAATATATTAAGTTCTATTCAATTATATTTTTTATATATACTTTTGTGGCACAGTGTATAAAATATTTTTCATAACTTTTGTAAAAAAGTATTTAAATTTATGCTAAACAAACTATTTTAAACTATTTAATTTCATGCTAAAATATTCTTTTAATACAACAAAAAATATAAAGTAGGATACTTTTCGAACATTGTGTGGACAAAAAAGAGGATACTTTTCGAGCATTGTGTCCGAAATCTCGAGATCCGATCACAATATTTAATATTTATTATCAAAATATCCAAAATTATTAAAAAAGATGGACCAGTCATAAAAATGTTATTTTATGTTGATCCAAAACAATAAATGGATGAAATCTCTGATCACTTAATAAAAAAACAGTGATCACCAAAAACAATCACTTTTGATTGTGAAAATTTTTACAACTTTTGTCGCAGCGTCCTTGGAATACCTTCCAACATTTTTAAACTTTTTTACACTCATATGAAAGACAATTTTATATAGATAGTAGATTTAAAAATGAAAAAAATTAAAAACTTTTTTTACACTAACTTTTTGAAGGCTCGACTGAAAAATGAAAAAAACGTGTTTTTCAGCAAAATTCAAGTAGCAATATTTCAGAACCCCTTCGGCCGATTAAAAGATTTTTTTTGGATTCAGCGAACTATAATTTATTAGAAATAATATCTCACAACAACAAATATTTTTTAACAAAATTTAATAATTTTTTTTAAACTTTTCGAAATTTCGAAATTTCAACCGCTTTGCGGGGACCTTGAACGTGAACCGATTTTCAAAATTTTTATTTTTTACTGGTTACTGGACGCATACGCAACTTTTCCGCACCCCCCGTTTTTGAAATTCGCAATTCGGCAAATTTCGGGCCACTCTAGTGCACTCACCTTTATGGGGGTTAAATACTGTAACAACAGCATTTTAAGGGGCATATTTAAACCGTTGTCAAAAATTCAAATAACAATATTTTTACTACACTATTTTTTTATTTAAAACATATATTATTGTAGTATTTTTGAAAAATATTATTTTTAAATTCCTCCAACCAAAATCGCCAGGGTTGCCACTTCATTATTAGCCTTTTTTAAAAAAGGCAAAATCGGCTGCCACTGTACAGTAGAGTGGGCCGAACTTTGCCGAATTGCGAATTTCAAAAACGGCGGGTGCGGAAAAGTTGCGTATGCGTCCAGTAACCAGTAAAAAATAAAAATTTTGAAAATCGGTTTACGTTCAAGGTCCCGCAAAGCGGTTGAAATTTTGAAATTTCGGAAAGTTAAAAAAAATTCTTAAATTTTGTTAAAAAATATTTGTTGTTGTGATATATTATTTCTAATAAATTATAGTTCGCTGAATCAAAAAAAAAAATTTTTTTTAATCGGCCGAAGGGGTTCTGAAACATTGCTACTTGAATTTTGCTGAAAAACACGTTTTTTCATTTTTCAGTCGAGCCTTCAAAAAGTTAGTCTAAAAATGTTTTTAATTTTTTTTACTTTTAAATCTACTATCTATATAAAATTGTCTTTAATTTGAGGGTAAAAAAGTTTAAAAATGTTGAAGGGTATTCCAAAGACGCTGCGACTGAAAAATGAAAAAAACGTGTTTTTCAGCAAAATTCAAGTAGCAATACTTCAGAACCCCTTCGGCCGATTAAAAATTTTTTATTTTTTTTGGATTCAGCTAACTATAATTTATTAGAAATAATATATCACAACAACAAATATTTCTTAACAAAATTTAAGGATTTTTTTTAAACTTTCCGAAATTTCGAAATTTCAACCGCTTTGCGGGGACCTTGAACGTGAACCGATTTTCAAAATTTTTATTTTTTACTGGTTACTGGACGCATACGCATCTTTTCCGCACCCGCCGTTTTTGAAATTCGCAATTCGGCAAAGTTCGGCCCACTCTACTGTACAGCCTTCATTAATTATTGGAAAATAAAAATGTAAAGTGATTCTTAATACCAGATAAATTCTCTAGTCCTTTTTGTGGCCCGATTTTTATTTTTTAACAAAGTTGTAACACAAACATGAAAATTCCATAAAAGGCAAGAAAAAACAATTTTGCTGTGGAATATAAAATTTATTTGACTGAAATTCAAAAAAAAGGCCAGGATAAGGACTATAGTTTTTTGTTGACTACGAAAGAAGAAACCGGATTGAAATCGGTTAACCCACCTTTGCTGTACAGTGGCAGCCGATTTTGAACTCATGGTTGCGAGAAAAACGCGTTTGGAGTCTAAAGTTAATTTTAAGCTAAGAAAACAGCAAAATTTAAAAAAAATGTAAATGAAGAAAAGTTATATCTCCTAGCTTACTACATGTCCACCAAATTTGGGACGAATCAGTTAATGGGTATTTGATATATTAAACCTAGTTATAGTCTTAAAAACGATGGTAAATATATAATTATACATAATGCTATGCATATTAAATGTATTCATTTAAAGTATTTACCCCTCGTATACTGTGTACAGTAGTTTTGATTTAACTGCCTTTTTCTTAAGTGCACATTTGTTATAACTGCACAAAATTTTGCTTTCGTTTCTATTTTACAAAATTATGTACGCAATTGTCTTCTTTAAGTGCACTTTTTGTACCTGCACATTTGAGATAACTGCCTCATATTTTTGGCAGTTTTACATTATTTTCATAAAAAATATCACCGTTAGCTGCCTCTTTTGTTTTGGTTTGTTTTTCAATTCTAGGAAAAAAACACACATAAAATAAATGTGTTGTCAATTTTTTTTGTGACAAAAATGACCTACTTTAGTCGTTTTTTAACCATAAAAATTGCAAGATCTGGTGAAAAGCACAAAGTTTTCATTATTAGCTTCAATTGTTTTGTTTGTTTTCAGTCTGTATTGGTATACCTGCACATTGAGACAGGTAAACAATTTGACTTAGCTGCGTTTTTGGCTTATCTGCACAAAAATTCTTGCAAAAGTTGGTTGTGCAGCTAAGTCAAAATTACTGTATATGTTGTAAGTTTACTCGATTAATGTCAAAAGTAGTTTACGAGCCCTCGTAAATATACGCTTACATTTTTGTGTGTAAACTTTTTCGTATTTATACACACATTTGAATATTGTCAAAAATTAAATTATTTTGTATTGTTTTGTTTGTTGTTTTTTATTTGTTTTTAAATGATACAAATTTAAAAAAAAAATCTGTGTTTAATTTATGAAAATATCAAAAAAGTGGCTAAATGCAAAATTGAAATGTGAATAGCTTTAAAATCATTCAAATAAACAGGTAAAGTTACAAGGGCATAAATGCAGTTAGATGAATACCACTATTATTTTGTAAATATGCTATAATTTTGTGCAGTTTTTAATTTATTTCGTATTTTTTTCCCCCATTTTTATATATGTTGATTACTTTTATAACTTATTTAAGCCCTCAGCACCTGCCCCATATGACGTGTCTCCAACATTCATCAAGGAATCGTCATTTTCTTTTCTTTGAAAACTGCGTGCAATTTTACTTCTTTTAATGTAGTTTTTATCTTTTTATTCTGCCCTGTTATAATATATACGATTTCTAATAAAAATAATTTTAAAAAAATGCAAACAAAGAGTGTTACACACAAATTTACCACATAGAGTATTACTTTGGGACTAAAACATATTTTACAAAAAAACATGTGAAAATTTAATTTCTTTGAATTTTTTATTGAAATTTTCGGAGCATATAGAGAAAAGTATGCTCCATCCAAATAAAATATAAAAAAATTCGAAAACAAAAATTTTCCTAGAGTCGATAACCCTCTTAACACGAACTATTTGACTATTAAAATTTTTAAATAATTTATTAGTTAATTTATAAAAGCTATTTTCATCTTTTAAAATAAAATACGTTCTTGTTTTCTTATATTTTTTTGTTTATATTTTGATATTTTTTATTACTGTTTAAAGTTTGTAATATTACGCATTTTATGCCTAAAATAAAAATTTAGGCACAATGATTGTAACATTAAAGAGTAAGTGTTTATTAACTTGAAAATTACTACAGTTTTTGTGAATTTTTGTAAAAAAAATGCGTACCCGGGTGAAAATGGCCATATATGATGATATATGAACAAACATATGGGTTCATATATGATTCCATATATGCTCGGATCCGTAATTTGAGGGTATATGACCATTAGGCCAACCAAAAAGAAGCCAGGGCATGTTTTTTATTTGAAGAGATAAAACAACTTAGATTAAATACAAGTTCTGATCTTAAAAATATAAGAATTTTAAGCAATATTTGTTAGAGCTTTTTTTTTGCTTATTTTATCTAACTTTGCTTGTTTTTGCTTATTTTTGCTATTTTCTTTGAAAAATAAGCTTATTTTAGCTTTTTTATGCGAAAATAGAGCATATTTTTGCTTTTTTTTTTTTTCTTAAAATCAGTAATTTTAAAAATTATTTTAAGTCGACATAAATTATTTAAAATTTGTTTTTTAAAATCTATTTTAAATAAAAAAATCTCTTTTGTTAAAATAAACTTTTTATTTTTACAACCTGAATTCTAATAGTAAAAATATGACAATGACGATTTCCTTAGGCAAAAGTGATTTTAGCACATTTAATTCTTTAATGCATTTCCCGATGGAAATAAATTTAAGAATCTCACAACTTTGTCTGATTCCTGAAGTCCCAAATAATGTAGCATTGTATTAAATAAAAAATTAAAATTTTATAAGTATTTTAATAAAGAATGAAGTTTAAGGGCATTTAACTGCTTATTTTACTGTTTTTTCGAGCTTTTTTTAAGAGCTTAAGAGATGGCTTTTAGGAGTTTTTTTTTGGTTGCCCTAATGACCATATATGATCATATATGGACATATATTAGTTCATATATGCTCATATACCTATTTTCGCTCATATATAAAAATTCGATTTTTTTGTATTTTTCAACAAAAAGTTAAAGTAAATTATTAACAATATCATAAATTTGCTTTAATTTAAAGTCTAAATAATACAAAATCTATCGTATAATACATCTATTTACACTCTAATAACAATGCAGAAATTTTAAACCAAGTTAATGGATTTATAAACATAAATTATTGTACTTCAAGTAGAGATTATTTGACAACTTCCCAGCTGTATTTCATACGTTTTCAATTGCATTTCAAAATTTATCAAGTTTTTATAGATTACTAGCGGGCGCAGCCCGCTACGTTGTTAGCGTGCCTTAAAGTTTAGCGTGCCCCCCGACAATTTTTTTTTAAATTCGCTTTTTATTTAAAGTACAGTTTTTATAATAAAAGCCTTCACCCAGCCACCACAAATAAATAATTCTGCACAACAATGGGTTTAAAATAAATAAATATTTGATCACTTTTTCTCATGAAAGTGGATTGTTAGTAATGAATCCATAATAAATTGCAATATACGTGTGTATGTTAAGATAATTTGGTAAAGTGCGAACTTAGGTAGAGAGTTTTGTTCATTTGTGTTTTGAATGAAAATAAATAACGTAAAGCAGGGTTGGAAAGCATTTTATAATACTAAAAATAGCGGGCAAAGCCCGCTACGTTGTTAGCGTGTCTTAAAGTTTTTTTTTTTAATTCCAGTTTATGTAAAGGTAGACCTGGCAATTCAAGTAAATTCACAAATTCAGTTGGAAAATTTACTGCGTCGGTTTCTTCCACCGGTGCTTCGTTACATGAAGTTTAAATATCGGAATATATAAGTTCCATTCCTTTTCTAAGGTTTTTTCTCTTTTAGAAAATTTGTTTAACTTTTTGGAGAGTAAGTTTCAATGCTACATAAGTTTCATATTCCGTGGATAGTGTTTGAACAGGTAATTCCCTCTTCCAATCCATTTGCATTGTCTATAATTTCAATTCGACTCGTTCAACGTTTATATCCATTTCATTCCACTTGTGTAGTGTTTCAATTCCACTCGTTTCCTATTTAGTTTCTTAATTTTAGTTTTCATATACACTTGTTCTTTAATTTTTAGGTTTCTAGCTAAAGACGCCGACGTTAAGGGGGGGGGGGGCAATTTTCCCCTTTTGAACCACCATTTTTACCACGTTCCTGTCCAAAGTCCTAGAAATGCCTTGTCGATAAGTTAGCCCATACTCCAAGGAAAACATATTATATATTATAGGTTTCTATCCGAAGGGTTCGGTTAGGCCATCAAGGGGGAAAATTATTCCGTTTTTACCCCTCCCGGTAGGAATTTCCAAAAATTCCGTCTTAGAGGACGTCTGCGTTGGAGGAGAAACCTACTACATACATAATTTTAGGTCTCTATATCCAGCAGTTTGGCCAGGCCGTCAAGGGGGAAGTTTTTTCCCTTTTTACCCCTCCCGGTATGAATTTCCAAAAATACCATCTTAGGGGACGTCAACGTTGGAGAAGGAACCCAAATACCGAATTTAAGATCCCTTGTTCCAGCAAGGGGGAGACTTTTCCTGTTTTTGACCCTACCTGTAGAAATTTCCAAAAATCTCATCTTGGCGGATGTCTACAATAGAGGAGGAACTTTAATACCAAATTTCAACTTCCTACCTCCAGCGGTTTGGGCAGGCCTTTAAGCGGCACTTTTCGCTTCATTAATCCCCATTTTTGCAATGTCCCTGTCCAAAAAGCACCTTCCCGGTAAGTGAGCCCATACTCCAAGTAACATATGTTTTACATTTCAGGTTTCTAGCCAACTTTTACTATTTGTGCCCCTCTCGGTAGGAATTTCCGAAAATCCATCGACAGGGAATTTCAGCTTCCTAGTTCCAGCAGTTTCAGCAGGCTGTCAAGGGGGACACTTTTTCTTTTGTTGTCCCTCCCGGTTGGAATTAGGCTGGAAGAGGAACCTAAGTACCGAATTTCAGCTTCCTACACGGAGGAAAAAGACGTTTTTGTATATGTTTGGAGGTAATCAATGTATGTTTACAAACTACCATATATGTATTTGCAGTGTGCTTCCAATTATATTGTTTTTATAGTTACTATACATGTATTTCCCGGTAATAATTATATTTGTGGATACAATTAACATATATTTGGAAAAACGGCGAATTTCCATTCTTGATACATATAAAGTTGTATGTAGCCATTATAACTTTTGTAGTTGGTAACATACATGGGACTAATTAATTAGGTAGACTAATTAATTGATGATTTCATTACCATTGCATTGATATCAATTGTAATGAAATTATTTTCATTACCATTTTTTTAAATAATGGTAATGATTCGAAAATTTAATTTCATTGATTAATGACAATGATTTTAAATTTCATTACCATTGATAATGAATAAATTAAAAAAATTAATTGCCATTGACAGAAAAACGTAAAAATGGAGTAAAACTCGCTGAAATCGAAGATGGAATATGCTCATTCAGGCTCAGGCTCATTTGAAATTAAATATTACTTTCCATTCCATTGTTATTTGTATCCAGGTAAAGTTTAACGGAATGGAATGGATCCTCCTTAAAAAATTATGTTTTATAACTTCCTCGGCTAAACCCGTTGTTCGTTTTAATTTGTCTGAATTTTTTTGTAAACAAATGGTTTTTAATCAATTGTAATTAGTTTTTTTATACATTAGTGTAATTTCATTACCATTAGTAATGAATTTTCTAATGAAAAATATTTCATTACCATTAAATGGTAATGAAATTTTTTTCATTGTCATTAGTATGAGCTAATGGTAATGAAATTTCAATGGTAATGAAAAATTCCCATGTATGGTTGGTAATAATCGTTTAGTTTAGCTAGACTGCATCTAGTCAGAAAATTTAGTGATATTTTTCCTTTATTTCTCAATCGAAAACAAAAAATTTCAAATGTACTTTAAAACAAAAATATCCCTCAAGTTGAAATTCGAAAAATATCTTTAGGTATAAATATCAAAGATAAAAAAATTGATAAAAAAATAAAACTTTTTAAAACGTTTTAAAAAACGTTTTTTTTTGTTTTTCATCTTTGTACTAAGTACAAAAATATGAATAGAATTTTAAAATTTTTGTTTTATTTTTATGGTGGAGATACTATTCTGGTTTTTGGTTTCAAATCTGTAGAAAATCATATAATACCCTGGTTGAGCGGTATATACATACAAACATATATTGCAAATATTTTTTTTTTGCTAAAATGTTTGCCAATTGACCAGCATTTTGCACTAATATTATTCATTTTCGGAATGAAATCGCTGTATAAGTTTTCTAATTAAATTTTTGCACCATGAAACCTTTTTCGCATTCCGCCATTAATTCGCAATTTTTTAAGTGCAGATTTTTAAAATTTATAACCTAGGGACCATAATACCCATATCTCATACCAAAGTTTGGTAATTAGTTCGCAAAAAAAAATTGCCAAAAAAAATTTGCAAAAAAAATTTTTTTTTCCATTAATGTATTCTCTTGCAGAATATAAATTGCTGATTAGGTTTCTTAACTATTTTTTTGTATCATAAAGGCTTTTTTCGCATTCCGCCAATATTTTGCAATTTTTTGAGTGCGGTTTTTTAAAATTTTTAACCTTAGGACAATAATTCCCATATCTTATGCCGAAGTTTGGTGGTTAGTATGCAAAAAGTTTCGCGAAAAAAAATTTAGCAAAAAGGAAAATTTTTCCATCAACATACTCATTTGAAGAATGTAAATCGCTGACTGAGTTTTTTAATTTATTTTTTGTACCACAAAGCTTTTTTCCGCGTTCCGCGATTTTTTTGCCATTTTTTAAGTGCGTATTATTAAAATTCATAATCTTGGGACTATAAGACCAATATTCTCATATCAAAGTTTGGTGGTTAGTTTGCAAAAAAAAATTCGCGAAAAAAATTTTACGAAAAGAAAATTTTTTGCATCAGTGTATTTGTTTGCAGAATGTAAATTTCTGATAAGAATTTTTAATTCATTTGTTGTACCATAAAGTTTTTTTTCGCGTTCCGACATTAGTTTGCAATTTTTTAAGTGGGGTTCTTTAAAATCCATAATCTAGGGACTATAATACATATATCCTATACCAAAATTAGCTAGTTAGATTGCAAAAACAAAAAATCACGACAAAAATTTTTGTAAAAAGGAATAGTTTTGCATCAATATATTTGCTTGCAGAATGTTAATCGCTGATTAAATATCAAAATTAAAATTTTGTACCATAAAGCCTTTTTTCGCATTCCGCCATTATTTTTAAATTTTTTAAGTGCAGTTTTTGTGGTTAGTTGCTCACAAATCCTAGGGTTTTAATGACCACAGTTTGTCTTTTGCACAAAATTATTCAGCCTATCATGCTTTGTAGAAGTCTTTTCGGCTGAAATTTTTATTACTTTTTAATAACTATTGGATGCAGAAATGTGTCTGTGAATGTTGTTTTAAGAATTTTTACAAAATTTATATGTTATTGTAATTAGAAAAAACTAAAAAAAACGTTTTAAAACGTTTTATTTTGTTTTTTCCTCAATACAAAAAAAACGTTTTTTTTTTGTTTTTTCCTCAGTACAAAATAAAAATAATTCTCAACTTTCCTGAAAATATCAGTACGGATATTTTTTAAATTTTGTTTTCGAAAAGAAAACAAAAAATAAAAAAATTGATGAAAATAAAATATCCATCAAGAAAAATAAATTCATTTGTACACAAGTGATTTTTTTTTATTGACGAAAAAACAAACTAAAACGTTTTAAAAGTATTAATATCGGGTGCCTGCACCAAACAGTAGATGTATTAATTTTACTTTTTATGTTTTTCCATTAAAATATAGAGAAATTTGGAGAGTAGAATAAATACGCCTATTGTTTCGCATATATTAATAATTGCTTTATAACTAAATATATTATTTATGTATAGTATTTGCTTGGAAACATAATTTGTTTATGACACACATATTATATGTTTGCTGCCAAACATATAATATTTGTCGATAGCGTCTATTTCATTTCATCCAAACATTATATATTTACAGGCAAACATAATATATTTGCTTGCAAATATAATATATTTGCATGCAAATATATATTGTTTCTAGTAAAAACACGGCGAATATGTTTAACAATTTCTCCAAATATATATATATTACCAGCAAAAATATGTTTGGGACAGGCCGTTTTTTTCAGCGTGTAGTTCCAGCAGTTTGGACAGGTCGTTAAGGGGCAACTTTCCCTTTTTGAGCCCCCATTTTATAACTACCCTGTCCAAAATTCAAAAAAGTATCTTTCTAATAAGTTAGCCCTTACTCCAGGGACCCACATTTTAAGCTTCAGGTTTCTAGCCGAAGGGGTTTTTACCGGCCCCCAAGGTGAGGCTTTTCTTCTTTTTGCCCCTCCCTTTAGGAATTTACAAAAATTCCATCTTCGCGGCTATCTGCGATGGATGAGGAACATTCATACCAAATTTCAACTGCATTGCCTAAGCGGTTTGGGCAGGACGTTAGTGGGGACATTTTTCCCTTTCAACCACCATTTTTACTATATTGCTGTTCCAAAATAGAAAAATTACGTTGCCGGTGAGTTAGTCCTACTCCAAGGAATACATATTTAAAATTTTAGGTTGGCCAAAAGCGATTGGGCAAGCCGTCAGAAGGAGACTTTTACCTTATTTCCCCTCCCGATAGGAATTTCAAAAATTCCGTCTAAGCGGACGCCTACACAGAAGGAGGAACTCACATACCGAGTTTCCTTTTGGGATATCCTGTAGGGAATTCCAAAAATACAAACTTAGTCGATGTCTACTACAGTGGAGGAACCTTTATACCAAATTTCAACTTCTTACCTCCAGTGGTTTGGGCAGGCACTTTTCCAATTTGTGAGACTGTTTATGGGGAGACTTTTCCCCTTTTTGCCCGTTCCGGTAGGAATTTCCAAAAATCCCGTCTTAGCGCACGTCTATGCCGAATATCAAGAAACCTTGTTTTAGTGGAGATATCCGTGGGGGGGAGGAAAAATAGTAGTTTTTTTTGAAATTATATATTATTTTAAATGGTACTTTTTGGAAAAACGAAATTTTTTGGAAAAAGATACTTTGTTTTTACAAAGTACTTTATTTGTACTTTTTTTGGAAAAGGTATTTTTTTTAAAAGGTGTTTTTTTTTGGAAAATGTATGTTTTTTGGAAAAAGGTACTTTTTTGGGAAAAGGTACTTCTTTTGGAAAAGGAAATTTTTTTTAGAAAAAGGTACTTTTTTTTGGGAAAAGGTACTTTTTTTTGGTAAAGGTACTTTTTTTGAAAAAGGTATTTTTTTGAAAAAATTTATGTTTTTTGGGAAAAGGAACATTTTTTTAGAAAAAGGTACTTTTTTTGGGAAAATGTACTTTTTTTTGGAAAACGTACTTTTTTTGAAAAAGGTATTTTTTTGTAAAAATGTATGTTTTTTGGGAAAAGGTACTTTTTTTGGAAAAGGTACTTTTTTTTTGGAAAAGATACATTTTTTTAGAAAAAGGTAAATTTTTTGGAAAAAGGTAATTTTTTTTTGGAAAAAGGTACTTTTTTTGAAAAAGGATTTTTTTTTGGAAAAGGTACTTTTTTTTGGAAAAATATACTTTTTTGAAAAAAAGGTACTTTTTTTGGAAAAAGGTACTTTTTTCGAGAAAAGGTACTTTTTTTGAAAAAAGGTACTTTTTTGGAAAAAGGTACTTTTTTTGGAACAATGACATTTAGAGACTTTAGGAACATTGACAATGAGTCACTGGTGGTAGAATTATCAAGCATACCATGGAACCTAGTCTTCACTATGCTAAGTGTAGATGAACAAACAACTTTCTTGCAAAATAATATACTATATCTATATGAGAAATATGTTCCAATTAAAACGAAGAAAGTAAAAAACAACGAAAAACCATGGTTTTCAAACGAAATTAAAATTTTAATTGACGAAAGAAACGTAGCCTATGAGAGATGGAAACGTTACAAAATGACAGAATATCACAATACTTTTAATGAAGCAAGAAGGAAACTTAATTCCACAATAAAAACTGCAAAATCAACGTTTTATGAAGAAAAATTCAAGTCAGCAGTGACATCAAAAAAGTGGACCCATGAAAAAACGATTAGATTTGATCAAGTTAGGTTTGCTCCAATTGTATCTATTCATATTAGAGAGTGAATAACAACGTTTAAAATTAAATATCAGTTTATCTCCGATTCCGATTTTCAAAATTTTCTTATTCGTTGCCTTATATAATCATTTCTTAAAATATCTTTTCTACTTGATCAAATTATATCTCGTTGATAATAAATTTGTATATTGCTTCGAACAACACTTTATAAAACTAAATGTGACCCAAGTATATTTTAGATAAAATTATTTACTATCTCGAATCGAACAAAATGTATGTGGATTTAAATACAATTATATACTTAATAATTCAATACAAAATTAAAAAGCTGACATTATACATATGTTATGTTGCATATAGGAATTCTAATGACCCAAAATTTTTTCATTTCTGGGATAAGTGAGACATACCAATGTCGCACTTTTTTAATTATAATATCTAATCATATATCTAATGAAAGAAATAATAAGAAAAGTAACTACACAGAGAAAAAATTATAGTTAAATCAATTACTATATCAGATTTTAATTAACATTTGCTTTTTTACGAACCCTTTGTAAATAATGTATGAATATTAGAGCTATGGGCTGACTATTATTCGGGCATGTTGTCGCTAGATAACCCCATGTCAAATAGTTTGTGTGAATGCCAATCACACACTGAGAGAGGGGATTTCCCTACTGATTTTCCATCACTATGCGAGATAATTGACTTGATCAAAGCGCTGAAGAACAACAAAATACCTGGATACAAAATACCAGAGCTACTGACAGCTGACCTTAACATAAGTGTACAACTCATTATGCCTCTAATAAGAACATTTTGTTCTAGTGAAATGCTGCCTGATGAACTTAAAGAAGAAATTATTATTAAGATACCAAAGAAGGGAGATTTAACTGAATGTACTAATTGGCGGGGTATAACGCTTCTTAGTATGGTGTATAAAGTTACAAATATAATAACAAAAAGGCTATCGAATAAATTAACACCCGAGTTGCGCCCAGAACAAGCCGGATTACGTCCAAATAAATCTTGTGTAGACCACGTTAATAGCCTTAGGATAATTGTGGAGCAATCTGTTGAATGGCGATCGCCTTTGTATCTGATCTGCATTGATTTTGAAAAGGCTTTTGACACATTGCCGCATAATGTCATATGGTCCGAAGAAACTAATATCCCTCATTAAGGCTTTATATGAGGACGCCAGCTGTCGTATCCTGCATGAAAACCCACTAAGTAGGAACATATCGGTAAATACGGGTGTAAGGCAAGTCTGTATGTTGTCTCCACTGCTATTTAACATCGTATTGGATATAGTTATGAGGCGTGCCACAAGATTAGGCCGAGGTATAATGTGGGGCATGAATGCACGGCTGGAAGATCTCAATTACGCGGATGAAATTTGTCTATTATCACAGAGTTTCTCAGACATGATGACGAAGCTTGAAACTATTGTCAACTCAGCAAAATCAGGATGAATTCAGGATGATATTATTGAAGACGTGGATTCCTTTTGCTACTTAGGTAGTATTTTAACAACATCTGGTGGATCAAAAGCGGACATCACAAACAGAATAAAAACAGCGAAACAGGCTTCTGGACTTCTCAGTAACGTGTGGAGATCAACAACATTATTCCGACATGTTAAGATTTAATTTATTTAATTCCAACGTTAAGTCTATCATGCTTTATGGATGTGAGACCTGGAATGCAGCACCTCCTGACATACACCCAATTCAGGTCTTTGTCAACCGATGTCTGCGTAGAATTCTGAGAATTTTTTGGCCCATTACAATATCTAACTCACACAAAAAATACCAATTGACCTTGAAGTACGAAGGCGAAAGTGGAATTGGATTGGACACACCGTCAGAAAAGGTCCTGATGATATAGCCCTTACTGCAATTGAATGGAACCCCCAAGGTAGCCGTGGAAGAGGGCGTCCAGCGCATACATGGAGTAAGCAGGTCAAGAAGGAAGTCACAATGTCTAGAAGAAGTTGGGGTGAAATCAAGAACCTGGCACCGGATAAATCAGAATGGCGAAAATTTGTTAAGAGCCTATGCTCCTTATAGGAACCGAGGGATCATATAAATTAGGGCCAGTGTTATAGTCATCACTTAGTAGGATATAATATTTAAGTAAGAAGCTTTAAAACGAAACTTTATAATTGGTGGCCATAATACTTATCCTTATTAAAATAAATATGATTCTAAAGACTACGTTCGATGAAATTAGTGCACGAATAAATTCAAGTAACTTTTGAACTAGTTGACATATACAAAAGAAAAAACATTTTATTACAGAAATCTTATTCATGTTTGCATTTAATAACAAAATATTACACATTAGTGGGTTTTAAGGAAAAATTTAATTTTTTCTGAAATTCCTCCCATTAAATTTTTAGTAGTGTCTTCAGTGATTTTTTTGCTTGATGATAACTATTTTCTTGAAAATGTTTTAGTGTTTTCAGCAACTTGTTTTGTACCCTTCATGATCCTTTTTACCAGAGCCCAATATCTTTCAATGTGTCTGAGCTCTGGGCAGTTAGGTGGATTTGCATATCTGGATTTGCACACTATATTTTAATAAATAATCGAATTATTTGTTCACGCATTTCTATTTCACAGCTCATTTTAAAGCCAATAAGTATCGAATAATTTTAAAACTTGACATGAGGATTTGTACATATTTAGCAAAGGCATCTTGATTAAAAAAAAATAAATTTTGAATTTGAAAAAAATTTACGAGTAATAATATATGCACTAGTTTCATCGACCGCAGTCTTTAGTTAAACTTTTTCATATTTAAGTTAATGTGTTTTCCGATCTTAAAGATAAGTAGACAATTTTTATATAAAAAGAAAAAAAAACCTGAGATTTGCGTGATTTTTATTTTAATTTTTTTCTTCTGTGTAGTTACTACTAACTGATAATGGATTATATAACCCACACAGAGAGAAGTTTGCTGGATCAGTTTTAATGAAATTTTTCAGTAAAATAATAAAGTTTTCTTATAAGTAAAATGAATATTTTGACAACATTTTATCAAAAATTCCATTAATTTAATAAAAAGTTTCAATGGACGAGGCCTAGTGAAATTCATCGGTTTTGTGCAAAAATTTATTAATATCCCCAGTAAAACCTTCTATTACCAGGTAAAGGGAAATGGAATAAGAAACCAAAAATTGCACACACAGAACAGATTCTTTGTGACAACCGAATTTGTTGCCAACAGAATTTTGGTAGTCACATGTACTATCACATTATTCGGTGGTAGCTATCGACATTTACAATTGTACCTACTATACCAGTAAAATGTAAATAGTAGACCCAACCGAATGACTTTGGTACCCCCCGATCGAATTCAACATTTAGTAGATCCGACCGAATTTTGTTAGAAATTCCTACCGAATTAAATAAAACACTGTTTCTATTTGATTTTGTTTTATTAACTAATTATTGGAATATAAAGAGAATATATCAATGTTAGTAAAAGTAAATAAATATATTATTTTCAAAATATAAACAAAAATTGATTAACGAAAAGATTCTGAGAACTGCTTGCCACAGAAAAATCCTCAGGTTCTCAAAACGTAGCCCTGAGTTTCGAAAGTCTTTTTCTATATAGAAAGATTTTCCTAAAAAGAAAACCTACTGAGGACTATTCTTAATTTTAACCACTTTTCCCAAATTTTAACTACTTTTTCCATCGAAAAAAGCTCACATTCCACATACTTTTTTATATACAGAAACTCTTACCTGCTGAGGGCATATTCAAATAAAAAAGTTTTCCGAATCTGGGAATTTTTCTACAAGAAAAAGTCCTCAAAATCTAAAGGGTTTTCCACAAAAATGTCCTTAGAACGCCAGAGTTTTTCTATAGAAAAAAGTACTCACAATTCAAGGACTTTTTTACGAGAGTTTTTCTTCAGGAAAGTTCAGAAATATTAGTCTTTTTCTATAAGATAAGGTCCTCAGAATCTACAGATTCCTCAATAGGTAAAAATCCACAGAATATGAAAATTTTTCTACAGGAAAAAAGTCCTCAGAATCTTAAGAGGAAAAGTCTTCAGAGTCTGAGATTTTTTTCTATAGGAAATGGTGCTCAAATCTGAGGTTTCTTTATTAGGAAAAACTGTCGTCTTATAAATTTTAATTACGAGAGACTTACTATAAAATCCTTGTTTTGGGGACTTTTTCTTGAAAATAACAGCTTAGTTTCTAGGAATTCTTCAAGAAAAAAGATCTAGGTTCTGGCAAAGTCTTTCCATGAAAAATGAGCATCTTACTTTAATCGAAACTGGGTTGTAATTTCATGCATTTGTTTTAGTTTTCCACCTATTAGGATTTCATCCCTGTTCTATAATCCTCTAATTGCAGTTGTTGCCTTCGTAAAAATTTAAACAGGTGAAAAGCCCAATAAATAAAATTGGTGAACAAGTAATTACCTAATTACTATTAATTCGCATAATGTACCAGACTTTTTATTGAAAAAAGTCTGATTATTTTATATGTACGTATTTATAATTGCAAAAACTTTAAGGTATTTTTATGAAATCTAAGTTTTTTTTATTTGTTATTTTTTATATTTATATTTTTGACAATTCAGATAAATACAGCAAAAGTTTTTCGGCCATGACGACCAAAATTGTTTGAACAAATTTAAGTATTTTACACATTTGTTGTAGCAACCGAAAATCTATCAGATTTAATTTTTTAATTCGGTATTGGTAAGCATCTTTTGGTAGAAAATATTAAGTATGATATTAATAAAAATTAGTTTATAAAATTTGATTGTTACAACTTTCATTTAAATGGCATAGCAAATTTATAAGAGAAATTGCAATATTTTTGATTTTTAAAATAGTTCCTACCGCCGAATTATTTAAATACATTTCAAATTTGCATAAATTGGTTGGGAAGCCCGAATTCTATCGAAAAAACATTTATATTTTGTTACAGTGACAAACTTTTAGACACATACTTTAACTATTAGTTAATATAATTGAAATTTTATAATTTTAACTAAAATTATGCTGTAGTAAAAAACTTATTACAATTGCAACAATTTTCCAACCAATCTTTTCCCTGTGTGTGTAACTACTTACACTTTGGTCGCATAACACATTATTTTAAAATGGGGGTGTCATTGGGGGTAAATGGTTGCCTAAATCGTACCGGTATAGGCTAAAATAAGTGATTACGAAGGAAGTACTGCAATAATTAGTTACTTGTAATATTAAATTCACTAGTTAGCTACAATAAGTACATACCCAGCAAAAATATGTGTAAGTCATTCAAAACAAACAACTTTTAAATTGGTTACAATGGAGCGATAAGTGCTCTTTTTCTGTTTCGAATGTATGTGCTTTAAAACAACTTTCAAAAATGTATATATAATGTTGTTTTTTTCTCTGTAAATTCATTTGTTTGTAAATTACGAATTTGTTAGAGATTCCATTTTTTCTAAAAAAAACAAAATAGTTAATTTTATTAACGTACTTTATTAATTTACGATTATTTACATCTTTTTTAATTATTCGTACATATTTTAAAAAATACTTAAATTAAAGTTCCCATTGAAAAAGGGAAGGAAATAAAGAATTGGATTCCATTGAACCTCCTGGACTATGACCCAAATATGAATTCTTCTTTTCACTAAATGCAAATATATAAAAGTTAACAATTTTGCACCGTGCACCAAAGAAATATGTTAGTAAAATTTGTTGCAATGTTAACATATTTTATCGTTTAAAACATACCAATCAAGAGGTTCGTTAACAGACCCCTTACCTTTGCTTATACATTAAAAGTTCTATAAATGCCACCTGCTTTAAATGTCGATATGCTTTAATTGCTATTACACCCCAGTGTAGAAACGGTAATGACATATCATTATTTTTTGGACTACCAGTAATGACACCCACTTACCTTCTGCATTATTTTAAAACATATAATAATAAGTTATTGATAACGACTTATTTTTATCATTATTTCAAATAAAAAATAATTTTCTAGATTTTTTTGAAAATTTTTTGAAATCTATTTTTAGACTCAATATTTTTTAAACACTGGTAAGGATATATGTAACCACATATTTTTTGATTTTTTGTATGTTGGCGAGTAAGCTTACTTGTGCGCAGCAAGTCAATTATGTTTTTATCTATTTAATATTATATGTCGATATAGCTCAGATGGTAGAGCTATTGACTGGTAATCTGTAGACCCAGGTTCGATACCCGCACCAGCAAATTTTATTAAAAAAAAAAATACAATAAAAAATATTTTTTTTTATATAATTTATTTTTTTGAAAATCTATTTTTAGACTCATTATTTTTGTCTGTACTGGTAAGCACATAGGTAACGATATATTTTTTGATTTTTTTATGCTGGTGTGTAACCATAACTCATTATTTTTCGCGACATCGCCATATAAATGTAATAAGAAATGTAATAACAAAAATAACTAGTTACCATTACCAAGTATGTAGTAACATAACCACATATCTGGTAATGATTTTCTACACTGGGAACTTAAAAGTCGTAAAATCAAGCTAAATAAATAATTCTATAGTGACAAAAAATATATTATTTTTTCAACTTAAAAATAGATTTAAAAAAATAACTGCAGTCAACTTTAAAATGTACATTAAAGTTCCAAATTTTAATTAAAGTTAAAATTTTGCTAAATGAAATTCTTCAACATAAGAATTTAACTAATCACGATTGCAAATTATAGCGTTGGAACTTAATGCATCGTTTAATGAAAAAGTTGATTTTAAGCTAACGATGGTTGATTTGCAAAATTCAAATGACGACATGGTATTCGCCTTCGAAATATGTCTGGGGAAAAACTGTCCTCCAACTGTTCTCGGATTCTTTAATGAATTTAAAGCTAAAATTTCAATCATAGATCTGCGGATTCAGCAAATTTATAATGATGTCCTTATTACTGTAGAGGTGTAAAATGAAAAAATAGTTTCCTAGTACGCTTTAATATTCTGAAAATTCCTTGAGTAATGTTTTTAAAAAATTTAATCAGAGTAGGTTATATATAACTTTTAGATCCAGTTTTTAGGATGTAGGTTATCTTTAAACTTAGTTTATAACAGGAATACTGCTTCTAAAATGTGATATGTTTTATTTTCTTTCAATGAAGACCGAAATTCTAAACGAGAAAAAGTTGTTCAGGAAAATTTATAAATGTTGGTTTAACTAAACTAAGTTTAACTGACATCCGAAAAACTCGGCCTTAGTGTATTAATCTTATTTAATTCAATATCGTATCCTTTTTGAATATAAGGACTGAAGAAAACATGTTACAAACTTATTTAAAAAAAACTGGAACAAAAATTAAACAAAAATTTTGGTTTTGTCTGATTTTGACTTAATTGAATTGATTCTGATGCAAAAGAAGTATTTCCTTAATACTACAAATAATAATAAATTGAAGCTTTTTTTACACAATAGGTTCAGAAATGGGCTCTGTAAAGGCTAAACATTAAAATTGGCTCTAAAATATGCTATTTCAGACATTATAAAAAGCACATTTAAATCACTTTTAAAAATGTATTATATTATATAGAGTACTTCTAAATCACTCTAAAAATGCAAACAAAATGTACTCGTATTGATGTGATGAAAATGTGTACCTAAAAACCACAATTTTATTAACATCACGTAATCACTTTTAAATTACTAACAAAAGGCTTAAATTGAACTACTGACAACATGGGACATCGCGTGTAAAATAAATCAGTGTTAAAGCTAAATTGTAACTACTTCACAATCAGTTGATGCTATTCGGAGTGCTTTTAAAATAACTTTCTTGTAATGCATTTTTTGCTGGGTACTTGTATGGAGTGAAATAAGTCGTTACACATTAATACATATTTCATTGGTTACATATAGAGAATAAAATCAGACGTTACCAGTAATGACTTTGTTTAAAAGTACACCTATCCGAGCAATGCAATTAGATTATAAATTTTTATTAAATCGTGCTTTCGCATAAAAAGTAGTTATATATGCAATACCAGGAACTTATTATTTTTACCCTTATTATGTAACACAATATCAGTAATATATTATTTTAAAGCCTCCAAATAAGTAGTGATATATCTCTATATCGGTAACTCATTATTTCATACCTCCCATATAAGTATTGATGTATCATAATATTAGTACACTCATAAAATAAACACACTTTTTTTAGTTGTTTCTGAAGTTTTTCCGTTGAGTTATTTTTAAAATAATAACAGTTGTTCGTAGAAGAAAAATAATTTTTAACTTTTTTCACAACCCGAGTAAAAAAAATTATATAATATCATATGTGGCATATATTACAATATATAATTAGACATGTCGTTATGTATATCCACCCTACGGGGAAAGGGACCGGTCCCAGATGACACGCAGGATACGTCCGAAGGGGGCAGAGACAGGTCGTTGATCGGTCTTTTTCTTTGAAAGAGACATATCACTTTAACATGGCGTTGTCATTGGAAATGACGTATTGCCACAGACTAGACACCTTTCGACATGTCGCAGGTCTAGCCCCAAAGGACATGTCGCCTAACTGACTTAAAGAGACATGTCACCGAAGTAACCCAAAAGGATCTGTCAAAGAATGAGTCACACTTTGTATATTTTCTGACATGTCACCCAACTAACCTAAAAGGAACTGATACAGAACCAGTCCCATTACAAAACTGACAAAAACAGTGACAAAACTGAGGTAAATGGAAATTGTTATGGTTTTGGTATTATAAGTAAAATTTTCACAGCAAAACCTTGACAAAATTGTTATGTAATAAAAGGCACAAATATTTTCATTTGTCAATAAATTAAAATATAAAAATTTGTTTTTTTTTTTTTTTTGAAGAATTTTGGTATGTTTTTTCACAGTAATAAAATATGAAATACATATTCCTTTTTTAAGACGTTCTTTTAAGATATAAGATATATATATGCGTCGAACCTTTTACCGATTCTAAAATTCCTGTAGAATCCTCCAAAAGATTGGAGCTGAAGTTGTTAGCAATAAGCTCAGAGTTCTTGATGCTAAAATATAAAGAAAACTCCAAGTGCTTAGATCTAGAACTAAAATTATCAAAAATTTTTTGATAATTTTATTTAACGAAATTCTTCATTGAACTTACGAAAAAAATTCTATGAAATTGTTCATCATGAAGGATAATTCTATCAGTGTACTAAGAAACCGACCAATTGTGGGCGCTGTAGTGTAATGGTTAGCGCGTTGGTTGCGGGTCCGATGAGGTTGCGGGTCCGATCCCCAACCAAGGCAACATCAATTTATGAAAAATTTAAATATGTATGCGTTTTTCTATCCCTCATACATATCGCAGCGTCCTCCTTCGGTGTTCCCAGGGCTATGAGCTAAAAAGCTTCAACAAAGTTCGCCAAATCACCATCAGATGGAGCGCAACAACTGTTCTAAAATTCAACAATCCGCGCAATTACAGTGTTGCCATATTTGAAGCCCTTTCTTTCACCACCTTTCACTTCTTCTCTATCCCCATTCCAAAGGAAGCAACACGTTAATTAATAGGAAGAATTTCCTGAGTGTTGCTTCTCTTTAAAAAAAAATAAAGTCTTACTTGGGGTTATTTTTATAACACATTTATCCAGTTAAGTGATATGTCCTCTTTGCACCAGTCTTGGGGCCAGTCCTTTAAGTATAATTGACAGCGCTTAACCCAGAGAAATAATAAATTATACCAGTCCTGCGACAAGACCATCTTTAACCACTCACGGGATATGTACTTTGAGGACAATTCAGTGTTATGTCACCATTTCACCAGTCGCGAGACCAGTCCTTTAAGTATAATTGACACTGCTTAACCCACAGCAATAGTAAATTATACCAGTCCTGCTGCAAGTCCTTCTTTAACCAGTCACGGGATACGTACTTTGAGTTCAATTTGAGGTATGTCCTCTTTTTATCAGTCACGGGATAGGTACTTTGAGGACGATTAAATGGTATGCCACCGTTTCACCAGTCATGGGACTAGTCCTTTAAGTATAATTGTCACTGCTTAACCCACAGCAATGGTAAATTATACCAATCCTGTGACAACCCGAGTAAAAACAGTTACATATAGTCGTATAAAATGCGATGAGGTTATATCTGTATAAATATACTCTTTCATCCGAAAAATGGCCCGATGTAATTGTATCAGTTGTTTATCAGTTTTTATCTAATTGTATTAGTTTAGATCTCAACTAATGAAATTATACATTATTCAGATGAAATTATATTCAATTTTTGACCTGATACAATTTTACCGGTTTATATCTAATGGTATCTGTTTAGATCGTAGTTGGTACAATTTTATATAAATAAAATATATTTGTATCCGACATTTGCCTTATATAATTGTATCAAAGTTTTAAAGCAGATATAATTGCATCAGGTCAAAATTCAGATATAACTATATAAGTTTGTATAGTAATGTATCTATTTGGATCTAAACTAATACCATGCGACATAAACCCATAAAATTGTATCAGGTCAAAAATCAGATAAAATTTCATCTGCTTAATATATAATCTAATCAGTTAAGATCTAAACTGATACAATTAGATAAAATGTGATAACCAACTGACACAATTATATCGGGCCATTTTTCGGATGAAATGGTATATGGATCACATTATGTTATATATTATCATATAAAGCTCCATATTAATTTTTTTTAATAGGGAAGACTTGATTTAACCACTCACAGGATAGGTACTTTCAGGGCAATTGACCCATCATTCCCCGTAGGGCATATATAATTATGTATGAAGTCTTTTTCCAAAATTGTTCCTTATATTATGCCATATATAATTTCATCTAATTAGATATCGACCTTTATAATATTAGATATGGTATACATGATTATATATTACATAGCATCGCTGATCTTTTTGCATATATAGTTGTATATAGAGCTATATCTTAATATATATGGCGGCATTTTAAGAATATATAATTATATATGGTATCTTTTAAACAATATATAACTATATATGGTGCCAGTTAAACTATATATTATCATATATGGTGGCACTAAAACAATATATGGTCATATATGGTACCTCATGAACAAAATCTTTAATACAGTTGCAGATATGATAATATATGCCACTAAATCTAGTGCCATATATATTTATATATGGTGTTATTTAAGCAATATATTAGCATATATGGTGCCATTTAAACCATATATTATTATATATGGTGCCATTTAAACAATATATGCTCATATATGGTACCTTATGAACAACATTTTTAATACAGTTCCAGATATGATAATATATGCTACCATATATAGTACCATATACTTTGATATATATGTGATTAAGTTATATCTGTATAAATATACAGTTTCATCCGAATAATGGCCCGATATATTTTTATCAATTGTTTATCAATTGTTTATCAATTTTTGTCTAATTGTATCAGTTTAGATCATACCTGATTAAATAATGTGTTAATCAGATGAAATTATATCTTATTTTGGACCTGATACAATTTTATCGGTTTATATGTAATGGTGTCAGGTTTGATCGTAATTGGTTCAATTTTATATAAATAAAATATAATTGTATCCGACATTTACCTTATACAATTGTATCAAAGTTTTAAACTGATATCAGGTCAAAATTGGGATATAACTATATAACTTTGTATACAAATATATCTATTTGGACCTAAATTGATACCATGTGATATAAACCAATAAAATTGTATTAGCTGAAAAATCTGATTCAATTTCATCTGATTAACACATAATTTAATCAGGTCAGATCTAAAATGATGCAATTAGATAAAAGCTGATAAACAACTGATACAATTTTATCGGGCCATTTTTCGGATCAAATGGTACATGGATGACTCTAAGTTATGTATTACCATATAAAGCTCCATATTGTTTTCTTTAATAGGGAACATACCATATATGGTGCAATTTAAACAATATGTGGTCGTTAGAGTGGGGCGATTTGTATGCCCAAGTAAAAAAAAAATGATATGGAGCCATATGAAGTTATATTTAATTATATATAATCTTTTACGTAATTAGATATAATTATATCCGAAAAATGAGAACGTCTTAGTGTATCATATTGTATCGAATTGTATACAATTGTGTACAATTTGGTACAATTTTATGCAATTCGATACAATTGTATCCGAATTTTGTCCTCATCCAATTACATCAAATTATATCTTTGTGTATAAAATTATATGTCCGTGAAGTTAAATACGGCAGTTATCGAAAGTTAAATTCGATAACAGTGAAGTTAAATTCGAATTTAAAATTGAATTTAAATTCGAAAATTTGACTCGACATAGGAACTCTGAATTTAAATTCGAAAATTGAACTTAAATTCAAAAATTAAACTTAAATTCGAAAATTCAATTTAAATTCAAAAATTGAATATAAATTCAAAAATTGAATTTAAATTCAAAAAAAGAATTTAACATGGAAAACTAAGGTCATATGGAACGACCTCGGCCAACGGCTTGTATTTTCCTTGGAAGCAGGTTCAATGCCCTTTCCGAAAAATTAAGTGGCTTGCCCAAATTGATTTTGAGATTTTTTTGAGAAATTTTTTAAAACCATGCATATAGGGGTCTGATTCTCTATGAACGGTTTTTCCTACTGTGGTCATATGGAACGACCTCGGCCAACGGCTTGTATTTTCCTTCGAAGCAGGTTCAATGCCCCTTCCGAAAAATTAAGTGGCTTGCACAAATTGAATTTGAGATTTTTTTGAGAAATTTTTTAAAACCATGCATACAGGGGTCTGATTCTCTTTGAACGGTTTTTCCTACTGTGGCCATATTGAACGACCTCGGCCAACGGCTTGAATTTTCCTTGGAAGCAGATTCAGTGCCCCTTCCGAAAAATTAAGTGGCTTGTCCAAATTGAATTTGAGATTTTTTTGAGAAATTTTTTGGAACCATGCATATAGGGGTCTGATTCTCTTTGAACGGTTTTTCCTAGTGTGGTCATATGGAACGACCTCGGCCAGTAGGGTAGTAGTTTGCGTTTGTTGCCATTTGCGAGTTATTATTGGCAGTCAAAAAAAAATTATATTTGTGACATGGAATTACAAATTATTTAAATAAAAATTTGTTCATAGAGTTTTCCAAGTCTGTTTAACCTGATTGGTAAATGAGTTGTTATATTTAGTTTTAATAATTTTAGGGTCCAGGTATCGAATCCTGTGTAGGGCATTTTTTTTTATTATAATTTTTTTTTATGATATTTTTTTGGACATTTTTTCCTAATAATGTGAAACAAATATATTTAAGAAAAATTTTATATTGTACAGAAAATGAACCTAAATAAGAAGAACCTTCCATTAGCGGATAGCAAAGGAGTACAAGGTATGGTTTGTTAAGATCAGGGATATGGCATCACCAAAAACAAAAGTTATAACGACATCGTTATCACTAGATGGCACTTTGTTCAAAAAATTGACAATTTTCTTTTTTTATTTAAATTAAAATAATAACAAACAAAAAAGCAAATAAAAAAGGAATTCTCAAATTTTATTATTTGAACATATTTTGCGCTTGATTTTTTCTTATTTTCCGCAGTTTCCAGCAATTTTTGAGTTTTTAAATATAGGCTCAGCTGATACTAAAGTGATACTAAATAGTTGCTCAGGTGATACTAAATTTCAGTGCCCCCTACCGGTGAGTAGTGTAAGTTTTGATTTCCTATCTCTATAATTAATAGTCTTTGGTTAAGATGGCCCTTAAGTTTCCAATTGCCAGTTTTTAGTTTTAAAACCCCTAAGTTTGTTTCATTTGGTCTCAAACGTAGAAGTTTATATATAAAGAAAAATTTTTTTTAATCGATCTAAATCAGATATTTTTAAAATTGCCCAAATTTTCACTAATTTGCATATAAATTTAAGTGCTTATGCATAATAATTTGATTTTTTATAACGATTTTTGTGTGAAAAATTAGTTTTATAAGCCGTTTATAAATTTAAAAAGTGATTATGCATATGACCCTAAAAGAATTATTTTTTATTGAGAATAAAAAATATAGGAGTATCACATTTAACTACTTCATATTTTTAAACCCATATTTATACAATTTTTATTCCAAAAATTGCAATTACCTAACTTTTTATGCAAAAACTTTAATTTTTTATTAGGAAACGACAACTATTTCTGTTCGTTTGAATATGGCATAATATTCGTTTGCAAACGCTTACTTACTTCTTATAAAATACCATTTTATTAAGGAGTTTGTCTTCGATTATATTGCCAGATTGAAAAAAAAAGAAAATATACATATTTTCTTTTGAATTTTACAAAATTGAAAAAAATTAAAAATAAAAAAACGTTCAAACGGAAGCAAAGTTTCGTTTTACAAAATGACCCCATCAAGTTCCTTATTAGTATTAAGTAAATCTAATTAAAATATTTTTATTATAAACGTGGTCAAAAAATAAAAAGGTAATATTAATCCTTTATTATAAAACCCAAAATAGCGCCTTTATACTTATTTCGTTCGTTATGCAGATAATTATTAGATAATGACATAAGACTTATGGACCGAGAATTACTAGGATATACACATTGGGAAAAAACGTTATAAGAAACTAATGGGGTCATTTTGTAAAACGAAACTTTGCTTTCGTTTAAACATTTTTTTGTTTTAAATTTTTTAAATTTTGTAAAACTCAAAATCAAAATCTTTTCTTTCAATCTGGCAATATTATAATCGAAGACAAACTCCTTAATAAAACGGTATTTTTTAAGAAGTAAGTAAACGTTTGCAAACGAATATTATGCCATATTCAAACGAACAGAAATAGTTGTCGTTTCCTATTAAAAAGTTAAAGTTTTTGCATAAAAAGTTAGAAAATTGCAATTTTTGGAATAAAAATTGTATAAATATGGGTTTAAAAATATGAAGTAGTTAAATATGATACTCCTATATTTTTATTCTCAATAAAAAATAATCCTTTTAGGGTCATATGCACAATCACTTTTTAAATTTATAAACGGCTTATAAAACAAATTTTTCAAACAAAAATCGTTAAAAAAATCAAATTATTATGCATAAGCACTTAAATTTATACGCAATTTAGTGAAAATTTGGGCAATTTTAAAAATATCTGATTTTAGATGCGCTAAGACACGATTTACGTTTAAAAAAATTTTGCTTTATATATAAACTTCTACGTTTGAGACCAAATGAAACAAACTTAGCGGTTTTAAAACTAAAAACTGACAATTCGAAACTTAAGGGACATCTTAACAAAACATACTTTGTACTCCTTCGCTATCCGCTAATGTAAGGGTCTTCTTATTTAGGTTGATTTTCTGTACAATTTAAAATTTTTCTTAAATATATTTGTTTCATATTGTTGGGAAAAAATGTCCCAAATTTTATCATAAAAAAAAACTACTAATAAAAAAACATTGCCCCACACAGGATTCGATACCTGGACTCTGAAAATATTACAACTATAAACAACAACTCATTTACCAATCAGGCTAAACAGACTTGGAAAACTCTATGAACAAATTTTTATTTAAATTATTTTATAATTCCATGTCACAAATATTATTTTTTTTGTCTGGCAATAATAACTCGCAAATGGCAACAAACGCAAACTACTACCCGTTTTATATAATACCAAATATTTTCGATTACGTTTCAAACGAAAACGAAAAAACGTTTTTCATTCGAGTTACAAAATGACCCCATAAAACTCACATAGGTAATTTAAAAATTTTCGAGATCCGTTGAAACTGACTTTATATGCTCAAATCTCAAATTCAATTTGGACAAGCCACTTAATTTTTCGGAAGGGGAATTCAAGGAGAATTCAAGCCGTTGGCCGAGGTGTTTCCAAATGACCACAGTAGGAAAAACCGTTCAAAGAAAATCAGACCCCTATATGCATGGTTTTCAAAAATTTCTCAAAAAAATCTCAAATTCAATTTGGACAAGCCACTTAATTTTTCGGAAGGGGCACTAAATCTGCTTCCAAGGAAAATTCAAGCCGTTGGCCGAGGTCGTTCCATATGACCACAGTAGGAAAAACCGTTCAAACAAAATCAGACCCCTATATGCATGGTTTTCAAAAATTTCTCAAAAAAATCTTAAATTCAATTTGTGCAAGCCACTTAATTTTTCGGAAGGGGCACTGAATCTGCTTCCAAGGAAAATTCAAGCCGTTGGCCGAGGTCGTTCCATATGACCTTAGTTTTCCATGTTAAATTCGTTTTTCAATTTTTGAATTTAAATTCAATTTTTAAATTTAAATTCAATTTTTCAATTTAAATTCGAATTTAAATTCAGAGTTCCTATGTCGAGTCAAATTTTCGAATTTAAATTCAATTTTAAATTCGAATTTAACTTCACTGTTATCGAATTTAAGGGGGTCATTTTGTAAAACGAAACTTTGCTTTCGTTTGAACGTTTTTTTATTTTTAATTTTTTTAAATTTTGTAAAACTCAAAAAAATATGTATATTTTCTTTTTTTTTTTAATCTGGCAATATTGTAATCGAAGACAAAATCCTTAATAAAACGGTATTTTATAAGAAGTAAGTAAACGTTTGCAAACGAATATTATGCCATATTCAAACGAACAGAAATAGTTGTCGTTTCCTATTAAAAAGTTAAAGTTTTTGCATAAAAAGTTAGAAAATTGCAATTGTTGGAATATAAATTGTATAAATATGGGTTTAAAAATAAGAAGTAATTAAATATGATACTCCTATATTTTTTATTCTCAATAAGAAATAATCCTTTTAGGATCATATGCACAATCACTTTTTAAATTTATAAACGGCTTATAAAACAAATTTTTCACACAAAAATCGTTATAAAAAAATCAAATTATTATGCAGAAGCACTTAAATTTATATGCAAATTAGTGAAAATTTGGGCAATTTTAAAAATATCTGATTTTAGATGCGCTAAGACACGATTTACGTTTAAAAAAAATTTTCTTTATATATAAACTTCTACGTTTAAGACCAAATGAAACAAACTGAGCGGTTTTAAAACTAAAAACTGACACTTCGAAACTTAAGGGCCATCTTCACAAACCATACTTTGTACTCCTTCGCTATCCGCTAATGTAAGGTTCTTCTTATTTAGCTTGATTTTCTGTACAATTTAAAATTTTTCTTTAATATATTTGTTTCATATTATTAGGAAAAAATGTCCAAAAATATATCATAAAAAAACTACTAATAAAAAAATTTCCCCACACAGGATTCGATACCTGGACTCTAAAAATATTAGAACTAAAAACAACAACTCATTTACCAATCAGCCTAAACAGACTTGGAAAACTCTATGAAAAAATTTTTACTTAAATAATTTGTAATTCCATGTCACAAATATTATTTTTTTTGTCTGGCCATAATAACTCGCAAATGGCAACAAACGCAAACTACTACCCGTTTTATAAAATACCGAATATTTTCGTTTACGTTTCAAACGAAAACGAAAAAACGTTTTTCATTCGAGTTACAAAATGACCCCATAACTTTCGATAACTGCCGTATTTAACTTCACGGACATAATAAATTCTTAAATTTTAAAAATTCAATCAAAAGACTGATAACCCATCCAGAAAATTCGTATACTTTTATGAGGGTTTTTATTCAGAAAGTCAAAAATTATTGAAGCAAAGCACATATTTTTAAAATTTTAAACCTATTTGTCAAAAATTTATAATTTTTTGGACGAAAGTAATAGTCTTAGTAAAATGAGTTAAAATGAGGCATATTTTTAAATCCAAAGATGATTCAGAAACGACTCAGAAATTTAAATAAATTTGAATATTTTGTGAACAATTCAAAAATGACACAAAAAAAGATTAAGTTTTTAGCCTAAAACATTTTTTAAAATATTTCTTTGAGTCATTTTTGAGTAAAAAAAGAAGGCTCTTTTGGATGCACCACTTTCATATAATTGAAAGTGTAATAATATATTTCGAGCACTTTTCTGATTCATTTTTGGGCTCGTTTGCTGACTGGGAACTCTAGCAAAAATAAATTATGAAAATTTTATTCAAGAGTTTAATATAATAAAACGGGATAAAAATTCAAGGCGACCCAAGCCTTTAAAAAGCGGTCAAAAGCGAGATGATTGGTCAGATTAAGTACACTAATAGGAAAAAGCTGGAATCAGCAAATATTAGTAGAATAAAAAACACAAAAAAATTTTAAATTGTTTTAAGGGACTAAAGATCTATTTTTGTGAAACTAGCAATCTGCTATTTCTCATATATTTCTCTTGATTTTAGCAGGATGACTATTATTATATTTAAGAGATTATTTTTGCTATTCTAATCTTACTAATATTCAACAAAAATTGGCAAAAATTTGTCTGCAAAATCACTTTTAAATAATAAACCTGTAAAAATAGCAGAAATAGCTACTAATTGTTTTGCTATTTTCATAGGTATATGAATAAAATTTTATTGTGTCTAACTGTTTTACCAAATTTAAGTGCTTCAAAGACAATTCACAAAAGTAGGTATCAGAGATCATTACGAGGTCCGTAGAATAGGCTTATACATTTCCTAAAATGAAAGGTGATTTTTTTCAATTCAAACTCATAAAAAATAAGAGACTCCTAAGTACTTCTACGTCATATTGAGACATAAAGTATTTTTCCCAGGCTTAAAGTTTTAATAAATAAGAAGTAATTTTTCACTTAATATTCGTATGTAGGAGGCGAAAATACTTTAAAATGTTTTAGAGAAGTCTGTGCTAAAAATTCAATATTTGTTGATCGGTGTAATTTTTTGAGGCATCATTGGATGTTTATTTTGTTATTGCTATTTTCTATATTACTTTATATATATTTTTGAATTCTGACACTAATTTTTTTCATTTAATTAAAACTTTTTTATATTTTTTTTTTAATTAAAAAATTATTTTTTTGACTGTTTTAAATTAATGAAGGGCCGCACGAAATTCGTTGATATATATGGCATATAAGTATAATTTACCTACAATTTTTTTGAGTTTTCTTCAGTCTATTAATATTCAGAAAAAAGTCTTATTGATTTTAGCAATGATTTTTTTTTTATTTGAAATCGATAATTGTTCTTTTGCAATAATTTGTTTTACTTTAATTTTTTTAATCTCTTGCTGATAAATTCTTTATATTATTTTTACAACAAATTTTTATACCTTTTTCTTATAATTTTTTATAATGATTTTCATAATTTTGTAATTACCCGACTAAAACAGATGTTATATAACCATATATCACTATATATAAACCCATATATACGTCCGTATCTAATTTGATCCAAATATTGGAATATATAATTATATCAAGCGAGATAAGCATGTTATCTAACCTGATACAATTTGATCCGAAAAATGGGTCTATCTAACTAAATCAAATTATATATAAATACATATAATTTGATAAAAATTTTCAAATAAAATTTTAAGAAATATTGTTCATACTAATGCCCGACAGAACAGTTTGGCTAACAAAGTGGGTATTTAGAGAAAAATTTTATTGATGGAAAGATGTTTGAAATGAGGATTGAATGCGATTTAGACCGTTTTTAGGAAGCAGATTGTCGTTAAACTGAGAATAGCGCAATTTGTAACTGAAATTCTTCTTTTGAAATGTGGTTTATTTTGTTTTATTTCAATAAAGACCAAACTTTACAACTAGAAAAAGTTGTTTAAAAAAATGTTTGCTGACAAAATGAATTTTCAGTTTAACTCAACATTACAACAATTTGTCGGAACAACTTTTTCTAGGTTAGAGTTTTAATCTTTCTTATAAAATGTGTGGTTTATAAAATAAAAAATTAACTTTCACAAGTAATTTTTTTTTACGGAAAAAATAACTGAACTTAAACCATATTTATTTCATCTTATGTTTGTCTAATTTTTACTTTTAAATTTAAAATAAAAAATAATTCTTTCTACCTTTAATTACACAATGAAAAAAAATTTTTTTCCTTATTTATTTCTCTAAAATTATTTTTATTTTAATAAAGAGCAGTTTGCCAAATATTTGAAAAATAGGTGTTAAATTCAATTATAAACATTAATTTTTTTTGCGGACCTATGTTCCACTGGGAATTAAAGGATTAAATATATATAAATATTAATTTGTATGTCAAAGTGCAAAATTCAAAACCAGATCCACAATTTCTAAGTTTTTTTTTCTTAATTTTTATAGTGCAATTAAACTTTATAAAATTTTGTATAATTAGATATCATGTCAGATATAATTATATGTATATACAATTAATACAAATTTCTAATAACTTTGTTATATATTTTGATATAAGATTGTTTGTAGAAACCTATACGCCATTATATATAATTATATACAAACTATATCGCAGATCTCTTTATATATGGCTGGAGACCAAATCGAATATGATTATATATAACGTCAAATCAAACATATTTACCCGAGTAAAAAGGTTCTGATATAATCATATATTATTTTATCTAATTGCATATATTAACTTATAGTTACATATGGCCACATATGCTTTTAAATTCAAGCATATATACTTTTATATAGTCATATATTAGATATTTTTTCCTCAAAGGTTTTAATATGGAGACATATGTTATTTTATATTATTACATACTGGCCTACATATAATTGTATGTGCTATATATAAGTACATAAATTAACATATAAAAGATATAATTACATATGCGTTTATATATAATTTAGTATGGCGCTATACATAATAATATAAAACTATATGTGGAGCCATATAAGAAATATTTTATAATTTGTGTTAGTTATGATTATATATTGACGAAAATGAACCCATATATACAATATACAATATGGTTCCATACATACAATATTTCATGGTTTCTTTAATATATAACAATGTAACGTTCTTTATAAAATCATCTGTAATTATATATCATCCCACATAAGCAATTTTTTCAAAGTGATTTTATATAAAAATATACAAGGTCCATATAAAACCGTATTATATTATATGCGGTTCCATGTTAACAATGACTTTGAACTAGTTTTTAGTGTCCGACGGAACAGTTCAGCTGGAAAATATATTTTGTCGGTATTTGGTATTTTCAAGCCTTATGGACAAATTTTGCTTATGAAACAATATTTGTTGGTCCGATTAGAATGCATTTTGAGGGTCAAACTTAAGGAAAATTCCGAAGTTAAGCAACAAATTCACTGTTCGGCCACCGAAAGTTCGGCCAAATTGATAAAAGTGCGGCGGCCGAACAGTTAGCTTTACAGCTAAACTACGGAGTTTTCCTTAAATTTGACACTGAAAATCGAATTAAATCCGCTCAACAAACAATTTAGCAGTATGAAAATTTATCCACAATGCTTTCAAATAACAGAAAATCTACTAAATGTCACTTTTTGGCCGAACTACTTTGACCGATACTACTAGTTTTAGATTTAATAATTACTAGGGATTGGCGCGTGACTAGAAATGTTCGTGACTCACGTTATTCACACGTGATCGTGAGTAATAATTACTATACTCAAGTGGTTCGTGCTTGAAAATTTTCAATTACAAATTACTTGTAATTTCTTGAAAATTTTCAATTCAAATTACTTGTAATTTGTAATTGAAAATTTTCAATTACAGTTACATGAAATGTAATTGATTTTTTTTTTTTAATTTCAATTACATTTATTTGTAATTGTAATTGAAAATTTTCAATTACAAATTACAATAATTGTAATTGAAATCCCTCAGGTCTGATCTCCAGATATTGTATATATTTTTTTATTTAAAAAAATAATTTTTTATATTGTTAGATATGGTCATATATAATATGATAAAAAATATAAGGTTAATATTTAGATATAATTGTATCAAACTATGTCCACTTTTATAACATTTTATATAATTTTATACAAAAAGATATAATTTGATGTAATTGGATGAGGACAAAATTCGGATACAAATGTATCGAATTGCATAAAATTGTATCAAATTGTACGAAATTATATACAATTGTATACAATTCGATACAATATGATACAATAAGACGTTCTCATTTTTCGGATATAATTATATCTAGTTACATAAAATATTATATATACCCGTGTAAAAAAGATCAGATCTGGCCAAATCTCAGCACATCTTACCAGATCTAATTAGATCTCAAAATTGGGGACAAATTTGAGATCTAATTAGATCTGATTAGATCTAGGCATATCTGGCCAGATCTTCGTAGATCTTAGCAGATCTAATCAGATCTCAAAATTGGGGACAAATTTGAGATCTAATTAGATCTGATCAGATCTAGGCATATCTTGCGCATTTGTCTAGATCACTTTAGATTTGAACAAATTTGGCACTAGATCTTATCAGATCTTGCCATAAGGTATTATCACATATGCCATATCTGATCATATTTGATGTGATCTGGTACAGGATCTAATTAGATTGAATCATATCTATTGAGAACCAAAAAGATCTGGTCAGATCTAAACTTTTTTACACGGGTAATTAAATATAACTTCATATGGCTCCATATCATTTTTTTTTACTTGGGTATAAAAACAAAGTGTTAATATGAATCTATATGGTTATATAAAGCCACGCATACAAACATTTATAATTATATCAAATCATATAAGATTATATGAAAACTTTTTTAGTCGGGTAGTTATTAAATTATTGCTATTATTCTTTTATTTGATGTTTTTTAAATTTGTCAAATATTCAGTTTCATACTGCAATTAAGACTTTTAGTTTTCTGTATGGAACTAATAAATAAAATAAGTGTTCGAAAAACTCTTGCTTAAAACAAACATTTTTTCAAAAAAAAAAAAACAGTAAGAAAGTTAAAGTCGGGCATGCCGACTATATAATACAGTATGGTTAAAAGCCAACTAATGTTTGGATCCGAAATTCGAATGGGTTAAGATGGGACTTGTATCAAAATTTTCTATAAAATAATGAGAAAATGGACCGATGCTATCTAGAATCAATAGGCTTTGTCACTGGGACCATGTGAGTCAGCAAACCAAATTTCATTGAAATATCTTCGTATTTGCGACCTGCAGCGTGTAACCAAGCCAATTTTGGGGGGACCCTTATATGGACACTAGGTCTAAAACCCTTTTAAGCCACTATTAATAAGAATAAAATAAATAAATACATATAAATAAATAACATGCAACCTTTTCTGAAAATTTAGAAATTTGCTGTTCTCATAATAAATGGTAAATAGTTAAATATTGTGCAATATATTACCTGTGTTAATGCGTTATCTATCTACTACTTAATACTCGTATGAATGTAATAGTATCAAAGAATTAAATATGCTAAAAATCCCAAACGTATTTAACAAATTGTGAAAAATAATCCGCTGCAGGCATGTCCCTATCCGGATTTCATTAATAGTAATAGTAGTTAATGTAATTTTCCTAATTCATTAAGTAGGTATACGGAAAGGGCAAGGTGGACATATTATACATCAATGTGTAGGGAATTGTACCTAGATTTTAAAAACTAATAAAATTTTCAACAATTGTAAAATTCATTAAAGACATTTTGAAAAAAAGTGAGAGAAATTGTTCTTTTGAGTTTTTGTCCATAATATAAATTTTAAATTATGCAATAAAAACTTTATTAATTAATATTTTGTATTGAAATTTCACAACTAAATACATTTTTTAATGCTTAATACAAACCAACTTAAATTTTGTGGAAAATTTGAAAACGAATCCCATAATTCCTAAAAAACTTCTGAAAATCCCCAAAAATTAGTTTTTTTAGTTTTTTGGGAATATTGGTCCTACCAATTAAGGGGCGCAGGATTCCCCTTACACAATTATTAGGAACATATTGAACCATACAAAAAGTGCTTAAAATTTTTGATTCTAGCTTTTGCGTTTGGATTAAATATGGCATAAATTAGAAATTTGTAAAAAAAATAGGTATACTTCGGAAGGGCCTGCATCCCACATTGATTAATATTTTCGAACATTTTTTACATATCAATATTAATGTATACGTTATTTAACAATTATTTTTTATAAATAAAAAAGAATTGAAATACTTTTTTAGCTAAAAAATGCCAATAAAACAACTTTTTAAAAATTTTAAATTTAAACGCATATAACTTTTTAGTTACAAAAGCTTTTTAAAAATTCTTTCTATAAAATATTTATCAATTTGTTGGTAAGTCACCAAAAATATTTCAAAAAAATCGGTAGAAATTTGAATCTTATATTTGCAAAATACTAGACCAAGGTAGTTAAAAAATAGCAAATTTTAAAAGTCGGATATTTCTTAAAGTGTAAGAGATAAACTATGCGCGTCGCTAACTTTTTTGTAGAACTCGGTTAGTACATTCTACTGATGAAATTTTTTTGTTTAAATCGGGACAAAATTAAGAATTCTGGTTTGTTTTTAATTTTTGTAATACCCGAGGTGCCCGATTTTGGGGACCTATGGCGTCCCTCCTGATAGGTCTATAGACCCCAAGTTCAAAACTTAAACTCAAATAGAAGTCCTTAATTACCACCTGATTTCTATACATTTATGTATATGAAAATGCCACGGTTCTCTTGGGGTAAAAGTGCAGCGTTTTTACACCATAACTCCAAATAAGTCTAAATTTTATAGAAATTATCTGGACGGAAATATGACCCCCAATTATAGCCTTTTGTTTAGGGCGTGGAACAAAAATGTGCCGAAAATCACAATGTACTTTTTTAAAAAAAAGTACTTTTTAACAGCACAATTTTCTTGAGCTTAAGGTTTGTTTTTTATATATAAAAAGTTTTTATTTTCAATATTTGGCTACTCCAATGTGTAGCATCTTCAGGAAATAACAACTGAATTAACAAATTATAAACAATTTGAAAGTTTGAAAAAATTTGAAAAGCATTCGTCAAATATAAAATTTTGTATACAGTAGACTCGCGTTAACAAAAACACCGCCTTAGGTGAACACCGGCTAACATGAACAACATTTTTTTTACACTGAATACTCTGTAGCGTGAACACGGCGAGAAGCCCTATAACGTGAACAAATTTAAAATGCAATCAACAAACATAGAAAACGTTGTTTTGTTTTCTACATTTGTAGGTTATCTCAATTAATACAAAGGTTTGAACCTTTTCTTCCGTCCAGTAACTCTTCCCAATAAGCACACAGGTTTTAAAAATTCAAGAGCTTTAAATTTTGCTTGAAGTAAAGTAGATTTCAAATTCTAGCATTTGTATATTTAACAAAAATATTTCAAACTTGAATTTATGTTTCCCTTTTGCTGGAGTATGCTATTGAAATAAAATGTAATTAAAGTTGTATTCAAGCCTTGAAACTGGAAAACAGGGCTGGAATTGAACTTGTTTTCAACTTGAATTCCAGTGAAATCGTTTATAGGGTTTTGATTCAAATTGTGTGTTTGCAGGTTAGTTTTTCATTTGCTGATATCCATGAATGGACTGAAGATCTTCCAAACGCAACCGAAATGAACGAAGTTTTGACCAGTGATGAAAGTGAAAGCGAGGACAGTATTCCGAAAAGAACACATACTAGAATAGAGCCTAGTGAAGCAATCAACATTTTTAATAAAGGTTTGGGATGGGTGGAAGATGAAAACATAAGTCCAACAGATATCAGCGGACTTAAACGCCCCGCGAAAAGGCCGTGTTAAGCAATTTGCAAAAAAAGAAAATCCAGAAAAAGATAACCCATTTTTATACCCTACACCACTATGTGGTCAGGGTATAATAAGTTTGTGCTGATGTTTGTAACACCAAAAAATATTGGTCCTAGACCCACCTTATAGTATACCTATCGGCTCAGAATTTTTTTTATTTCGATTTAACGATGTCCGTCTGTCCGTCCGTCCGTCCGTCTGTCTGTCTCTCTGTCCATGCATTCTTGTGCGCACTCTACAAGAATCAAGATATTTTGATGACACTTGGTACACCGACTTATATCGGCCTATATCGGACGACGCCTATTGATTTTGGTTAAAATCGGTCCATGTTTAGACCTAGTGCCCATATATGGGTCCTACCAAAATTATAAGGTTTATACGCTGCAGGTCGTAAATATTAAGATATTTTGATGAAATTTGGTACACAGACCTATGTTGGCCCAAGGACGAAGCCTATTGATTTTGGTGAACATCGGTCCATGTTTAGACCCTCAAAATTATATTGTTTATACGCAGAAGGTCGCAAATATTAAGATATTTTGATGAAATTTAGTACACAGACCTATGTTGGCCCAAGGACGAAGCCTATTGATTTTGGTGAACATCGGTCCATGTTTAGACGTAGTGCCCATATGTCCCCCCAAAAATTGGCTTGGTTACACACTGCAGGTCGCAAATATTAAGATATTTTGATACAAGCCCCATTTTAACCCATTCGAATTTCGGATTCAAACATTAGTTGGCTTTTACCCAGACTGGTGTAGGGTATTGTATAGTCGGCATGCCCGACTTTAACCTTTATACTCGTTTTAATTAATTTCAACGTACATTTTTTTTTCTTAACAAAACATATGTATGTTATGAATAACAATTAGGGTTTGGGGTTCGGGAATTCCCGGGCGGGAATTCCTGGGAAAAGTTTGCCGGGAATTCCCGGGAAAATAATATATTTTTCCCGGGAAAACGGGAAATTTTAAAAATATTAAATTTTTTAAATTGTTTTTGTTTCGAATAGGATTTTTTAATTTTAGTCATAAAAAACATTTTAAATACCAAAACAAAAATGTCATTGTTAAAATCTTTTAAAAGGGAATAAATTTATTTGACACGCAAATAAAATCTTTGCCAAGTAATTAGGAGCATTTCAACTAATAAAGATTTTTCGCATAACTTATTCAAAATTTAAGTAGTAAAACCTAAAAGCTTGGTAAAATGTTTAAAAGAAATATGAAAAAAAGCTTTGTTTCTTACAAATAATCGCCCTTACTATCTAAATTTTTCAAATGTATAATTTAGGTAAAGTCGACTTTAGTTAAAATATTGGGTGGCAGTATACCTTTACTTCGTTTATTTTTGAAGCGTTCTGATTGGTTAATTTATTTTCAACCAATCAAAATATTTGAAAATATAAATATTTTTGAAAGGTTTTCATACACAAAATGAACAAAACCGTTTGATTAAAAATAAAGTCGACTTTAAATTTAAAATACTCTTTTATATTAAGGGCCAATAATTTTATAAGTAACGTTTTCATTAATAAATGTCAAAAGAAAAGACTGGTTAACGGTGGTATCTAAATTTGGTTATCCGACATCTAAATTTGGTGCACAAAAAAAAAAAAAATTTATGGTCATGCAACTTCTCTTGAAGAAAACAACAACAAGAATAACGTTTCAGCTAAAATTAGCAAAGTACCCGAAGAAAAAAGTGTAAGCTGAATAGGCATTAAAGGTTTTATGGTAGGGCAAACATTTCCTGAAATTGTATCCAAATTAGCCGCAGTCAATCCGCACCATAACTAGATCTTCGTTTATTCGAGAAAGTTTTTATAATAAAAACCTGGCATTGCAAAAAAATTAAACCGATGTAAAGAACATTATATTAAATTACTACAATAATGTAAAAGATATCATGATGAAAGAAATATCGAGCAATATTTCTGACAATAGGTGATTTACTATAATCTAAGATGAATGGACAAGAATATCACAACAATGTATAAATGGAAATAATTCATTTTATAACCTGGGGTTGGTTTATATATCAGGAAGATGTAATGCTGATGAAATAAGAAGAATTGTAGAAATAAGACTAGAAGAGTTTTATTTGTCTTTGGAAAATAACATTGTGGCCACCATATCTAATGGGCCAAGTGTGATGAAACGGGTTGTTTCCGACAGTCCAGTAGGTGCTTTCTGCTGGAATCATTCAATTCATTTGGCAGTGCTGCGAGTAATTTATGTGAAATCAAATGTTCAACATTCTGATATTTTTTACTTTGAATTCTCACTACACAGACTGCATTTGTACTGAAATAGTTTTTTTTTTACAAAAATTACTTATATAGGTGGTTTTCATTAAGAATTTTGTTCAAAAATGTTTCCCGGGATTCCCGGGAATCCCGGGAATTAAATTTTTTCATTCCCGTTTCCCGGGAAATAAAAAAGTCCGGGAAATCCCAAACCCTAATAACAATCCAAAACACAAAAAAATATATGAATTTGAATTAAAACACATGTCTAATTTATTTGGATAATATAAAGAATTACACCTTCGTAAACATGAACAACTTCGCAAACGTGAACACGCTCGGTTTTTAATAGTTCACATTACCGCGAGTCTACTGTATATACATTTATACCAGTAAACAAACTTTTTGGTATAAAAGCATAACAAATTAAAATAGTAATTAACAATATAAAAATGTATTAATATAATTAGGTTGTTCACAAGCGGTGTGCTATTTGTTGTATCGTCCTAACAAAAAGAGTTGTTAAAATTTTTATTTGACTTTAAGAACGATTTCCTATTGGATTTTCTATCTGTTAGCTCACTTAAACACTAAACATACGTAAAAATGTTGTATCGTGCTTTTCTCAAATGTTGTATTTTTTCAATTTAAATTTTAACAACTCTGTTTTTGGTTAGGACGATACGACGATACAACAAATAGCACACTCCTTGCGAACGACCTTAATAAAAGGTGGTTAAATTTTAAGGGCCTATGTTGATTTTGAATAAAACACAAATTATTTAGGAAATTATTGTCATTTCTTTTTATATGATAATATTGGTATGGTTCAATTATTTATGGAACAAAATATCGGCTAAATGGCCGCCGCGACCTGGGCAGCACACCTCCATCCGATGGTCCAAATTTTCGATGACGCTGAGGCATAATTGACGTTCTATGCCGTTAATGTGCCGAATTATCTCATCCTTTAGCTCTTGAATTGTTGCTGGCTTATCGACGTACATCTTTTCTTTCAAATAACCCCAAAGAAAAAAGTCCAACGGTGAAATCACATGATCGTGGCGGCCAATTGACATCGCCACCACGTGAGATAACACGGCCATTGAATTTCTCGCGCAAAAGAGCCATTGTTTCATTGGCTGTGTGGCAAGTGGCACCATCCTGTTGAAACCACATATCGTCCAGGTCCACATTCTCAATTTCTGTCCACAAGAAGTCCGTTATAGCGAACACCATTCACGGTAACTGCTTGGCCAACCTCATTTTCGAAGAAGTACGGCCCGATGACGCCGCCAGCCCATAAACCGCACCAAACACAAAAAACAGGTGTTTCCACATTTCCTAAAGACCCGATTTGCTGAAATTTGTGCACAATTCTCGCGATTGTGGACACATTTGGTCGATTATGCTTGCCAAAGAAATCACAAAGTGCACGAAATGCATTTTGATTTGAACGCCGATTTTCATAATAAGCCTGAATAACTTTAACGCGTTGCTCGATTGTGTATCTTTCATGGTTCAAATTGAGTTAGTCTGAAATTGAGAAATGTCAAATGAAATGCAGAAAAAAACTTGACGTTTAGGTGTGGTTCACATTTAACATCAGCCCTTAAAATTTAACCACCCTATATGTGTTTTAAATTAATGTAATATGTGCTATTTCTTTTATATTAAATATCTATAATTCTATTATTTCCTGAAAATGCTACATATTGGAGTAGCGAAATATTGAAAATAAAAAACTTTTTATATATAAAAAACAAACCTTAAGCTCAAGAAAATTGTACTTTTTTAGAAAAAGTCTTTCTAATACAACAAACTCTAGTATAAGTTGTATATTCATACACTTAAAATAATACGTCAGTAGAAAAATCTGTCAAACGGGTTTCAAATCGATTTGACTAATATTTAACAAAGTTTTAGTTGAAACACTGATTTAAACAAACAAATAAAAAAAATTTTGTTGTTGTTTTTGTTTTTTCTTTGATATTTTAAATGTTCAATAATGCTCCTAGACGAGAACAAGAAATTCCCATTGAGTTTGTAATTTAACTTTACAAATATTTCCAGAAAATCTAAAAACGTCGTGTCCTGACGATTTCCTTAGGCAAGAATGAAATCCGGATAGGGATACGCCTACAACGGATTATTTTTCACAATTTGTAAAATACGTTTGGGATTTTAGCATATTTAATTCCTTTAGTGATTTTATTTATCTTCATTTAACACAATACTAAAAATCCTCATTACTTTAACTAATTTTGAGTGTTAAATTTCAAAATTATTTATAACTAATTTTCAAAAACCCATTCGTTAAATTTTACACAATTTATTGTTAAAATAGAATATTTTTATGTTTCTGTTATAGATGGTGTATCCGAAGTTTTGAAGATGGCTCTATTTCTTCCTACCCCCCCCCCCCCGATTTTTTAAAATGTCCCAAAACTAAAAATAGAGCAAAATTTAAGAAAACGTGATAAGGTTATCTGTACCAAAATATGGACTTTGGACCCTCGGAAATTTTTAACAAAAATAACATTCATTTACTTAAAAATTTTCCACTTCATAAAATGGCCCATATCTCGAAAATTAAGCGAGATAGAGCAAAACGGACAAAACGTTTGCTCCTTGCCAATGGTTTGTTTGATAATTCCGAATAAATAAAAGAACCAAAAAGTACAGTTGAAATTTAACTAAACCTGAGAGAGTTCCTAACTCCAAAAATGAGAAACATTTTTGGGGTTTCGCGCGACACAGATATTTCAAGAGGCCTTAAAATAAAAAACCGAGCTAACTTTGCAAAATCCTCTGAAATTTTACTTTAATTTCTCCTTCGAACCATCGAGCTTGAAATTATTGTTGCGCTGTGAAAATAATGATGTAATTTAGTTTTACGCTGTTATTCAAAAAAAACTTCTTAATTTAGCTTTAAAACATGAATTTGCTAAAGCATTCATTCCTCTATTAAACCTTAATTAAAAAATTGTATTCAAAAACATACAATAAAAGTTTATTAATTTTGTTTTTAATTCTGGCAACACTTTGTATATTCTCTCTTTTTACTGTTAGTGATTCATGAATTTAGTGAACGATTGACTCGGTAATTGTAGGTTAATATATTGTTTTGTAAATTTTGGAAATTAAAATGTTTTATTACAAATCAAAACATATTAAAAAACGATTTTTAAACATTACTGAGAAGTAATAATGGGAACAAACTGTGTTAAAGAATTTTTTATATTACGAATACTGAAATTATTCGAATATCGAGTATGGTTTTATTATAAATGCATCACTATTTTATTGAATTTATTTTTATTTTATTTTCATGCAAATTTGGGAAAAGTTTCGAAAAAAGAGTTTAGTTTTGGAATTTTTGCAGTTTTTTTCTTTCTTTGGGATACAAAATGCTGTATTCCATATATTCTTGGGTGGATGAATCTTAAACAATTCATTTTATCATTGTAAATTCACGTTTTTTAGTTTTTTACAGTGGTTTTCTTTTTACAAACTTTATCAAACAGATATTTTAGGCTATACCCTGCTTTAAGCGTTTAATAAATTTTTCTTTATTAATCATTTGTGAATATTTTTTTTGCCAAATTAGCTTAAAAAACTGTAATTAGGCTATTTTAAAAGTTTTTGAATAACACAGTTAATATTTATGCTTTCCGATAATCCATAAAATTGTAATAACATAAAATTCTTTAAAACTAATAACGAACAAGGAAACCGGGCAAATAATTAAAAAATTTGTCCGAAAAGTGTTAAAATATAATTTCACTGTTAAAATCATGTAAAAGAACTTTGAGACATATGTGCCAATTCATAAACAAAATTTATTTGGTATTTGAAGCTTGCTATATTTAAAGTACATATTTCGCTTAATAAAGAGTTATTAGAAATCTTGATTCATAATCGTAAATTAACTATAAATTAATTTTTAGATTTGATACTGGCAACACTATTGTTTATTTTCTCTCTTCTCCCAAATAAGTTGTAAGTGATTTACAAATTTAGTAAACGATTGACTCGGTATTCGGAAGTGAAAATGTATTTCCTTAAATTAGAGAACTAATGATGTGCTAAGATAAATTTAAAAGCCATTAAAAATATTTTTTATTTTATTTATAAAGCAAATCAATGCAAATGTGTGTAAAAAAGTAATTTTTTAGAACACATTATTCGAAGCATACAAAAGTAATCGAATTTCGAATAATGTTTTGAAAGTCTATACATCACTATTGTTCTGTTTTTCTTTTCAATTTTATTTTTACATTTTTTTGGAAATTTTTTCGAAAAAGGTCATTGGCTACGCAATTGTTGTAGCTTTTTTCAGTTTGATGGATGCAGTTGTGGGAAGCCACACATTCTAGGGATGGAATGGCTTTAATAAATCATTTCATGCCTGGAAATGAAATAATTAACAATTACATGGTGGCTTCCTCACTCCAAACTTTATAAAAGGTTTAAAGTTAATGAGTATCGACTATAAACCTATATTATTTTTTTCGTTATTAAGCAATTATGAATACTGTTTTTCACAAATTAGCTTAAAATCCTGCAATAAGACTGTTGTAAAAGTTTATGAATTAGACCAATAGTATTTAAATTTTTTAACCCATTTTTTTACCAACGTATCTTTAAATACACGTCTTCTTTTAAGAGCACATAATTTTTGACAGACAGGCGATATAACAATGCAGTAAAAAGCATGTGATTGTTTGAGGCCTTGATAAAAATGCAATTTAAAAATTATTTGAATTTTAATTCCAGGGTTGCCATATAATGATTTCACAAAAACAATTTTTGACTTTTCTTCAAAGCACTTTCTTACGAAAATTTTTTAAAATTTAAGGAAGATGAGAGTAATAAAAGGAATATGCTGATTTCGATAAGAACATACCTGTGAAAAATGTTAAAATCTTTTCATATATGAACATATACATATGTATGGATCCGAAAAATGTGGTATATGTTCATATATGGAGTGCACGATTTTTCGATTTTGATACACTAGAACCCCTAATTTTGTGATGTTGGAAAAAAAATTCATGAACCAAAAAATGGTGAAAATGCTTATATACTTTCAAATATGTTCATATATGGTTTCTGTATGGACAATAGGGCACCCATGAAGTATTTGGAATTTGCAAAAGTGTTATTTTATCATCTCCCCATGCATTTTCCAGTAGATTGGACGTAAAAAATAATATCGCCGCAAAAACTCGTCCTCTCGGATTATAACAGGCCAGTCACCCGCTGCTTTTAGCCCTAAAAATGGACTAAAATTAATTCAAAGCTTTTTTGTGCTATAACTAGGGTTTTTCTTTTCCCGGACTTTTTCATTTCCCGGGACAGCGGGATTTTTTTTAGAATTTCCCGGAAATTCCCGCTCGTTAGAAAATAAATAAATCCGACATATGTTGTACTTGAAAAATTCAATTTCTATTACAACACCGCCCGACAAAGTCCATCTTTTGGTTGTAACCATGAGAAAATCTATTTAATATATTCTGAAAGAAGTTCTTAATATAAAATATCTTCTACTTTTTCGAGATCAATTCGTTTAATAGTTTAAATCGCGAATTAATATTAAGGTAATATATTTGTATGGAAGGACGTCTTTGAAATATTTTAATTAAACATTAGTTCTCCTTTCAAACGGTAAACGAATTGATTTAGGAAGAGTGAAAGGCAAGGGTAATTTATTTTTATCCCTTCTTTCAGGATATATTGGAATTGTTAATGGGTGCAAACTTGTGTCGGACGGTGAAATAACAAATTTATTGAAATGAAGTTTTAAAGAGATTTAAAAAAATATTTTTAGACTATTCTTGTTCTTTATTTTCCCTTTTGCGTTTTATGAAAATTTTAAATTTGAGCCCTGGTTTATATAGTCAGAACTAAGATAGATTTTTTGCTTAAATGTTTCTTAAATATGGAATCAAAATATTTATATTTCTAGATATTTTATTTCTAAGCAGACTCTCAGAAATATTCGTCTAGAATTATTTTTATAAAAAAATTTTAAATGTGAGTATTTTTCACACAAATATTTAAGCAAATTCGCCTAAATCTTTTTATAAAAATAGGCACTAAAATATTATTAAATAGTTTTATAACTTATACTGTTATTTTTTTATTAGAAATTTTTTATGCCACAACTACTTAAAAAGAAATCATTTAATTTTCATAGTTGCATTTCAAATTAACATATAAACAAATCCAAAATAATTTAAAAAAGCATTTGATGCATTATTTTAAAAATAAATAACATTTTAAAAATACATTTTACTTCAAATGAAATTATTTGAAGTAAAAAATATTTATATCAATCAAAAATACGAAAATATTACTAATTTTGGAGGTATTTTGAACTGAAATACTGATGATGAAATGTAGTGCAATTGCTTTATTTGAACAAAGATCATCATTTTAAATAACAAATTTTATCTGAAGTACGAAAAATTTTGTTGGTAACCTTGGTAATAGCTAATAAAATTTGTTTTCGGTTTAACTAAACCAAATTCAACTGATATCAGAAAAATATTGAATTTGAAATCGCATTTTTTAATTTTAAATTTATTTTATTCAAATTAATTTTAAAAAAATCAATGCTTTAAATTTAAATTAAGCTTCCAAAATTGTAATATACTACTAAAACTTCTGTAAAAGAATAAAAAAAAAATCCCGGGAAATCCCGCACAAAATTCCCGGGATTGCGGGATTGAAAAAAGGGCGGGATTCCCGGGAATCCCGTCCCGGTAATTCCCGGGACATAAACCCTAGCTATAACTCTTAAAGTAAAGGTTTTGCGGAAAAATACTGCGTAGGCATAACCACAGGCAATGAAGTGACTAGCATTTTTCTCAAACACACTTTTGATGTATCAATGACGCGTCATGGTGATTTAAGTGGTTAAAGCCAAATTTGTGTTTAACCATATAAATGAATTATATTTTACCGACATAAATCACCATGACGCATCATCGATACGTCAAAAATGTGTATGAGAAAAATTCTAGCCACAATATTGTCTGTAGGTATGCTTAGTTAGTATTTTTCCGTAGAACCTTAACTTTAAGAGTTATGCGCAAATAGACTTTGAACTAATTTTAGTCCATTTTTAGGGCTAAAAGCCGCGGGTGACTGGCCTGTTTTAATTCGAGAGGATCAGTTTTCACGGGGATATTATTTTTCTCGCTCAATCTACCAGAAAGTGCGTGGGAAGGTAAAAAATTACACTTTTGCCCATATGGGTGCTCTATTAAGCGCCAATCTGAATAAGCACAAAATTACCTCATAAACACATTTTAAGTTCTGACTTATTTCTGGCATTGAACCTAAATATTAAACTTGGATATCATCAGAGACTTATAGTAGAATTTCATGGCAAATTTTTTCGGGAATATTGTAACCCTCTATCTGTTCAACTTGCGGGTCGTTTGTGACCCTTTTCGAAAAGGGGCAAAAAGTCTCTTTAATTGAAGGGTTAGAGGGTTAAAATGTTCCACAAAAATATTTGTCATGAAATTCTACTATAAGTCTCTGAAGACATCAAAGTTGAAAACTTAAGTTCAATTCCAGAAATAAGTCAAAACTTAAAATGTTTTTAAGGATTAATTTCGTAATTATACAGAATTTGATCTCAAATGTGAATCTTCTATTTTATGTAAAACACTATGTGGAACATTTTAACCATCTAACTCTTCAACTTACGGTTCTTTTTGGCCCCTTTTAAAAACGGGGCCAACAAATTCCCTTTTATTGAAGAGTTAAAGGGTTAAACAGTTCCACAAAACTGTTCCTCGTAGTATTTTATATAAGTTAGCTGAACATGTCCTATAGCTAAAGTGTAATATTCACATGGATTCCTAGTGCATATTTGTATGTAATAAATCTATAACTCAGAATAAGTTATTGGGCTCTCTGTCATTGAATGGACGAAAAATATTTTTCACGAAAATGAGTTTTACGTGAAATTTGTGTAGACTTTGTTTTTATGCAAATTTAATGTACAAGACTATTATTTTTCTTGCGAAATAGTCTCATTTTGTATTTATTGTGATTATGCATTTCTAATTACATAAACAAAATCTTCATTTTCAGGATTTAAATTAATTAAAGCAATTAAAGTTTGAGTGAAATTTTTCCACGTGAAAAACGATTTACGGTGCTTAATCAAGATAAATTTCCTATTATATGATGAAGAGTATATGTATTTACAGATTTCCAAAATTAAATGAGAGACATTCATATTTTAGTTTTAACACAAATTTTGATGTTTACCTCTTAAAACACCACTAATGGTCATGAGTGGGTTAAAAGTTTGTATTAAGAAAATGTTTGCCTTTTAATTATGTAAACAACAGTTATGTAACTTAATCACCAGAAGCTTCTAGTTTAATAGTTATAGATGGATAAATCCATGAACCTTTTTTGGGTAATTTTGAGGATATAAACGAAAACCGCCTGGCCGGTTTACATCGCAGAAACCCAATTTTTGTATAAATTTTATTTTTTACTCTCAACCTATCCGAAAATGTGCGGGAAGCTGTAAAAATAATATTTTTGCACATAGTGGGCGCTGTGGTGTAATGGTTAGCGCGTTGGACTGTTACACATTAGGTTGCGGGTTCGATCCCCAACCAAGGCAACACCAATTTATGAAAAATACTAATATGCTTGAGTTTTTTCTATCCCTCATACATATCGCAGAGTCCTCCTTCGGTGTTCCCATAGCACTTAACCCCACCGAAGTAAAATAATATAACAGGGCTATAAACTAAAAAGCTTCAACAAAGTTCGCCAAAGATGGCGCGCAACAACTGTTCTAAGATTTAACATCTCGCGCAATTACAGTGTTGACATATTTGATGGATGCATCTTTCATTTCATATATGGAAAAGGCAATCATATATTTACAAATATGGAAGTATATATTGTTCAATTTATGCAAAAGGGATTCGTATATGAATATTAGGATGTCCCTTAAAAAACGATTTGCCGATTTTCGTTCATTACACTCCTAGTTTTATTAAAAATGGTCCCCAATTCAAGAAATCAATTTTTTTTTTTTGGAAAACGTTAACCCGTGCCGAATTTTGGAAGAAAATGGCCCATTTTGGAAAAAAGTGTATTATTATTAAAAATTCCCAAAATTCGAAATTAAGAAAAAAATTATTTTTTATTTTATTTATTCATTTAATATAGTCAAAGCGATTCAGATGTGGAATTTTGGCTTCATTGGATGTCATTAACCTACTTTAGCCTGGAATCCAAAATGACCCACGAATTTGATAAAAATGCAAAAACGTGTTTTTTTTTTAATTAATTTTAAAGATTTTTTAAAATGCCTAATTTGAAGATGTCGATTGCTACTTGTACCACATAATAGTTGATATTAAAGAAAAAAAAAAATAAATTGGAAAAATGATAATTCGACTTTGTGCTTGGAGCGACTGCTTTCCAGGACATTTTACAAAAGTATCACTTAAATTTGGTAAGGCTATAATTATCTTTAATTTGTTTAAAAAATCGTTAACCCTTAGTAGCCTGGGGTCAGAAATGACCCAGGAAACTTAATATTAATTATGACTACGAGATTGTAAAGCCATTAAATTGACAAAAAAAAATCTCAACTGTATAAAAAGAATTATTTTATGTAACCTGGTCCATATGGGGTTAATTTTTATACAATTCAGAAAAAAATGTTTCCCCATACAATTCGTTTCATTCCTACTGGGTATGCATGTAGCTATTTCCATATGTCACCGTAATAACTAATAAGTTTTTCTTAAGTTTTCCTATGTCACACTTTATGATTTAACTGGGCTGAAGTACTTATATTTGTACCTACAAATTATTAGTTTGTAACATGTGTTAAAATGACTCAATGTCCCCCATTATTCTCATAAACGTTGTCTAAGTATTTTGGTATAAATACGTGGAAAACGCAACAGAATAAATGCTTTAACCTACAAGTATGTATGTAGGTACATTTATTATATCTAACAGTTTACTTCTTTAATGCCAAACACTTATGTCGATTCGGTCTGAATAACCATAATTTTCTTGTTGATGGTTAAGCCCATTTCACGCGTTAAAAGTGCAGAGAACTTTCGTTGTTGCGTTTGTTGTTTACTCATCTAGCGCCACTGACCGGAACATTTGAAAATCTTTTAAAATCGAATTACTAGAGTTAAATAAGCACGACAAAAGTTAAGAAAATCGTTATTTAATTTCAACTTTTAGTTTGTATTTTCATTTTCAGGAAACACTTATGTTTATATGTTATTTAGGCAGGCATGTGTACACACATAAACTAATATACGAACATACGATCATGTAAACAGCATAAATTCATGTATTATGGACTATATTTTAGATTGCGCAGCGTAGCATCATGTATTAAATCAATTTTATTGATTAATGAGCAATAATTAGAGTTGGTGGCATTGAACATCATATTTCTTGAGTATATAACACAGAGACTAGTAGATTTATTATGCTGCAATCATGTGGCCAAATGTAAAAGGTATGTATCCCAGCAAAACAATACATTACCAAATATTGTATAAAGTAATGTTTACCAAAGGGGTCTATGCATCACTTTATATTAAATTTTACCGATGAATTTTACATGCGATCAGCCCCAAGGTAATACATATATGGACATTATCTTGGTGGTGATATAGTAATTGGTTACTTATATGGTGACGAGGATGGGAAAAGTAATTCGTCTAAAAATAGATTTTCATAAAAAAATTAATAAACAAAAAAGAATCCAATAATTATTTTTATCAAGCGTACTTAACATATGGAATTTGAATCTGGAATGTCCGACTGTCAGCCAAGAACTCTAACCCTGAGCCATCAACACACATAACATTTGATTCCTTAAAGTTTTAATGAATTATTTTCCTTCGTGTTTTGTTCGTGATATGGAAAAATATATACATTATCCCCTTGCATACAAAAACTCACAAAAATAGATTTTCAAAAATATATTTATTATTATTTACGTTTATAAATCATGCAGTATGTAATCAGTGATCGGTAAGTCATTAAATTTTATTTCCAAATAATGCAGATAATTACAAAATAATGCCTTAATGTATGGGCAAATATACGGAACCGGGATTTAAACCATTTTAATAACAATATATAATATTTTTGATGGTATCAGCATTTTCGAGGCAACGAATTTAATCAGGCGAACATCTTAAATTTTAATATTTATACTGCTAATGCGCTCTACTCAATTAAAAACTACCCTAATTTTGCTTGTAATTTTCAAGGGTTTTTCAACTCTTTTGGTTATAACTTTTTCAGCATAAAAGAAAATCGCACAAAAGCTTTGGTGGATAATAATTATGATGTTGGAAAATCTCCCACTTTTTGAAAAAAATAGGTGCCCTCAACAGGGAACAAATGAACAAATGGTGTTCTTTAAAATCTGTAACTCTGTTTTTTGAATAAAGAGTAATTTCAGATATTTTTAATTTTTGCGCGTTCAGCCTCAATGTAATTGAAAATTTTTTCATACTGACATGTAACTGACAACTAAGCAAAATAAATGAGGCCAAATTAATTAGTGTGCCTTCAGAAAGGCACACTAATTAATATGACAATAATATATGACAATAATAATCTCTTCAAGATATGACAATAATAATCTCTTCATGGCTATGCGTGAACAACTTGAAATTTGATATTTTTTGAAGGGCACACCGCAGTTTGAGAAATAATTAGTTGTAGTCCTGCGTGATCGGTATATATCGGTGGTACTATTATTGTGTGTAAGTGCTAAATGGATCGTACTATTAGTTTGGTGTCCAGCCCATTTTAGGTTAAATTTTGTAGCTTTTCATAGATGCACTCTCAAAACAATTCCGTTGGACAACCGAATTTTTTCCAACCGAATTCGTTCGGTTGCTGCAACCTCGTAATTCGGTTGCCTCAACCGAATTCAGTTGTGACAGCCGATAATTCGGTTGTCGCAACCGAATTGAAATTGAATTCGGTTGTTGCAACCGAAATGAAATCTAATTCGGTTGCCACAACTGAATTCGGTTGCTGCAACCGAATTACTCGTAATTCGGTTGCAGCAACCGACTCAATTCGGTTGGCAAAAATTCCGTTGCCACAACGGAATTGTTCTGAGAGTGTGTTTGGAGCTAAAAATGATGTAGAAACCAAACGGCCCCGCAAAACCTTGGTAATGGGTTTGACCTTTTTCACGCATTGCCTGGCAATGTGTAGCCCTTTACCCTTGGTTTTACTTAGAAACCTAAAGTAATACATTGCTAATATTGTGATACATCAATACTTATGTGGGAGGTATGAAATAATGAGTTACCGATATGGAGATATATCACTACTTATTTAGAGCCTTTCAAATAATATATTACCGATATTTAGTTTTAGAATAACTTATTACTAAAAAATAATAAGTTTTTGGTATTGCATAATATAACTACTTATTATGCAAAAGTACGATTTAATAAAAATTTAGAATCTAATTACATTGCTCGGATCGGTGTACTTTTAAACAAAGTCATTACTGGTAACGTCTTATTTTATTTCCTATATGTAAGCAATGAAATATGTACTAATGTGTAATGACTTACTTCACTCTATAAAAGTATGTACTTATTTTAGCCAACTCGTGAATTTAATATAACAAGTAACAACTTATTTCTGTACTTCCTTCGTAATCACTTATTTTAGCCTGTACCGGTACGATTCAGGCAACCATTTACCCCCAATGACACCCCCATGTTAAAATAATGCGTTATGCGACCAAAGTGTAAGTAGTTACAATTTTTGGTTTCTTATTACATTTCCCTTTACCTGGTAATAGAAGGTTTTGCTGGGGGATAATCCGATCGCTTTAGCACTTACACACAACAATATTAATTGCGATATATATCATATAAGCCAGATTTCATCCATTAATTCTTTTATCTGTGGATGTGCCAGTCATTTAAAAGTTTGATTTTTAGCGTATTGTACAGCGAAAATTGATGTAAAACCTAAAAATAAAATCCGATCTGTTTAGCACTTTCACATAATGACAGCTATGATAAGATCTACCGTTCCAGATAGATTGGACCCCATAATTCTTAAAACTGTGGATGCCTTCAATTTGAATTTAACCTTTTAGCGAATTTTGGAGAAAGATATGTTGTAGAGAATACGAAATTCGTCCGATCCGTTTAGCACTTTCAGATAATAATAGTAATGAAGATATGTACCATTCAAGACATATTTGATCCCATAATTCTTTAAACCGTGGATGCGCCATTCAATTTTGTGCTGCAGTTTTGTGGGAAATTTATATGGGCACAAGTCAAAACATAGACCGATTTAAACCAAAATCAATAGACTTCGTCCTTGGGCCGATATAAATCGGTCTACCAAATTTTATCAAAAAATCTTAATATTTGCAACCTGTTGCGTGCGCACAAGAATACATGGAGAGACAGACGGATGGACGGAAAAATTAAAAAAACAACATTACTTATAATCAATAATGGAAATATAGTGAGACAATGCATTTTCGAATAAAATTATCATGATGATTGAAAAATTTGTGTCATCTTTTTTCATTAAATCGAGGCAAAACTGTGTAAAAACCACTCAAAAACAGCCAAAAGAGGTTTTTGATAACTTTGATCCCAATTTGCTCAAAAACCAGATGTGCTGCAAAAATTTGGAAACCTAATTTGGACTCAGCACGCAAAAGTTACTTGAAAATGTGTGGTCGCATGCCGAAAAATCCAAAAATTTAAAAATATTTATTAGCGAAAATGTGTGCGGTTTTTTGTTTATGACTTTTTCAGCACTCAAAAAAATTTATTCACGCAAACAGGTTACTTGTTTTTAATGTATTTTAAATAAGTTAATCTAGAAAAAAAATGTGTGCCACTAATTTGAAATGTTTCATTTTTAAAATCTAAAATCGACCTGTTTCGTAGATTTTCCCATATAATGCGTTAATAAAAAGGTTTTTGCTGGGATACTTTGTTTAGGCATTAAACAGGTTGAAATTGTAAAAACAATGAATAGATGGATCATAGTAGTAGGTAGTGCACGAGCAGAGAGTAAAATTCCTTTAAATTATTCGACTAACCACGATCATTGTGGTCGCATTTATATTGTTCAACTTGAATACATTTAAAGTAAAAATACATTACATACATACATAAAACTAATACATTTATATCCTATCTGCTGTGAGTGCTGCTTCTAACAATAATGAAATACGTGTCTTGACTGTTTTTCACTTTGTAACTTTGAAGTTTAAATTTAATTTAAAGCTGAGCACACACGGTCAATAAAATTTATTTAAATTTTATTGATCTTTTCCAATACACTTTCAATGTAATTAGAAAAATATAAACGTAATTAAAATTGATCAATATTTTCCATCCTATAAAAAATTGCGAAATTTAGCAGATTTTAAAATAAAACCACGTTTACAGTGATTATTTTCTTGTTTTCCAATAATTCAAATGCTTTTTTAATTTTATTTATTTTTCAGCAACAAAAAACACATTTAAAAAAACTAACCTTTCCATGTTGGCCACACACTTCTCTTTTGACTGTCGCATAGTGTTATTAATTTGAATAAAAAATACATTGAAATTTGCATTCGATTGGCCAAATGTTATATGCAATACATATATTTTTCAAAATCAGTCATAACGTTTTTTGTTGTTTAAAAAGCACTATTTTTTATACAAATATTTTTAAGTTTGAGACTCTTTTACACAGCTTCACTGCCTACTAATTTTTTGTTTTCTCATTTTTGTAATTTTTCCATGGGAAAGTTACACAAACTGCCACCGATCTAATTAATTTTTATAAAAAGGATTTCGCTGTTAAAAGGCGTTGTCATAGGAAGGGAAAAACTTTCCCTTTGTGATATGCCGCAGAATTAAGATAGGAAGTGCCAATGAACTCTGAACATAAATCAGTGGCGTGTCCTACGTCACAGAACTATCCTAAGAAATGTTATCGAGCTCTCCGAAAAGAACATTTCAGTGAGATGCCATGTTCAAAGGAAATTAATTTCCCCCTCCTTTTCCCTTTTATTTAAAGAGTAGGTCCTATAAAACCCTCCTAGCGCGAAGATTATCTCTTTTAAAAAATTGGCGCGAGTATCCATTAAGACCTTAGAAGAGAACAATATAATATGCTCCGTGTGCTGCCATACAATCTAACTGATGAAAACATTGAGAACTCATATCCAATTATCATTTGGTCAATCTTGCGGCTATTTGGTTTAATATCTGCAAGGAAGAGGAATATAGATATTAACTAATTCAGTATTAATGCATTTCACTACAAACTTACTTCTAATTTAAACGTATTAAATGATTTGCTTAAGGTTTTCATTTCGACAGAACCATTAAAAGATCACTTCAAATAGTTAAATTTTTAATATTTCTTTCCACAGATTTGCTTGCAATTACGCAAATTTTTTCTTTAAAGACAAAGTTTTCAGAAATTTGTTTTATTTTTATTAATTTTTTGACATTTTTCTAGTACTAATTAAAGTACGTATAATTACACATTTTATGCCTAGTATAAAAATTTAGACATAATCTGTGTAATTATAAAGAGCATATGTTTATAATCTCAGAAACATGTAGGTATACAGACAAACAAAATACTATATTTGTGTTCGTTTTTGTAGGCAAAAGTGACTAATAAAATTTTGTACACATTTTATGCCTAATGTTATGCATTTTATACAGTTTTACATGAAACCTTACTATCCCAGTGTAGAAAATCATTACCAGTTATGTGGTTATGTAACTACATACTTGGTAATGGTAACTAGTTACTTTTGTTATTACATTTCTTATTACCTTTATATGGCGATGTCGCGAAAAATAATGAGTTATGGTTACACACCAGCATACGAAAAATCAAAAAATATATCGTTACCTATGTGCTTACCAGTACTGACAAAAATAATGAATCTAAAAATAGATTTTCAAAAAAATAAATTATATTAAAAAAATTATTTTTTATTGTATTTTTGTTTTTAAATAAAATTTCCTGGTGCGAATATCGAACCTGGGTCTACAAATTGCCAGTCAATAGCTCTACCATCTGAGCTATATCGACATGTAATATTTAATAGATAAAAACATAATTGACCTGCTGCACACAAGTAAGCTTACTCGCCAAAAAAAACAAAAAATATGTGGTTACATATATCCTTACCAGTGTTTAAAAAATATTGAGTCTAAAAATAGATTTCAATAAATTTTCAAAAAAATCTAGAAAATTATTTTCTATTTGAAATAATGATAAAAATAAGTCATTATCAGTAACTCATTACTATATGTTTTAAAATAATGCAGAAGGTAAGTGGGTGTCATTACAGGTAGTCCAAAAAATAATGATATGTCATTACCGTTTCTACACTGGGATATTTATAATAGTAATTTTACATGCATTTTTTAGAGTGTAAAATAGAATAGAATAGTATTTTGTTTCGGCAGGAAGTTTTCGGGAAAAATCCCACACGAAAAACTTGCGTTTTATCTAAATGAAAAGCTCTGTCAGAGCCTGAGAGAATTCTCAATCTGAAGGTTGTTGTATAAAAAGATCAATAGAATCTGAGAACTTTTTGTATAGGAAAACGTTTTTAAAATCTTATTGTTACTAAATAGTATCAAGTCTCATATTCTGAGAATCATTCTAAGCAATTGAGTGCTTTTGTATTGAAAAAATCTTAAGAATATTAGGATTTAAGATCCAAAATTTTTTTTCACAACAAAAGTTCTTGGAGTCTGGATGTTTTCTATAAGAAAAGGTTAGAACCTTTTCTAAGAATTAGAATTAGTCTAAGAATTTCTAAATAGGATGAAATCCTTAAAATCTGAGTTTATTGTTTAAGAAAAAGTTTATAGAATCTTAGCTTTATTTAAAGGTAAAACTGCTAGGAATCTGAAGATTTTTCCATAGAAGCAGTCTTTTGAATCTGAGGATCTTTTAGTAGGGGAAAGCCGAAATGTTGAATATGTAATACCGTATTTTTAAATTTCATTCCCAGATGCATCAAAAGAGGATACTTAAAACATACAATATTCCTCATATTGAAGAAAATTCACTTTTATTTGTAGTTTTCATTTTTGACTGCCACTTGCTCTTCTAGATTTGGGCTCGTCTACAAATAATTTAATACGGTAATATCCCTGTGCTTTTAAAATCCTTCATCTACATACTTTTAGTTCGAAATTTTTAATTTTTTGCACTAAAAGCTAGACCATTTTTCCTTTAGATAATTTATATTAATAAATTAATTTATATTTCGAATGAAATTCGAGGTAAATGCGCTGACTGATATTTTATTGTTTTCAGTTATGTTTTATTTTAATTTTTTGACATTTTTTCAATCGCTAATGAAGTATTTCGATTTGCACATTTTATGTCTAGTAAGAATATTTAGGCATAATTGTAATTGTGTAATTATAAAGAGTTAATATTTATAAACTTATCAACATGTATACAAATAGGCATAATACTACATTTGTGTGTTTTTATTTAGACAAAAATGTCTAAATAAATTTTGTACACACCTTGTGTCTTAAGTTACGCATTTTATACAATTTTACATGAAAACTTACTTTATTTATAAGAGTAATTTTAAATGCACTTTTTATAGTGTATAACATCGATAAACATATGCATACAATGGGCTTTGGAAAATGATAAGCCGACAACAGCACTATATGAAATACGTGATTCAGCTGCTATTTTAAAAAATAATTTGCCAAAAAAGCAACTCAAAATTTCCAATTTCTTTAAAAATTATTAAAATGTATATAAATATATTGCTACGAAAATGGCTTGGCCTAGTATAGAAAGTTCGGGACTTTTCTGGAAGAAAATAGCCAAAGAGGCGGAATGGACAAAATACGTCAATCTAGCAACATATTACTATATTTAATTGTACACCTAAGTATAAATTAATAAAACTTGTGGTTTTATTGGTGAGTTAATTTGAACTGAATTCTTTATTTTATTTGAAAAATATTTAGCATTACAATTTTAAACAAACTGCTTACGTTTACATTAACTAAATAATCACGCCACCAACCCAGACGTTGATTTGGCGAAATACGACACTTCAACCACTTACACCATTCAACATCCAATATCTTCGGATATTTTTATGTTATACTGTTCGACAACTAATGTCTAGCTGTCCAGTGTTAACTATCCCCTCGCTTAAATGAAGGCCGTCCTCGTTCTTCTTTAGAACTGTTTCTATTGCAGATTTCAGCTTAACCTGGTCCCGTCTTTTAAACCATTGTTTAACAAAATATATCGCAAGATAACACAATATAAAAGATGCAAAATCGATGCAACCGGCTATAATGGGTCGGGTTTTTGTTTCGCCCTGCAGCTCGCCAATATACCGTAAGTTCTCCATGTTCATTTCATGTAACAAAGGTAGACTTAGAATTGTTTTGTGTTCTGTGACATTTATTAAGGGAAATGTTGCGGTTCCAGGTTTTCTCTTCAAAACGTTATTTCTATTTAATAATAGAGATAACGTTTTCTGGTGACACCATTATTATAAGTAATAAGGTAAGTACCATTAAGTGTCCTTTTTTCATGGTTGTCTTCTTCGATGTTCACGATTGAATCACTTATAATGATAATTCCGTCATCAATTTCTATCACTGGGCTTAGATGATTATATTGGGTGTTACAATGTGCCATGATTCCTGAGATTAGCTGTTGGGCACAGCTAGTGTTCTGTAGTAATCTGCAGTAGGTAGATGATAATGTGGGTTGGCAGTTGTCGACTGAATACGTGTGGGCTCCACAATCGGCCACAGTATTAGTATCGGAAAGTTGGATAATTTTTCCCAAATGGGGAACTGGAAATACACTAATTTTCTTACAAAATAGTTCAGGTTTTGGATATCTTATAATAAAATACAAAAATTCTTTACTCAATATAACCTTAACACTAGATACATCCATTAAGTCAGAAATACTTATATTTGTGTATTGCTCAATGTTAGTCAAAATTTTAAGTCTTCTTGATGGTCGGGTTCACAACATTGGCCTTAGCCAGAGTTACGGATAGAATAAGATTTTGCAATTCCATTAGGATCATTCTATTCCTGGCCAATAAAATTTCAAAAAGTTTCGCAGTATCAATTTGTTCCTTCTTCGTTTTCATTAAAATGGTGTTTATAGTATTCGTTAATTTCTCTATTTGAATCTGTAATTTTGTATTTATTTCAATCTGTTTATTGTTGAAAAATACAAGCTGCTTTTGATTTAATCTTAACTTCTCAAAATCATCCGCATCCGGCGTACCGGCAACGACTTTTAACACAGTGCCTATAAAATTAATGCTTCTTGCATGCCTGTGGTGGACACTGAGAGTCAATAGGAGCGCATTTATGTGTTGCGAGTCTGAGACTAAAATTTTCTTTACATGTGATTGCGGAAATATGTCCATCGTCTTCTCCGACTCATTTGCTATTTCATAGAAAACAGTAAGGTTAGTTGTATGTTTGAGATATCCGTAGTCCTTCCAAACTATGGTGTCACCGTCCAATATTGGGATGTAGTTTGAATGTGAGTAATCAATTATCCTCGTCGACGCGGTAGTTAGAATGGCAAGAAATAGTAATGTCAACCTAAACGATAAGAAGAAAGAGGGTAAAAAAGGTGCCATAAGAGAAAAGATTCAATGATCTTAAATTATCCTTATGGACCACTCTCCCTTTAATGAGAACGGTTGTACCCATATCGGCTTCCACCACAGCTTCTTCGTACAATGGGGTCAACTTATTCCCCAGCCTTCGATTCCTCTTTAAGAAAACTTTTTCCCCTACTTCAAAAACCCTGTTCTGACGGTTCCTATTAAAATGCTCCAATTGTCTAGCCTGCGCGTTACTAATTCGTTCCTTTATCTTCTGCTTAAATTCAGATGAAGAGGAATGAATAGTATCCATCGGTTTTTCGTTTGTCACGGAATGGATTGTTCTGTTATACTCTATAGTTGCCTGTAAAATAAGGTAAACTGTGTCATTGATTCCCCTTTCACACTTTAAGCATCTTGCTATTTCCGCAAGGGTGCTGTAAAATCTCTCGACCTGTCCTTTCGAAGTGCTGTGTAAAGTTGGAGCATTAACAATTTGGACACTAAATTGGTTCTCCAGAATCGTCTTAATAGTTTCAGAATTTAAAGATATCGCTTATACTTTGCCTTCGAACAGGTCTTGCAATTTGCGACTATCTCATTGCATAATTTCGTCATTTTGGGGAAGTAGTAGTCTAATAGTATTTGTTTAACGTTTTCCTGTGCCGCTCTATCAGCACGGTTATGCTCCGTCACCGATATTTCCCTCTGTTCGTTCCCGTCAAATATGTCAAGCACAAGCTTGTTAGCATATCGAAACCTTGTCGAGGGGAAGGCTTGCACCAAATCGAGCTGAATACGGGTCAAAACAGGTAGTTCACAATGAATTGCATTTACTACGTTCGTATTCACTACATCCCGGACTCGGGATAAAAGTTCATCATTATTAGAAAACTGTACGACGTGTCTGGTCCTATTTCCATAAAGTATAAAATTGCGAGAAATAGGAAAATCGGCCTCCTCTATAATGATCTGGTTTCTAAAGCAATTTACCGGCTTGTCGGTGGTCTCTATAGTGTAAGTGACTCTTCACTATGAACTGTAGCCATATCCGAACAACCATCATCCTCTGCCATGTTAATGTGTTGTCGAGACAATGCATCTGCAACCTGGTTTTCCTTTCCAGGTTTGTAGAATATATTTGCATTGTATTCGTCAATAAAAGCCTTCCAGCGCTTTATTTTTGCATTCGGATTTCGGTCTGAAACCGCAAATGTTAAGGGCTAATGGTCCGTGAAGATATTAAGAGTTTTAACACCGTATAAGTAATTTCGAAGAGACCTTAAAGCCCAAACAGAACAATATTGTTCTGTTTGTTCAATCGATTAGACGTCAAAATGTCGCGCTGTGGAATTTGCTTTAAAATAAATGGAGATATTACTTGCAATATTTGCAAAAAAACATTTCATAAACTTTGTGTTAAACTATCACCCAGCCAAAAAATTTGTTGTCCCAACCGAATTAAGTTCCAACCGAATTAACGAGGTTGCCTCAACCCCATTAACGGGGTTGTCTCAACCGAATTTTGAGGTTGTAGCAACCGAATTCGGACGTGATAGCCGAATTCAGAGGTTGTGGTAACCGAATTCGGTTGTTGCAACCGAATTTTGAGGTTGTGACAACCGAATTCGGTTGCGGCAACCGAACTGTGGGGTTATGACAACCGAATTCGGTTGCAGCAACCCTATTTGGAGGTTGCGACAACCGAATTTATTGAAGAACGAGGTTGTCTCAACTGAAAATTTCTATTGTTTTAGCAGAAATCCTAAAATACTTTCTAATAAAAGAAAACCCATTTTTGTTTATTTTATACATATGTATATTTTTTCATTTTTGATACATTTTTTATAATTACATGTAATAAGATTGGAATTAGTATTAAACGAAATAGTAATAAACGAAGTATACTTTCTTTGAAAGAAACAGCACCAAACGAAGTGCCATTTCTTTAAAAGAGGAATACTTACTAAATAAAGCAGCTTTCTTTGCAAAAATTAAAACTAAATGAAGTACTCGGTCTTTCATACAAAGAGTACTACAATAAGTACCTACCCTTCCTTTATTAAAAAACAATAGTACAAAAAGGGTACCCTCTTTTCGAAAAAAGATCACTGAAAGTACTAAAAGAAGTATCCTTTCTTTCTACTAAATAACATTTTCTTTAAAAGAAACATTAATAAATGAAGCTCACTTTCTCTGAAACAGGATGCTAACTGAAGTATCATTTCTTTCAATCAAATAGTGCTAAAGGAAGTACCCTTTCTTTCAATGAAATCATTCCAAAAGCAACCCCTTTTTATTCCTTTTCTATAAATAGCATTAAGGGTACTAAAAAAAGTATGATTTCTTTCTAGAAAGAATATTGAAGGAAATACACTTTCTTTCAAAAAAATTGTATATCTTTTAGTACTACCGCTTTAGTACACTTTTTGGGAGCAAGGACACTTAGTACTTCTTTTAGTACTCTTTCTTTTCAAGAAATGGTACTTATTTTAATACTCTTTCTTTGCGTCAAAGGGTAATTTTTTAGTTGCTCTTTTCTCTTTGCAAGAAAAATACTTCTCTACTCTACTCTACTTTTGAATGAAAATGTAATACATTCAGTTAGAATTCTTTTTTTAAAAATGCATACTAATTTTAGTACTCTTTTCTTGAATGGGTACTTCCTTTGGTACCCTTTATTTAAAGAAAATAGTACATTTTTAGTGCTCTTTCTTTAAAGCAATATGTACTTCTTTTAGTAGTCTTACTTTAAAGCAGTAGGTACTTCTTTTAGAAGTCTTTTTTACTACCATTTCGTTGAAAGAAAGAGTACTAAGAAGTACAATTTTCTTAAAAGGAATAATACTAAAAAAAGAGTACTAAAAGAAGCACTCTTTCGGTTAAAGGTAGAACACTAAGAGATATAAATTTGTTTGCCAAAATTGAAAAATTTTGTAAATATTTTGAAAAACTTGGATAACTTGAAAATATCGTCAATATTTGAAAAAAATTCCCGAATAATCAACATTTAAAAAAAAATCGTCAAAAATTAAACAAAATCGCCAAAACTGCAAAATATCGTAAAAATTTTGAAAAAATTGTCAATATTTGAAAAAATTACCAAAATCGTCAAAATTTCAAAAACTCGTCAAAAATTGGAAAAAACGGGAAAAATTTTAAAAATTAAAAAATTTTGTAAAAATTTTGAAAAAATCGTCATAACTTGAAAAAATCGTCAATATCTGAAAAAATTGACCGAATAGTCAAAATTAAAAAAAAAAAAAAAATCGTCAAAAATTAGACAACATCGCCAAAATTGCGAAATATCATAAAAATTTCGAAAAAATTGTCAAAATCGTCAAAATTTCAAAAAGTCGTCGTGAAAAAAATAAGAAAAATTTGAAATATTGCCAAAATTGAAAAATTTTTAAAAAATCGTCAAACTTGAAAAAATCGCCAATATTTTAAAAAATTGCCCAAATAGTCAAAATTTAAAAAAAAAATCGTCAAAAATTAGACAAAATCGCCAAAAATTGGAAAAAATCAGAAAAATTTTAAAAATTGCCAAAATTGAAAAATTTTGAAAAAATCGTCATAACTTCAAAAAATCGTCAATATTTTAAAAAATTGCCTAAATAGTCAAAATTTAAAAAAATCGTCAAAATTAAAAAAATCGCCAAAATTGCAAAATATCGTAAAAATTTTGAAAAAATCATCTTGAAAAAATTGTCAATATTTGTAAAAATTACCAAAATCTCCAAAACTTCAAAAAAAGTCGTCAAAAATTGGAAAAAATTGCCAGAATTGAGAAACTTGTAAAAATTTGTGAAAATCGACAAAAATTAGAAAAAATCGCCAAAATTTTAAAAATAGTCCAGGTTTTAAAAAATGAAATTTCCAAAATTTATTTCTCGCATTTATTTTTTCGTTGTTCCGTTTTCATCTAACTCATTTAGTTTTCGAGATACGGAGGATATTCCAAATAAATGCCGTTTTCTCTCTACGAGGCTTAGTTTTCGAGAAAAACGCGATTTTAAAATCTAGCAATGCAAGTCAAAATTTAGTTTCGGTATCGGGGTATTGGTGATGGGTTTTGACCTTTGGTGCAGTCATTTTTCCTCTAGCTCTTCTAGTTTTCGAGATATGGGCGATTAAAATTTTATTTAAGCGATTTTCGCATTTATTTTTCCGCAGATAACTCACTATGACTTCCCAGTTTCAAAACCGTTGTCCGTTTTCATTTAACTCATTCAGTTTTCGAGATATGGGGGATATTCCAAATAAAAGCCCTTTTCCCTCTACGAGGCTTAGTTTTCGAGAAAAACGCGATTTTAAAATCTAGCAATGCAAATCAAAATCTAGTTTCGGTATCGGGGTATTGGTGATGGGTTTTGACCTTTGGTGCAGTCATTTTTCCTCTAGCTCTTCTAGTTTTCGAGATATGGGCGATAAAAATTTTATTTAAGCGATTTTCGCATTTATTTTTCCGCAGATAACTCACTATGACTTCCCAGTTTCAAAACCGTTGTCCGTTTTCATTTAACTCATTCAGTTTTCGAGATATGGGGGATATTCCAAATAAAAGCCCTTTTCTCTCTACGAGGCTTAGTTTTCGAGAAAAACGCGATTTTAAAATCTAGCAATGCAAGTCAAAATTTAGTTTCGGTATCGGGGTATTGGTGATGGGTTTTGACCTTTGGTGCAGTCATTTTTCCTCTAGCTCTTCTAGTTTTCGAGATATGGGCGATTAAAATTTTATTTAAGCGATTTTCGCATTTATTTTTCCGCAGATAACTCACTATGACTTCCCAGTTTCAAAACCGTTGTCCGTTTTCATTTAACTCATTCAGTTTTCGAGATATGGGGGATATTCCAAATAAAAGCTCTTTTCCCTCTACGAGGCTTAGTTTTCGAGAAAAACGCGATTTTAAAATCTAGCAATGCAAATCAAAATCTAGTTTCGGTATCGGGGTATTGGTGATGGGTTTTGACCTTTGGTGCAGTCATTTTTCCTCTAGCTCTTCTAGTTTTCGAGATATGGGCGATAAAAATTTTATTTAAGCGATTTTCGCATTTATTATTCCGCAGATGACTCACCATGACTTCCTTGTTCCAAAACCGTTGTCCGTTTTCATTTCACTCATTTGGTTTTCGAGATATAGGGGACATTCCAAATAAATGCCGTTTTCTCTCTACGAGGCTTAGTTTTCGAGAAAAACGCGATTTTAAAATCTAGCAATGAAAGTCAAAATTTAGTTTCGGTATCGGGGTATTGGTGATGGGTTTTGACCTTTGGTGCAGTCATTTTTCCTCTAGCTCTTCTAGTTTTCGAGATATGGGCGATTAAAATTTTATTTAAGCGATTTTCGCATTTATTTTTCCGCAGATAACTCACTATGACTTCCCTGTTTCAAAACCGTTGTCCGTTTTCATTTAACTCATTTAGTTCTCGATATATGGGGGATATTCCAAATAAAAGCCCTTTTCTCTCTACGAGGCTTAGTTTGCGAGAAAACGCGATTTTAAAATCTAGCAATGCAAGTCAAAATCTAGTTTCGCTATCGGGGTATTGGTAGTGAGTTTTGACCTTTGGTGCCGTAATTTTTTTTCTAGCTCTTATAGTTTTCGAGATATGGAAGATTAAAATTTTATTTAAGCGATTTTTTCTAATTTTTGACGATTTTTCAAACTTTGACGATTTTTCAAATTTTGACGTTTTTTTCCAATTTTTATAATTTTTTTCAATTTTGGAAATTTTTTCAAATTTTGACAATTTTTTTAATTTTGGCGATTTTTAAAATTTTTAACGATTTTTTTAAATTTTTGACGATTTTTCAAATTTTGACGATTTTTTCAATTTTAACGTTTTTTTTCGAATTTTTGACAATTTTTCAAATTTTGACGATTTTTTCCAATTTTTGTCATTTTTTCAATTTTGGAATTTTTTTAAAATTTTGACAATTTCCAACCCTGATTTCAGGGAATTTTATGCATTTTTACGTTCTTCGAAAGGATTATCTGTCAATGGTAATTATTTTTTTTAATTGATACATTATCAATGGTAATGAAATTAAAAACCATTGTCATTATTCAATGAAATCAAATTCCAAAATCATTAACATTAATTTGAAACAATGGTAACGAAAATAATTTCATTACCATTTATATCAATCAATGTTAATGAAATCGTCAATTAATTAGTCCACCTAATTCATTAGTCCCATGTATGATAATAACTGAGTTTACGAATATTGATAAAGAAAAATGCAAAAATAATAATAATTTTCTCATGAGAAATAAAGACAATTCCCGCGAAAAGAAAAAAGGTAATGCTAGTGTTATTAAAGTTAATTCTGGTGTTAGTCATTTACAACAAAAACACAATGCTTCTCAAAAACAAACACAAGCATCTGATGATATTTTAGTTGTTGCTGATTTTAGTTCTTCGTATTCCTCTATATTAGAGAAGAGACACAACGTTGCGGATGCGGCTGCAGATGTAAATCAGGATACGGATTTGATAATTGTAAATGATAAAAGTAATTTGGCTGACGATGATTGGGTTACTGTTCGTCGGAAAAAGTATAATAAATCAAAAATTATTTATGGTGATAATGATAATAATGATCTTGAAGTTTTAAATCGAAAAAATGGGTTCACATTTCAGCCTTTAAGCCCAGTGTTACTGAAGAAAATATTATATCTTATGTTGGAAAACACTTAGATATAAGTAGTGAGCATTTGTCCTGTTATAAATTGGTAAACTTTAAGCTTGGTATCTCTTCGTCTTTCTATAATGATCTGTTTAAACCATCTCTTTGGCAATACAATGTAAGAGTTCGCCCATTTAAGTTTTTTCCCAAAAGAGGCTTCAATCAAGTAACGGGTTAAATGATAATTTATTACCTGCTGCTTGTAATTGCAATGATGATCTCAGTATATACTTTCAAAATGCTTCTGGTATCCGTACTAAACTCAATGATGTTTTCAAATTTACTGCTCAAGCCGATTATGATGTAATTGTTATAGTGGAATCTTGGCTAAAATCTGCTTTTTTTGATGGAGAAGTTTGTGATCTTCAACAATATCAGCTGTTTCGTAAAGATCGCGATCCTGATTTAACTAACAAGAATATGGGTGGTGGTGTATTTGTAGCAGTTAAGAAAAAATTTGAAGCTGCTATGGTCAGTTTATATGATTCTAATCCTGCTCTTGACCAACTTTGCGTTTCCATAAATGGTAGGCAGAAATTTTTGGTATGTGCGTCTTATATTCCTCCAAGGAGTGATTACGAAACTTATAAAGCTCATGTTGATAATGTGGTTCATCTCGTTACGATTCATGGTGAGGACAATTTTTGTATACTTGGTGACTTTAATCTTAGTGAAATTTGTTGGTCTTATTTATTTGATAATTGCACCCTTACTGCTTCCAATGTTAATCATTTGCACGAAATTCATCTGATTGATTCTTTTCTAAGTCTTGGTTTAGTACAAGTAAATTATTTTAGAAATAGATTAAATCGAATTCTTGATTTAATGTTTTTATCTGATGATATGAAATTCGAATTACTTTATTGTCAATTTCCTATGGTAACCACGGATATGCATCACGTCCCTTTGGTTTTAAAAATATCTGGTTATAAATACCTGTCTGTAAGTGATTATGACGATGATATTTATAACTTTAAAGCTTGTTATTATAGTGAATTGGAGGTGGTAATGAGTGCTATAAATTGGAATACTCTTTTCGAGAAAAAGAGTCTTTCAGATTGTTATAAATTATTTACGGATAGTATTAATGATAAAATTAAAAAGTTTGTTCCTCGTGTGCCGCTTCCATGGTACACAAGGGGATTGAAGAAATTAAAGAATCAAAGAAGCAAGTATTATAATAAGTTTAAATCTAATGGTAATAATGAACATAAAGTAAAATATGAGTACTATATAGGGTTGCCACATCGCAAAAGTCTAATAACTTGACACTTCGCAAAAAATAACTTGATTTAGAAAAAAAACTTGACAATAAAAAAAATTTAATGTGCATACATCGGGTGCAGTAGGGTTATTCTTAATACAAAAATTTATAATTTTTGAATACACTCGCCATTTTATTAAGATTCATAAAAAGAATTTCGGTTTTTTTTGGATTTTTCGGGGACAAATTCGATAGTGCTACCAGCCTTTGAAGTTTGGACATATGGGTTAAATTGACCCAATAAAAAAAAAATACGTAAAATTACAAAACTGACGAAATTGATTAATGTTTTATTTTTTTTTGTAGCACTTATTCCTGTATAATTAGAAGAAAAAGATGAAGTATGCAAGAAGTCGTTGACATTTTCAAACTTTAGGCCAAAAAAATATAAACTTTCCATAGTTTTCGAATGGCCAATTTGAAATTTTAACATATTTTTTTCTGAAACATAAAAACCCATAACTTTTTTTTATAAATTTATTAAATGGATGATATATAATCAAAATAAAATAGCACTTAAGGTTTTTCTTGTCCCACGTCTACTCACGCACTCAAAACCAAAGATATACCTTTAGCGCCATTTTATTTTGATAATATATCATCAATTTAATACATTTATGAAAAAAAGTTTTGGTTTTCTACGTTTCAGAAAAGAAAATTTTAAAATGGCATTGCGAGAATTATGAAAAATTTGTATATTTTTTTTGGCCTAAAGTATGAAAATTTCAACGACTTCCTGCAGACTTCATCTTTCTTTTCTTATTGTTTAGAAATAAATGCTACTCAAACAAATTAAAACACTAATAAATTTCATCAGTTTTGTAATTTTACATGTTTTTTTTAACTACTGATGCGACAAAAATTCAATTTAACTTGACAAAATAAATTTGACCTTGGCACTTGACAAGACTTAAATTAACTTGACAATCAAGGCCATTCAAGGCCATGTGGCAACCCTAGTACTATATGAGGGAGTTCAATTTCCTGGATAAATTTCTGTACAAACAATATTTGTTGAATTATGAATGTGCCATAAGAAGTAATCCTAAGAAATTCTGGATATTTATTAAGTCAAAAAAGTCGACTTCGTCTTATCCCTCGACAATGTTTCTCCGAGATACTGTCGCAAATTCTGGTTCTGATATTGCCAACTTATTTGCTAACTTTTTTAAATCTAACTTTGGCATGAATTCTAATGGTTCTGTTACACCTAGTGTGGTTAATTCTATTGAGCCTATTGTTGATTTTGGTTTAATTCAGTTATCAGAACAAGATGTTATAAATGGCATAATGGGAATAAAATCGTCTTGTGGGAGAGATATTGATGGTTTTTCGGCATTTTCGTTCAGAAATGTGCGCTGTCTTTATCTAAACCACTAAGATATATATTTCATTTATCTTTGATTAATGGGTGTTTTCTCGACAGATGGAAAACTGCTTCTGTTACTCCTGTTTTTAAAAGTGGTAAAAAATCTGACATTTGCAACTATCGACCTATTTCTAAATTGCCTACTATTTCAAAAGTTTTTGAGCACATCATTAAAGATAAACTTTTTTTCTGTGTTAAACGTCACTTATGTCCTGAACACACGGGTTTTTCTCTGGTCGTTCTACAACTACAAACTTAGCAGTTTTTAATAATGTTTGCATTTCTGCGTTTGAAAAGCATTGTCAAATTGATATAGTCTTTATGGATTTCTGTAAGGCTTTTGATAAAGTAGCACATGATATTTTATGCCTTAAGTTGTTGCGAATGAGGTTTCACAAGATATTCGTGAATTGGATTATTTCATATCTTAAAAATAGAATATATTCTGTGGTTATTGACCAATACGTGTCTCAGTCTTATATTGCTACATCTGGGGTACCCCAGGGTAGCATCTTGGGCCCCTTGTTATTTTTACTTTATATAAATGACATTGGATTTTGCATTATTGGCTCTAAGTTTTTATTATATGCGGACGACTTGAAGATATTTAAAGAGATTCGGTCTGTCAATGACACCATTATTTTACAAAATGATCTAAATAATATAAAAACATGGTGTGATCTTAATCACCTACCCTTGAATATTAGCAAATGCTTTAAAATGACTTTCAGCAGATCTAATATTAGTAATCGTATTCTATGCCCTTACTATATATCTAATAACGTTCTGGAGTCTGTAGATGAGATTTTGGATCTTGGTGTAGTTTTGGACACTGAACTTATCCCATCTCAACTACATTATTCCCAAAGCATATTATTGTAAAGAGAAACTGCAAAGATTTCAATGATCCCTTTACAGTTAAAGTCTTATATACTTCTTTTGTAATATCCAAAATTGAATATTGTTCTTTCGTCTGGAACCCCCATACTGTGATCCATTCAGTTCGAATTGAACGAATTCAGAAGAAATTTTTAAGATTTGCGCTTCGTGGTATTAATTTTAATTTAACTGAGAATTTCCCTTCATACAATGCTCGTTGTTTACTTTTAAATTTGCGGCCTCTTTCGTTAAGAAGAACTGTGCATTCTGCAATTCTAATTTTTGATTTAATTAATGGATTTATTGATTGTAATTGTTTATTAAATTTAATAACGTTTCATATTCCTTGCTACATACTAAGGTCTAATGAACTATTTTATATTCCTATACGTAGAACAGAATATGCCAGAAATGAGCCAATTAATCGTATTTTGAACTTATTAAATATACTTTATAATGTAAAGATCTCAATTTAGATTTTTCGAAATCAAAAGATAATTTTAAATATAATTTATTAACTTATTTAAAATAGTTTTAAGTAAATTGTATTTAGCCTGTAAGGATTGTATTTTCCATTGGCTGAATAAAGAAATAAAAGTTCCCTCTCATTTGTGGCAAAATGTAATTCCCTATCCGCCAACACTCTCGAAATCATTGTTGTTGGCTTTCCGTCCTTCTCCGAGAAAAGGGACCTAGTGTGTCCAAAAACGGGTTTGGACTTAAGAGTGGATTCTGGTACCTAAAAGGGTGTAGAATAAGATGAAATGAGTTAGATTTCTGATAAAAATTTATTTACCCCATAAAAACGTTCAAAGTGATAATGCGTGTTCAAAGTGATAATGCGTTATGGAACTTTAAATGCGTTCTTCTCAAAACTTCATTTTCACACACTATGGCCCTTTTCTCGGAGAAGGTCACATATGCTATGATTAATTACATATCAGAATTGTGTAGTTGCTTGACTATAACAGTTTGTGTGGGTGTATAGTCTTTAAGCGTAATGTAGGTCTTTAAGCGTAATGTAGGTTTATTATAAGAGTTTGTGTGTATGTATAATATTAAGACTAATGTAGAGTAATATTGTATAGTTGGTTGTGTATAAAGTCTTTAAGCGTATGTAGAGTTAACCCTCTAATGCTCTTTCTTCTGATTACAATAATATTTAAACCATATATTTATTTGGCGTTGAAAATCTACTATGGAACAAATATTAAAATTTTAATTTATCGCTTTATTTATGCGATATAGCACAACAAAGGTTGAAGACGTATCTTGAAACCCAGTAGCTAAATAATTTCGGTTTTTGCTGCAAATAACACTATCAATAAAATAAACTTACCAACCGAAAATTGTTGATCAATTGTTGTTATTTCAAAAGTTATGGCGATTTTCGCTTTTTGAAAATTACGGAATTTGGCACTAAACATCACTGAATGTTGATGAAATTAGTTCTGCTTACTACTCTGTGTTTAATTGCAAGAAAATCTGTTGGCTAATTTTTGAGTTAGAGAGATATTTGTAAAACGTATCCTGGCGTTATCCCGTGAGTCCTGGAGAAAAATTTTGAACTGATTTTACAATTATAGGCTCTAAACTAGCTTTGTTATTATCGGCAATGTACGCCAGATCGTAAATGTATTTTTGGCAATTTTTCAAATATTTTTTTCTGTTTAAAATGTTAATTTTTTCAAATTTTCTAAATTTTCTCTTTACACGCTTCTCGCTTGAAAACCGTTCCTTATACAAAAAAAGTTTGAAGGCAAAAAAGTAGGCAGTTAAGTTTTCTATGGATATAATACAACTTGTTTAATAAAATATTGTTATTTAGCCAAAAAGTTTTTAAAATCTGAAGACCTCCAAAAGGCGGCCTTGGGCATTAGAGGGTTAAGTATAGCATTCTAGAATTATCCAGTGTGTTGTAGAAGTATGGCAGTTACTATATAAGGCGCGCGTTAACATTAGTGAAAAAGAAGTTGATTAACATTTGTGCTATTAGGACCGCGAGTTAGTATCGTGTTAAAGTTAGTAGCGTCATAATAGAGAGAGTTTGTAAATAAGTAATAGTGTGTAAATAAATACGAGTGTCTAAGCTATTTCAAACTTAAAGTTTGTTAGTGTTATGGTTATTATAATTGGCTGTTATTTTCGCTGTGACAGCACTAGGCTGGTTTATCTAAGGGAGATAAACGAACGTTTTATAAGGTAAAACGTTACACTTGGTGTCAGCGTTGGGACTGGTTATTTTGATTGCAATAGAAAAGAATCCGGTTTATTTAAGGGAAATAAACCAACGTTTTTAAAAGGTAAAAACGTAACAATTGGTGTCGAAAGTGGGATTGCGAAATATAAGTAACCAGGAGATTGCAGAATAAAAATAACTAAAAGGTTTGAAGAGCTTTAAGTGGAACAGTTCTAGAAATTGAAAATGGAGGAATGTACCTGTTCAGCGGCAGACAGTACGTACATTGATAAAATGTATACCTCGATGATAAAGGAAATTAAATTAGCTTGGAAAATTATTAGAGCAAATAATGAGAAATATCGAAATGAGGTGCAGGAAACTTCTAGAGCCAAAAATAAGAAACTACCAGATGGAAAAGATCTAGATGAGGTTCAGGAAACTTCGAGAGCTAAAAATGAGAAAATGCGAAATGAAATTCGGGAAGCGTCTGGAGCTACAAATGCGAAACTAGATGAAGTTCTGTGAACTATTACAGCCACAAGTGAGAAACGGCTAGATGAGATTCATGAAACTTGTAAAGATGCAAATGAGAAACCGCTACTTGAAGATCAAGAAACTTCTAGAGCTAAAAATGAGAAACTAGATAAAGTTCTGGAAACTTTTAGAGGCACAAATAAGAAACTTCTAAATGGAGATCGGGAAACTTCTAGAACTACAAGTGAGAATCTACAAGTTGAAGTTGGAGCTGCAAATGCGAAAAGTCTAGATGAGATTCACGAAACTTCTAGAGCTGCAAATGAGGAACTTCTGGGTGAAGTTCAGGAAATTTCTAAAGCTACATATGAGAAATATCTGGGTGAAGACCAGGAAACTTCTAGCGCTACAAATGAGAAATTTCTAAATGAAGACCGGGAAACTTCTGGAGCCATGGTTGAGAAACTGCTAGATGGAGTTTGTGAAATTTGTAGAGCCACAAAGGAGAAACCGAAGGCAATCGGCAGTAACTTTGACGAAAATGCGATTCACGAAACTTCTAAAGCTGCAAATGAGAAACTTCTGGGTGAAGCACAGGAAACATCTAGAGGCACAAATGATAAACTGCTAGATTAAGTTCGGGAAACTTCTAGAGCCACAGATGAGAAACTGCTGGATGAAGTTTGTGTAAATTCTAGAGCAACAAATGAGAAACCGAAGGCAATCGAAGAGGTCATAGAGCAAAGAGTTGGTTGTGTTGAGGCACGAGGCAGTAACTTTGACGAGAGGCTGGTCGATTTTGAGAGTGAAGTGGAAAATTTTGAAGAATGACCTAGAAACAAATGTGAGCGATCTTCAAAGCCAAGGTGGGCTGGTTCGAGTTATTCGAGAAAGCTCTAGCAGAATAAAGACATCACGTTTTGATAGTAGTAAAGAAATTGCTTCAGCTTTGCCGGTTTGATTATCTACAGAAACAAAATTTCCTAGAAGTTCTATTAAGACTGGAATGAAAAGAACATTTGTTAAAATGGCAGCGGCTATGGAAAGTTTTAGAAAACATGAAGTTGTTCCGGAAGTGAATTATACCGTTCCTACTGAAATTTTGAATGTTGGCTATGGTGATCATCAGATTAAAAAAGCCGCCAATGCATTTTGTATTGTGTATATGACTAATCCTAATGCACCAACTAGTAAGGAAGCCACGTATCGTGAATGTCATCATTGGCAAGTGGAAAATGTGCTATCTAACCGTATCAGTCCGAGACCGCCAAGAGGTAATAGTTTACATCGTTATGGCTTTCTAAATTTCAAAAAGAGGGAAAAAAGCAGAAAACCATGGAGCTGCAAGCTCTGTTGCATACAATGAGGCCATTTGGTTCTATTTCTCTACACTCAACGAAATCTAGGATTGTCACCTAAGCCACAAACTCATGGGGATGGCCCCTATAAACAGTAAAGAGGTTGACTGACATGAATCACAAGTATAGCAGCCTACGATCTAAAATGTAGTGTGAACATCTGAAGAAAATAGCCAACTATGGAAGGGGAACATCTGTGCCTATTCGGGACGAATAGGTTTAAGTGGGCGGCAGTGTTACGAAAATGGCTTGGCCTAGTATAGAAAGTTCGGGACTTTTCTTGAAGAAAATATCCAAAGAGGCGGAATGGACAAAACACGTCAATCTGTCAACATAGTACTATATTTAATTGTACACCTAAGTATATGCTATGATTAATTACCTATTAGAATTGTATAGTTGCTTGACTATAAGAGTTTGTGTGTGTGTATAGTCTTTAAGCGTAATGTAGGTTTATTATAAGAGTTTGTGTGTATGTATAAATGTTAAGCCTAATGTAGAGTAATATTGTATAGTTGGTTGATTATAAGTGTTTATGTGTATGTATAATGTTAAGACTAATGTAGAGTAATATTGTATAGTTGGTTGTGTGTATAGTCTTTAAGCGTATGTAGAGTTAAGTATGGCTGTTAGTATATAAGGCGCGCGTTAACATTAGTGAAAAATAAGTTGATTATTAACATTTGTGCTGTTAAGACCGCGAGTTAGTATCGTGTTAAAGTTAGTAGCGCTCTAGTAATGGTCATAATAGAGAGAGTTTTTAAATAACTAATAGTGTGTAAATAAATACGAGTGTCTAAGCTATTTCAAACTTAAGTGTGTTTTGTTTATTATAATTGGCTATTATTTTCGCTGTGACAGCACCAGCCCGGTTTATCTAAGGGAGATAAACGAACGTTATATAGGGTAAAACGTAACAATTGGTGTCAGCGTTAGGACTGGTTAAAAAAAAATGTTCCGAAAAAATATTTGTCATAAAATTCTACTATAAGTCTCTGAAGACATCAAAGTTTAAAATTGAGGTTCAATGCCAGAAATAAGTCAGAACTTAAAATATGTTTAAGAGTTAATTTCTTGCCAATCTGAAGGCGCCCAATAGAGCACCCATATGTGCAAAAGTGATATTTTCTCACCTCCCTACGCACTTTCTGGTAGATTGGATGTAAAAAATTATATCCCGCGAAAATTGATCCTCTCGAATTAAAACAGGCCAGTCACCCGCGGCTTTTAGCCCTTAAAATTGACTAAGATTACTTCAAAGTTTATTTGCGCATAACTCTTAAAGTAAAGGTTTTACAGAAAAATACTATATAAGCATATCTACAGGCAATAATATGCCTAGCATTTTTCTCATACACATTTTTGACATATCGATGACGCATCATGGTGATTTATGAGGTTAAAATCAAAGTGATTTATATGTTTAAACACAAATTTGGGTTTAACCACCTAAATCACCATGATGGGTTATCGATACGTCAAAAATGTGTATGAGAAAAATGCTAGGCATATTATTGCCTGTAGATATGCTTATATAGTATTTTTTAGTAAACCTTTACTTTAAGAGTTATAGCGCAAAGAAGCTTTGAATTAATTTTAGTCCATTTTTAGGGCTAAAAGCCACGAGTGACTGGTCTGTTTTAATAGGAAAGACCCAATTTTTTCGGGGATAACACTTTTGCAAATTCTATATATTTCATGGGTGGTCTAATATACATGTATTAATTCACAAAAATCCATACATATGACAATGTTTTTGGCTATAACTCAGAAACGAATCGAGATACCACCTTAAATTTAAATTCACACAAATGTAGAAGAGAGTTTAACAATAATCATATATTATTTTAAGAATTTTAAAAAAAGCGCATTTCGAGCAATGTGGATTTGAACTCAAGACCCCAAGAAATTACCTTTGACCCTTCCATGAAAAAAATCGATATGCATACCATTTTAAAGGGTACATTCTTACCTAATATACCTTAAATCGTTTTTAAGTTATTGTCGATTTGGTAATCATACTTTGGTAAAATTTTACCGTTTTTTTCCTATTTTCGGGACGTCATATTTCGGAAACCAAGAGAGTCTTGGCTCTGAAATTTATGCTTTAATCCCGAGTAAAAATAGTTATATATTGTCATATATAATGTGATTGGGTTATATCTGACAATGAATGGAGTCACTTTAAGACACATATCATTATATACAACTACATCTGATATTATTTTCTCAACGAATTTTTTGTATGGTAAATGATGTTATTACATATCCCCAAATCTGACTCCATATGTAACTACATAAGCCATATAAAACTAATCAAAATATATGTAGTGACCGATATGATTATATATGGTTCGATACTAAGTTATATCATACTGTATGTGTCGTCATACTAAAAATATATTCTTGTAATTTTATATAACTTTCTATATAATCCCGTAGAAATTAATATATAGTTCAACATCAGCCAAATAATTTTCACGTGATTTTTTTACATGTAAAATCATGTTAAAAAATGATGCGTACGATTTAGAAGACAAAAGCATTCAACTAAATTTTTAATATATGTTATAAAATTTGGGCATTTAAAATTGTTCAAACTATGCAAATTTCAATGTCAATTTAATAGCTGGTATCCATAAAAAGTATACCTACTATCAGACAAAATTATATAAAATCAGATATTTTTATATCGAATTAGATATAATATGATGTCCTGGATATGGACAAATCTCGGATCAAACTGAATCAAATAATATCTAATTTTATATAATTAGACACATCTAGATGACCCATTTTTCGGATCAAGCTGTATGTGGTTGTATATGGGGATTTATCAAAAAAGATTTACTTATGTATGACACCATATTAAGATTTTTACCAGGGATGAGCTGTTATCATGTACGCTAGTTGTGGTAAATTTCATTGAAATCGGAGATGGTCGATCCGAAAATCCACTTTTTTGTATTGAATTGAGATGTTTTCACCCAAAATGATGTTTAATAAGGAAGTAGTAGTTATCATATAAAAAATGATCGAGTGGAATATGGTACCAAATAAGGAAGATACAAGAAAATTGAAATTCCAATTTTTGAAAATTCAATAGATCATAGGAGACACAAATAAATAACCAAAAAAAAATTTTTTTTGTTCGGGGTACCTATAGAGGATTAAAATATCTTTAATTAAAGGTACATATCGTATCAATTCACTGGTAGACCAATGATTTTATAAAAATGTTGACGCTTCGTTAAAAATGGTTTGTAGTCCGAAGGTTAGGAGTTCAAATCCGGCTGCAAGGAAAAAATTGTTTAAATTTTTTTAATATAAAAACTTTTTTGTTTTATAAAGTAATTTTTTTTGTATGTGGACAAGCTCTTTTAAGAGCAACTTTTTTTTTCTCTCTCAAGGCTGGCATATTCGTTCCAAAAAAATTTTTGCCAGGGCTAGCATTTTAGCACAGCCAGTAGTTGTCCAACTGTTATCACTTATTCAAGTGTTTATACTCATAATAATCCATGCTTAAAAATACGAAAATATTTTTCGTAAATATTTTTTCGCACAATATACAAACCTTTCGTTTATATTACAAATATTTTCTATACAACAAATTTCATAAATTTACAAATTTCGTAAATAATACAAACACGATTTTGTAAATTATTTTTAGTATAAAGTACAAAAAAATTGTAATACTACAAAATGTTTGTACTAAGTTGATGGTAAAAAATTGATTAAATTTAAGAATTTCGTAAATTATACAAATAAAGTTTAATGAAAAAATGTTTGTATAATGTACAAAAATATCGTAATATTACCAAATACCATTGAGTAAACATACAAAATTTTTTTTATTTAACGATTTCGTTTGTATATTTTATAAACGAAATTATTTTGTATTTTTACAAAATATTTATATATTTACAAAACTTTTTTGCACGTTTACAACATTTCGTAAAATATAGTAAACATCTGTCATTAATTCTCATTCGGTCATTGAACGAAATAGTGTAAACAACAAAGTTTTTTTTTGCTTAAAAAATCTCGAATTTTGTGCCAAAAAAAGCATTGTTTGCGAAAAGTTTTGCTTTACTTCTTCAATTGAATATGTTCCATTGATTTCAACGTGCTAAAGATGGTTTGTGCGGTTCAGAAGTGGTGATATTGACATGGAAGATAAAGACCGCACAGGTCAGCCAAAAAAGTTGGAAGAGATGAATTGGAGGCATTTCTCGATGAAGATTGTTGTTAAACTCAAAAAGAACTTGCAAAATCATTCGGAGTTTCTCAAGCAGCAATTTCAAATCGTTTGCAAGCAGCAGGGAAATGGGTACCACAAGCAAGAAAATGGGCCCCACACGATTTGAAGCCGAGAGATGTTGAAAGACGATTTGCATGTCCGAAATGCTGTTTCAACGCCATAAAAAGAAGTCATTTTTGCATCGAATCATTACTGCCGATGAAAAATGGATCCATTATGACAACCCGAAGCGTAAGAAATCGTATGTGAAGCATGGCAGAAGGGTCTCATCTATTATGAGCTAATAAATTGGGCCAGACGATCACAGGGGACCTGTACCGAATACGATTGATTCGTTTGAAGCGAGCATTTTCCGAATATGCAACCAGAAATGAAGATATAATATTGCATCATGACAACGTCAGCCACATGTTGCAAGACCAGTTAAAAACTATTTAGAAAATAGTGGTTGGGAATTTTTATTTCACCCGCCTTATAGTCCAGACCTTGCCCCGTCCGACTACCATTTGTTTCGATCGATGCAGAATGCTCTCACTGGAATACGCTTCACTTCAGAAGAGGGTATCCGAAAGTGGCTTGATTAGTTCTTGGCCTCAAAAAATGAGCAGTTGTTTTGGCGCGGAATAAATATGTTTCCAGAAAATTGGGAAAAGATCATAGATAACGATGGCTAATGTTTCACAGTAACACAAACGCTAAAAATTTGCCAAATATATCGCATTTTTAGGTTATATTCCCAATTTTCTACTAGATACAAAATTATTTTGTATTTAAACCAAATATTTATATCTTTACCAATCTTTTTTTGTACTTTTATAAAATTTCGTATAATATACAAATAAAAATTCGAAACTAGAAAACAAAATATCCTACTATATACAAAATTATTTTGTATTTAAACTAAATATTTGTATCTTTACCAATCTTTTTTTGTACTTTTATAAAACTTCGTAAAATATACAAATAAAAATTCGATACTAGAAACGAAATATCATTTGTATATATTACAAAAATATTCGTAATGTCAAAATAACCAAAACTTTCGTAAAATGAACCACATTTTTAGTTTATTTTACCTATGGATTATTATGAATGTAGCTACCAAGTATTATATGTCTCGATATCTCAGTGGGTAGAGTAATCGTCTGCCAATCTGGTGGCCTGGGTTCAAATCACGGCAGGACTAAAAAAAATACATATTCCCTGGGGTATGGGCTAACTTATCTAAAAATTACCTTTTGGATTTTTGGACAGGGACGTTGTAAAACTGGGGGTTCAAAAGGAAAAAAGTGCCCCTCCTAACGGCCAGCCCAAACCGATGGATTTGGAAGTTGAAATTTTGTAAGAAAATTCCTCCCCTGTGGTAGACATTCACTAAGATGGGATTTTTGAAATCTCCTACGGGGAGGGGCAAGAAGGGGACACGTTTCCCCCTTGACGGCCTGCCCATAAAATTCGGTACGTAGATTCCTCCTCCAGCATAGACAACCGCTAAGATAGCATTTTTGGAAATTGCTACCGAGAATGGCAAAAAGGGAACAAAAAATTACCTTTTTATAAAAAAGTACATTTTCCAAACAAGTACCTTTTTCCAAGAGAAAGTACCTTTTTCAAGAAATGTGCCTTTTCCAAAAAATTACCTTTTCCCAAAAAAAGTATCTTCTTCCAAATAACTACCTTCTTCCAAGAGAAGTACATTTTTCCAAAAAAATACTTTTTTCCAAAAAAAGGGAGCATTTTCAAAAAAAGTACCTTTTTCCGACTAGTACCTTTTACCAAAAAAGCACAAAAAATACGTTTTTTTTTAAAAAGTATTTCTTCCCATAAAACTACTTTGTCCAAAAAAGTACCATTTAATAAAATACCTTTTCAAAAAAAAAAAATTTAATTTTCTGTACACTCACAATAAATTTCCCGTTAAAGTTCAACAGTTGTTTAAAAAGTAAATCAGTAAAGTTGTTTCAATTGAATAAGTAGTTAAATTGCAAAGAAATATATTTTTTAACTTTTTCTGTCAGTCATTCAATAAACAAAATACGGACTTTCGGTAAAAATAAAAATATTCAATCAAAATTTTCTGTTAAAAACAATCAGTTGTTATCATACGATTAATTTTAAAATAATCGAGAAATTATTATTTTTACCGACTTTGCCAGTTAACAAATTAACAATTAAAAATAAACGACAAAATACAATTGTTTTGAACTCATTTTCAATTGTTTTAATGTACAATAGACCGTACCTCAAAAAAACAGTTCGCCGTACACCCTCCAATATGAAGTATTTTTGAAAGGAAATTAAAAAAAAAAATTATTTTTTTTTGCCGAACGTAGGGGTCGCCTTCTGCATTTAAAGTCGGATTTTAAAGTGTCATATATCGATTCTTTGCCTCGAGGAGAACAGTGTGTTGCTATAAAGGAAAAATCCAATGAAAAAAAATTTAAAAAGGCGACCCCTACGTTCGGCAACCAATATATAAAAAAAATTGCTACTGGGTTTATCGAAAAACTTCCTTACCAAAAGTTTATTGATTTTTTGTGAGCTTTAATTTTCTGACATTAGGTTGGTACATTAGGGTGGTAGCAACTGAGATCTGGTGGCTGACTACTAGAACGGGATACTTGAGCTCAAGGGCCCTTAGAGAAAAATACTGGCCTCCCCGAGAGAAAAACATCGACGTATCATACTTTAAGATCCGACTGTAAGTGCCAAAGATATAACGAGAAATGGCAAATGGCGACCCCTACGTTCGGCAAAAAAAAACAAAAACATTTTTTTAAATCTCCTTGCATATTGAAGGGTGTACGGCGCACTTTTTTTTTGCCTGTAAGGTGGTACGCTCTAATATACATATGCGGTTGATTTTAAGGAAAAAATATTGTAAGTGTACCTCCACTAAAACAGGATTTCTGGATAGCCCTTTCTCCAAAATAAAAACTTTTTTTAAAGTACTTTTTCAGAAAAATTGCGGTTTACAAAAGAAAAATTACCTTTTTCAGAAAAGTTTCTTTTTCACAAAATATCACTTTTTTAAGAAGTATACTTTTCTAAAAAAAAGTACTAAATATTCCAGAAACAAAATATTTTTTCCAAAAAAAAAGTACTTTTTCAGACAAACGGCTTTTTCTAAAAGAAAGAAAAGATCTGCACTAAAACGGGATTTTTTCAACAGGCAGGATGAAAATTGCAAAAGTCCTAATTTTTTAAACAAAAAAAAATATCTTTTCCAAAAAAGTACCTTCTCCTTTAAAAAAGAGCCTTTGTCCATAAACGTTATTTATAAAAAAAAAAAATTCTTTTTAAAAAAACCCTTTTTTAAAATTTTTTTTTCAGAGCTCTGAATGAACATAAATTTTGTGAACAATATCATATCTATGGAAATGTTGGGACATTCGTAATGTTAACTTGTTAAATAAATACTATTGTATCTCCTCTATATAAGAGAATAACGTAACTGGCTCACTACTCACTGACTGAACATCGTACAGCCCAAAACGCTGAAGCTAGAAAATTGAAATTTTTTTAGAAATTCGTGCTGAACGTGCAAATAGGGGAAAAGCTTTCTCCCAGACGGCCTGACAAAACCCCTTTGGCTGAAAACCTAAAATTAAAATATTTGTTCCCTGGAGTATGGGCTAACTTATCTGGAAAGTAATTTTTGGAATTTTGAACAGGGACATTGTAAAAATGGCGGTTTAAAATTGGAAAAATGTTCCCCTTAACGGCCTGCCCAAACCGCTGGAGGTAGGAAGTTTAAATTTGATATAAATCTTCCTCCTCTGTAGTAGACATCCATCCTTCCTTCAGAGAGGGACCAAAAGGGAATTTTTCCTTTGACGGCCAGCCCAAACTGCTGGAACTAGGTAGCTGATATTCGGAATGTATGTTCCTACTTCTGTGTAGATGACCGATAAGACGGAATTTTTTTAAATTCCTATCGGGGGAGGCAATAAGAGGAAATTTCTCCCCCTTAACGGCCTGCCCAAACCCTTTTGGCTAGTAACCTAAAATTTTAAATATGTATTTTGTGGAGTAGGGCGAAGTCACCGACGATTTGGGACAGGAACATGGTAAAAATGGGGGTAGAAAAGGGAAAATGTCTCAATAACGGCCTGCCCAAACCGCTGAGGCAAAGAAGTTTAAATTTGGTATGAAGGTCCCTCCTCTATCGTAGACAGCCCCGAAGACGGAATTTTTGGACTTCCTATAGGAAGGGACAAAAAGGAGAAAGCTCTCACCTTGATAGCCTCCAGAAACCCGGTTGTCTATGCTGGAGGTACTTTTTGGAGTTTTGGCCAGGGATGTTATAAAATGGGGGCTCAAAAAGGGAAAGTGGCCCTTTAACGGTCTGTTCAACTGCTAGAACTAGGAAGCTGAAATTCGGTATGTAGTTTCCTCCTCCAGCGTAGACGCCTGCTAACATAGTTTTCTTGGAAATTTCAACCGGGAACGGCAAAAAAGAAAAAGGGTCCACCTTTACGGCCTGCGCAAACTTTCGAACTAGAAATTCACTGTGTAGGTTCCTCCTCCAGTATGAACGTTCGCTAAGACGGCAGTTTTGGAAATTCTTATTAGGAGGGGTAAATAGGGAAAAGTCCCCCCCCCCTTTATGGCCTGCCCAAACTGCTGGAACTAGGGAGCTGAAATTCTGTATGTAGTAGTAGTAGTAGAATTATTCTTTATTTCACAAATTTAAGCAATATACATAAATATTTGAAAATTAGAATAAGTACGACGTTGACCTGAGGTCGTCAGTCGACAATTGATAAATAGTTACATTTTTTTAAAGATATACATGTTTTCTTTTTAAAGTTAAAAATTAAATTCACCTAACAAAAATTTTCTATATTGAATACATGTTTTTATATAATTAGCTAAGGATTTCCACTCTACAGTAATCCCGTTCAGAATATTAATGATTTCGTATTCCTCAAGTAAAACCTTTTTGAAATAAATAAGTCAAAATCTTTTAATGCTCTACATCGGCCAAGAAAGTGCTGTAAATTTTCCCTTTCATTCATATTAGAAAGCGAACATAAAGTTGGTGCATTAGCTTGAAACCTGTTTCCATTCAGTGCTATCTAATCACTTCTAGCCTTAAAAGTCCACATAACTTTCTCATGACTTTTGCATTCGGTCAAATAGTTTTGTCCAACATTTGTATCAAGGATATTGTAGATACGTGTTGTTTGCGACACTTTGGTATTTAGATGTTCTAGATATTTTAATCTTAGTGCTTGTAGTAGGTCAATTCTGTTTAATTTCCATTGCCTTTTATTACAATTTTGTTCTGACCATGTTATACTAAATTCAGAACCTAATTTATTCAAATCATTTAACCAATATATTCGCCGCTGTATGTAGGTTCCTCCTCTAACGCAGACGTCCGCTAGGATGGAATTTTTGGAAATTCCTAGCGGGAGGGGTAAAAATGTAATAATTTTTCCCCTTGATGCCCTCCCGGAACCCTTTGGCTAGAAACCTGAAGTTTGGAATATTTGTGCCTTGGAGTATGGGATAACTTACCGACAAGGTATTTTTTTGAAATTTGGACTGGAACGTGGTAAAAATGGGGGTTCAGAATGGGAAAATTGAACCCCTTAACGCTTGACTCTTTGGCCAGTAACCTAACATTTAAAGAACGAGTGTATTCGGAACTCCAAAATAAAAATAAATGGGAAACGAGTGTAATTGAAACACTGCACAAGTGGAACGAAATGGAAATGAAAGGGGAACGAGTAGAACGGAAACAATAGACAATGAAATGGAATATGGAACAAAATGGAATGGGGATAAAGATGGCATAGAATGGGGAACGAGTGGAATTGATTGGAAAGGGGAACAAAAGCAAGTGAAACATGAGATAACTGGAGGGAAATGGAATTTGAATGCCTGAAACTGCTGCAGTTTGATACTTGAAATTTCGCATGTGCCTACATTTATCATAGACATACATCCACTGAGGCAGGATTATATATATTTGGGTATTTTTACGTGGAGTATCAAAAAGGGGCAAATAACGCCTTTCGTTACCTGTGCAAACACTTTAAGCAAGGACTATTAAAATTGGCGCAGAAAGGTTAAATAAATTTATTAAAAGAGAAAAGAAATGCAATTTATATATTCGGATATTTAACCTGCCGGTAAAGAAGCATCGGTGGAAGAAACCGACGCAGTAAACATTCTAACTGAATTTGTGAATTTATTTAAATACTTTTACATAAACTGTAACTAAATAAACTTTAAGGCACGCTAATAACGTAGCGGGCTTTGCCCACTAGTTATGTACATACATTACGACTTCTTTAAAACTTGTAATTGCAATTTCTAAGGAATAGTGATGCTTAGGAGAAAAACGTATTTCAACATTTTTTGTAGACAATTTTTGTCAACCTAATATTACGTTAGCACTAATTCATAAAAAAAATGTATTTGGTATTTGAAGTTTGCTATAGTTAAAGTACGAAAATAAAAAATACGAAAATATTTTTCGTAAATATTTTTTCGTATATATTACAAATTTTTTGGTTTATATTACAAATATTTTGTATACAAGAAATTTCATAAATTTACAAATTTCGTAAATAATACAAACACGATTTTGTAAATTATTTTTAGTATACAGTACAAAAAAATTGTAATACTACAAAATGTTTGTACTAGAGGCCAGTATGAATGTTTTGCAAGACATTCACAAAACATTTTCTTATACAACACCAAAATATTTTTTTTTGTTTTCTGTTTTATTTATTTATTTTTTTTTTGTAATGATCTGAATTTTAACATCTTGTAAATAACTACAAATAAGTAAAATGGTCAATTTTTGTTAAATTTAGTATTAAAAGTCGTCAAATCTCGCATCAGCGCATGCAAGAGAATGTCTTGTAAGACATTCTTTCAGCCCTCTAGTTTGTACTAAGTTGATGGTAAAAAATTGATTAAATTTAAGAATTTCGTAAATTATACAAATAAAGTTTAATGAAAAAATGTTTGTATAATGTAAAAAAATATCGTAATATTACCAAATACCATTTAGTAAACATACAAAATTTTTTTTTATTAAAAGATTTCGTTTGTATATTTTACAAATATTTTAGATTTAATCATTAATAGTTTTTGTAGAATAAACAAAATTATTTTATATTTTTACCAAATACTTATATATTTACAAAACTTTTTTGCACGTTTACAACATTTTGTAAAATATAGTAAACATCTGTTTTTAATTCCCACTTGGTCATTGAACGAAATAGTGTAAACAACAAAGTTTTTAAGTAGGTTTGAGGTTAAAAAGAAGAATAAACCTTCCTCAAAAGTTATAAACACATTAAATTTGCAAATCAGACTAGATCTAGTTTCTGCCTTTTTATGGAGAGGCTTCATCAGTGATCTTCCATTAATTTGTATTATTGATTATATTTTTACTGTCAGATTGTCTCTATATGAATAATTTCAGAAGTGATCAAACAGACATATACAAACATTCTACTTCAGATTTTCTCTGTTTATCTTCTTATTTCCTCCGTATGACTTATGGTTTGTACGTACAAGTGCTAAAAAATATCTTTGCTTAAAAAATATCGAATTTTGAGCCAAAAAAAGCATCATTTGCGAAAAGTTTTGCTTCACTTCTTCAATTGAATATGTTCCATTGATTTCAACGTGCTAAAGATGGTTTGTGCGGTTCAGAAGTGGTGATTTTGACACGGAATACAAAGACCGCACAGGTCAGTCAAAAAAGTTCGAAGAGATGAATTGGAGGCATTTCTCGATGAAGATTGTTGTTAAACTCAAAAAGAACTTGCAAAATCATTGGGAGTTTCTCAAGCAGCAATTTCAAATCGTTTGCAAGCAGCAGGATTCATACAAAAGCAAGGAAATGGGTACCACACGATTTGAAGCCGAGAGATGTTGAAAGACGATTTTGCATGTCCGAAATGCTGCTTGATCGCCATAAAAAGAAGTAATTTTTGCATCGAATGATTACTGGCGATGAAAAATGGACCCATTACGACAACCCGAAGCGTAAGAAATCGTATGTGAAGAAGGGTCTCATCTATTATGAGCTGCTGAAATCGGGCCAGATGATCACAGGGGGCCTGTACCGAATACGATTGATTCGTTTGAAGCGAGCATTGGCCGAAAACGCCCGGAATATGCGACCAGATATGAAGATATAATGTTGCATCATGACAACACTCAGCCACATGTTGCAAGACCGGTTAAAAACTATTTAGAAAATAGTGGTTGGGAATTTTTGCTTCACCCGCCTTATAGTCCAGAACTTGCCCCGTCCGACTACCATTTGTTTAGATCGATGCAGAAGGCTCTCACTGGAATACGCTTCACTTCAGAAGAGGGTATCCGAAATTGGCTTGATAAGTTCTTGCCTTCAAAAAATGTGCAGTTCTTTTGGCGTGGAATAAATATGTGTCTAGTAAGTTGGGAAAAGATCATAGCTAACGATGGCCAATGTTTCCCAGTAACATAAACGCCCAAAATTTGCGAAATACATCGTATTGTTAAGTTATGCAGCCAATTTTCTACTAGAAACAAAATTATTTTGTATTTAAACCAAATATTTGTATCTTTACAAATCTTTTTTTTTGTACTTTTATAAAATTTCGTAAAATATACAAATAAATGGCCTTTTTTTAATCACCGGATTTATTTTTGGATTTATTTTATTTTGTTAAAAAATCCACATTTTCTTTTAAAATTTAAAAAATTCTATATTTTTATGCAAATCTTACACTTATTCGCTAATATAATGTGAAAGAAAAAATTAAAATTTTGCGAAAATACAATTTCTAGAATTAAATAAAGCTAAATCCAAAACGGATTTATTTATTTTATAAATCCATTTTGGATTTAGCTTAATTCAATTCCTGTATTTACATTTTTACAAAATTTAATAGTTTTCTTTCACATTATATTATCGAATAAGTGTTAGATTTTGATAAAAATATTCAATTTTGAAAATTAAAAACCAAAATGTGGATTTTTTAAAAAAATAAAATAAATCCGAAAATAAATCCAGTGATTAAAAAAAACGACCAAAATTTCGATACTAGAAACGAAATATCATTTGTACATATTACAAAAATATTCGTAATGTCAAAATAACCAAAACTTTCGTAAAATGACCCACATTTTTCGTGTATTTTACCTATGGATTATTATGAGTGTAGAAATCTTGATTTATAATCTTATTTCAACAATAAATTAATTTATCGATTTGATACTGGCAACACTTGTGTTTATTTTCTCTCTTTTCCCAAATAAGTCATAAGTGATGTACAAATTTAGTAAACGATTGACTCGGTAATCGGAAGTGAGAACGTATTTTCGTAAATTAGAGAACTAATGATGTACTAGTTAAGATAAATTTAAAAGTCATTAGAAACATTTTTTTTTTCATTTATAAAGCAAATCAATAGAAATGTGTTTACATAAAAACAATTTTTTAGAATATATGTAGGTACATTAGAAGGAACCGCAAAAAAGAGTTCGCCGTACACCCTCCAATATGAAGTATTTTTGGAAGGTAATTTCAAAAATATTTTTTTTTTGCCGAACGTAGGGGTCACCTTTTTCAAATTTTTCCTTATAGATTCGGCATTTAAAGTTGGATTTTAAAGTGTGATATATCAATTTTTTTGCCTCGAGGAGACCTGTGTTTTGCTATAAAGGAAAAATCCAATGAAAAAAACCAATATATAAAAAAAATTTCTTCTGGGTTTTTCGAAAAACTTCCTTACCAAAAGTTTAATCATTTTTTTGCGAACTTTAATTTTCCTACATTAGGGTCGTAGCAACTGAGATCTGGTAGGTAACTACTAGAACGGGATACTTGAGGTCAATGGCCCTTAGAATTGTAATACTTAATTTTTTTAAAATTGTTTGAGCAAAATCGGACTAGTGGTTCTCGAGTTATGTCAAAAAAAAGATATATCTCGATTCCTAGGGGTGACCCAGCGAAACGCCGGGACACGTATAACTTGTTTTTGACCGATATAACATTTCCCGTTGGTTTCATCCCATCCCGATTTTGACTGTCGCATAGTGTTATAAGATTTAATCTTATTGTATAGGATATATCTAAATAAATTAATATTTTTCGATTTTTAATACAAATTTTAAGTGCATGAACTTCCTTGTCCTTGTAATAATAAAACCGCAGAATGTTGTATTTAATTTAATTTCGTAAAATAAGAGAAGAATTCTTATTTTAATAAGCAAATATAGTTCGATTTTTTTATCATTAGTTTTGTAAAATTACAAAAGACTTTAAAACTTCTATTCAAAAAACTTACTTATATATTATGAAAAAAGTGGCTAATAACGGTTTCTTAAAAACTTAAAAGACTGCATTGAACTTATTTTCGTAAAATAAAAAAATTTTCTACAAAGTTGTTTTCGGAAAATGTTGCACGGATTTTTTTCGTAAAATGTCGCCGGGCCTTTTATAAAAAGGCCCTGTTCAACAAAGGAGGATTTTTAGCAGGATTGTGGTTTTAGGGTGTACACAGAAAATCTTTGTTTATCGATGTCACCAATGAGTCACAGTTTAATCAAAATACTAAGACTCAGTATTATAGTCAGCACTTAGTGGCATTTTTGACTCAAATGCCACTTAACTTGGAAATTTTGTTTGAAAATTCGTACTAAAGTAAAATTTAAATAAAAAATCCTAATAAAAATGAAAGATATGTTGTGGAGAAGAAAAATTTAAAGGACACGTATTTTTTTAACTGCCGAAGCTCATATTTAACCCTTTGACGACCAATGGTTGATATATGTCCCATTTTTATTTTTTGTTATATTTTCCACATATATCAACCGATTTTTTTTAAACTGACTTGTGTTAATAGAGGAGCGTTTTTGCTTTCAGATTTTACCAAATAATTGGCCCCATGTGTTCTTAGCGCCTAATTAACCCTCGAAGTGGCACATATTTTGAGCCCTTAGTTCTGGCACATGATGTCTGGCCAGACCCCTATACATTTACATGCATTTGTATGGAAATAAGGGCTGTTTGCCGTTAAATTTTTTACTAAGATAGGAAAATATTTGTTATATTTTGTGTTTCTATTTCTTTTTACTATGTTATTAGCTACCTGAGGAAGAAAAAATAGACCTGAAAAAATCTTTGGAATGAAAAGGGCAACAATTTTTTTGTTCTATATATATTTCTCTTTATTATGGGTAAAGTAATAAATGTTTATGACAAAATAGAAAATTATTATGAAGAATACATTGATTTTTTTATTCAGAATTTTGCGGAAGGCAACAAAAACATAAATAATCTACATTTGAATGTTGCTGACAAACAGGATTGTTGCATTTGCAGCAAAAAAAGCGTGTCTTACGGCGTATTTTGTCACCTTGCTGCAGGCAAATTCTGCAATCTTTTTTGGCAGCTAATGTGTCTGGACCACTGCGTGAAGGTTTGCTATATTGAGAGGTCTCCCAAAGAACGCTTCAAATGCTATACGAGTTGTTGGTTGAGCCACAATGTGCGGATTATTGATGCGATTTTCAACGTTGGCCAGTACCAATTGCTTTGCAAGTTTATATAAAAATATGCGTCTTCTTTCTTTTCTTGTATTTTCATCATTTAGCTTACATATAATGTAACTTGCCAATGCCATCACATCAATCATGTTGCAGAAAAACGCGTATGTCCAGCGTCTGGTTGACCGTTTTCTTGTGTAATGAGTTAGCATTTGATCCATCGTATCGACTCCGGCTTTAGTTGAATTATAAAATAAAATTGCTTCCGGCTTCATGGCTACGCCTTCAACATGTTTCGTGTAATGCACGGTTGAAATTAAATTGAATGCCTTATTTTTTTTGGGCACGTAGCTGCAAAGTGCAACAAGATTTTCATGAAAACCAAACACACTTGAAAGAATTGGTCGTCTGGTGCTCTTCATAACTTCCTTAGGAAGACATCTTTTGTTTGCTCGAATGGTGCCAACAAATGCCAGTCCCATAGCAGCAAGTCGTTTAGGTGAAAAAATTATCAGAAATAATTGTTCTGCCGCTGTTTGCGTAACAATTTGCGAATTACATTAGAACGTTTTCACCTTGATTTATCTCCCGATTGTCTCCTTCCTTTCCAGTGTATAGTTTTCCTTTCAATGGAAATTTAGTCTTAGCATCGCATGCCCACCAAACTTTGATCCCATACCTTGCAGGTTTTGATGGGATATATTGGGTGAACTTTGTGCGCCCACGTTACGGAAACAACTGCTCATCGATGGTGATATTTTCATAAGGTTCATAATAATTTTGCAGATTTTCATTAAGAAAATTCCAAAGGTCCCGGATAGGAGCTGCTTTATCTGTTTGCTGTCGGAATGCCCGCGTACGACTATTATCGAAACGAATATATCTGGACAGAGTAATGAATCGTTTGTGCGACATAGCCGCACGGAATATGGGCAGCGAATCAGAACGCCACAATATACTGGAGTCTTGCATATTATTATGGCTGAGACCAGAAGCCCACAAAATCCCAATGAATGCATCTAGCTCAGAGCTTGTCAAATCAATCCATTTTCTTTGGGTAGACTCTGGGTGTTCTTCATTCCATTTTCTAATTGATTCTCGGCCATGCCGATTTGTTTCACTAATAATGACGAACGTAATATTGGTTGAGAAAAATAGCTTGAATACCTCAACTGGATTGGTGAGCCTTGTTTTTGTTCCAGATTGAAAACGCATGATATTATGCTGGCGCAAACGAGATGCGGGGTTTCAGTTTCTTTCCATTTAGTACCGTCTTTACCATAAAAACAGCCTGAGTCGACTTCATTTGCTGCTTCAGCATCATTTCCACTTTCTTCTTCTTCATCTACGTCTTCATCACTATCATAAAGTTCGTTAGGTTCAATTTCCAAATCATTTTCTATGTCTGGTGCATCATCTTCTGGCACATAATCAGCAGTGTCGTCACCATCGTTTTCAAAAACATCATCATTTTCATCAGCTTCTACCTGACTTTGAAAATCACGCACTAATGCCTCTGACAATTGGGGTTGCAAATTCGCGCTACGCAAGCGTGTATTATAAATAAATTCCAGTTCATCAGCCATAATATACTAACAACGCAACAAATCTACCTGCGTAAAATTATTCACAAGTTCAAAATTACCGCACAAAAACTAGATTACTTCTTCACTGTTCAATGAATAACTAACTCACAAACAAAATCAGAAGAAAGAAAGAAGCATAAAAGAATAAAGTAAATACAAATTTCCAACTCGTGCCATGTGCTTTGCCTATGCGTTCATACAAAATGCATAGGGGTCTGGCCAGACACCATGTACCAAAAGTAAGGTGAAGAGTTTTTATTTGGCTTTTTTACCATGGTACTTGTACTTGAAATTTTTTAAGTACAAGTTCCAAGTTTCAAATGTACTTTGTAATGAGTATCAATTACTAGGGAAGTACTTGATACTTAAGTACTCTAAGTACCTTAGAATGTACTAGGTACTTGCTAAGTACACTTGGTACTTGCTAAGTCCAAGGTACTTGCTAAGTACACTTGGTACTTGCTAAGTCCTATGGTACTTGTTAAGAACTTTTGGTACTTGCTAAGAAGTATGGTACTTGCTAAGTACTTGTGCTACTTATTAAGTACTATGGTACTTGTTATAATATTTTTCCTATAGCTCTTCTAGTTTGGGAGATATGGACGATTAAAATTTTATTTAAGCGATTTTCGCACTTATTTTTCCACAGACGACTCACTATGACTTCCCCGTTCCAAAACCATTGTCCGTTTGCATTTAACTCATTCAATTTTCGAGATATGGGAGATATACCAAATAATATCCCTTTTCTCTGTACGAGGCTTAGTTTTCGAGAAAAACGCGATCTTAAAATCTAGCAATGAAAGTCAAAATTTAGTTTCGGTATCGGGGTATTGGTGGTGGGTTTTGACATTTGGTGTAAATATTTTTCCTCAAGCTCTTTTAGTTTGGGAGATATGGACGATTAAAATTTTATTTAAGCGATTTTCACACTTGTTTTACCACAGTTTTGACCATTTGGGCAATTTTTTCAAATATTGACGATTTTTCAAGTTAGGACGATTTTTTTAACATTTTTAAAATTTTTTTCAATTTTGTAAATTTTTCAAATTTTGGCGATTTTTTCTAATTTTTTTATAAAATCTGCATGATTTTTTAAATTTGGCGATTTGTCTTTTAATATGGCGATTTTTTTATAATTTTGACGATGTTGATAAATTTTGAAGATTTTTTAAAATTTTGTTGATTTTTAAAATTTTTTTATATAATCCGCATGATTTTTTAAATTTGGCGATTTGTTTTCGAAGTTTTGCGTTTTTATTTAAATTTTTGCCATCTTTTTAATTTTTTTCCAATTTCGTCGATTTTTTTTTTTTAATTTTTGACGATTTTCTAAAATTTTAAAATTTTTTTTATTTTGGTGTTTTTTCACTTTTGACAATTTTTTTTGTTTTTAATTTTGGCGATTTTTGGCGTTTTTTTCTAATTTTGGCAATTTTTTAAAATTTTAAATTTTTTTTGTTTTGGTGATTTTTTCTGATATTTGAAACTTTTTTTCAATTTCAGCGATTTTTTGCATCCATGTAATACCGTTACGTGCCTATTCCTACGAGAAATCTGCGACTCTTAGTTGTGACTGTATTCCCCATGTATTTGTTATTGCAAAGTCACAATAAATTATATTTATTAAAATTTTCGCTTGAAAACTTCAAAAAAATTAAAAATTGGTATCGACACAATCCTGAAATTGACAAATACAATCTGAATTTTTTGAATTTTATTGTTGCTTTGTATGAAAAGTTGTGACTCTCAGTCTTAAAAATAGTCCTATTACGGCCACAGCGAGTCAAAATTAGGAATAGGCACCTAAAATGCACAAATATACACATAATTATTGTGAAACTTGACGAGTGCAGTAGTATTGAAAACTACTATAGTACTTAGTAAGTACCATAGTACTTAGCAAGTACTAACGGTACTTAACAAGTACCATAGTACTTAACAAGTACCAAAGATACTTAACAAGTACTTGTACTTAAAAAAAATAAGTACAAGTACTTTAAATGTACTTGTACTTAAGTACAAGTACTTGTACTTCACTAGTACTTGAGTACTGAGGTACTGAATACTTCCCGACTATGGTCAAAGGTAAACAAAGAAGAAATTTTATAGTTTTGTTTTTTTTCATTAAATTAAACAAAAAATTAATAAAATTAAATGAACTATTCATTCAACCAAACATAGAAAGACTAAGATATTTGTTTTAAGTATACATATCGTCGCCTAAAATGCAGAAGGGCGTTCCAACAAAAAAATTCGAAATCGGGTTTTTTATTGATTATGATCAGTGTTGCCAATTTAGCATATTTAATGATTTATTATCATTTTTTTAATTCATTTAGCATGAAAAAAATGTATCTGGCATATGGCATTTTTTTCAGCATTTTTCCAACAAAATTTAGCATATTTTTAGCATTTCTACAGTTTTATTTTCTGTTTTTTTAGAATATTCTACATTAATATGAATTTTTGCTATATATGAATTTTTGCTATAAAATAATTATTGATGTTGTTTCCGATATAAAATCGCAACAAACAGTATTAAATCAACCTTTTTCCACGGTTCTAGAGTAAGTACTAGGAACTACTTTTATACGTACACATTAATTACACTGTGCATTCGCAATTTTAACAAGCTGGGAAAAAGATTGGTTGGAATTCGATCAAAACTATTAAAATGAATTTGCCAGGACGTTATTTTATTTGGAGTTACCTATAATTGAATACTACACCAAAAATATTTTACTAGGTATTAAAAATAGGGAAAATGAACTAAAAACAATCCTTTTAACAAATTATTGGTATCTCCAATCAATTTTAAAATTAGCATCAATTTAGAATTCTATGCAGTATAAGCAGCCATTTATTTAGTGAATATACAAGAAAATTGGTGATATCTATAACCTTTATTAAAAAAATTTCAATATTCGAAAGTGGTAACTACAAAAACGGGTATCCTAATCAAATATGACATTAAAGTCGAGTTTCTGTAGAACCAATCGAATTGTGGATTGTATTGATAACACACACAACTATTGATTGGTATTGGTAAACGAATTTTTTACTATATTTGTTTTCCAAGAAAAACATATAAATTGAAAATTAGACTTCAAAGGTAATAAGTGTTTGTGGTGTAGTCGGTAGAGACTTGGCCTAGTACGCCGGATTTACGAGTTCGAATCCCGGCAAAGAGAAAAATTTATATGTTTTTTAATTAAAATAAAATATTCTTATATAGAGCAATTCCATATGAAAGCGATCACCTTTTGGACGACCCCTCTCCGATTCTAAAATAAATAGTCTCAATCGATTGCCCAGCAAAAAATAATGTACCTACATATTTTTTTTTTTTTTTATAGTGATTGGTTTAGTGGTGGTGTACACCACTGTCATGTGACAAAATTGAAGAATTCTTCATAAGGGACCTCATTGAAAGTTGTTTTAGAAAAAAACTCCTAAAGCGATCGCAACGAGTGATAGCTCGTTGGAAAGGTATTGAATCAGGCTTTAATTGAAAAATAAAATTTTCCTAATTTTTCTCAGAAATTTACCTTTTTTCCCATGAAAATTAAATTTTCCCATGAAAATTAAATTTTCCGATTTTCCACAGAAGCTCCTAAATTTTCCGGCTAATTTTTTTTTTTTTGGATTCCTCATAATTTTTGCTTTAAGAATCAGCAATAAAAAAATGGGCCCCGACTCCTTGTTTGGACAGGAGAGGAGCATTTAAGAGACCACCTTGTTCTCATTGTTTTTATATTTTTTATAATTGAATTATTTGTAATTATTTAACATTGTTTTATTTTATTATTAAAAATACATTTTAAAAATTATTTTACAGTTAAAAATACATTTATGAAGAAAAAATCTTTCTTATTTTGCTGCTTATACTTAATTACAATATTTATTAAAAATTTCAATTGTCTTGGCATCATTATAAAATTAAAATAACTTTAAATTTAGCACGTCGGCAGACGAAGAGTACCGCTTTACATTAATTGACATATCAGAAATATTTGGTATGAAGCAATGAAACTTTTGCGTTCCAGTTATAGTTTTGACATTATTATATCTGTTTTGAATTCGTCGCTCCATGGCATCGTGTTCTTTTTGAGTGCATAAAACTGTGTTAATGGCAATTTCCTTGCTTTGAATCCACGAAAACAAATGTTGTACATTTAAGATCTGGTCAGTATATGGCCTTTGCAAACTTGCCTTAGTCGCCATGCGTTTTAGGGTTCCCCCTAACGCATCGCATGGGCCCTTACCGTGGGACGTCGCAAAAAAGTGCCACTCGACCTTGCAGTTTTGTTCTTCTTCAATTATGCAAAGATTGTAAAAATTTTTTTTATTCTTGTACTGAGAAGCCGCGCCGTCTGAGAAAAACGTTACTTTGTCGATTGCATCGAATTTTGATCTTAAGAATTCAAACAGTTTCATTTGAAATAAATAAACGGACAATATGAGCTAAACTCTCCGCGACAACAACAAGGCTTACGGTCTGTAGTTCGTTATCTTCGTTTTTGAAATAAATGCAAAAAGGATGCACCGTGCACTGGCCGTTTGCCCAGTGATAAGCCTGAATTTCATCCTGAACGAGAAAAGTGTAATTCTCGGCAAAGTCGCTTATCACAATGAATTCATTTTGGGCTAATTTCTCCTTACTTTCCTTTAGAAATTTCGATTGCATCTCGGATATGAAATGGTGCGCCTTCAGTTCATTCAACTTGAATCCGAATTCCTCGATGAATTCCGGAATCTGCTTTACCACGGTCTCAAGGGAACATCTGCCGCTGCTAATTATCCACTGTTTGAAATGCACCTCCTGAATTAACAGCTGTTCAAACTTTTCCGCCAAATATTGCTCTAGCTCGTCAATCTTCGGACAATTGTCGCATTTGGACAGATGACAATTTTCCGTGGGGTATGCGCACAACGACTTCGACAGGAAGTCCCTATATGTTTCAATTTCACCGTGAAATACTTTCAATTTCTTGCATGGAAAGAACATTAATTTGATGTTTTGATGAAACATGCAAACGCAGACTGAATGCGTTCCGTGCCTGTCTAATGCCAGCACGCATTCTTTTGGTCGTAGGATGGCAAACTTAGAAAATCCCACTTTTTCTGCTGGGTATTTCTCTTTGAACTGATGGTATGCTTCGGATAGATTACATAATAATAATCTGCGCTGCTTGTGTACTTTTTCTCCATCTTCACGTGTGATAACATAGTCACGTGTACCTGGGCAGGCGTGGCTGTTGTCATCATTGCAGTAAAAATCTTGAATCAATTTCACCGTTGCTTCGCTGAGGGTCCTTGAGCCAAATTTCTTGGTGGGAGTCGCCAATATGCCCTTCTGTCGAACTAATTCTTTGCTTCTTCTCGCGATGTAAAAAGATGTTTGAAACTGTTCAGAAATCTTGCGTATAGACCATGATTGAGGCAGCACATATAAAATGAGATATTTCTCCGGAAAAGTGGTCGCTAAATTGAATTTTCTTTTCAACTGCACAATCATTTGTTTGCCGTCATCAACGTCATCTGCTTGACTGCATTCGCTATCAGAGCCTTCATCAAATATTGTCGCGATTGCACTCATAACCTTGCCTTTTTTCTCTTTCCTGTATTTTTCACTTCGCAACTTTCTTTTTGTAATAGGCGATTCACCTAAAGTGGTAATAGCCTCATTCAAAGGACTCAAAGACATATTGACCATCGGAATGTCTGCCTCACTATCAGATGAAACATTTTGTTCAATTGTCATTTCACTCTCGGATTGTGGTTGCATTTGTTTCAATGCATTTGCTTGTTGAGACAAATCGATTTTACACTTGGGTCAAATGAATTCTGCTTCTTCACCGTATTGTATATTTAATTCATTCATGTATCGCTTCGAAACACCAGTTAATTTTAATACTTTTATCTTTTTCGAACGATGTCCACTCTTGTTAAACGGATTGCAGCAAAATTTATTCATTTTACTTTAAATTGTCTTTACAGCTTCACTCTTTACTTTACAAAAAAAAAACACTTTAACACTTTCACGTTTAGTATTCAACTAAAATTTGACTCAGAGTGTGTGAAGTATTTATATTTATTTTTTGGTAAAAAATAGGTAAAAAAAAATAAGCGATATTTGCTTTTCTTTAATAGGAAAATTTGCGTGAACTACTGGTCATAAAATGTTTTTTAAAGAGGGACTTAATTGGTTACTGCCAATAAGCCGACCACAGGTCATAAAATGTTTTGTAAATTTTTTAAATTACCAGGTAATAAATATTTCGCCATATTTATGGAAAATCCGTGTTTTATGACTTGTTTCTGCACGTGTCATTTTAGGCGAAATATTTATTACCTGGTAATTTAAAAAATTTACAAAACATTTTATGACCTGTAGCCTCAGTCGGGTTTGGTGTGCCATTACATGCCACTGCTGCTATTATCCATGGATTTATGGCCGATCTTGTGAAGGCAGGCAGACCATATTCACTACACACTCAACTTGGGGCTCTTAAAAAAAATTGATTTTTTCTTCATAAATGTATTTTTAACTGTAAAATAATTTTTAAAATGTATTTTTAATAATAAAATAATGTTAAATAATTACAAATAATTCAATTATAAAAAATATAAAAACAATGAGAACAAGGTGGTCTCTTAAATGCTCCTCTCCTGTCCAAACAAGGAGTCGGGGCCCATTTTTTTATTGCTGATTCTTAAAGCAAAAATTATGAGGAATCCAAAAAAAAAAAATTAGCCGGAAAATTTAGGAGCTTCTGTGGAAAATCGGAAAATTTAATTTTCATGGGAAAAAAGGTAAATTTCTGAGAGAAATTAGGAAAATTTTATTTTTCAATTAAAGCCTGATTCAATACCTTTCCAACGAGCTATCACTCGTTGCGATCGCTTTTTTTAAACAACTTTCAATGAGGTCCCTTATGAAGAATTCTTCAATTTTGTCACATGACAGTGGTGTACACCACCACTAAACCAGTCACTATAAAAAAAAAAAAAATATGTAGGTACATTATTTTTTGCTGGGCAATCGATTGAGACTATTTATTTTAAAATCGGAGAGGGGTCGTCCAAAAATTTTCCAATTTTGATCGTTTTCATATGGAATTGTTCTATATAATAAGAAAATATGGCTAAGAAAATTAAAAGTATGTAGTTGTGGTGCAGTGGGTAAGAGTGTGAACTGTTAACCTGAATGGCCGGGTTCAATACCAGAAAATTCAAAAAAAAGGTTTTTAATTTTAATAAAATTTTGTGGAACATAATAATATTTATGTGGAACATAATATTGAATTAGACAACCAAGTATGTATTGGCTTTCACGAAGAAAAATATAATTTAATATAAAGATAGTTGTCGTAACCACACGAATTCGATTGGCAGCAAATTCGGTGGCCACAACTGAGACTGTTTTCTGGGTATACTGGTAAAGCTAATTCGAGTACGCTGAATTCAGTGGTGATAGCAGTTTTTCAAAGTTAGCGCTCATTTTAGCGATATTCGCAATTAAAAATTTTGGTACCAACAAAATTTTATTTTTATACTTCTGGGATCATTTTTAATTATAAATTTATCAAATTTGATTAAATATGTACAACATTAAGGAAGCTGTAATTTTTTTTCACGAAATTTTTTTTATAGATTTTTTTCGCAAAATTTTTTTACACATAAACAATTTTTTATACAAATAAAAAGTATGTGTTATATTATTTTGTGTATATTCAATAGGGTTTAGAAAAGTATTTAATAGAGTTAAGAAAAAAAATTTATTTGAAAAAAAAAACAAAAATCGCGAATAAAATGTTTCTGGAGAACCTTATAGCGAAAAATTGTATTTAACAGAGTTGGATTCATTGAAATTCAAAAATGATCCCAAAAGTATAAAAAATATTGCTTTATAGTACTTTAATATTAAAATTTTAAATCGGCATGCCCGGCTTTAACTTTTTTATTCGTTTTACTTTTTTGTTATGGTTAAGGAGTGATTTTGCACAAAAATACTCCAATTTTTGGTAAAAAAAAAATAATAATAATAATAATTTAAAGAATATTTTAAAATATAATTAATAGAATTCCGAAATGTTGATAAGGTTCGTTTTTAATCCTTGCATTTTTTATTGATTTTTTAGGTTTGGGTAATAGAGGGTAATGTGGATAGCGTTTGTGATAAATAGCGTTTTCCTATCTTTTAAAAATTTCAGTGAATTTTGATTTTTTTACTGTAACACCTGTACACTTCTTTATTTAATCATACCAAAAATCTTACAACGTAAACCAACACCACAAAAAGTATTAACCCTGATCGCGAAAATTATTTTTTAAAGAATATCATACAGTTAAGCCCAAAGATGCAGAAATTTGAAAAGGGTAAACAGAGCGTGCAATAAAAGCCATTAAATTAATTTGGAGTAGATAAATTAAGGCAGAATGGGAAATTCATATTACCCGCCAAAGTATTCCACATTACCACCTATTTTAGAAATAAAACATTTTGGGGTACATTTGTACCGCCTTTAACTTTTTGAGATAACATATTTTCAGTGACACAGTTGGGAAATGAAATAATAATAAATTTATTTTAAAGGATTTTTGAACTTTTTTTTACAAGAATTAACTTTTGAGTTAACTATATAATTTATCTTTTATATAATTTTAGTTAATTAAAATAACTGAATTCATAATTAGAGATGACTTATTTTCAGTCTAATTGTAAAAAGTCACTAAAATAATTTTTTTTTAAATAAATTGAAACATTTTTATTAAATTTTTTTAGCATATTTTTTCTAGCATATTTCTTTAGTTTTTAGCATTTTTTAGCATTTTTATGCAAAAAATCTAGCATTTTTCCCTAAATAAGTTTTGGTAACACTGATTATGATGCACTACACTACCTTTTGCAACTGTAATTCAGAAAATATCAATTGAAATTCAGAATTTCCATTTGAAATTCAGAAAATATCAATTGAAATTCAGAATTTCCATTTGAAATTCAGAATTTCCATTTGAAATTCAGAATTTCCATTTGAAATTCAGAAAACATCAATTGAAATTCAGAATTTCCATTTGAAATTCAGAAAACATCAATTGAAATTCAGATTTTCCATTTGAAATTCAGAAAATATCAATTGAAATTCAGAAAATATCATTTGAAATTCAGAAAATATCAATTGAAATTCAGAAAATATCATTTGAAATTCAGAAAATATCATTTGAAATTCAGAAAATATCAATTATTATTCAGAAAACATCAATTGAAATTCAGAAAATATCAATTGAAATTCAGAAACCGTCATTTGAAATTCAGAAAATATCAATTGAAATTCAGAAACCGTCATTTGAAATTCAGAAAATATCAATTGAAATTCAGAAAATATCATTTGAAATTCAGAAAATGTCAATTGAAATTCAGAAAATATCATTTGAAATTCAGAAAATATCATTTGAAATTCAGAAAATGTCAATTGAAATTCAGAAAATATCAATTGATATTCAGAAAACAACAATTGAAATTCAGAAAATATCAATTGAAATTCTATTGATATTTTCTGAATTTCAAATGACGATTTTTTTGCAATTTGGGTGAAGATATATCGATTGACTTTCGTTTGGTTTCACTCATAGCTCAACCAAATGACGAATTGTAATTGTTCAAAGTTGATTGAATTTTATATGCTCGATCATATGATGGATCGTGACGGCTTGGTTGCCGAACATTGTTTGTGTTATCCGAATTTCTTCAAATCGTGGCGGAACCATAATATTTGATACAAGAGGCACCGAGTATACTGGTGATGTTAGTGGGTTTCATCATTTCATCATCGCTGCATAAATTCGACGTTGATTAGTTCTTTTATTCTTGCAGTTATACATATATTACACCGTGCAACATTTTCAAATTTTGCTGCCACCCATGGAAGAATACATATATGTGAAGGTAGACATCATTTATAGATGAACTGCATACCCACCACGTCGACGTCCTATGCTCCTTATAGGAACGAAAGGAATCCATTACGTCATTTTTAAAGGACTTCGAAATAATAATGCATACTAAAATGGCAATATATTTTTTTCTCACTTCTCTCCAAAATGGGCATCAAATAAGAAACGAAATTCTCCCCAGTTCAGTGATAATGTAAATTTTGACAAAAAATGACGAAGAAAACATTTTTGGAAAATTTTCAGTAGAATAAAAAAGAAAAGCTTTCATTAAAATGTAGAAATTCTTCTCTTTCATTTGATCCCATATCAGCAGCATGGAATGTATAAAATATCCTTCAAAAAAGGTTTGGCAAAAACCGTGCGTTGACAATTTAAAGTCCTTTTATAAGGACTACTTAGGTGATCATGAAAAAATGAGTACCCAGTTTTATTAAACGTGGTTTTTTCTTTCACTTGTTAATCGATTTTTCCATATGATCAAAATTATTTTGAAAAAACGTTAGAACACTCGACTTTAAGCACAAAACGCGATATGCAAACTACTTCGCATGATAAGAAAAACAAAAAAAAAGGAATAATCTACACTCTGTGTAAAAATTTACAACAACAACAAAACCAAAAATGTAACTATTTCTGCAAAAGCTAAAACAAAATACACTATACTCGCTACGAGCAGAGTAAGTTAGTTGTTCACAAATTTTTACCGTTGACGACCAATGGGATATATATGTTCCATTGATTTTTTCGATGAAGGAGTTGAAAAAAAATATTTTTGACGACACGTTGGGTCGGTATGAGTTTCCAAAAATACCGTGTTAGGGGACGTCTACGTTGGAGAAGGAACCCAAATACCGAATTTAAGCTCCCTAGTTCCAGCAGTTTGGCCAGGCCGTTAAGGGGGAGACTTTTCCTGTCTTCCAAAAACCTCATCTTAGCGGATGTCTACAATAGAGGAGGAACTTTAATACCAAATTTCAACTTCCTACCTCCATCAGTTTGGGCAAGCCTTTAAGTGGCACTTTTCGCTTCATTAATCCACATTTTTGCAATGTCCCTGTCCAAAATTCCACAAAGCACCTTCCTGATAAGTGAACCCATACTCCAAGGAACATATGTTTTACATTTCAGGTATCTAGCCAACTTTTACTATTTGTAGGAATTTCCGAAAATGCATCGACAGGGAATTTCAGCTTCCTAGTTCCAGCAGTTTGGGCAGGCTGTCAAGTGGGACACTTTTTCTTTTTTTGTCCCTCCGGGTTGGAATTAGGCTGGAAGAGGAACCTAAGTACCTAATTTCAGCTTCCTAGTTCCAGCAGTTTGGACAGGTCGTTAAGGGGCCACTTTCCTATTTGATAACGACCCTGTCCAAAATTCAAAATAGTATCTTTCTAATAAGTTAGCCCTTACTCCAGGCACCCACATTTTAAATTTCAGGTTTCTAGCAAAAGGGGTTTTTACAGGCCACCAAGGGGAGGCTTTCCTCTTTTTGCCCCTCCCTTTAGGAATTTACAAAAATTACATCTTCGCGGCTGTCTGCGATGGATGAGGAACATTCATACCAAATTTCAACTTCATTGCCTCAGCGGTTTGGGCAGGCCGTTATTGTGGACATTTTTGCCTTTCAACCCCCATTTTTACTATATTTCTGTTCCAAAATAGAAAATTACGTTGCCGGTGAGTTAGTCCTACTCCAGGGAATACATATTTAAAATTTAAGGTTGGCCAGAAGGGATTGGGCAGGCCGTCAAGGAGAATACTTTTCCTCTTATCTTCCTCCCGATAGGAATTTCAAAAATTCCGTCTAAGCGGACGCCTACACAGAAGGAGGTACTCACATACCGAATTTCGGCTACATAGTTTCAGCAGGGAGACACATCCCCCTTTTGGGATATCCTGTAGGGAATTCCAAAAATACAAACTTAGTCGATGTCTACTACAGTGGAGGAACCTTTATACCAAATTTCAACTTCTTACCTCTAGTGGTTTGGGCAGGCAGTTAAGGGTGACACTTTTCGAATTTGTGAAACCGTCTATGGGGAGACTTTTCGCCTTTTTGCCCGTTCCGGTAGGAATTTCCAAAAAAATCCCTTTTTTCAAAAAAAGTACCTTTTTCCAAAAAAAGTACTTTTTTCCAAAAAAAGTACCTTTTTCTAAAAATATTTACCTTTTTCCAAAAAAAGTAGCTTATCCAAAAAAAGTACCTTTTCCCAAAAAAGTACTTTTTTCAAAAAAGTACCTTCTTCCAATAAAGTACTTTGTAAAAAGTATCTTTTTCCAAAAAATTTCGCTTTTTCCAAAAAATTCCATTTAAAAAAATATAATTTCACAAAAAGTACTTTTTTCCTCCCCACACGGGTATCACCACTAAAACAAGGTTTCTTGATATTCGGCATAGACGTCCGCTAAGACGGGATTTTTGGAAATTCCTACCGGAACGGGCAAAAAGGCGAAAAGTCTCCCCATAGACAATCTCACAAATTGGAAAAGTGTCCCCCTTAACTGCCTCCCCTTGGTTCCTCCACTGTAGTAGACATCGACTAAGTTTGTATTTTTGGAATTATCTACCGGATATCCCAAAAGGGGGATGTTTCCCCCTTGACGGGGGAAACTGCTGAAACTATGTAGCCGAAATTCGGTATGTGAGTTCCTCCTTCTGTGTAGGCGTCCGCTTAGACGGAATTTTTGAAATTCCTATCGGGAGGGAGATAAGGGGAAAATTATTCTCCTTGACGGCCTGCCTAATCCCTTCTGGCCAACCTTAAATTTTAAATATGTATTCCCTGGAGTAGGATTAACTCACCGGCAACGTAATTTTTCTATTTTGGAACAGAAATATAGTGAAAATGGGGGTTGAAAGGGAAAAATGTCCCCAATAACGGCCTGCACAAACCGCTGAGGCAATGAAGTTGAAATTTGGTATGAATGTTCCTCATCCATCGCAGACAGCCGCGAAGATCGAATTTTTGTAAATTCCTAAAGGGAGGGGCAAAAAGAAGAAAGCCTCCCCTTGGTGGCCTGTAAAAACCTCTTCGGCTAGAAACCTGAAATTTAAAATGTGTGTCCCTGGAGTAAGGGCTAACTTATTAGAAAGATGCTATTTTGAATTTTGGACAGGGTCGTTATCAAATAGGAAAGTGGCCCCTTAACGACCTGTCCAAACTGCTGGAACTAGGAAGCTGAAATTAGGTACTTAGGTTCCTCTTCCAGCCTAATTCCAACCGGGAGGGACAAAAAAGAAAAAGTGTCCCACTTGACAGCCTGCCCAAACTGCTGGAACTAGGAAGCTAAAATTCCCTGTCGATGCATTTTCGGAAATTCCTACAAATAGTAAAAGTTGGCTAGAAACCTGAAATGAAAAACATATGTTCCTTGGAGTATGGGCTCACTTATCAGGAAGGTGCTTTGTGGAATTTTGGACAGGGACATTGCAAAAATGGGGATTAATGATTCGAAAAGTGCCACTTAAAGGCCTGCTCAAACTGCTGGAGGTAGGAAGTTGAAATTTGGTATTAAAGTTCCTCCTCTATTGTAGACATCCGCCCGGGAGGGGTAAAAACG